>JAPDPK010000083.1:1200000-2400000 GCA_031772115.1 Heritiera littoralis | reverse complement strand
GTGGCCAGTTGGGTTCTCGGGTAGTGGTGAAGGTAGCGTTGGTGTCTGGTTTAGGGGGTTGGCCTTGGTGGTGGTGATGAGGGTGATGTTTAGGGGTTTCGGTGGTGATGGTGATGGTAAAGGTGTTTGAGGTTTTCGGTGGTGGTGGTGAGAGTGATGTTTAGGGGTTTCGATGGTGATGGTGATGGTGATGGTGAGGGTGTTTGAGGGTTTCGGTGGTTGCTGGTTTGAATGGGGGTTGATTTGGGGTTGGTGGCGATGAACGACGGTTGTGTGGGTAATGGAGGGTTTGGGGCTTTGTCGGTTTTTGGTGTCCGGAAGTCTGAAAAAAAAATCCTTTGCTTGAATTATTCAAGTCTTTTAAACAAATTCAGAGTCTCCCTTTGATCTAGTGAATTGGAACCAATCTAGGTTCTTCCTATTGTTTCCCAGTCCTCCAAGGTAGTGTCAGGGATGGGATTGATACATGGGGTAGCTGAATTTTGGGTGGCAGTCGAGACCTAGGGAGGGGGGTTGAGGGTACCGGCGGTTGGAGGCATAAGCCGGCAAAATGGGAAGGTCTCTTCCCATTAAATGTGATGGAAATTGGACAAATAAAAAAATAATAATAATATATAAAAGTAATAATAATAACATAATAAAAATAAAAATAAATAAAATATGTAATAATAATAATAATAATAAATAATATACATATAAAGGCAATAATAATAATAATAATAATAATAATAATAATAATAATAATAATAATAATAATAATAATAATAATAATAAAATAATAATAATAATAATAATAATAATAATAATATAATAATAATAATAATAACATAAAAGTAATAATAATAATAATAATAATAATAATAATAATAATAATAATAATAATAATAATAATAATAATAATAATAATAATAATAACAACAAAAAACATAAAAATAAAAAATCAAACTCAGCTCATTTTAATGGGTTTGGAAGTCCAATGTTTCAATTTGAACTTTGAGAGCTCAATTGAATGTGGTCCTATCGATTTGGACAAAATTTGGTATCTACTGGTAGGTTCGGCCATGACTTGAAATTAAGGTAATTGTGTTGAAAAAAATGGAAATTGGTAGAGAATAATAGTACAAATTAAAAGAGAATTTTTGGTGAAATTAAAACCGAAAAAGGAAGTGAAATGAAGAAATTGAGTTTAACACCAGTATAATTTATACTAGATTGTATTTATTTTATGACATTAGAGGCTGCATTATATGAATATTAGTGGTTTAAAAATAAGAAGAAAAGTATTAATAATTTTTGATAAAAAATATTTTGCAGCCCGAGTAGACAGATTTGGTTAGCATTACCGGGACGATCGTCTGCATAAGACTGGTAAGGGGGAGTGTGTGAGTTGTAGTGATATGATGATATGCATGTTTTACCAAGTTAAATCTTGTGAAATTAATGGAAGTATGAATTGTTTTAAAACATGCATAAATTGGAATTAATCGGCTGAATTATAAACTGTATTTATATATGCAGGAGGTTAAGAATCCGCAGCTGTTATGCTGTCGGAAACTTTCTAATAATTATTCTAAAATATTATAAATATTTTAGAAATATAAAATTGATTTAAATGAGAATTTTAAATATAAATTCCATAACTTTTCCATGAGATGGGATTTATGAGAAAATATGAAGTATTTAAATATTCATGTTTTATATATTTAATTAAGTGAGAATTTGAATTATGTTATATCATATTAAATATTCAGAATTGAATATTTATTTGTTTTCTCACTTTAGCATGAATATTTATCGATTGAATTATAGTGTACGGAAATGAGAATAATACCTTTTTGGAATTATTATTTATTTAAATGATTTAATTCATAAATGTGTTTCCCTAAAGGTATTTTGAGATATAAATTGATATTTTGAGACTTTAGGCCCTGAGATTCATGCTTTACTGTTATACTATACTGTTCACGTGGCTGATAGACCCGCCAAGTCATCAGTAGTCCCGGTGTCGCCTGGCAAGTGTACACTGAGGACGCCCATAGACTGTGGCCATAGATCTAAATTGTTTACTGTTACTGTGTTCCTTCGGGAATGATTATAGCATGACATGATTAAGGGTGATGCCTAGTCTCAACCCACTATTATTGAATACTGTTTACCGTACACTGTTTAATGAAATTACTGATTAGAAACTGTACTGATATGAAAGGAAATAAATGATTAATTACGAATTACTCCTTATAGTCGCTCTGGGTTTCCGGGACAAGACAGGTATTTCAAAATACCTTTCATACTCCATCTGGATTTCTCGGTCGACTATAGTATCCTTTCTTCTATAATTAGTACACCGATAGGAAATTATCATTTTATAGGATATAGATTCATTATATCGAGTAGCATACAACTCCTTTACTGAGCACGTGGTTCGCTCATCCCTTCATTTTCACTCTACAGGTTTTGATTTGGATTAAGAGACATACCATTCGAGGTATTGGCTGCTAGTTCGGTTACTCGAGACAGCAGACTATAGACATCGGAGGTATATTATTTTTCTTTTATATATTCAAAAAATTTGTACAGTACTACTTTAATTAGTAATGTAATACAGGGAATGTAACTCTGACATGAAATAATGAAATATTCATGTTTCGGATATTGTACTATAAATGAAAGTACTATTTAGTACGGTAATTTTTATTTTACTGTAAGCATCATAGACAACCTAACCGATAAAAGAGTATAAATTATGAGTAAATAAAGTGTAAAAATGTACACTCGTACCGTTACAGTTCTGTTCTGTTTGGCTGCTATTTCCTTCAATTTTCAGCAGCTATTCTGGGCATTTGAGAGAGTAAAAAGAGGCTTTAGAAGGGTTACTATACAGGGTATAAGTCTCTCTTTCCTTCTCTTTCTTTTCTATCTTCTTTTCCTTTCCTTCTCCCTTACTCTTCTTCACGTCTTTGCTTCAGATTTTTTGTTCTATTTTTGCCGACCTTCCTTTAGCCAAAATGAAGTCTTTTACAATTTTTTTTTCAGCCAATAAAAAGGCTGGTTGGTGTGTTATATTTATCTCTTTAATTTATTTACTAAAATTTTTAAAATCTATCCAATAAGTTGTAAGAAAGTCCACGATTTTTGCTGCCTATTTCAACTCTGTTTTCAGCTGGTTTTCCAGCAGCAAAATCATCCCTTAACAGCCCCATTTAACACCTTTTGACTCTCATTTGGTCAATACATATAATAGAAATATCTTGGTTATTTTAAGGCTTTTATTTTTTATTTATTTGGTTTATTGCAAGGTAACTAATGTCCATTTATTTACTAACTTAATAACTAGTTGTATTTATCAACTTACATTAATTTTTACAATGGCTAAAATAACACCTTATCATTTAATTTGGAAGCCAATTCATTTTCCATCACTTTAACTCAGTTTTCTAATTGCATTCTACACTTACAATCAATTTTAAAAATTCACCGGAATCAATCCAAAATACATAAAAATATGAGCTGTATATGGTTGGAAAGGTCTTCAAGTTAACTTTCCAATGCAATTTGAATCACCTCTTTCGGAGTCCCCTATCAAAAATTATGTCTGACTCTTTACCGATTGCTCAGTACCATATTTCCTGCTTAAGATGTGAATGTAGGAATTTTTTTGGTGTTAGTCTACAATGAATTAAAATATAAGCCTTATATGGTTGAAAAGATATTTAAGTTAGCTTTTTAACGGATTTTGAATTACCTTAATCGGAGTTTCCTACTAACCACTATGGGTGAAGTTTTACAGATAGGTCAGTTAGTAGAATCTCTAGCTCATAGGGTAATTTTACAAAATTCCTGGTATTGATGCATAAGGAACTAAAATGTGACACCTATATGCTTGGAAAGATAATTATGTTAACTTTTCAAAGAATTTTACTGTTTATTATTTGAGTACTTCAATCAAGAATTATAAACAAAACAATATTGATTGATAATTCAAGTCTCATGATATTTTTATCCCCAAAATTTACAATCTTTAATTAAATTTACCTATTACTTTCAATAAATAATTTATTCATTTTCATTGACTTTTCATATTGAAAAGTCAATTTCCTAGTATCTTTTAGGGAAATGTGGTCTTCACATGTAGACTTTTGCATAAAAACTTAATTAATAGGACAATGAGTACTTCAATCAAGAATTATAAACAAAACAATATTGATTGATAATTCAAGTCTCATGATATTTTTATCCCCAAAATTTACAATCTTTAATTAAATTTACCTATTACTTTCAATAAATAATTTATTCATTTTCATTGACTTTTCATATTGAAAAGTCAATTTCCTAGTATCTTTTAGGGAAATGTGGTCTTCACATGTAGACTTTTGCATAAAAACTTAATTAATAGGACAATGACACTCGCATACAAGAATCTCACGTGTAGCACGTATAATTTGTTTCTTTAAGTTTCACGTTTCTTAAATTTACGTCTTATTTTACAAAATCAACGTAATTTTAACATAAATTTGAGAATGATTCGAGTACCACAGTTCTTCCAAGGGCTTTACTTACCTGACCACATATTTTGAAGGTCCAAGCTAGCCATTTGCTCATCCCATAAAGTGCCAGGTTTTAGTTAAAATTTTGGCAAATTTTTTAATACTACCAAAAAATTGGCGATTACATATGACAAATTTCGTGAGTAATACTTGATATTCCTTGTCAACAGAAATACCAACGGATTTTCCCCCAGTAAAGTCGTTCGAATTTGCCTCGTTAGCAATATTCGTCGGTATAATTTGTCAATATTTCAATGGTATATGTAGTTAGCTGGCACACAAATTCCATCGGGAATCTGTTAGTAATTTTGAAAAATTTTATTTTTTATTAATTTTTATTATTATTTTATTAATAATATTTGTTAATTTATGCTATTAAATTTATAATTAAAACTAAATTAATAATTTCAATTTATTAATAATTATTAAAAAATAAATTGAAATTATTTACTCATACAATAAAAAGAAAAATAAAAAAAATACATATACGAAATGTCAAAAAAACCATAGTAGTTAGAGCTTGCAAAAGCTAGCTCAAGACCAAACCCACCAAAGACAAAACCTGGCCTAACTCAAATTGACTAAAAAAATCAAAGACCTGGATCAAAGAAAACCAAGCCTAAGAAAAAAGAACCGGAAAAAGCCCGAATTAGAAAAAACCCGAAACTAAAAAAACTCAAATTTCACACTACCCGAACCTGACATAACCCGAACTTGATACGATCTGAACTGGAGACCAACCCGATCCAAAACCCAAAAAATAGAATTAATAACCCAAAAAAGCCCAAGTTATAATTATATGATTATTATTTAAAAATAAATAAATAATTTATGCACCTTTTAATTAAAAAGTTTAAAATTTTGAAAACAATTATTAATTATTATACAATTATATCAATTATGTATTATCAACAAAATAAATATGAAATCTTTTTAATTAAATTATTAAATAAAATTAATTTAAAACACCATAATATGTGAATATCAAATAATCTTTAATATTATACTTATTTTATTTGTTAGCTTTAAATTGATACATATATATATATATATATATATATATATTGAAATGACAAACATTTAAGCAAAATTAAATGAAATTTCTATATTGTAAATTTGGTTTATCAATTATGATTTTGACAAACCATTTCAAGTACTTTTATAAAAAATAAGACCATAATTTAATTGCTTATTCTTATTGGTCTTAATCTTTTATAAAATGATTTTGAATACTTCACCAAATAATTTTCTCAAGGAAATTTAGAATATATTTTTAAAAAATTATCAGATAAATATTTGAGCTAATTTTTCAAGTGCTTAGTCAATAAATATTCAAATTGATGAGAGTCTTACTAAAGGTCATTGGGCCTTGATATAAGTCATGCTGAAGAACATTGGGCCTAATGGTAGTCTAAGTCCAAGAGCAAAGAGGACTCAAAAGGGCCATGAAAGATCCACTAGGTTATCATTTAAGTGATGGGTCTTAATCGTAATTACATGCTAAATAACTCCTATAAATAGGTCACAGGTATTATTTTTAAACCTTAATCTCTATTTGCTTATTAAAAGCCCTACCAAAATCCTGTCTGACTTAAGCATCGGAGTGCACGCGCAAGGGAAAGCCCCTGCGCCCTTTGATCATTTTTTTCTTGTAGAGGTCTTGGAGATAGGTTAAGACGTAGATCGAGATTCGTACGTCATCAAAAATATTTGTTGTAAACGGGTAACAACAATTGGTGACATTTGTGGGAAACAAACAGAAAAGCCAAGTATAAAAGATAGCGAGAACATGATATGTGAAAGGGTATGGAGGCCTATGGTAGAATGTGGAAGCCTATGGCAGATTAGGTGGCAAACCGAGGTAGGAGACCTGCGGCAGGGTGCAACGTGCAGTAGGCCTACGATAGGGTGCCTCAGCGAGCGATAGGCGTGGGCATGTGGTCACGTGCGATTGGGTGTAACACACGTCAGGCATGTGGCAGGATGCAACGATCCAGTAGGCCTCAACAAGTACACAGTAGGCTTGCGGCAGAGTGCAACTTGCAGTAAACTTGCGGCAGGGTGCCTCAGCGAGCAATAGGTGCGGCAGGCATGTGGTCGACATGCTATAGGGTGTGATGCGCGGTAGACCTGCGACAAGGTACCTCAACGAGTGATAGGTGCGGTAGGCATGTGGTCGGTGTGTGACAGGGTGTAATGCACTTCAGGCACGCGGTAGGATGCAACACACAGTAGGCACATAGTAGGGTGCAATGGGCGGCAGGCTTGTGGCAGGCATGTGACAGGATTAAAAATGCGTCAAGCGTGCGACAGGCGTGCGGTAGGGTTAAAAATGCGTCCGGCGTGGGGCAAGCATTTGGTAGGTGCACGACAGGCATGCAGTAGAATGCCTTAGCTTGCAGCAGTTGCAAGACTACGATAGGGTACCCCTTGGTGGCAGGGTGCGAGGCTGCAGCAGGGTACCCCTCAGTGGTAGGTACGTAAGCTGCAGCAGGATTCAAGACAGAGCTCGAGCAATAAGGTCATACTTTTGATCACCTTGGGTCGATAAGCCTTCACTCCTAGCCAACTCGAGTGAACTGGGAAGGACCTTACAAGATTAGAAAGGTGATCGGACCAAGCACTTGTCCTTTGAAGGCCTTACAGTGCAAGAATGTTCCAAAGACTTGCTAGCGGTAAGCATATGATATTTTTGTTTTAACATTTATTGCAGTTATTTTGTTACTTATTCCATTTGATTGGAAATATTACATGTTATGAAATGGAAGGCCAGTTATTCATATCTTTATCTACACTATGATAATCTTCCATGTATGATAGACATGTTACACGAATAGAAGAATCAAAAGTCCCTAAGCACAAAAAGTGCGAGATGGGCAAATCAAAAGTCCCTAAGCACAGAAGGTGCGACACGGGCAAATCAAAAGTCCCTAAGCACAGAAGGTGCAAGACGAGCAAATTAAAAGTCCCTAAGCGAAAAATTCACGAGACGGGCGAATCAAAAGTCCTTAAGCTTAAAAGGTGCAAGACGGGCAAATTAAAAGTCCCTAAGCGAAAAATGTGTAAGATGGGCAAAACAAAAAGTCCCTAAGTGAAAAATGGGCGAGACGGGTAGAACAAAAAAGTTGCTAGGCACAAAAAGGTGCGAGATGCGCAAATTCAAAAAGTCCCTAAGCACAAAAAGGTGCGAGACATGCAAATTCAAAAAGCCTGAAGCGAAAAATGCGCGATATAGGCTACGCATGGAGTTGAAGCTAAAAGTGCGTGATGTAAGTCATGCATGAAGGCAAAAAACGCAAGGGCTTAAAGTGAAAAATGCGTGAGGTAAGCCACACACTCAAAGAAAAAAGCCTGAAGCGAAAAATGCGCGATGTGGGCTATGCACAGACTTGAAGTGAAAAGTGTGCAATTTAAGTCATGCATGAAGGCAAAAAGTGTCAGGGCTTGAAGCGAAAAATGCGCAAGGTAAGCCACGCACTCAAAGGAAAAAGCCTAAAGCAAAAAGTGCGTGATGTAGGCTATGCATAGACTTGAAGCGAAAAATGCACGAGGTAAGCCATGAATGAAATAAAAGTCCCTAAGCGAAAAATGCGTGAGACGAGCAACACATGGGCTTGAAGTGAAAAATACGCGAGGTAAGCTGTGAATGAAATAAAAGCCCCTAAGCAAAAAATGCTCGAGATGGGAAACACATGGGCTTGAAGCGAAAAATGTGCTAAGTAAGCCATGAATTAAATAAAAGTCCCTAAGCGAAAAATGCGCGAGATGGGCAACACATGGGCTTAAAGCGATAAATGTGCGAGGTAAATCACGCACAAAAAGAAAAAGGCCTGAACTAAAAAGTGCACAAAGTAAGCTATGCATAGACATGATTTAAATAAAAAAAAACTTTATATACTCTTCCATAAGGTATACCTTGTGAAAGAGTGGGGAGCAATTGATGAGAGTCTTACTAAAGATCATTGGGCCTTGATGTAAGTCATGCTGAAGAACATTGGGCCTAATGGGAGTCTAAGCCTAAGAGGAAAAAGGACTCAGAAGGGCCATGAAAGATGCACTAGGTTATCATTTAAGTGGTGGGTCTTAATCGTAATTACGCGTTAAATAACTCCTATAAATAGGTCATAGATATTATTTTTAAATCCTAATCTCTATTTGCTTATTAAAAGCCCAACCAAAATCTTGTCTGACTTAAGCATCGGAGCGACCTTTGATCATTTTCTTTCTTGCAGAGTTCTTGAAGATAGGTTAAGATATAGATCGAGATTCGTATGTCATAAAAAATATTTGTTGTAAACAGGTAACAACACAAATAAAGTTAAAAAATGACTTGGAATGATTTAAAACCAAAGATTACACATTTTTCAACTTAAAATTGCCTAAATTTCTCAAAACAAGAAGAGGGGGTTGATTCCCTACAGTGAGGGATCTATCCCTTGTTGGGAATATACACTTGAAGGCTAGAACAATGCAACGGATCCATTTCCTACAATGAAGGGATCTATACCTTGTTGGCAGAATACTCTTGAAGGCTAAAACAGTGCAAGTGATCCATCCCCTACTTAAAGGGATCGATCCCCTCCATACTGGAAGCCTCCAACGGCTAGTTTTTTGTGAGAGCATAGGAAAAAAAATCAGTTTTTGGCTCCACCAAGCTTCAACAACCATCCAAGAGACTATAAATAGAAGCTTAGAAGTTTTTTTTTTTTGCCAGAAAAGCTTAGAAGTTCAAGACACTCAAAAGACTTCATTTTTTATCTTCTCCAAGCTTCAAAAACATTCCAAGTGCTTGAAATTTGAAATCTTCTATCATTCTCAAAATCCTTGTATAGCACAAACCTTGTATAAGTTCTTCAAGAGCTTAAAGTGTAATCACCCACCTTCTTAGAGGTTATCTTAGATTACAACTCTTGAAAACCCATTCACAAATGGTAAAGGGGAGTGAACCCTCAAGAGCTTAACTTGTAAAGTGAGTTGTTGGTAGAAATTAAGGTTTTCTCTTTGAGTCATAAAAAGGAGAGGTTGTAAGGTTTCCTTCTTGAGCCCGAAAAAAGTAGGTGTAAGGTTTCCTCCTTAAACCTTGAAAAAGGAAAGGTGTAAAGGTTTCTCTTGTGCTTGAAAAAAGATGGTGTAAATACAAATTCATTAGTGGATTTGGGAAAATACTAGAGGACTTAAGCGGTTACCGAACCTCTATAAATCGCTTGCGTACAATTCTCTTTCCCTTAACTCTTTACTTACTTGCATTTGAATTGTTCATTTATTTACAGTTTAAATTGTATGCTTCTCTAGGCTAAGAGAACTTAAAAAACTATAAGATAGGTTAGAGAATTTTAGAAGAATGAAAACGAACATAAGGGTAGTTAAAAACCGATTCACCCCCTTTCAATTTGGTAATTGAGCTAATAGTATTTATAATAATATTTTATTAATTTAACATTTGATTTTATTATAAAAATCAATTTAATATTTTATTATTTTTATTTCATATTAAAATTTTAATTTTAATAAAATAATAAATCAAATATATAAAAAAATCATTATATAATTTCAACATTTGTTTAAAACTTTGAATTTGATATTTTGTGCAACATATTAAGAACATTAAGCTATATTTTCTTAAAGTTTCAAGTATAGAAAAATATTAAATTTACTTGAAAATAAAAACCTAATCTTAAAATTAAAATTTCAAGTTTTTAAGATTAAAAAAAGTCAAGTAATTAAATTAAACAATACAAGTACAATTAATATTAGTTTATATACTTTATTAATATTATGATTAATTATATTTAAACAACTAGTATTATATTAATTAATTTAGTAATAACTACTATTTAATATTTTAATTCGACATTTGATTAATTGGTGTATATCTAATATTATTGTGTTAATGTGAACATGAAAAATTTAGTATTAGGTGTATAATTGTATATGATATAATTTATCAAATGTTATTATTTATTAATATAATATTAATTGGTGTGTATAACTTTTGTAATTCAATGTTTTAAATTTTTAATGGGATATTTGATTAATTAGTGTGTGCGAGTGTGATTATATTTAATGTAATAATGTTAATATTATAATTTTTGTACAAACCAAAAACAAAATAAATATAATATTAAGATAATTAGTTGATCATTTATTCATAATATTAAGTACTTTTAATGTATACTATAGTACTATTTAACATTATAATTGAACAATTAGTTAACTAGCTATACGATTAGATTTAATGTAATTACTAATTATGTTGGTATTTAAAAAACAAGATAAATATAAAAAATTCTTAAAATTTAAAATTTTATTAAAAATATAATATAATTATTAAAAATCTAATAAAACAAAGTAAAAATAAATAAAAATTTATTGGAGTAAGAGTGTCTAAATTCCAGGGATCTAACTTTGGCCCAAAAAAATACAATGACCCAATAAGTTATTGGTTTAACTTAAAAGTATAAAACTATTTATATAATTGTTTAATTGTTTAGTGTGATTTATTTATAATTCATTTGTTATTTATTTGAAATAATTCTGTTTTTTTATGTATTGTAACTAATACTTTTGGATTTTCACTTTCCTATATATATATATATATATATATATATATATGGCTCACTTAAAATATAATTTTTTATATAATAATTAATATATAGTTATATATTTTATAACAAATATGAATATCATAGAAAATTAAGAAAATAAATAATCATTGTCAAGTAATAAAAACATTAAAATATAAAAAATTATATTTATATAAATATTTATTAAATTTTAACTTTAGTTTGGCATTTCTATTATATTTTTATTTAGCTATATAAAAAATTAAAATTTTATTCCATTCAAAATTATAAAAAAAATATTTATAGCTTATAAAATTTCAAAATAATATGAACAAAGCCCGCTACCAACTTAATTAGAACCAAATCGAACTCAAACCAAACTGTACCTAAAAAGAACCGAATCTGAAAAAATCGAAATCAAAAAAACTTGAACCCAAAAGTATTTGAACTTAAAAAAAAAAACTAAATCTGAAAAGAATAAACCTGAAAAAAACTGAACCCGTAATGGCCTGAGTTTGAAATAACCTGAACCCGAAGACAATCCGAATCGAACACACCTAAACCGGCTCATTCGCCACCCTATTTAATGTAGCTAATCATAACTATATGTCATCTCTTAGTGCAAACTCGTCATCACCTGCATTATAGATGGTGGAGGAGGTGTTGGAAGAGCTTGTGACGTTGAACCTGAACCCACCCTCTAAAACATCTCCTCAATCAATGACTGAATGTCATTCCTCAACTCAATTGTTAGCTTAGTTATGACTTGATCCTTAAATTGATCGAATTGACTTTAAAGAGTAATAGAAGGTGAAGGACCACAAACAGATTGAGAACAGGAAATACCTATTGTAATAGTAGACTAAGCAAAGCCTAGTATATCCCTAGCAAGCTACCTAGACCCAAACCCATAAACACGAGTGCACGTAGCTACAGGCCCTCTGATAGCTTCAGTCCATGCCTAAGGATCAAGTTTGGATGAGTAGAGTTTTCGCCATACTTCTGAGATAATACAGCACGGAAGTATATGCCTCCTGTAAGAAAGTTTGAAACAATTATCATATTGATAAACCACACTAATCATATGATTTTCATTAATGTGCCATATTTTCAAAATCAAAACATTTTATGTGAGAGCCACTTATATTATTATTGTTACACATGTCAGACTTCTCACTGCTACTCAATTCCTTTGTATTTCGTAGGTAATAGGGAAAACAGTGTAGTGGGTCCCACCGGCTCTACAGTGCTCGTATGGAGGTGAGGCTAGCCAGACATTGAATGGGAGGCCAAATAAGCCTAAGGCAAGAATTTCGAACCCAAAATCTTTAATTTGGATTATTTTTGGGAAGCGCATTAACAATTTAAAAAATGACAATCAAGGATACAGCTCGGTGTAATTTTTTTAAATTGTGGTCAAACTAAATTGACTTTTGACTGTGTGATTAAAGAATGATAATCTTCATGAAAATAAGTCCTAGATCATGTCATTAGATAGATTGAATCAGTGGTGAAACATAAATTTACACGATTAAACCGATAGGGGTAATTTCATAATTTCACCTTTACGGTAGATCGAACTTCGATGAAACCACCTTGATTCATCAAAATATGTTTAATAATAATTTTTAGTGATGAAATATAAATTTTTGGAATTTAACTAGATAGTTATAAAAATTACGAAAGCTTAAGGGCATTTTTGTCCAAAAATCTCATAACCAAAGGCATTTTGGTAATTTTGCTCCAACCTAGAAGTTTCTAAATTTTACTCCCAACTTTAGTCAGCCACTATTCATCTTTCTTCTTCCTCTCTTTCATGCCACCATAGCCAAAATAAAAAAAGAAAAGAAAAGCTCATAAAACCTTAAACAACATTACCTCACCAAAACAACTTCTACAAAGTTTTTCTTCTCTTCAAGCTTTACAAATCCTTACCAATAGCTACTTGTAAAAGTGACAAAATCAAGAGGAAAGGAAGCCTATACCATTCTGCCAAGGTATGCCACTTCTATGTTTACAGTTTCTTTGAATTTTAGTGGTAGATACTGATAAATCTAAGTGTGCTAAACATGAACTTGACATTTGTTTGGATTGAATCTCCCTAAATCACTGCCTAGGGTATTCGGCCATTGATGGAAGTCTATGAAACCTTGTGTTTTGATCTATAAAAATGGTGCCAAAGTGAAGAAGAAACATGAATAAGCATGAAACTAGTGTTAGAATGTTGAAATTCCATGAATTTGGCCACATGTACATTTTGGCCATGGCTAAGGGGAGATGTTATTGTGCTTTAATTAATGAATTTAGGGTGTTATTAGACCGTAGAAATTATAAGGAGACTGTTGGTGAAGTTGGAATTAAAATCGGACTTAAATTGAAGAAGTTATGTTTTAGCACCGGTATAATTTATACTGGTTTAATATTATTAGTGTACAATGTGGCTGCATTTAGTGAAGAAAAATAGCTTATAATTTAAAGTGAGGTTAATTAATAATGTTGGTGAAATGTTTTGTAGCCCGAGAGAAGTAATTTACATGTAGTACTATCGGATAAGTCACTAATGTCAGGCAGGTAAAGGATGAGTGTGGAAGCCGTAGAAATATTATGAATGCATGATTTATGAAATTATTTTAGAACTAAATTGCTTTAGAATTGTGGAAATTGTGGCTTCTAGTTGGTATATTGAACTATGTTTGAAGTGCATGAAGGTTAGGCAAATAGTAGTCGTTATGCTGCTGAAATTTTTAGGAAAATTTATTAAAAATATCATAAAACATTTTAACTACTTAATTTAAGTGAATTTTGAAATATTGGCATTTTATTTAATATTTTTCATAAAATCTCATTTTACCAAAAAACAATATTTAAATATTCATGTTATTGAATTTTATCAAAATGAAGAGACCGACATGTTCCTATAAGTGTTTTACAGTGAAATAGAGTGTTTATAAAAATTATCACTGCAACATTAATATTTTATGAATTGTTATTACCGTACTGCTTACATGTTACTTTTATACTTTTATGGACTGATTGAAGATTTTAACGATATTTATTAAATTCCATTTATAAATTGCTTTGAGATTGTTAGGCCTTATATCATGCTCACGTGTTACTGTACTATTACTGTTGTTGATTGATACTGATCATATCATCAACATCCCAGTTGTCACCTGATCAGTGTACACTAAGGACACCTATAGATTATAGCCATATGTTTCCATGTTACTGTTACTGATCCCTTGGGGGATTACTATTATAGCATGATATATTCTAGGTGTTGCCTAGTCTCCACTCATGTGTTACTGTTTACTGTACTGTTTTACTGAACTGTGATTGTTATTGAAGTGATTACTATTACTAAACTGTTTACCGTACTGTTTAATGAACTGCTATTGTACTGTATTTAGAAATTTTAACTATTTTATGGAAATGTTTAATAATTGTTTCTTATGGAAAATGTGATTATCCTAATTTCATATAAATTAACAGTTGCTCCCTATAGTCGCTACTAGGTTCCGAGACACGACAGGTATCCAAAATACCTCCCACACTCCATTTGAATCCCTAGCCGACTATAGTATCCTTCCTTTATCGTCCCTAGTGCACTGATAGGAAAGTTAACAATTTTATGCATATAGATTTCATAATATCAGTCTTGCATACGATTTTCTTACTGAGCACGTTTTGCTCACCTTGTTATTTTTCTCCTCCATAAATTATCTTCAGTGACATTGATATACCATTCCGAGGTTTAGGTTGCGTTTTGTTACCCCGAGGCAGCATATTGTGGATCTTTAAGGTATATTAGTTTACCTTTATATGTTTAGACTCGTTTGTATAGTACTACCATTTTGTAAATTATATTCGGGGGATGTAAATGATAAAGAATGATTGTTTTTGTAATTATTACTGTTTGCAAATTAGATAAATTTACTTTGATAATCTGTTTACTGTTTAAAAGAAAGTGTGTGATAAAGGCATCACAGACAACTCAACCATTACCGTGTGTGTGTAAATATGTTAAATACTATTATTATGGATTGGATAGTTTATTTGGTAGCAGAGCGAGGTTAGTTTGATGTCTGCTGGTGTCTTTATATCTAAAGTGAAGTGGTGAACATCCCCTATAGTACTGTATATGTAAAATCCGAATTTTATTATACTGTATACCATATGTGTACATTATTGATAGTGGAAATAAATTCTTTTAGTAAAATTAAAGAATAACCGAATGTGAATTTTCACTTTTCAATTTAAGTGATGATTTATAGTATGGTGTTTAAAGAAAGAAAAACAAATATTTAAGTGTAACAAGATATTGTTGAGATTTAATTTTGATATTATAGTATGAAAGCATTAAATGAAGGAATTAATGGTAATGGGACAAATGAGGAAAAGAATGAAAGGAGAGCCAATCAACGTTGGCTGACAGTGGCGTGGACTAGGAGTTAGCCAATCAACGTTGGCTGGAAGAGAAATGGCGTGGAGAAGAGAAGAAAAGAAAATGGAAAAGTCAAGGAAAGGGGCTAATAGTGGACTTCTCGCCATTGGCTTCTCCTGACAACGGGATTAGGCAATAAATGGCAAGGGAAATTAGTCCAAAATAGAGTTGCAGTAGGGACGTCACTACCGTTCCTTTTGCTGCAGTTTTTTTTGGTTTTAATTACATGAAATGATGAGGAAAACAGGATAAGGAAACAGATGTTAGATTTTAAGGGAAACGGAACGGCTATATAAGCAGATTTTATGAGAAAAAAATCGATGAAAGCAACTTCATCTTCCTCTAAACCATTCTCGCCCATTCTGTTCCACTATAAGTTCATCTTTAGTTCTTCAGTTTTTCTTAGATGTAAGCCATGAAAACTCCCTTATTAGTTAGCCAAACCTTTCCTCGAATGTTGAAGAGCTAAGGAACAAGCAAACTAAAGCTAAGAAAGACAAGAAAGCATTCTGTTGTAGGAGGAGTAACTTGGTAAAGGTGAGTTTCATAGTTTTACAGTTCTCTTGATATTTAATCATACATATAGCCTGATTGTAGTTGAGTATTGTTGAATATATAAGAAAACTAGATGGAAAAATAACCAAGAATGAGTAAGGAAACACGATGGGTGAGTAGAAAGTTGCTAGTCAAAATGGGTGACTACTCGCCGAAAGAATAGGGCGAGTTTGAGAAAGTGTTATGTGAGTTCGCCAGTATTGTGGGATAGTCAGGATGACTGTCCGGGCGGGCGAGAACCAATGATCGCCAAAAGGCGAGAATGGCGATAACAGTGATCGCCCATGTGAAATGTTGATGATCGCCAATGGGGCGAGTAGAAGCAAAAGAGGTCGCAAACGTAATCCAATACATGGGCGAGCCCAATTATGAATTGATAAGCATGGGTTGAGCTCCAAGCTGGGCGAACTCCCAGAAATAAGTTACTACTGAATGGCAAACTCTTTGGGCGAATGGCGAACCGAGTCTCGCCAAAGTGCCACTATTATTAGGAAAATATAAATCCTTTTGGAAAATACTCATAGTTTAAATAAATGCTTTTGCAGACGGGAATTGAGGAAGGCGGGCGAGAAGCAAGGCTGTATCAGATGAGGTAAGGAAGTAGTATGTGATGTAAATGCATGTCCTGTGGAGTAAAAATGTTAAGAAAATATTAGAAATTGTTTTATTTTCTGACATGCATTGGTTGATAAACTGTTTTGATCTTGGGCGAGATACAAGCCGCCATATGTTGTTTTGTTGGGCGAACTGGTTAAAGCGGGCGAGTAGTTTTGTTCTAGTCAGAGATTCGGGCGAGCCAAGTGGCGAGCTCTCTTTTATGAGAACTGGGCGAGTGCCCTTGTTTTAAAGAGAAATCCGGGTAAGCCATAATCGGGCGAACCCTTTTTAATGTGTTTGGGCGGGTGACCCTTGTTTTAAATATAGGGCGGTCGAACTGTTATCAACCAGCCATACTTTTGTTTTGAAAAGCTAATTGGCGGGCGATTAATAATTCGCCGTCTTATCAAGTTAGTCAGGGGCGAGCCGAGAAGGGCGAGTTGACCCTGGCGAACGGTTTTAAAATGTGAATTCCTAAATGAAAAATGATTTATTTTAAATATTTCAAAAATAAAAATATGAAACCTTTTTGTGGCGAGTTGACCATTGGGTGAGTTGACCAATGGCGAGTTGAGTATTGGCAAGCTTACCATGGGCGAACTAGCCATGGGCGAGCCAGTGTAAACCGTACCTTCTCACACAGAAAATGTTGAAGATTATGGGCTGTTTTATTGTTTTATAAGACCTGTTGAAAATCAAATCATTTTATGGAAATGATACATAAGATAACTTGAATTTGAGACATTAGGCTATGAGTTCATGCATTATCACTCATATACTTTGCGTGACCCATCTAAGGCGATGGCTCGGGTCAAATAGACCAACGAGTGCACCCTAGGGCGTCACAGGGCTGATGGACCTGCCAAGTCTTCAGCGGTCTCGAGGTCACTTGGCAAGTGGACCCGAGGACCACCTACAGATTATGGCCATACATCTAGATGAGATAGCCGTGAGGGGCAATGGCCTACGGGTGCACCCCAAAAGCAGATGACTTGTGTTCTTTGCATGATTTAAATTGTTGCCTAGTCTCAATTAAATGATTTATGAAAGGATCTGGTGAATCCTGTTTCATGTTAACTGTATTTATTGTTTCCTAATGAGTGTGATCGTTAGGATGATTAAATGGTTTTTGAGATTATAGCTTTTATTTTTAAAGCAGCATACACCTTCCTTACTGAGCACATTGTCGCTCACTCCTTATTTTTCCACTACACAGATAATTGTTTTGAACTAAGAGACTTACCTTCCGGAGATTGGATATCGAAGGAATGTTGTGTTCTTTTATGTATTCAGTGAAGTTGTACAGTACTACTTTAAATATAAGGGAATGTATATACATCTTAAGAAAATGATTTAGTTATTCTTATTAAAGTGATAGGAGTTGATAAGCATCACTAACAGCCCAACCGGTAGTAAGTGTAAGATATAAGTGAGTAACATGTTATATAATGAAAATTGGGATGTTACAGTATAGTTTGGATATATAAATGAAATAAACGACTGAAATTCGATTTAATTGTTTGTGTTGTGTAGAAATGAGTGGACGTAAGGGTACCAGACGAGGTTGAGGACACGTAAGGCAAAGCCAATTCTAGAGCCAGCATCGAAGCCTACCCTAGAACCTGTACTACCTCTACAACCCCGAGAGTCCCAATACGAGAATCAATAGAGTGGAACGGATGCTAGCAGAATTTATAGCTATGTATAATGCTAATCGAGCTACTGATAGAACTGAGAGAGAAAGAGTAACAGCAGCTCTAGTAGCACCACCCCCACCTCAGCCAGTACAGGCCCCTACATGGACAGAACTGAAGTGATTACTATTACTGAACTGTTTACCGTACTATTTACTGAATTGCTATTGTATTGTATTTAGAAATTTTAACTATTTATGGAAATGTTTAATAATTGTTTCTTATGGAAAATGTGATTATCCTAATTTCATATAAATCAACAATTACTCCCTATAGTCACTACTAGATTCCAGGACACGACAAGTATTCTAAAATACCTCCCATACTCCATTCGGATCCCTAGCCGACTATAGTATCCTTCCTTTATCGTTCCTAGCGCACCGATAGGAAAGTAAACAATTTTATGCATATAGATTTAATAATATCAATCTTACATACGATTCTCTTACTGAGCATGTTTCGCTCACCCTTTTATTTTCCCCTCCACAAATTATCTTCAGTGACATTGATATACTGTTCCGAGGATTAAGTTGCATTTTGTTACCCCGAGGCAGCATATTGTGGATCCTTGAGGCATATTAGTTTACTTTTATATGTTGAAACTCATTTGTACAGTGCTACCATTTTGTAAATTATATTCGGGGGATGTAAATGATAAATAATGAATGTTTTTGTAATCATTACTGTTTGCAAATTAGATAGATTTACTTTGATAATTTGTTTACTATTTAAAAGAAAGTGTGTGATAAAGGCATCAAAGACAGCCTAACCATTACGCTGTGTGTGTAAATGTATTAAATATTGTTATTACAAACTGTGACAGTTTATTTAGTATCAGAGTGAGGTTGGTTTGATATTTGCTAGTGTCTTTATATCTAAAGTGAAGTGGTTAACATCCATTGTAGTATTTTATAGTCTAGATATATAAATGAAATAAGTGACTTAAATTTAATTTAACTGTCTGTGCTGTGCAGAAATGAGTAGACGTAGGGGTACCAGACGAGGTCGAGGACGAGATAAGGCAAAGCCAATTCCAGAGCCAGCATCGGAGCCTACCTTAGAACCTGCACTACCTCCGCAGCTCGAGAGTCCAAATAAAAGAATGAATAGGGTGGAACGGATGCTAGCAGATTATATAACTATGTATAATGCTAATTGAGCTACTGACAAAGCTGAGAGAGAAAAAGCAACAGTAGCTCTAGTAGCACCACTCCCACTTCAGCAAGCACAAGCCCCTGCACCTCTCGAGCCATAGCTAACCTCACAGCTTGTACCCCAGCAGTAGGAAGCATTACAGCCACTAGCATAGTAGCCACAAGATGTGGAGTCTTACTGTGATGTAAACCTAGTGCAGTAGTTTAAGAAATTAGCTCCTTTAAAATTCAAGGGAGATAAAGATCCATTGGTGACCAAGTAGTGGGTAAACTTATGGAGAAATTATTCAAGTACATGAATGCTTAGAAACCAAGAAAGTCGGGTTAGTAGTGTTTCAGTTAACGAATGGTGTAGATCACTGGTGGAAGTCGACCCAGACTATATTATTAGCTTAGCATCAGGTGGTGACATGAACGATATTTTTGGAGGCTTTTCATAGACAGTATATTCCCTAGACTGCACAGAAGAAGTTACAACTGGGTTTTCTAAAATTAGCTCAAAGGAGTATGACTATAGATCAGTATGAGTTCAGATTCACCACGCTCAGCCGGTTTAATCCACAAATCAGGATTGGTGAGGAGTATTGGATTGATAAGTTTATGGCAGGATTACAACCCTTTATTCGGACTCAATTGGTTCCTCTTGATATTAGGACCTATGATGAGATTGTCCGATGGGCACATTATGTGAGAGGGACTACGAGCAGTTCCATACTGATTCTTGGTCAAAGTTAAGGTAAAGGGTAAGGGAAAAGCTAAGAGAAGTCTCGAGGATATTGGTAGAGAGCAGCCAAGAAGGCTCAGGCATCAGGTATCCAGATTATTGAGGGGAGATTTGGAAAACATGCTACTACAGCCCCTACTACCGACCCACCTCTACAAAGAGGAGTGATGCAACCATATGTGTCCATCATGGGAGGTCACCCGATACTCGACCCTACTACATGTTGACTAGGGCATGTTTTAGATGATGCAGACGGGACATTTGGTGAAAGATTGCCCGACGCTACAGGAGGCAGCTGCATCTACCGTTTCAGTTATCACTCGACCTGCAGCAGCATTAGTAGCTCTGAGTGAGTCAAAGAAAGCGACACCCTCACAGTTGAGATGAGCTATAACAGCGAAAAAGGGGAAGAAGGCTGTGACACAGGGTCAGGCATATGCCTTGGACCATGAGGTTGCTGACGCTTTTACTGATGTGATTAAAGGTAAAATCTATTTTTTGATATTCCAGTATTTGCATTGTTTAATCCTGGTTCTACACATTCTTTTGTATCTCTTGCATGTGCTAACAAGATACCAGTAGTACTGGAGCCTTTAAGGTACAACTTATAGATAAATACACTTTTTAGAGAATCTTAAATTACTGATGTGATATACAGAAACTGTAAAGTCACTGTATGAGAGAAAGAAACCACAACCTAATTTTGTTGAATATGTATGATTTCGAAGTAATTTTAGGGATGGATTGTTAGCTGCGAACTATTTTAGTTTAGACTATTATACTAAATTTATTACCTTCTCTTATCCTGAACGTTATATTGTAAAACTATTAGATAAGTAATGGAAGTGACATGTTTACTAAATTGTTTGAATGCTATGTGGATGTGTTTGAAGGATTTATTGCCTATGTGGAGGACGTAGAGAAGAAACATCCTGAGTTGCATGAGATTCTTGTGGTCAGGGATTTTTCGGACGTATTTCCAAATAATTTACCAGGGTTACTGCTAGATCGGAAGATCGAGTTCATCATTGACTTGGTACCTGGTACAAAGCCCATTTTTAAGCCCCCATATCAGATGGCATTGACGGAGTTGGAGGAGCTTAATAAGCAGCTCCAGGAATTACTGGATAAGGGATGTCTATCCCATTGTGTCTTCATGGGATACACTTATACTATTCGTCCGGAAGAAAGATGCCAGCTTATAGTTGTGTATTGACCACAGGTTGCTTAACAAGGCTACCATTAAGAATAAGTATCCCCTGCTCTGGATTGATGATCTACTTGATTAGCTCAGGGGTGTCTAGGTGTTTTCTAAAATAAATCTTCGATCAGGTTATCATCAGCAAAAGATCTGGGAGGCAGATGTCCCTAAGACAGCATTAAGGACTCGATATGGACATTACGAGTTCATTGTTATGCCTTTCGGATTAACGAATGCCCTTGCAGCATTTATGGGTTTGATGAATGAGGCATTTAAACCTTACCTGGATAAGTTTGTGATAGTGCTCATTGATGATATACTGGTTTATTCCAAGTCACCAAAGGAGCACGAGTAGCATCTCTACAAAGTCTTATAGACCCTCAAAGACCGGAAGTTATATTTGAAGTTTAGTAAGTGTGAGTTCTAGCTAAATCATATCACATTCTTGGGGCATGTTGTATCTAAGGAGGGGGTGTTTGTAGATCCGTCCAAGATAAATGCCATTGTATAGTAGGAAAGGCTTAAGAGAGTGATTGAGATACGGAGCTTCTTGGGTCTAGTTGGATACTACTACTTATTTGCAGAGGGATTTTAAAGACTAGTTGCTCCACTGACGTGACTCACACATAAGAATGTTAAGTTCAAATGGACAGATGTATGTGAGCATAGTTTCTAAGAGTTGAAGCAAAGACTAACTACTGCTTCTATACTAGCCCTTCCCAGCGGATCAAGTGGATTCTCGGTGTATACAGATGCTTCCGTAATGGGATTGGGATATGTTCTCCTACAGAATGGTCGAGTAATTACCTATGGTTTTGGACAGTTAAAAGAGCATGAGAAGAACTATCTGACACATGACTTGGAGTTAGCCGTTGTGGTGTTTGCATTGAAGATATGGTGGCATTACCTCTACGAAGAAAAATTCCAATGTATACAAGCCATAAGAGTCTGAAGTATCTGTTCTCACAACGAGAGTTGATTATGAGACAACGAAGATGGATGGAGCTGTTAAAGGATCATTTCTACGAGATCTTACACCACCTAGGGAAGGCAAATGCGGTGGCAGATGCATTAAGCCAGAAACACATTGGGGTGGTATCATATATGATGGTCAAGGAACATGATCTGTTGGAATAGTTCTCGAGCCTCAGTCTGAATGTGATTTCCTATGAGAGATATAGGTTTACGGCAAGTTTCAGAATTGAGCCGAATTTGATGGACAGGATCAGATATGCTCAGAAAAGTAATACCTAGTGTATAGAGGTTGCCAGTCAGGTGCAGATAGGTGTACAGTAAGATTTTGGGATTGGCACCGATGGTATCTTATGGTTCAAAGGCAGAATTTGTGTTCTCTATAACTAGCAATTAAAGGAGTTGATATTGACAGAGGCCTACAGCTCCAAGTACACTCTACATCTAGGCAGTACTAAGCTGTACTAGAATTTGTGGAAAGTGTATTGGTGGCCAAAGATGAAGCGAGACATCGTGGAGTTTGTTGCTAGATGTCTCACATGCCAGCAGGTGAAGATTGAGCACCAGAAGCCTGTAGGTTTATTACAGCCTCCATCGATTCTGATATGGAAATGGGAACACATTACTATAGACTTCATTATGGGTTTACCAAGGACCCGGAGGAATCATGATACTATATGGGTGATTATGGATAGATTGACGAAGTCCACCAATTTCTTTGCCATCAGATCTACAGATTCCCTCAATGCCTTAGTTGATTTGTATGTGCGAGAGATAGCGAAACTGCACGGTGTTCCAGT
Organism: Heritiera littoralis; assembly: GCA_031772115.1. Lineage (NCBI taxonomy): Eukaryota > Viridiplantae > Streptophyta > Magnoliopsida > Malvales > Malvaceae > Heritiera > Heritiera littoralis. The sequence continues at coordinate 2,376,752 of JAPDPK010000083.1, read as the reverse complement.
GAGCATCACTTCTGATAGGGATTCTCAATTTACATCTCATTTCTAGGAGAGATTTTAGGAGGCTATGGGGTTTCAATTGAATTTCAGTACCACTTTTCATCCACAGACTGATGGGCAGTCCAAGCGTACCATTCAGATACTCAAGCATATGTTGAGAGCGTGTGCATTGGATTTTAAGGGCTCTTGGGATGACCATTTACCGTTGGCAGAATTTGCATATAATAATAGCTATCAGGCTAGTGTCGACGTGGTACCATATGAGGCGTTGTATGGTAGGCGGTGTAGATCCCTGATAGCATAGGAGGAAGTGGGAGATCGAAAACTGTTAGCTCCCGACTTGGTAGAGCAAGCTTCTCGGGATGTATAGATTGTTTGTGAGGGATTGAAAATAGCTCAGAGTCGGTAGAAAAGCTATGCAGGCACCCGACGCCGACCATTAGAGTTTTCAGTTCGTGATTCGGTTTTCCTTAAAATCTCACAATCAAAGGGCATAATGAGATTTTGTAAGAAAAGAAAGCTGAGTCCTTGAGACATCGGACTATTCGAGATCTTAGACTGTGTGGGAGACGTGGCATATTGATTAGCACTACCTCCAAAATTATCTGAAGTGTATAATGTATTCTATGTCTCGATGCTAAGGAAGTACCATCCAGATCCTTCTCATGTAATATAGTATAAGCCACTGGAGATTAGAGAAGACATGAGTTATGTGGAAAGACCTATCCAGATCTTGGATCAAAAGGATAAAGTGCTACGGTCTAAGACGATTCCATTAGTTAAAGTGCTCTGGCAGTACCACTCTAAAGAGGAAGCTACATGGGAATTAGAAAGCCTGATGCGAAAGAAGTACCTAGAGCTGTTTTAGTGACTGATGTGGATGAAATTTAGAGGACAAAATTTCCTAAAGGCAGGGAGGATGTGAGAGCCTCTTATATTATTATTGTTACACATGTCAGACTTCTCACTGCTACTCAATTTCTGTGTATTTCACAGGTAATAGGGAAAACAATGTAGTGGGCCCCACTAGCTCTACAGTACCCGGATGGAGGTGAGGCTGGCCAGACATTGAATGGGAGGCCAAATAAGCCTAAGGTAAGAATTTCGAACCCAAAATCTTTTATTTGGATTATTTTTAGGAAGTATACCAACAATTTAGAAAATAACAATTAAAGACATAGTCCGGTGCCATTTTTGTAAATTATGGTCAAACTAAATTGACTTTTGACTAAGTGATTAAAGAATGATAGTCTACATGAAAATAAGTCCTAGATCATGTCATTAGATAGATCGAATTGGTGGCTAAAACAGAAATTTACTCGATTGAACGGAGTAATTTCGTAATTTCGTAATTTCGTAATTTCACCTTTACGGTAGATCGAACTTCGATGAAACCACCTTGATTCATCAAAATATGTTTAATAATAATTTTTAGTGATAAAACATAAATTTTTGGAGTTTCACTAGATAGTTATAAAAATTACAAAAGCTTAAGGGTATTTTTATCCAAAAATCTCATAACCAAGGACATTTTGGTAATTTTGCCATAACTTAAAAGCTTCTAAATTTTACTCTCCACTTCAGCCAGAAGCTTCTAAATTAAACCAGTGTAAATTCTACCGGTACTAAAACATAACTTCTTCAATTTAAGTCCGATTTTAATTCCAACTTCACCAACAGTCTCCTTATAATTTCTACAGTCTAATAATACCCTAAATTCATCAATTGAAGCACAATAACATCTCCTCTTAGCCATGGCCGAAATGTACATGTGGCCAAATTCGTGGAATTTCAACATTCTAACACTTGTTTCATGCTTATTCATGTTTTTTCTTCTTATAGATCTAAACACAAGGTTTCATGGACTTCCATCAATGGCTAAATGCCTTTGGGAGTGATTTAGGGAGATTCAATCCAAACCAATGTCAAATTCATGTTTAGCACACTTAGATTTATCATTATCTACCATTAAAATTCAAAGAAACTATAAACATGGAAGTAGCAAACCTTGGCCAAATGGTATAGGCTTCCTTTCCTCTGAAATTATTTTAGAACTAAATTGCTTTAGAATTGTGAAAATTGTGGCTTCTGGTTGGTATATTGAACTATGTTTGAAGTACAAGAAGGTTAAGCAAATAGCAGCTGTTATGCTGTTGAAATTTCTTGGAAATTTTATTAAAAATATCATAAAACATTTTAACTGCTTAATTTAAGTGAATTTTGAAATATTGGCATTTTATTTAATATTTTTCATAAAATCTCATTTTACCGAAAAATAATATTTAAATATTCATGTTATTGAATTTTATCAAAATGAAGATACCAACATGTTCCTCTAAGTGTTTTATAGTGAAACAGAGTGTTTATAAAAATTATCACTGCAGCATGAATATTTTATGAATTGTTATTACTGTACTGCTCACGTGCTACTTTTATACCTTTATGGACTGACTGAAGATTTTAACGATATTTATTAAATTCCATAAGGGTGACAATACTATTTATAAACTGTTTAAAGACTGTTAGGCCCCATATCATGCTCACATGTTACTGTACTGTTACTGTTGCTGATTGACATTGATCATATCATCAGCGTCCCAGTTGTCACCTGATCAGTGCACATTGAGGACACCTATAGACTATGGCCATATGTCTCATGTGTTATTGTTACTGTTCCCTTAGGGGATTAGTGTTATAGCATGATATATTTTGGGTGTTGCCTAGTCTCCACTCATGTGCTACTGTTTACTCTACTATTTTACTGAACTGTTATTGTTACTGAAGTGATTATTATTACTAAACTACTTACTGTACTATTTATTGAACTGCTACTATACTGTATTTAGAAATTTTGACTATTTTATGGAAATGTTTAATAATTGTTTCTTATGGAAAATGTGATTATCCTAATTTCATATAACTCAATAGTTACTCCTTATAGTCACTACTAGGTTCCAAGACGCAATAGGTATTCTAAAATACCTCTCATACTCCATCTGGATCCCTAACCGACTATAATATCCTTCCTTTATTATCCCCAGTGCATTGATAGGAAAGTAAACAATTTTATGCATATAGATTTCATAATATCAATCTTGCATATGATTCTCTTACTAAGCACGTTTCGCTCACCCTTTTATTTTTCCCTTCCACAGATTATCTTCAGTGACATTGATATATCATTCTGAGGATTAGGCTGCGTTTTGTTACCCCGAGACAGCTTAGTGTGGATCCTGGAGGCATATTAGTTTACTTTATATGTTTAGACTCGTTTGTACAGTACTACCATTTTGTAAATTATGTTCAGGGGATGTAAATGATAAAGAATGATTGTTTTTGTAATCATTACTGTTTGCAAATTAGATAAATTTACTTTGATAATCTGTTTACTGTTTAAAAGAAAGTGTGTGATAAAAGCATCGCAGACAGCCCAACCATTATCGTGTGTGTGTAAATGTGTTAAATACTGTTGTTACAGATTGTGACATGTAATAACCACAATTTCTTCTACATGTTAAATAGTGTTAAATTAGCCTTAGAGGTGTTTAGAGGCCAAATTGTGACACATTTGGATTTTGGCGTAGGAACGCAAGCTTTCGTACAGATAAGTTGGTGGGTCCAACGAGACCTCACACTCATCCAAAAGCCATGTAAGTACCTTAAATTCATCATAAATGGTTTCAGGTAAGACAATTTGTTTCATGTGGTTATGATTTTGTTCTAATCCGAGAATTTGACAATAAACCGAAAATTTCATCCTTTGGCTCAAGACCAATGTACCTTGTTTCAATCATAGCTCTTGATTGGAGTATTGAAACGATAAACCATAAAATTCTTATGAAAGCTAACTTAAAGATCTTTTAGCCATAAAAGCTCATAATTTAATTCCCTACAGAGTAATACCAGAAAAATTCCGAAACTGAACCATGTGTAGTAAAACCTGTCAGTCGACGCCTCTGTAAAGAATCGAGCATATCTCTTAGTAGGAAACTCTGATTAAAGGGATTCAAATTTTCATGGAAAGCTAACTTGATAAGCTTTCCGAAAATATAAGGCCTGCTATCTAATTCAGTATGGATCAACAGCAATGAATTTTTAGATTCATGTCATAGTTAGGAAATTCTGACTGTAAGCAACTGGTAATGAAACGGGCATAACTTTTGATAGAGAACTCTGATTTAGGTGATTCAAATTTTGTTAGAAAGCTAATTCAAATTTTTGGTCATGTATGGCATGACCTTAGACTTCTTGTAGATCAATAAAGTTAATTATTGGAAGTTAGGCTTGAAAGTGAGCAATTGTGAGATTTATCAATGAAATTTGGTTTGTCAGAGAAGTTTATGGGCTTTAGGTTTAATTTGATTTAATATAATTTGAAAAGACCTAATGGGAGTGGAATTAAGGATTTGAATTAAATTATATGTTTATGATTAAAAGAACCTAGAGCCTAATAATCCCAAATACATGAATAAGGTAAAAAAAAATGTATTAAGTTGTATTCAAAAAAAAAAATAAAGGTTGACTATGAATGGTCAAACAGGGACCACCATCCATGTTTTGTTGTGAATCAGCCATTAACTCGGGAAAAATTTTACTAACTTGAGTGGTTTTAGGCAAAGGAAACCGTGGGACACCATTCACTTCCCTCCTCCTTAGTTTAAGCCAATAAAGAACTTTGAAAAAAAAAACTGCAAACAGCCACAGCAAAGAGGAAATACAAGGGGAAATTTCTATGAAACAATAGGATTCAAAAAGGAAATAATGTGGGGAATCTAAAACCAGTGCTGCATGTGAGATTGAAGCTGGTTAGGAGTGAAACCGAAAGGGGGATGAAGAATTTGGCTCTCGGTTTCATGGAATCAGTAAGGAAAGTTACCTCTCTTCGTCCTTTCGTGTACAATCTCCATGGATTTAACACTTATGTAGGGTTTAATTTCAGTGCCTGTATGTGTGTAGTGAAAGGGAAGTGAAAACCGAAGAGAGGAGAAGGGAACTTGGCTCTTGGTTTTGAAGGCTTTGGTGAGTGATGAAATACTTTTCATTGCTAAAGTTTAATTAATGAAGGGAAACTAAAATTTATAGTTAAATGATAACCTTGCAGCTAACTGATAAGTGAAGGAAATTTGTGAAGGAGAGCTGTTGGATTGAGAAATCCTAAGGCTGGAGGCAGTTTCTGTTTGGGTTAAAAGTTGCTGTTGGAAAATGGGTAAGTGGGCTAAGACTCTACCTTTGTATTGCTTGAATATTGAGTATGAATGTGGAATATGAGAATTACTCTATGATAATGCGCATGACTAAATAGGGTACGGATGAAAAATGAATGAATTGGTGATACTGTGAGAATCTGTTTGAGTATCCTATTCTGGAACTTGTGTTTAAATGATAATTTTAATGGTTCTTCATTGAGATAAATTCTGAAAACATTATGGTAGATAGCCTTTTAAGTTAGGAGAAAGTCAGTTTTGGAATTTCTTGATTTGGAATTCTATAACTTGAGATATGTACAAATGAGTGCAGGATACTCTGTCCAGAAACGTGAATCATGGTTCTGACTTTGGAAAATTTTAGAAAATAGCCTAAATTGAATTAGGTTGCAAGCCTTACATTTCTAGAAAGGTAATTAAGTTAGGATTGTGATGGTTCTGGGTTTGCACCAATTGGATATGCCTATAATTAAATATGAAGTATTTTGTGCAAGTAGGTCAGTGTAACACTGTGCCTGAAAACTGCTAGAACATTGTGCAACTTTGGAAATTTGCTGATGTTGATTTAGAAAGAATTAAATTATGAACCTTACATTTCTAGATAAGGAAATGAGTTAGCTTTCATCCAGTTCCTGAATTTGTGAATTTGGAATTATGTAGCTTAAGATATGTATATATGAATGCAGGATACTCATTGCAGGGGACAAACAGCCTAGTGTCAACTTCAAAAATACCTAGAAAATAGTCCAGCTTGACTTTGATTGCAAACTTTACATTTCCAGAAAGGTAAATAAGTCAGGATTGATATGGTTTTGGGTTTATACAAATTGGAAATCCCTATGTTGAAATATGAGGCAGTTTGTGCACTAAAGTCGGATGACCATTCTATTTAAATATGCCTGTATGTAGGGTAACTTTATGGAATTAATGGAAATGATTGAGAAATGATAAAATTGTGAAGGTTGCCTATCTGAATAGAGAATTGAATTAGGTTTCGCATGGTCTTTGATTATAAAATTGTGAAGGTTGCCTATCTGAATAGAGAATTGAATTAGATTTCGCATGGTCTTTGATTCATAATTTTTGGATACTCCTATGATTACTAAAGTAAATTTTAGTGCACAAAGGTTAGGAAATCAATCTGCCTAACATGCCAAAAATGGATAGAACTTTAGAAATTTACTGGGCACAATATAGATTGAATTAGAAAATGAGCCTTGCACTTTTGAATAGGGAATTGAGTAAGGAAATCATATTCCAAAATTTTCACTTAAGGCCAGCACAATACCATAAGGTCCAAAATCTTAGAAGGCAGAAATAGACCAAGTGGGTTATAAGTAGTTCAAGTGAACGAAAAGACAATAAATAATACTAGTAATATTTGAATAATTCTAGAAACACTGCCAAGTATCATTTCTTGATGAGTTATACAATGCTTAATGTTAGCTTATAATTGGAAGCATTGAGATTGATGGAAGTACCGAGATTGATTCAATCTACTATGTGTTATGTAGAGGGTTGTCCTAAGGACTAAGCTTGACCCGAAATCCACTTACACTGCAAGACTTATTAAGTGAGGGAGAATTGATTCGTAAGCTAAGGAAGTACTATAAGTAACCCTAAGCAACTACCTTGCATCCAAATTGTATGATGTTTTAAATTCTAATTTGGTATTGAAACGAAATGAAATGCTGCATATGAAATCTATTTTGACACATATTGAAAATGTTGCACATTGGGCCTATCCTTGACTGATTGGTTTAGCTTTCTAAAAATATTTTATAAGCATGCTTTAGGTTCGCCAAATCTTTGTCTGGTTTCATGTGTTATTGTTTTAACACGATGGCACTTTGAGTTTCCAAACTGAACTAAGCTTTTGGTTGTATATGATTTTTTGATTTTCTTTTATAACTTAAAGTGCTTTAAAACCTTAGTGAGCCCTTGATTGTTACTTGCATATTTATGCAGTACGATTTTGATACAAAGTCTTGGAAGGCAGATTTGATAAGATTGATATTCGATACTGTTTTAGACCCCGGGTATTGAGACCTTAGGGCATCTACCTTGAGAATTGTGTAGGTGTTCTTAATTGACTTAGAGCACTGTGTTTCAATGACTAGCTCTCGGGAACGATTGGCTTATCCCGTATATTACATTTGGACAGGTTTCGATGTCATCTGATCAATGAACCAGGGTTGACTGGTCTATGCATATGCAACATCCCTTTTTTGGGATATTGCTACAGTTACCTACCGTAGATCTTTATTGTGTTAGCTCTGAGTATCTTGATGATGCTATGCCTTATCTCTTGGTATTGTGATCTGTTTTATCGATTGGACAATATGATTTATGATGATGTTTTGACGATTGATAATTGGCTTTTGCCTCATGATTTGAGAACATGTTTCATAATGCAGCATATTGGATATGATTTATTAGTGTTTGAAAATGAGATTTATATCTACTATGAGGCTGCTATTCCTTATGTTTTAAAATGTAGTCATGTTTTATACAGCAGTATACCGGATTTGATTTATCAGATGTGTATGAATTATGAGTTTGAAAACTAAGAGATGCAGGTTATGATTTTTAAGTTGCTTCTGTAGTTACTTATTGAGTTTATGACTTACTCCCTTCTTCTTTCCTTCCCTTTCAAATTGAGGATTACTATCACACTATCTTTGTTGGGGAGCGCCTTCGGAGTGCATCCTCACATTCAGTGTAAGGTATATGGCTCCCAGCAGATTGTATAGACATAGTTGATTAATGGCACAGTGTGTTTTTGTTTCAGTTGGTTGTATATACATATTTATACATTGAGTCTGGGATGTAGGCCAGGTTTTATTGCTGTTGAATTGATACTGACTTTATGCTTGTTTGAGATAAAACTGATGTGCTGATATATGTTTATAAATATATGTCATTAAATAAGATTGAGATGCATGACATAAATGAATTTAGTTTGATGCACTGATGGTGATGGCAGGAATAAGTTTACATATGATTCTAAAGTTTGAGAATGGCTAAAGATGATAACTTGATAATTTAAATTCGCATGGATAATAATTATACTAGATATTTATGGTTCAACTATTAAAGGATAAAAAAAAAAAGAAAGGGACCTTAGTGATCAAAGGATCACTTAAATTAAATGGTAGCTTACACAGTCACCTACAAACAATGAATTAAGAAAAAAAATTAGCCCGTAAATTTTAGGCTTCTGTAAGGATTAAGTGGAAATCGGGATGTGACATGATATTTTATCCCTATTTGAAAGTTTCAAAATCATTTTTCAATAAATAACAAAACTTTTCTTGAAAATCAAATTAATCATCTTTCAAAATATTTTAACTTAAATTTTTCAAAAATAATAATTAATCAATTTAAAATAATAAATACAATCAGGAAAATATTACCTCAAGCTTCTTTTGGTTTGAGTGTTTCTCTCCTCTATTGAGCATTTCTTCCGCAAAGTATCTCTTCAAATTTTTTTAAGTGTCAAGGGGTATTCATTCTCCTACTTGAAAGATTGCCTAGCTTTAAAGGTTATATCAAAGACTTGAGCATAAGGATTAAATACTAAGCTCTAATACCAATTGTTAGCTCAAGTATGTATGGCAATCCTAGAGTGGATGAATATGATTGACTCTTTAAGTTTCTCACATTTATAGTTTTCAATTTGATTTGGTGGGAAATTTACAATTCAAAGAAAATGTAAGAGATTAAAGATATATTTGAATTGTAAGAGTATAGAGAAAGAGAAGAATTGACATAACGATTTTATATAGGTTCGACAAACCATGCCTAAATTTTTTCCCATAGAATCCGACTAAGGAGTTTCCAAATTCACTCTTGCATTTGGTTACACGTTTTTTCAAGGCTCAAGAGTAACCATTTACAAGTTTCTTTTTCACAGGCTTAGAAGGAACCTTACACTTTCTTTTTCTAATGCTTAAGGCAAAAACATTTTACAACTCTCCATTTTACGGGCTTAGGAGTGACCCTACATTGCCTTTTCTTAAGGCTTAAGGAAGAAACCTTTGCAATATGTGAGTTTCTACAAAACTCACAAAATGACTACAAGATGATATCACCTCCTCTTGATGAATTACAAGTTCTATTACAATGTTTTCAATTGTTTGCTAATTTAAGCTCAAAAGAAACAATAAAAGAATGAATACAATTTTGGTACTAGATGGGAAGAATAAACGCTAAACCCTTGAACATTCTTTGAATTTGGTGGAAAGAGTGATTCAATATGCTTGAAGATGAAATTGTAATAACTAAAAATTCATACTTATTGGACCAATTTGTGACTATTTGAACAGTGCAAGATGACAAAGTACTGATTTCTTGATTTTCAATGCAGTGAGGCGAAATTTCGTACGGAGATGCGTGGGTCCCACAGGAGCACACACCTATCCGATATATCTGAATCATCATATAATGATGATATTTAGTCCTTGGTAAGTCATCCTAACTCATTTGAATACGATTTTAGCCTTTTTCAAAAAACGTGCAACAAACTAAAAGATGACAATTTTGTCCATAGGTCGTTGGGACAAGTGGTCAAAACCAACATTTTAAATTGACTTTAGGGGTCATGCTAAGTTATTTCAAAGTCTCAAATTTTTATGTCAGACCCTATTTCAAAAATTTAACAATTAGATCGAAAATGACAGAAACTAATAAAACCAAGAGAAAACCCGAGGTCTCCTTTACATGGCCAACCAACCCTAGATATGTTTCTTCATTTTTGTCTTACAAGCATGGGACATGGATGGCAATATGAGAAATGTCACCTAACACCTTTTTGAAAATCAATTAGAAAGGAAAAATAAGGAAAATCATGGTTTTAAGGATATATATCAACATTTTTCTAATTTCCTATTGGTCAAGGCTTTATCCTACACCATTTTTGTTAACTTAGGCCGTTTAATGAGCCTTAACAATCGGCCACACCATGGGAAAACTAGAGAAATTGTAGCTAAGAGAGAAAGAAAGAAAGTAAGAAGAAAATGAGAGAAACTTGCCATCTTGCCAAAATCGTGACCTTCTTAACCTTTTCTTTCTTTTGTGATTTTTCACTTTGAATCACTCCTACTAACTTTCCTTTATCTCATATTCATCACAAAATCTTACGCTGTGATCTAAATTAGTTTAAGGTGAGATTTCATAGTTAGAGATCGATTCAAACTTTCCTACTTATATACGTTAACTAGTAAACTATTTTGACATCTTATATGGTTTTTTTATTAATAAAATCCCTCCTTAAATATTGGTGGTGATTTCGACCATAAGGAGTACTTAAGGGATAAGTGATGCTTCATGTTACAAGAATGATATATAATGCTCTCCTAATGATGTTATGAATATATATATATATATATATATATATATATATTTATATGAAGTTAACAATTGAAAGAAAATGATTAAGCATAAGGTTTAGTGTTACCCATTAGGGTTTTTATGGGAATTCATGCTTAGTTCATAGGAGTTCTAATGTAGGACCTGTAATTCATGTAATTAAGCATGATATAAGTGATTTGGAATGTTGAATTGAATGAAAAGTATTGTATGATGTCATGGTAGATTCTGCCAAGGTGAAGGGCACATTGAAAGTGACGTATTCCAGCCTTGATTTAATGACATGTTAGAGTATTCATACATTATATTCGACTAGTATAAGTAATGTGAAGTGAAATTATGTGAATAGGCCTATGGTACCTAAGGGTAACGTAAGTGAAACTAATGAATCTTAATGAGTATGACAAGTTATAATGTGAATTGAAAGTATAATAATGTCTATGGTGTAATTCAAGAATACTTTCTAGATGAAAGAGCTCGTTGGGGAGTTTGAAAATCAGAGAAGGAGGTGATTAATTATTACAACAAGATTTTTGTTGCAACAACATCTCCACTAATTGAATCCAATTTACGAACCCAAAAAATACAGAAGAAGTAAAATTAAGATGGCTGAAGCTAGAAAAGGACCTACATTTTGGGATAACCAAGCTTGTCGTCGGTGGCACGTCATTCACAAAATTTATTTTTAGAGTCCTTGCCCATGGAGAAAGTGGAACGACTAATCACAAGAAAAAAGAACCCACAAAACCCTAATCTTGAAGGATTTCATGTTGTGATATTTATTTTAGTCTAGGCTTTGGAGAGAAAAAAGAAAATGAAATGTGTAATTCAAGAGTACTTTCTAGATGAGAGAGGTTGTTGGGGAGTTTGGAAATCAGAGAAGGAAATGATTAATTGAGGACTGATAAACATTAATCTAAAGTTGTAAAGATCCTGTTCCTGTCTTCGTCTCTATAAGGAGCTTAACCTTTGTTTCTTCATTTTGAAAGGAAGCCATAGAAAATAATGGAGACATGAAAAGCTGGAATCTTTAGAGTAATTATTAGCAGTCAAGAATGAAGGAGAGAGAGAAGATAATGGTCAAAGGGAAATTTAGGTTGAAAGTGCTACAATTTAATTATTATTCAATTGCTTTACAATTGAAAATCAATTTCTGATATAGAGAAGGAAAAATAGTATGCTACTGCCACATGTTCAACAACAACACATATATCAACACTTGTCTTCAACAGGTAAAAGGAGTCAACACCCAAAGGTAAAACTTGAAACTGCATGACTAAACATGCTAAATAGGCTGAGCCAACCTAGAACCAGCTCGGTTTAGCTCAACTTGTAACCGACAGTGGTCAAACGGATTCAAAGTAAACTGGACCAGACCTGATAATGGCACGACCTGGTTAGGTTTTATACCAAATCGATCTTGGACTAAGACAGATCAATTTCGAGCGGGAACAGATTCAACCCCTTTTTGCATGTGGGCAATTAGACGTTGCCCACGTGCAAAACAAAGCAATGGCTGTATAGTTGTTCTTGTGCTGCAAGGGAAGGCAGTGGTTGGTTGCCTTGCCCTTTGAAATATTATTATTTTTTTTTCTCCATAAATACCAAGTCCCATTTTATTTATTTTCTTTACATTTTCTCTTCAACTTCTCTCTAATTCTCTCATCCTAAATTCTTAATATTATTCTTTTACTCAAATTTTCTCTAAAATTCAAAACCCTCTCACATTATTCTCTTTAATTAATAACTTTATTTATCATAATAAAAACTTCACTAGATAAAAATATATTAAATAACTAAATAAGTCAATATTTATTTTTTATTAAAAATAATAAATTTTTTTAAATATAATTGAAAAAAATTTTAAAAATAAAAAAAGAAGGGGCCAAGTTGGACCAATCTTGTTCAACTCAAGAATTGGAAACCTAATTCACTGGACGGGACCATTCTGATAAGAGTGTTAATGTGGCCCAATCCAAAAGGAGCCCATTAGTGAACTAGTTCAAACTTATTCACCCTTGTATTAGGTCGGAACTAGTTTAACCCAACTCGAAACCGGTCCAGTCCAACTCAATATCACCTTGATGCATGATCAAGGAAGCTTACCTTACCTAAACTTTTAAGAACCAAAAAATAACAAAAAAAATAAAACAGCAACAAAACCACAACCTGATATGTGATTGTGAAACAAATTGGAAGCAAATTGCACAGTTGTCATCAATATAGATAATTAATTGACATAACTCCATTTTAACATTAGGTATATTGATTTCTTTGGAATATAAGCATTAATAATTTATCCATAAATTAAGGAGAATTAGATGTACTCAAGGGTCGGGCTACCTGGCCAAGCCTGAAGGTTTGCTCGATATTTGGTTCGGCTTGGACAAAAATATTAGGTGCATTTAGTGGGCTTGGGCAAAATTTTAGGCCCAATTAAAAAACGGTTTGGGCCCTGGCTTAACCTTCCAAAGCCTAGGCACGGCCCGAACATAATTATTAATTACGTTTTTTTAAATATATCTACTAAGTATAATATAATTATATGTATATAAAATATTATTGATTAATAAACATGATTATATATATTTATTATGAAAATTAACATGCAAATTTTGACAAATCAAAATAAATTTTAAGGGGAATAAAAGAAGAAAAAATAAATAAAAAATAAAATACAAAAAATAAATAAAAAAAATTCAAGCTGGTCAAGCTGGCCTCGGACTTGTATGATAAAATAAAAATGGGCCTTGACTAAAAGCTAGGCTCGAATTTACGAGCTAGGTTGTGCTTGGGCTTACACATTGTCACGAACTGAATACCAAATATTCATACTATCTTTACATTCATTTATATGTGGTTGGGCTGTTTGCAATGTCTACACACACACTTTAATGATTTGGCATACTCAATAATCCATACAAAACCCAAGATTCACATATTCGATTTAAAACTTATATGAAAACCTACACCAATTCAAATTTATATCCAGTACTTTACATTCGATTTACATCCCAAATAAGAATTTATATACCAAATAGTATTGTACATAAACAGTTTGAACATATAAAGATAAACTCAAATACCTCAACAAAAGTAATTAACCGCCTGAGGGATACCTAAAGTAAAGATCCTCCCGAGCAAATAAAGTAACCTATTGCAGATAATTTGGAAGGAAAATAAGGGGGTGGGCTTATGCCCCGTAAGAAATATATATACAAGAGTTGATACTACACGTAACTATGTGCAAGTATCTTAAAACATGTGAGAACCGATTTTATGGTATTATACATGTGTAATTATGTGATTAATAATATAATTTTGGAATTTATTTTGTAAATTTTGAGAAAAAGGTGATGTGGGCCCCACTTATGAATCTTGGGCTTGGATGAATATATGATTGAGGAAATAATGTATGATGTTAAAATAATGATGTGATGAACATTTTGAGGTATCGAAATTTCATCATTTTGAGAATTATGGCGAACAAATTGAAAAATAACAGTTACGTCTCGATGGCATTTTCGTCAATTACGTCCAAACTAAAATGAATCGGGACAAAGTGAAAATACCATTATATTCTACATGAAAAGGAGGATAAGATGGTGGTTTTAGATTTAGTGAAATCGGTGGTTAGATCGAAAATTTACGTGAATTACCCGGTAAGGGTAAAATCGTAATATCTCACAATCTATGCACCGCACGATGACGAAACTAATTCCAATCATTAAGATACATTAAATAAGAGTAATTGGTGCTGGAATCCAAAATTTTGGAGTACGATTACACGGTTTTACACCTACTGAAACTTAAGGCAGAAAATGCAAATGAACTAAAATTTTAAGGGGGAATTTTATTATTGGACCATGTGGTAACTTGTCATTGGCTGGAATAGTAATAAAAGAGGACTAAACTCAGCCATTTCTAGCCATTAGAACCGACATACTCCCCTGTTTTCTGCTCCAACGTTTCAGCCTAAAAATTTCCTAAGGTTCTTCACGTTTCCCTCATTTCTCACCATGAAAACACCTCTTTCAATTATGAACAAAAAAAAAACACCTCTTTCAAGCCCCTAACTCACCAAGCTCCTTTCACCAACTTTGTTCCCTATCACCATGGCTGTCGAAGGCTGGGATTTTATGGACAAAAGCCAACGTGACAGGGGTTGGAATGGAGCTGTACAGTTCGGCAATAGAGGGAAGGTGAGGTGATGATGTTTTCTTAAATTCTAGTTATGGTTTATGATTAATATATGTATGAGAAACATGGGTAAGGCCTTAGTTTGAAACAAAATGAATTGTAGTGACAGTAGGGGTATTCGGCCATATATAGGAAATGAAGAAATTGATGAAATTTTGTTGTATGTTAAGTAGAGATTAGTAGAAAATGAGGAATGAAATTGTTGGAACTTGATTTGATTTTGGTTTGTGATGAGTTTGCAAGAACTTGGGAGTGGCATGAAAATGGGCATCAACCAACCATGAACTTGGCTAAATATTGGTGATGAAACTTAATGTACGGAAGGTGTTTGATGAATATACTAAGTGAAATGAAAATATTCATAAGGTTAGAGTTGAGAAAAGAAGAGAAACAAAATGCTAAATGTAGATTTCAATTTTGCTGGAAAACTGTCTGTCTGAGCTGCATATTTAAAAATTCAACTTGAGGGTTTTAGAAAGAAATAAATTTTGGAAAAATTATGACAGGTATCTTTATGAGTTAGGAAAAAGTCAGTTTTGGAATTACCTAATTTGGAGTTGTATAGCCTGAGATATAGATAGCTGAACACAGGGCACTCAGTGTAGTAGGCGAGATGCTCTGTGGAAACTTTGAAAAATTGTAGAAAATAGCACAGATTGAATTTGGCTGCAAGCTTTATGTTTCTAGAAAGAAAAATGAGTTGAGAATAATATGGTTCTGAGTTTGTACAATTTGGACAAACCTATCTTGAGATATGGCCCAATTTTTACATAGAGGTCAGTAGACAATTTGCTAGAATGCATCTGAAAACAGGGTAACTTTGAGGAATTATTAAAAATAATTTTGAAATGATAAAACTTGCTATTATGAATAGGGAATTGGATTAAGATTCATATGGTTTTGGGATTCATAATTTAGGATATCCCTATAATTAGTAATATAAATTTTAATGCACAAAGGTTAGAAAACCATCCTACCATATGGGTCAGAATTGGGTTGAACTTTGGAAAATTGTGAGGAACCATATGGAATGAACTAGAAAATGGGCTTTATACTTCTGGATAGGGAATTAAGTCAGATTACATATAAAATTGACGGTGCATTAATTGGAATTCAATATTTTTTGTTATGAATAGAAAGACGTTGATAAGTTGGAAATTCTCATAAAGAATAATTCTACCTTAATGAGTAGGATTTCTAAGAATGCTTAGTGTATATGTATGTTTTGAAATTGAACTTGTATGACTTATCTTCTGCAGCTCCGAAACTAAATACACGAAATGGAAAAGGAGACGAATAAGGACCTAATCATTGGTTCAAGGTCACAAAGTGTATGGTTTGAATGAAATGACACCGTACAGGTAAGTGATGCATGTGTAGCCTGTAAGGATATCCCAAGTGCATAGATTTAACATGCATAATTTATGAAAATATTGGTGAACTGATTTTGTTGAAAAATGTGAAAATTTGGCAGGTTGTGAAAAGATGTATCTGTCTGAATTGTGCAGAAAGGTTAGTAAACAGGCAGTCATTATGCTACCGAAAAATTTTAGAAAAATATTTAAAACCATCATAAATAATTTTCTTACATGTGGAATATTTTCCAACCCACGGAAATGAAGAAATTATTATTTTGCCTAAAACATGAATATACCAAATTTTATTTTTAAAATATTCATGTTATTGAAATTGGTAAAAATGAGATTACCGAAATATTCTCCTTATATGTGTATTATATGTGATATGAAATGGAAGATGAAAAGAAATAAGGTGACTATTTTATAAATGATTTCTTAAATATTCACTTGATTATTGTATTCAACATTTTATGGTTTATTAATGATTTTAATTATTTCTATAAATTTCATAAAGGTAATTTGATGATGAAAAACACTGTTTTGAGACTAGTAGGCCCCTCTATCATGCTGATATGTGATACGTGATATGTGACATGTGATATGTTAATAGTCTCGGTCGACACCTGATCAGTGATCCACCAAGGACGATTGTAGACTAGGGCCATAGATCGATATGTTTATTTCTTTACCCTCAGGGGTCAATAGCATAATACGATTTGGGTGATTGCCTCAGTCTCCACTATGATATGTGATATGTTAAAAAAGAAATGTTTTATATGATATGCGGAAAAATTAAAAGGTTTTACAGTACTTTTACACAGTGTATAGTACTAAATTGAGTATGGTACTATATGTTGATTTTCATAATATATGTGACATGAACTTGTGATATGCTTTCAAAAAAGAAAGAGGAGATTATAAATCTAATGTTTTTATTATAATTTAAAATTGAATATTAGTTTTAAGTGATGTAAATGTTATGAGGAAATGATTTTAATAGCTTGTTTTGCTATCTAAAGTACTGTACTAATTATGATTTGTATAGTAAAATATGAAATGAGTTTAAAAGAGAATGATGATGATTTAAACTAATATTCTTCTTAAAGAATATATGAATATTAGTTATTTTATTTAAATGCTTTAATTCATAAAAGCATAAATTTGAGAATGATATGGAATGAAAAGGAAAAGGATTTGATTTCCAACGAAATTAACTACTCTCTACAGTTGCTTCTAGGTTCTGGTACAAAACAAGTATTTCAAAATACTTTCTGTACTCCATCCGATCCCTAATCGACTGTAGTATCCTTGCTATATGAGCCTATTGTACTTATAGGAATCTAAAAAAGATTTGATAGCATATAGATATCTGGGTATCGAGAGTTACATATAATTCCTTTACTGAGCCATGGTTTGCTCACTCCCTTTTTTTTAACATTTCAGATTTTCAATGATTGCGAGATCTTGCATCTGAGGATCTTGGCTGCGTATTTGGGTACAATGTGACAGCTTGATTTATTCCAGGAGCTAAAACAATTTTTTTATGTATTCAGACTTATCCACAGCACTACTTTCTTGTAAATTAAGATAGGGGATGTAAATAATATTGTGATTTTAATATGTAATAGTTTTGATGAAAAAGGAAAGTAAAGCATCGCAGACAGCCCAACCATATAAAATGTGTGAAAAAACGTAAAATAATGTAGTCACGGGATGTGACAAAACATGCTCTTTCATACAGAAAACAATGATCATACAATCTTAGGCACGATATCAAAAAAGATACTATAGTGGGTTAGATAGCTAGGTTGAATACAAAATGATGCTTTAAAGCACTTCACTTGTCCCTGCATTTAATTCTAACTATAGGGAGTTTAATGTAACTGATTCAATCACAGAGTTCAATAAAGCTTCTATTATGCAGTTCATAAAACATTTCGATAATTAGTTCTAAAGTACTCTGTAAACAATATAAAATCATTATCGAACAAAGAGTGCAGAGGTTATAAATCATAAAGCATATTTAACATATATAGCAAAATAGAAGTTGATAAAGTTTGGGAATGCTGGATTGGCCAGGGATTACAACAATTTCACACACACAGAGGTCATGTACCTATAGGTAGCTATGGAGCCAACAATTTTAAAACAATTCATAAATTATTTCAGAATTGTTTATAGAGATCACTTCAGTAAATCATATCTTCAATCAATCCATAAAGTATTAAAATCAAAAAATCATTATACTTGAAGTATAAAATTTGCCAAATATTCTCAGTCTAATAACCAATGTTCAAAATATTTTATTTGCGTATAATAGTAACATGGAAACATGTATGTATCATGAAACGTGTAAAAAATAGTGAAAATTCCTTCGAAAATTGAGTTACAAATTTGGTATGCAAACTTAGCATATAGAAGCTTTAACCCCAAAATGCATTTTCACATTCTTTTCATTTATAAAACCACACCAAGTGATGAATTTGGAGGTTTAGGTTCATTTAAGAAAACTTTGACAGCATAATGGTATTTTCTATTCTAACCTCCGGCACGAAAACACAGTTTATAATCCACAATTCCAGTTTCACAATTCAATCAAATAATCATGTTCAAACTCATAAAAACTCATTGTCAACACCCCCAGTGCAACATAGTATCCCTACGGCTTCTACATATATTCCTTACTACTCAAATTCCCACTATGTTGCTTACTAGCACCAGTATCTCCTTCTAGCTTTCGAGCTGCAATTTACCATTCAAACACAATTACTTCACAAGACTATAGTTGCAAAGAATGCTTAATTCATTAAAACCTATTACATTGCCTAATGCAGCCCTAAATTTAATCTGCTTTATACCGATGTTAACATTTCAACTACTATAAAAACACCTCCATTTTCAGTTTCGATTTCACTTACAATCTTGTACGAACTTATACATTATTCTAGAACCCAAAAGACAATAAATTGAGCATTCTTTCAATATCCCTTTCACTTGGCCGAATATAGTTCCTTGTCCCACACATCTCATTTCTTTAATTCAAGCCTAAATTCATGTTCTACGCTTATTCTCATTAATTCTACATCAAATTCACATTAAACTACATCATATACATGCATAAGGAATGGTGGTTGAAACCCTAGTATAGTGGATTTCATGGTTTCAATTTAATTTAAGCTTGAATACATGATTAAACACATTAAACACAACAAGGAATCATAAGACCATGAAAATCACAAGATTTCTCCCATTTTATACCTTGGCTGAAACTTGAAGAATGCCCACACTATGCAAATGGTCATTTTAAGGCTTGATTTGGGTACCAAGTTGTAAAGCTCTAAAAATTAGACAAGGTTAGTGAAGGAAATTTTCGGTTTTGGTATATTTTTCTAAGGTTTTCAAAGCTTTCTCTCTCTCTTAAGTGAAACTTTACTAATGGAGGAGTAAGAAGAAGAGAGATGGATGGCAATGGAAGAAGAAACTAGAAATTTCTCTTAAAAATCAATATTTTTAGTAGCAATATACTAAAATGCCCTTATACTTACTTTAAAGTTTCAATTTTACCCTTTGCAATTTGACTTCGTTTAAAACAGTCAGTTTAACCTTTAAAATATTTCATTCCATCAAGAAATACATTTATTTAACATGTTTTAATCATTAGTTGAGCTTTTGTTAGGATTGGACTGCTCAATTAGGTGAACTTACCAAAATACCACTAACCATTAAATCACGTAATCTTTTATTTTTTTGCGTGATTTATTCTATCAGTCCACATGACCTAAAACTTTATCACATGAAGATTTACTTATGACTGGTAGTTGGTCTAAAGTCAACTTAGTTTGACTGTTATCCATGAAAATTTCAACGACCTATGGACTTAACTGTCATTTCCAAAATTATTTCATGCTTTTCTTAACATGTATAAACAATTGAGTTTGAGTTGCAGATTCTTACCATCACAGTATTTGGCTCTAAATATCAAGTCTATTGAGTTTAACCTCCATCGAGTCACTAGAAACTAGTGAGACCTACCATATAGTTCCCCTTCATGCCTACAAATCAAATTGCATTGGAATAGTTGTGAAACATCTATCATTCTTAACTTCATGAACAATGAATAACAGTAATAGGAGATGCAGATCTCACACACATAATGTATTATTACCTAACTTGGGCTCAGCCCATGAGCAGGTTTAAGAAGAATACAAGATAGGGCCCATAGCAGCGATTATTTTCTACCAACCCTTTGTCACGACCCGAGGCTCGTGACGTACACTTAACACTTACACTTATTAGACTTAGCAAATTTACGAACTAAATTTTTCTTTTCACTTTAAGGTTTGTATTCGGTGTCAGTGTTACCCTTAAACAATTTTCACATTTCTCAATTCGATTTAAGTTTACTTCACTATTTAAGTTATTAACTCTTAGAGTGAATCAACTTACTTTCTCAATAATGTAATTCAAGGTTAAACTAGCAAAAGAAAAAGATCGAAAACCTCCCCCTTATACATAATCAATTTCCCTAGTGAATAACCTACAAAATCACAACTATTACCAACAATACATCTTAATTCCACAATCCATAGTCTATATCACCATATACTACACATATTCCTAAAGTCATCAATTAAATATATTAACATTCCACAAGGCCCATATTTGTCATACATTAATCATTTCCCGGGTCACACTTTATAATTATACTAGTCTATAATAGTCTAGAGTGATCCTAAGTTACATCCCTAAAATATTTCCATTAAACATGTACTATGCACCTTATAATGTCTATATATGATAACCGATATCTATATAAGATTCATATACCTCAAAAGTAGCGCTCAGAGGACTAGACAAGTACCATTAATAGATATTGTCCCTGAGGCTCGCATAGAAACTCGAGCTTGGAGTCTAGCTCTTATCATCTGCAAGGATATTAGAAAGAGGTGAGCAAACCGCAGCTCAGTAAGTAGTTTAAGTAAACAGATACTAGGCTCATGTCGGTTTATATGCACATGTATGCATGAGAGCAAATAAGTTGACATATATGCATGATGTTGCGTTTTGTACACTAAATGTACCTATGCGAAGTCACACTTAAGGTTGAGACTATATGGGATATTAAACAGTAGGATACCTAGGTACCTCATTTCCTCGAGTCTTAATATGATATCTAAAGATACAACCACTTGACTCAATGCCATAATGTCACCAAAATATTCAACAGTATAAGGTTTCATATGCTTAAATTTGAAAGCTATGTTCTAATGGATTTAGTTCGAAATGGATAATCGTACGAAAATTGAAAATCAATAAGATTTGGCGTGAAGCCTTAGGTATTGAAACTAACACTAACATCAAGCGGATTTCATATGCATTTACTACAAAGCAAAGAATAATATTGAAAATTAATAATCAATTACTACAGGCACGAAGCCTTAAGGTACTGAAAACTAATACAGATATCAAAATGGGTTTTTGATGCATTTAATTCCAACAAATAATCATACAAAAATTGAAAATCAACCAAACTAGGCATGAAGTTTTAAAATACTGAAAGTGAATACTAATAGAGTTTAGGCATGAATCCCTGATAACTAATATTGATACTGATGTCCATCCTGGCTACAGATGGAGTAGGTTTCGCAAGCAACACAATACCTATGGCCATAGATTATACTCTAGTCTCGCTGATCAGTCGAGAGCTATAACCTGTCTGCTAGTTTTCCAGACAAGACTGATAATGCCTAGAGCTCAAGGCTCGTAAGGCGTAGATACTAATACTGAAGGTCTAGAGTATAGAGCTCAATAGATGAGTAATAGAACCTAAAGCAAGAATCGATAGGCTTAAGTGACCCGAAGGTTAATGAATCTGCTTGCACTCGAAAAACAGATTAGAAAACAGTTTCTCATGTAGCTCTTGGCTTCCACGACTTTTAAAACACTGACAAAAACAATTTTGAGCTTTAAATATACAAGATTTTTGATTTATTTCAAAATCAACTCAAACTAGAAATTTTAAGCTAAACAATATACAAGTCGTTATAAAATTCATGCTGAAAACAACTTGAATTAAAACACGTTATATATGAGTGCTTGTATACATCAATGGAAGTTCCTCTCTGCATATTACACCGCTACCAAGTGTAGTCTAATTACGGACCATGCACAGATTCATTTAGCTTATGCAAATACAATGACAAGTTCACATAATTGTATCGAAACTAGAGTTTTTCATTTCACTCAACATGCGAGCTTGGCTGGCCACAACACTCAAAGGAGAAAACAATATTTCAATTCCGACCCAAGCATTTTCCAAATTCACAATTCAAACTTATCTTCACATCTTACCTTAATAGCCCGATTAACAACATTTCGCCTCTTAATTCATAAGCTAGTTTAATTATTAAAGAAACTTAAATATTTCCTACGAGATGGTAATAGTAAAACTTACTTAACTCACTTACCTGAATGATTAGCAATTTATCTTCCTCCAACGTCCAAGTTAAAGCTCAGCTTCTACACCTCCAAATTCACTATAGATAAATTTAATAATGTCTTAATAACATGCCCTCAGAAGCTTAATCATGCACCAAAATCACATATCTTAGAATCAAGATTATTTAAGTCGTTCCTTTGCCAAAAATTTACTTTTCATTATCCTGCAAATTCCATATATAATCTTAACAACAATAATTCACTAACATATATAAATTTCACAATTAAAACACAACTTTCATCATGTAAATCCTAGGCGGCCAAATTCTTCAAGACATGTTTCACTTGATCTCCAGCCAATTTAACCTCATACACATGCTTAACAATATCATATACCTTACATATCTCAAAATCAAGTGGAGAAAATCAACTTACCCTTGCAATCTCCAATATGGCCAAAAATCCAAGCTTAGTGTCCCCTTGATAATTGCTTCAAAATAATTCCATAAATAAGCTTGGAAATATTGATTACACATAATATATAAATATAAAATCAAACAACTCAACTTTCCCTTTTTACCAAAACAAAACCGTGAGCTCTCTTGTGATTTGATTTTTTTTTCCTTGGTGATTTCAACTTGATCAAGCTATGTACTACCACTATTAATGAGTACTCTTGCCCATTGTTTTAAATTGCGGTCGCGGCCGCGTTTTCGGTCGCGTTGCGTTTATCGCGGTTGCGGACATAGCGGCGGTAATTGCGGTCATCGCGGTCATTGCGGTCGTGAATTTTTTTTAATTTCGCACAATTCTATATAAAGTGTAGTAATTGTAATAATAATAATGTAAAGTCTTATTTTATAGTTTTTAAAGTAATTTATGATACCTCAAGTCTATTATTTATGTGAAAAAAAGGTTATTTATAATTTTTGAATTATAATAAAACATTTATATTTAAAAAATTACTTATGATAATTAAAAAATAACAAATATTGAAAATAGAGATAAATAATTATGTACTAATAAGAATTAATGTACTAATAAGTAATAATAATTTAATTCATTACATTTACATTATCAATATTTCTCTTGAATTACAATAATGTTCAATTATATTAAAATTTTAATTTTAATTTGCCACAATCAATTAACTTAAACAATCATATTTACATATCAACAACAAATTATCAATATTAATTTTTTTCTTAAGTTATAATAATATTTAATACCATATATTTAATTACACTACAAATTTTACTTTAAAAAATTAAATTGATAATTTAGATTCAAACTTATCTAATTTTTTTTGAAATTTAAATTACTACTCATTATTTATTATATTTTATCATGATTCATCAATTTTTATATCACTAATTAAAACATATTAAAAGTTTAAAACAAAAATATTTAAAATAAAAAACTAATTAAAACATATTATTATCTAATAACGATTTCCCTAAAAAAAAAAAACCATTTCCCACACCCACCCCCCTGTCTCGATTCACTCCTCACCGGCTCACCCCTCACCCACCTGCCGCCTCCTTTCCTTTCACCTCCCTTCACCGGTGACCTCGGCCTCACACGACGGATACGTCCTCACCTCAACCTCGCCTTTCCCTCGGTTACACGATTTCACTCACGCCTCACCCTCATTCACCTCCCTTCCTTTCGGCTCGGGGCCTCACCAGTCATCGCCTTTCCTCTCGGGCTCGGCCACGATTTCTTGCCTCACAGGCCACAGCCTCAGTCGTCAGTCAACCTCGGTCCCTCCCCTTCATGGCCTCACGCACGTCGTTGCCAGCCACCAGCGCCAGGGCAGGGCCAGATCTGATTTCAGACCAACCTCGCCATGTCCGTCGGCTGCCGGTGCCTTCTTTCCTTTCGGCTGCCAGCACCATCCGAGCCTGCCACAGCCCCACGCCGCCCTCACCATCTCTGATCTAGATCGAAGATTCAAAGGTAAAAAAATAAAAAATAAAAATTACTTGCTGCCTTAGTTGCTCACCGTTTGTGAAATTCTGTCTCTGAGTGACTCTCTGTAAGTGTGTGTAAGTGTAACCTGTTGGCTGTTGCTTTGCTTGTGTGAGACTGAGGCGGAGCTCTGCTGTTGCCTGTTAGGCAAATTTATTTCATTTTCTGTCTTCTAAGTTTTTCAGTTCTGAGTTCTATTTTTTTTTTTGGTCTGAAAGGTAACGGAGGGTAGCGGCGATAACGGGCCGCTATTGCCGCTATCCTCCGTTAAGGCTTTTCATAACGGCCGTTCTTGGGCGCTACGGGTGTGATCCGTACTCACACCCGTTATGGAGGAAATAGCGGTGGCGGCCACCGCCGCTACCGCGAGATAGCGGCCGCTATTTGAAACTTTGCTCTTGCCAAGGAAATGACAAACCACCCAAGAAAGATGAGCTCTTTGGCATTGCCCTTGGTTTCTCTCAAGGTTTTCACGCTTCCCTTCAATTTTCCTTTTTCTTCTCTTAGTTCTTTTTTTTTCGGCTTCTATGGCTTTCAGTAAGGGTGTGGCCGACTTTCTCAATTTCCTCACGCTTTTTATTTGTTTCACTTAACCACTCAAGAGTAGAAAAGTCAACAACCAATCAAAAACAAGGAAACAAAACCCATTTTCCTCGCTTAATGCTCATTTGGCAGGTTATACAGGACATCTCTTACACTTTATTTCTTTTTTATTTTGCCGACATTGAGTTTCTCCCATATCATTGTCTTCCACTTTCCATATATTATTGTTTATTCAACAATCAATAAAAATCAATCTAAGCTAATGTAAATATTTATCTTTTTGTACATTTTAATTTTTAGATAAATAAATTATGTATTTTTACTAACCCACCTTTAATTCCAAATATATGGTCATAATTAATTTTTATAATTCTGCTCATGTCCTCACTATTTAAGCATTTATATATTAAATTGCTAAGGTGACCGACCATTAATTAATGTATTAGGATTTTTTTTATGCTTTAAAATCTTTTACTTCATTTAGCTTTCATTACTTAAAATAATAATAATTACAGAATAAATTTCAATACTTAATTTATTTAATATTTTTTATTTATTTATAAAATCGATACGAAATTTACCGTCTTCGGACACTAAGAAAAGCGTTGAACGATGCAAGACCTACAACGCTATCCCTAAACGCCGGTAGTACATTATCAGAGGCCCATAAGCCCAAATTAGGCGCCCATAACAATCAGACAATTTCTTTGCACCTTACTTAGCTATCGAACTATGGTGGGTTAAACGCCGGGAATTGCAATTTAGGATCTGTTTGCGGTGCACCTGCAAGTTTTTTTTTTTTTTTTTGGACAGGGAAGGAACACAACACCTCACACCTGCAAGTTTAAGATCTGTTGGCCTAGCTGTTAAAAAGAGTGTTATTTGAGTAAAATTTTATTAAAAGTTTTGTTAAGATAATTTAAAGTAACGCTTGACAAATCTAATATAAAAGCATAGTAGAATACTAAAAATTATTTTATAAAATTATTTTTTATTTTTAATAAATGAAAAAAATAAAATAATAAACTTTATTAAATTAAATCATAAGTTTTTAATTTAAACAAATGAATAAAACTAAAAAATTGATAATTAAAATAAAACAAACAAAATAAATATAAAAACACCACAAGATAAATAAATAATTGTGAAATAATATGAAAACTCTTATAATTTGTAAATCATTAAAAAAATAAAGTGAATATCTTCAAAATTAACACTTCATGAAAAAGTTTTGATTTATAGCTTCATTAAAAGACTCAAATTTATTTTCTGCATAAGCTAAAATTTTTAAAATCTTGAAAATCAAACACTTGGCTTCTACTTTTAGAGTAAATAAATTCCTTCCATAAGCTAAGTTAAACATGGATTATATCTTGAAATTACTTGCTTACATGCTTATATTACTCCCTGCTTCAATGAATAAGGAATTTGTAAACTGCAAAGAGATAAAAGGACCGCAATGAGGCCCACGCCCGGTAGAAAATGATCTGACATTTGAAAATCATTAATAATTATTTAACAAAAATAAATCAAATTTATTTGCACAAACCTTCATATACTTTTCTAACATCCTGACTGATATTGGGCATTTCCCTGTGTTTTATAAGCGAAATTACACCGGTGGAGTGAAAAAAGATGGAGGATAACAATTAGAAAACAGAACGAAAAAACTTGAGCCAATGAGACAAGTGGGAAGAGCAAGCCGCATGGAAGGTTCTAAGATCGCAAATGTGCCTGAAATGAAAGCAATCACCATTGCTAAAGCTGCATAAAGAGTCATGTCAAAGGCGAGTCGATGTGTACCAAATAACCATCGAGATTTTCGGGAATGAGGCTGTGCCATGAAAAAAAAGGCGAGGACAGCTAAAAGAGAGAAAACCAGGGCTACGGTATCGGATATAATAAACGTTTGAAAAGCTGCCTTACGAATTAGGATAGCAGTACCCTGATCCTGGCCATTTTCATTTTTGACGCCGCCTGGTATGGTGAATGCTGCGGCGAAGGTAACGGTTGCTATTAGCGCTGCCACTACTAATTGTGAATCTCTTGCCTTCTCTAGTTCAGTAGAATCCTTCGTAAAATCTTTCATGCCACGAACCGGTATCCCTGCAACTTCTCCACTATCAGCCTCTTCCAACAATTTGAAAATTTGTTCCTGCAAACAAACAGAGGACAAGATTGGAATTCAGGTTGTCAATATATTATTATCAGCAGAAAATCCGTGATCTTTGTTTAATATTTCATTTTTACTTAAAATTCAATTTTTGAATATGTGAAGTTCTTAAAAAAAGTTTCAATTCAAATTGTCAATTAATGTTATTGTTAATCGTATATTTTAATATTAAATAAAATCATCAAAAATAAGCCAGACAAAGCTCAATGTACAAAACATGCAACTACGTGGTAGAATTGACTTACCTTATTCTTGGTCGTAAGATTTTCCATTCCAAGTTTCATTTTATCTTTCTTATAGCCCCGACCAGCAACAGCCACCTCGGGTTGAGAGGCTTCAAGCACTTGGAGAGGCGAGTTTCCATATACATCCTTCTAACTTAATGCATTTTCCATTGATGCATATTCCATGTCAATATAACTTGGAGAGAATTGGAAGTCTGGAAATCTATATGGATTACCCACAATGAAGTGTAGAAAATTCCAGCCTCTTTTATCCACGAGTTCACAACAATCTGGACAAAGTCGGATAATGTCTCTCATTATTGCTGCATGGCCTTGCCTTGCGGCCATGTGAAGAGCAGTCATCTGTCCCTCTGAATCCGCTAAGTAGGCAGCAGATTTATCGCATTCTAACAACTGTATCACTATTGAACGGTAACCTAAATGTGCAGCAAAGTGAAGTGTACTTCGGCCATTGTCGTCTGTTTCCTTTGTCAAACTCCTTTTCTTCTCTAGTATTATCCCCACCGTCGCTAAAACCCAAGAGGACCAAAAAAAACGCTATTAGTGAATAATTTTCAGGGTTAAGAACACAGATAAAAAGAAAAAGGGAAAGAAATTCTTTTGTACAATATCCCCGAGGCCACTATACAGTCAAATGTATAATTATGACAACTCTCTCCTCTGCAAAGAAGAAGTTGGATTTAGAAGAAACCGTTGAGTAGTTTAAAATATTAAGTTTATAATCCCATATTGAGAAAGAAAAGAAAACAGCCAACAACTTCTTTACCGAATTGTTAAAAAAAAATTATTGCATCTTATAATATTTAAATTCGAATTCAAAGAACTTAATTCTTATTTATAGTTATTTAATGTTTTAATTCCTATTTATAGTTATTTAATGTTTTTCTTACAAAAAAAAAACCAAACAAATAATCTCATCCAATCATAAAGGGGACGAGTGGAGGATCGGAGAGAGGGAGGAAGGGGAAAGAAAAAATTATGTTTCAAAAAATATAATTTTTTTATTAATTTAATATCACTTGGCATCTTTTCATTAAGTCAGCATCCACGTAAGTATTTTTGTTAACAGTGTTAGCCCCAAGTACTGAATTAATTAACGGTAAAATAATCTGAGTAGCATGTTACATTTTTTTTAAAGTTCAGGTATGACATTGCATTAACCCCTATAATTTAAGGGGTATTGGTGTTATTAATCCTTTTTTATTTTAAGGTTTGTAAATATTTTTATTTTTTGGATTATGCGAATAATTATTTCATTCTTTTAATAAAATAATAATATTTCAAAATTATTAATATAATATTTATTTATGTGTTCATTAATAAAATTATTTATATAAATTAATAAATATTATTAATAAATATTGTTTTTAAAAAATATATCACTAATAGTATGTCAATAGAATACTGACAGAATATCAACAGAAATTGTTCTAGTTACATATATATATATATATATATATATATATATAGGATAATTATTACATACACTGACAGTGGAGTTTTTTTACTCCACAAGCAGCGTTAAGATCATGACATGTGTCCTGTTTTATTTATTTTAATATTTTTATACGACACATGTCATGATCTTAACGTTGCTTATGGAGTAAAAAAACTCCACTATCAGTGTATGTAATAATTATCCATATATATATATATATATATATGTGTGTGTGTGTGTTTTGTTAGATTATCCACAAAATGCTGACGAATATTGCCAACTATATTTACCAACAAAAAAACTCATCGGTATTACCAACTATAGTAACCAATGAAAACCTTGTTCACGGACGAACTATAGGCACATATTTCGTCGATGTTCATCGATGGAATATCAATGAAAAAAATTCCTACTGGCGAAGTCAATTTTTACAACTTTTTTTTTGGTTACAATTTTTACAATTTTTACAACTTTACTGACCATAAATCCATTTGTATGTCATTTACCAACGGAGTTTGAACCATTACCAAAGTAATATGCTGAATATGATAATTAAGAGAAAAAATCGTCGAAACCACTGTTCAACGACAAAATTCTGTCTAATTTTTTAAAAAAAGACTAGCGATTGAATCACCTGATTTTAACGAAAGAAATTCCGTGACAACAGTTAGCAATGGAATTTCCTTTGCTAAATTCTATCGTTGAGGCTGGATCTTGATTGGGCACTATACGCTTAGCTTAGAAATAAGATTATATATAACTAACAGTAATCCAAATCTTGCTAATTAATTTATCTAATATAAGATGAAGTGATCAATAATTTTTTAATAATAATTGAACTTACCTCTGTTACCTGCCATAACCGCTGCAGGCAAAACGGTTGTACCTTCAGGGCCAGCATGAGACACTGATTTGCAATTATTTAACATCTCGGCCACCATATGATGATAACCTCTCCTTGCAGCTATGTAAAGTGGAGTCTCACCTTTTCTGTTTGTGGGGTATACAAAGTCAGGGTCTGCTTCGATTAATGCTTGTGCCACTTCAAGATGGCCATGTCGAGCTGCATTATGCAGCGGCGTATTTAGTTCCTCATTATCTGTCGTTCTCAGCATTTCCTTAGCTGCTTCTAGCCCCTTCTCTGGGTCTTCTTGTTGAGCTACTTTTGCACGTTCGAGAAGCAATTTCACAGGAGGACAATGGCCATGCCTCGCTTCAATGTGCAATGGAATTTCACCTTTGGCATTGGCTTGCAGTAGCAGTGATGGGCACTTAAAAAGAAGTTGTTCGACAAATTCGGTGGAGCTCGAAGTTGAAGTTCCATTTTTTGAAAGATAGAATGATATGAAAAAAGGACTAAAAACTCCAAACTCTCTCCGTCGGTTTGCCAAGTGAACATGGAGCACTGTGTTTGATTCGGGGTAACTAGGCAATCAAGACGCCCTTTGTAATCATTGAATGCTTCAATTTTGCCATCAGCTGCAGCTTTGTACAAATGGACGTCCATATTCTTGGCAGCCTCTACTTGCTTTTCTACGGCTAACAATTCTCTGAAAATGGTCTCTTGCTTGTTATGTTAGATGCCATCTTGAACGAAATTTCCTTTTCCCAACAATTTCTTATTTTTGAACCAACAACTACTTCATCCGTTATTTAAATTTGTAGGGTGATCCTGTATAGGAATCATGGAAATTATTTTTGTCAAAAAAGAATTATAACTGCCAAATGAAAGGAAGATTCTTTGCAGACTTTTGCATAAAAACTTAATTAATAGGACAATGATATTCCCACGCAAGAATATCACTTGTAGCACGCATTATTTGTTCCTTCAAGTTTCACGTTTTTTAAATATACATTTTTTTTTTTACAATATCAACACAACTTTTAACATAAATTTGAGAATGATTCCATTACCATAGTTCTTCCAAGAGCTTTACTTACCTGATATTTTGAAGGACCAAACCAGCCACTTGTTCATCCGGTAAAGCACTAAGTTTCATTTAAAATTTTGGCAATTTTTTTAACACTATCAAAAACTTAGCTATTTCCGACCAAAATTTCCATCAGTAATACTTGATATTCTCTGCCTACGAAAATATCAATAGATTTTTCATCGGTAAAGTCATCAAAATTCTTCTCGTCGGTAATTTATATCCGTTGATGGTAGAATATTTTATCGATAAACACCAACGGAAAATTTGTCTGTATAGTCTGTCAATAAATATATTTTTCTGTTAGTAATATTTTTTCAATAAAAATAATAATCTATCGGTAATTTTTTTTTTCTCAGTCAAATGAAAGTTTTTATTGAATTATGAGGAGAACATCAAGCGAATCCCACAATAGCAGGGATCAAGGCATCAAAAACACGCAGACGCGGTTCAAACAATAAAAAAGGGACCACAATGAGAAATAAAGCTCAATACAGTGACAAAAAAAAAAAAACCAAAAGCACTCCAAGAAAACTGATCCACTTCAAACTCTACATGGAAGACAAGAAACCAAAACACAAATCAATTACAAAAGATGAAGAACCCGAATTATCACCACCATGCTTTGAGCCAATCAATCCGATCCACACAGGCCTTGGCCAATGAATCTGCCTACCCGTTAGCTTCCCTATAAATATTCTGCCATTTAATGACACATTTATCAAAAAGATGATCAATCTCCATGAAGATGCTCCAAAGTTTCTAGGGTCTGTTCCCTTTATTTCTACACCAAGTAAGAGCAACCATGGAATCTAATTCTAGACTGAGGGTATGAGAATCGTTTTTACCAGAACAGACAAAAAGCTCTAAGACCACTTTGAAAGCATGAAGTTCTGCTATATTTGAGTCAATGATTCCGAAGGGCCTAAAAAAATGGCGAGAATGTTTGCGTTTGAATCACGAAGAATACCCCAGCAACCTCCAGGGCTAAGCTTCCCTCTTGCGAAACCATCAACATTGAATTTGAGTTCCCCAGTTGAAGGAGGAACCTAATGCGAAATAGGACAAACAACTTTTGTGATACATCTTGAACGACAATCAGAGGGGTTACTCCGCCAATTTGATTCATGGACAAAGACATTACTATATGTAGCTTTTATCCAAAAAAGAGACCTCATCTTTACAAGAAAAATCAACTCACCCACATTAAGTTTTTTGCTGTCAAACACCACCTCGTTTCTCATAAGCCATATAGACCAAATTGCTGCTAAAGCTGAAAGCCACTAGGATTTTATCACACCGGTAAGAGGAAGATCAAATCCTTGTAACATGAAGGAATGTCATGAAAAAGGATGACACCAACTAATATTCCACCACTGCAAGAAAAGCTCCAAAACTGATACATCAAATCACAAGAAAAGAAAAGATGATTTAAGCCCTCTTCCTCTCTAGAGCACCAAGGGCAAAGGGATTGTGAGTGGGACAATGGGATGCCTTTATGTTTAAGGAAGGCTTTTGTAGGAACCCTATTAAGAATAATTAACCAAAGGAAACATTGGATTTTTGAAGGAATTTTGAGTTCCCAAATCTGTTTGATAAGTGGTGAAGGAGGGGAAACAAAATAGGTGAGGAGATTTGTCATCTTTTCTACTGAGAAAAAGCCAAGCTTGTCAAATTCCCAAACAATGACATCATGTTTAGATTGAATAATCCGGGCACCCTCAAACAAAGACTTTAATGAATTAACACTTTGAAATTCCCAATCAAGCAATGGTCTCGTGAAAAAGCTATCCCATCCATTGTGATTAGGAGCACCACCAGCAGAGTAATATGAAACTTTTGCAAGTTTGTTTTTGGCAAGTAAAAAGAGTCTTGGAAAAACAAATCTGAGAGATGACTCACTAATCCAACGATCATGCCAAAACTAACACATCATCCCCATTCCCAACACAACAATGGAAGCCATGATTACCAATAAATTTCCAAACATCTTTATTAGTTCCCAACTTCACCACCTCCTTCCAGATATTAGACATGCTATTTTTCTTTGAGGAGCATGGAATCCAACTTTGAAGGCCACAACCATACTTTGCAGTCACCACCTTTTTCCATAAGGAATCATTTTCACGAGCATACCTCCACCACCACTTGGATAACAAAGCAATATTTTTTACTTCCAAATCAGTGATTCCTAATCCACCAAGGTGTTTAGGCTTACAAACAATATTCTATTTGACTTTTGCTAATTTGTGTTTGCTATCACTACCCTCCCACAAGAAATTTCTTCGTATTTTATTAGTTTTTCTAACAACCCCTATGGCAATCTTGAAGAGAGACATATAGTATACAGGAAGGCTTGACAAGACAGAATTAATTAGCACCACCCTCCCCCCAAATGTGATAACTCTAAGAAAATAGAGTTATTTTTGTACTTTATTGATTAATAATTATTTAATTCCCCCATGATATTATTAATTATTCCCCTAATTTTATTAAATTCCTCGTATTTTGCAAAAAAAATAAATTCTAGATGCATTTTAGTCATTTCAGTAGAAAATATACTGAAAATGAGTAAGGAAGGAGATTGAACCACAAAAAGACAAAGGGTCATGACTCATCATTTTCTCTCTCCTCTCTTGACACCTAGCATGCCACATGTCATCATCCTACTCACTCTTAGTGGATAAGAACAAAAGTCATATGGCTAACATATGGAGGACACATGCCTTTGCCACCTTGCATGCCTATGTCGACTAGAAGACAAAAAGAAAGGTGCTAGAAGGGGAGAGGTGTTCATGGCTGATGTGGGCACTTAAATGACATAGAAATATCTAATTTGAAGAGCCAAAGACATGAAGACAAGTGGCATTTAATGCTAACTCATCTAGGATAGGAAATTACCATTGTATCCTAGGTTAAGTGATTATATAAGCAACTTTATGAGACCTAATCTAAGGTGGGCTGCCTAGGGTTTAGTTTTATTATTTTTCCAGCACTTTTTTATAACTTTACAAGGTTAGAGCAGCCACAATTTTCATTTCCTTAATGTTCTTTACAATTTTGCAAGTTAAATACAAGTTTTCATGATGTTTTCCTTTACTCTTTACCACTTTCTTGCACTCTTTACTTAAGCTTTTTGTTTCTTTAAATTTCCAGCAACTTTAATCATCTTCTACTCTTTCTTTTTCTCGTATTTTGGTTCATGATTGAGCCCCATGATCATGGGAGCTTGAGAGGCTGAAAAATCACCTCCTTAGCTCTAGTGAAGGAGCTTGGTCCATAGTTTCCTTTTGCAATTTTTATTTTATATTTTTAAACTTCTAAATGAATTTTTAGTATTTTATTTCTACTGTTTTAGGGGTCTAGATTATTGGGTTAATACAGTTTTTAAAAATCTTTTAAAAAAAAAGTAAAAAAAAAGTTTTAAATAGGCTGGTTCAGGTTAGGCGTTAGCTAGATACCATGCATTGTTTTTGGTTTTTGCTATTTTATTAGCAGTTTCAGTTCTGTTTTAGTGCATTTAGGTTCTGTTTTGAAGGTATTTTAGGTGTCTCTTAGGTCATTTAGAATATATGTTAAGGGTATTGCATTTAGGTTAGAGTATATTAGGTGTTTGAGTAAAGTTTCAACTAGCATCTCACTTAGTTTGCTTCAAATTCTACTTTGTCATTTTTGCTGCTGTTAGGCATCCTTTGTGGTATTTTGTATGGTCTGTTTTTGACATATTTTAAGTGCATCTCCAGTAGTATAATCTCATGTTTACATCATATAAATTTTAGGAATTTTTAGGAGTCAATTTGTATTAGTTTCCTTAGTCATTTCATAGTTTCTTCATGCATTGCATTTTGATTTCCTGATCAGTTTTGCAGTTACTGTTTTAGCATTTCATGGCTGTTTAGTGTTCAATTTAGGTTCATTTCTTTAGTTTTAATGCATGTAATTGTTAAGAATTGATATTAGCATTTTTAGGAAGCATTAGTGTAATATTAAATTTTCATATAGCATTAGGCGTCCTTAGTCTAGGTCACTGTCTAGAATTTTATATTTGCTGTTTTAGGAGTCTTCTAGGGGTAGTTTCATCATATTTAGTCCATTTTAGGTTCATATAATTAGTGGTCTAAGTGTAGGTTAAGTTAGATAATTGTTCATGAGCGTTTAGATACA
Source organism: Heritiera littoralis (assembly GCA_031772115.1). Lineage (NCBI taxonomy): Eukaryota > Viridiplantae > Streptophyta > Magnoliopsida > Malvales > Malvaceae > Heritiera > Heritiera littoralis. The sequence goes on along the minus strand of JAPDPK010000083.1, from coordinate 2,341,720 downwards.
TTTTCAATTCAATTTTGCATTAAATTTCAATTCTGTCCAGGTTTTATATTCACATTAATTCTATGCATTTAGGTATTGTTTTCAATACATTTTAAGTGTCTTAGAGTAGTATTCATATAGTTCTTTGATTAGGTAAAGTTTGGTTTAATTTCAAGTTCATTTACTTAGGCATTTTCATGCATTAGTTTAGGAACTTCATGCATTAATTCATTTTTCTTTCAATTGCATTAGTTTTGATTTATTTATTTATTTATTAACATGTTCATGCATTTTTATTTTCATTTTAGGATTTTCATGCATATTTTCATTATTTTCATTTTATACCCATAAGGTTAGGAAATTACATTTTTTCTCTTCTATTTTACTAATTTGCATTTTTGTTTCTTTTCTTTTGCAGTTTTTTTATTTTCATCATTTCCACTGTAAGTATTTCTTATTTGCTTTTTTAATTTCAATTATTTTTATTTTGTTTTATTTTAATTTTGTTATTTTCATTTATTTTATGTTATTAATTTCATTTATTTTATTTTGTTTTGTTAGCCTTTGTAGATCACCCTCAACTAAATTCATAATTTATTGGAATCTTTCATTTGAGCGTATGTGTGATGCGAGTGATTATGCTGTGGGTGCAATCCTTGGACAGAGGAAAGGAAAGGTCTTTCATGCCATCTATTATGCAAGTAAGACTCTGACAGATGCTCAGCTAAACTATGCTACTACTGAGAAGGAGTTGCTAGTAGTAGTGTTTGTATTCGATAAGTTTTGCTCCTATCTCATAGGGACTAAAGTGGTGGTATACACTGATCACTCTACTATTAAATACCTTATTGCTAAGAAAGATGCTAAGTCTAGGTTGATTAGATGGATCCTCCTTCTTCAAGAGTTTGACCTAGAGATTAGGGATAAGAAAGGCACAGAAAAACCAGGTGGTTGGTCATCTTTCTAGGTTAGAGAGTAGAGTAGTGGAGGATAGGACAAAGATTAATGAATCCTTCCTAGATGAGCAGTTATTTACTTATGGTAATTTGAGTTTACCGTGGTATGCTGACTACGTTAATTTCCTGGTTAGTAATGTGTTACCACCAATTTGTCTTCCCAACAAAAGAAAAAGTTTTTAAATGATGTCAAGAGTAATGTTTGAGACAAGCCTTATCTGTACAAGAGTAGAGTTCACATTTTGAGGAAGTGTGTCCCCATTGAGGAGATAGAAAGTATACTTAGACATTATCATTCTTCTAAGTATATCGGACATTTTAACGGTAGTAGGACAGTTGCCAAAGTATTTCAATGTGGATACTACTGGCTTACCCTATTTAAGGATGCCCACTTACTTGCTTCGAGCTGTGATAGGTGTCAGAGGACAGGTAATATATCTAAAGAAATGAGATGCCTCTAATAAACATTTTAGAAGTGTAACTATTTGATGTGTGGGGCATTGACTTTATGGGACCTTTTTTCCTTCCTATGGGAATTTGTACATTCTGTTGGCAGTAGATTATGTTTCTAAGTGGTTGAAGCAATAGCAGTACCCACAATGATGCTCGGGTAGTGATGAAGTTTCGTAGGAGAAATATCTTTTTTAGATTTGGTACACCTAAGGCAATCATTAGTGATGAGGGATCCCATTTTTGCCGTAGGACTTTAGAGGCGCTTTTAAAGAAGTATGGGGTCAAGCATAAGGTAGCTACTGCTTATCACCCTCAGACTAGTGGCCAAGCAGAGATTTCCAATAGGGAGATTAAGGGAATTTTGGAAAAGATTGTGAATTCCAATGGAAAGATTGGTCTCTTAGGCTAGATGATGCATTATGGGCCTATAGGACTGCATTTAAAACACCTATAGGGATGTCACCATTTAAATTGTTTATGGGAAGGCTTGCCATTTACCTATAAAGTTAGAACATAGAGCCTACTGGGCTATTAAGAACCTGAACTTTGATCTTAAAGCAGCTGGTGAGAAGATGCTGCTACAGTTAAATGAGTTAGATGAATTCAGGCTACAAGCATATGAGAATGCCAAGCTTTATAAGGAAAAGACTAAGCTATGGCATGATAGAAAGCTTAAGGAGAAACACTTCGAGCCAGGGCAACAAGTTCTATTATTTAATTCACGCTTAAAGTTGTTTCCAGGCAAGCTTAAGTCTAGGTGGTCAGGGCCTTTAACCATTACACAAGTCTTTCCACATGGGGCAATAGAGATCATGGACGAGACCATCAGGCAACCCTTTAAGGTTAATGGGCAAAGGCTTAAGTTATATTTTGGGGGAGGATATGATAGGCAAGATTCTGTCACTGTATTAGCTGATCCTAGTCTCCCTATTATTGCTCCAGATCCAGATTGATGCAGAGTGATTGAAAGTCTTGCCAAGGACTATAAACTCAACGCAGCTTCATTTTTTCATTGTTATTTTCTTTTATTTCCTTTTCTTTTGTATAGTTCTTTGTTCTATTTGATGTTTGTTTCTCTTTATTCTACTTTTGTAGGTACCTTTCATAGCAGCACCCTTCTTTGAGCTTCACAATGTCATGCTTGGGACATTAGGGGAGTTTCCTATTCTGTTCTTCATTTCTTTATTTCATTTGCACATTGAGGACACATGCACTTTAAGTTTGTGGGAGGGGATTAACTTGAGCAATTTTCAAAAGTTTTGTATAAAAATTTAAAAAATCTTTCAAAATTTTTGAAAATTTATGCTTAAATGATTTGTTTTGAGATGATTTGAGTGCTTAGCATGTTGTTTTCCCATAATCCTATGATATTACCCCTTGATTTGGTCTCATTCTAATTGACTAAGAAGCATGATTGTGGTGAAAGCATGAAGTTGAATTCTTGAATTTCTCTTGACTTTGATTGTGATATCCTCACTTTTATGCACATGTCATGATCATGGATGAATTATGCATATTTATGTGGACATGGGATAGCATTGATTCATTTGATTTTGTGCATCATATTCTAGAATTTGCTTGATCTTTTCTTGAAGCAAAATTATTAGTTCACACTTGATTAGGAAAATGAATAAGGCCATCCTTGGATCGTTTGAGCCTTTCTAGCTAACCTTCTACATATTTTATCCGTAGTGACCTCGCTGAGCCAAATTAGCTTTTCTTTGTATAAACACCCACATAGTTACTATCCATTAGCCAAATAACTATATTCTCCTACCCTTTACCCTGAAAGCATGTGATTAACTAGGAAATCATTAGAGCTATGTACATATGGGCATAGGAAAAGGGAAAAGAAAAAAAAATGAAAAAAAGCAAAAATAAATAATAAAAATATATAAAAAGAAAAAAAAGAAGAAAAGAAAAAGAAAAGCAAAAATAAAAATAAAAGAAGAAGAAAAAGAAAAAAATAAAATAAAGTGTATAGCAAAGTAAATAAGTTTGGGGGGTTGGTTAGAGCTCTAAACATCAAAATCCTAGTGAGTAGTGTATGATTAGGGGTTAAGCCTAAATTTCCTTTATCATACCTTAACCCTAGCCTTACATTACAAGCTTAATAAAGACCTCTTGATTCTTGGTTAAGTGTTACTACATTAGTGGCGAGAGAAGTGAAAAGCAAACATATGGAAGTGATCACTTGTCATTGACTTTACATCTTTATGTTTGCATAAACTAATATGAATTGTGTACTTTGAAGTGAGATTGACATTACACACACATGAGATTCCAATTTGGGTTAAGACTTATGATTGAATGATACCTAGTGCTTGATCTATGATTGTGAGTCTTTGAGATTGGGATTTGTACTTTATCTTTGAGGATGATTGAGAAAATAAATATGCTTCGTACTTGTTATCTCCTACTTATATTTTGTTTTGCTTGAGGACGAGCAAAAGCTCAAGTTTTGGGTGTGATAACTCTATGAAAATAGAGTTATTTTAGTTCTTTATTGATTAATAATTATTTAATTCCCCCATGATATTATTAATTATTCCCCTAATTTTATTAAATTCCTTATATTTTGCAGAAAAATAAATTCTAGATGAATTTCAGTCTTTTCGATAAAAATACACTGAAAATGGGCAAGGAAGGAGACTGGACCACAAAAAGACAAAGGGACATGACTCATCATTTTCTCTCTCCTCTCTTGACACCTAGCATGCCACATGTCATCATCCTACTCACTCTTAGCGGATAAGAACAAAAGACATATGCCAACACATGGAGGACACATGCCTTTGCCACCTTGCATGCTATGTGGACTAGAAGACAAAAAGGAAGGTGCTAGAAGGGGAGAGGTGTTCATGGCTGATGTGGAAACTTAAATGACATGGAAATATATAATTTGAATTGCCAAGGACATGAAAACAAGTGCTAATTAATGCCAACTCATCTAGGATAAGAAATTACTATTGTATCCCTAAGTTATGTGACTATATAAGCAACTTTTTGAGACCTAACCTAGGGTGGGCTGCGTAGGGTTTAGTTTCATTATTTTTCCAGAACTTTTTTATGTCTTTACAAGTTTAGAGCAGCCACCATTTTCATTTCCTTAATGTTCTTTACAATTTTGCAAGTTAAATACAAGTTTTCATGATGTTTTCCTTTACTCTTTACTACTTTCTTGCACTCTTTACTTAAGCTTTTTGTTTCTTTAAATTTCCAGCAAATTTAATCATCTTCTACTCTTTCTTTTTCTCTTATTTTGGTTCATGATTGAGCCCCATGATCATGGGAGCTTGAGAGGCTGAAAAATCACCTCTTTAGCTCTTGTGAGAGAGCTTGGTCCATAGTTTCCTCTTGCAATTTTTATTTTATTTTTAAACTTCTAAACGAATTTTTAGTATTTTATTTCTACTGCTTTAGGGGTCTAGATTATTGGGTTAATTAATACAGTTTTTAAAAATCTTTTAAAACAAAAATAAAAAAATGTTTAAAGTAGGCTAGTTCAGGTTAGGCGTTAGCTAGATATCATGCATTGTTTTTGGTTTTTGCTATTTTATTAGCAGTTTCAGTTCTGTTTTGGTGCATTTAGGTTCTGTTTTGAAGTTATTTTAGGTGTCTCTTAGGTCATTTAGAATATATGCTAAGGGTATTGCATTTAGGTTAGAGTATATTAGGTGTTTGAGTAAAGTTTCAACTAGCATCTCACTTAGTTTGCATCAAATTCTACTTTGTCATTTTTGTATTCAATTGCTTTACTTTTATTTTTTTTCTGCGTTCGGGTCATTGTGGTATTTTGTATGGTCTGTTTTTGGTATATTTTAAGTGCATCTCCAGTAGTATAATCTCATGTTTACATCATATAAATTTTAGGAATTTTTTAGGAGTCAATTTGGATTAGTTTCCTTAGTCATTTCATAGTTTCTTCATGCATTGCATTTTGATTTCCTGATCAGTTTTGCAGTTACTGTTTTAGCATTTCATGGCTGTTTAGTGTTCAATTTAGGTTCATTTCTTTAGTTTTAATGCATGTAATTGTTAGGAATTGATATTAGCATTTTTAGGAAGCATTGGTGTAATATTAAATTTTCATATAGCATTAGGCATCCTTAGTCTAGATCACTGTCTAGAATTTTATATTTGCTGTTTTAGGAGTCTTCTAGGGATAGTTTCATCATATTTAGTCCATTTTAGGTTCATGTAATTAGTGGTCTAAGTTTAGGTTAAGTTAGATAATTTTTCATGACCGTTTAGTTACATTTTCAATTCAATTTTGCATTAAATTTCAATTCTATCCAGGTTTTATATTCACATTAATTTTGTGCATTTATGTATTGTTTTCGATACATTTTAAGTGTCTTAGAGTAGTATTCATGTAGTTCTTTGATTAGATAAAGTTTGGTTTAATTTCAAGTTCATTTACTTAGGCATTTTCATGCATTAGTTTAGGAACTTCATGCATTAATTCATTTTTCTTTCAATTGCATTAGTTTTGATTTATTTATTTATTTTTTAACATGTTCATGCATTTTTATTTTCATTTTAGGATTTTCATGCATATTTTCATCATTTGCATTTTATACCCATACAGTTAGGAAATTACATTTTTACTCTTCTATTTTACTAATTTTTATTTTTGTTTCTTTTCTTTTGCAGTTATTTTATTTTCATAATTTCCACTGTAAGTATTTCTTATTTTCTTTTTAATTTCAATTACTTTTATTTTATTTTATTTTATTTTGTTATTTTCATTTATTTTATGTTATTAATTTCATTTATTTTATTTTGTTTTGTTAGCCTTTGTAGATCACCCTTAACTAAATTCATAATTTGCTAGGATATACCATAGATAATAGTATCCATTACTTAGCTAGGCTTTATGACACAATCTCTGTGGGACGATATTTCTGGACTTACCTCCGTATTACTTGAAGACCACATGCACTTGCGTGTAGACTTCTTTTAGTGTCGACAAAATGACAAGAATTTTTTTTTCCACATGTCTAATTTCCTATGAATTCTCTCAATAATGGGTTTCCAAAGGGATAATCTGCTTAGGGTGACACCTAGTTGAAAGCCAAGGTAGTTAAATGGTTGGACACCAATCTGACACCCATAAATTTGGGAGAGCGCACTAACTAATTCATCCTCAATACCCACAGCATAAATACATGATTTATTAAAATTGATATTTAGACTAGAAACAAGTTCAAAACATTTCAAGACAATGATGATATTTTGAAATACCTCAATGTTAGCTTCCAAGAACAAGATGGTATCATCAGCAAACTGAGGATGTGTGATGGATAAGTTTGATTGTGACAAGGAAACACCACGGATTAGATCAAGCTCTTCGACTTTTTTAAGCAACAAGTGAAGCACTGCTGTTGCAAGAATAAATAAGAAGGGAGAGAGCGGTCCCCCTATCTTAATCCTTTATGTATGCAGAACTCATTGGTGGGAGAATGGTTAACAAGCACAGCCACTCTAGCTGTTGAGAGACACTCAGAAATCCACTGCCTCCGACGAACGCCAAAGCCCATTTTATCCATCACATGGTCAAGGAACTCCCATTTAACATGATCGAAAACTTTCTCGAAGTCTAATTTTAGGATCACCCCTTTCACTTCTCCCTTTTTCTTTTTTAAAGAATTGATCACCTCATTGGCAAGAAAAACTCCATCAAGGATTTGTCTTCCTCTAACAAAAGCAGATTGTATATCGTGAACAATCTTATTAATCACATATTTTAGTTTGCCTGCCACAATCTTGGACAAGATTTTGTAAGAAGCATTAATAAGACTATTTGGCCTATATTCATGCAGCCTAATAAGATTGTCCACCTTCGGAATAAGGGAAATAAATGTGGCATTGATTTTTCAAGCTTCCCAATAGAATGAAATTCAGTCAAGAAATTAAATATATCACCTTTCATAAAGCTCCAGGCTTTCTTGATGAAATTGAAGTTGAGCCCATCATGACTCGGGGCTTTAAAGCCTTCACAACTCCAAATGGCGTTCTTGATCTCATCCATGGAGAAAGGTTTTTCAAGAAGATCAGCTTCCAAGTGGTTCAACTATTTGAAGTCAACTTCAATAAGAATTCTTTTATTCCAGTGATCAGAGGAGAAGTGTTCTCTGAAATGATTGAAAATTGCATATTTGACCAATGCTGGTTCAAAAATCCCAACTCCATTTTCCATTATGCCTTAGATTGAGTTTCTTCGAGCTCGAAGCTTCACGTAACATTGGAAAATTAAATTTTGCTATTCTTGTCCATTTCTTTTAGCCACTTGATTCTTGATTTCTATCTGTTGGCTCTATAGGCTATACCGAGATGGGGGGTGAATTGATTTTTTACTAACCTTAGGTTCGTTTTTCGGTTCCTCTAAATTCTCTAGCTTAGATTGATATTTTCTAAGTTCTCTAAGCTACTCAAGCATGCAATATAAATTCAATTCAATAAGCACAATATAATTGCAAGTAAAGAGAGTAGGGAAAGAGAGATTTACACAAGCGATTTATAGAGGTTCGGCTACCTTGCCTACATCCTCTACCTTGAGACGCTCCCAAGGATTTTCCCCAAATTCACTATACTTGAATTTGTGTTACACTCCCTCTTTTTCTAGGCTAAAGAGAAACCTCTCTCTTTTTCTAGGCTCAAGAGAAACCTCCCTCTTTTTCTAAGGCTCAAGAGAAACCTCCCTCTTTTTCTAGGCTTAAGAGAAACCTCCCCTTTACAAGGAATGATGGGTTACAAATGATGTAATCAAAGAATGGCCTCTAGGTAGGCAAGTGATTACAGAAATTAAGCACAATGAAAAAGCCTATACAAGATTTGTGCTATTCTATACAAAGGATATGAGAATGATGGAAGATGAAGACTTTGTAGCTCTTGATTTGTTGTTTGAGGCTTAGGATTTGAAGAATATGAGATTTGGAGTTGCTGAGTAGTTCCTCTTGCTTTCTTTAGCTTCTAAGCCTCTATTTATAGTCCCTTGGATGGTTTATGGACGTTGGGTGGAGCCAAAACTTGAATATGACCGTTGTCTCACAAAAACTAGTCGTTACAAGCTATTTTCGGGCAAAGGGATCGATCCCTTTTCATAGGGATCGATCCCAAGCTTCCAGATTGCTTATTCTGGCTTGAGGATCATTCTGCCAAAAAGGGATTGATCCCTTTCCATTAGGGGATCGATCCCATGCTTCCAGAGAGCCATTTTCCTGCACTTTTTGGGTTAGAAATGATGTAGACTTGAATTTAATTTAACCCAACATGTTTATAAACTTTAAGGGAGTTTTTCTTGACTTTCTCAAATGAAAATATTGTCCAAAAACTTATAAGTAATTTTCTAAACTTATGTTCAATAGTTCTTGAGAAAATTACTTAATATTGAAAACCATTTTATAAAGTATTAAGACCAATAAGGATGTATCATTAAATCAAGGTCTTAATGTTTGATATGATCACTTGAAAATGGATTGAGAAAATCATGTGTGAAAAGGCAAATTTACAATATGAATTAAAACATTAAAGCTTACTTAAGTTTTTGTCATTTCAAAATATGTATGTCAATATAAAGCTAACAATCTCCCCCTTTTTGATATGACAAAACTTAATGTAAATTTGCTTTGAAAATTCTTTAATAAAATACTCCCCCTCAAATAAAACAGGATTTTGTAAAGCTCCCCCTTAATATAAGCATGGGTTTTGAAAATGAATTTTCAAACTATTTCTCCCCCATTATCTCTCCCTCTTAATATCTCACCCTTTTAATATCTATCTCTCCCCCTTTTTGTCATAGCAAAAAGAAGGAAAAATAAAAAGATATGCTCCCCCTATAATCATGGCTATGTGAGAAGAGATAAATATGCTCCATCCAACAAGAAACGTGTTAGTACATGGGACTCATATCACAAATAAATAAGTCAAGGTCCATAAAGAGTATAAAATGTTTAGGCATGCAAAGTACAAGGCTTATATTCCTATACCAATTGTTTATAAATAATTTTGCAAGAAGTTCTCAATTGGTAAATAATGAAGCAAGTTGTGTATAAATATCTACTAAGGTCATGACTTGCTCATTTCAATCCTGTTAAGCACCTAAGTATATTAATTGTTCTTTCTAAAGTCCAACTAAGGTGCATGGTAATACATCATGATTATGAGCTAAAATTATATAACATATCATATGCATGAGCTCATAAATCACGTTCAAGCAAGAGTGTGCATAGAATTAAGACATATAGCAATTAACTACAAGTTCTAGCACACAAGAGTTTCATGCAAAAATATCCTAAATGAATTCTTCTCTAATTGTCATTTCAAACTAAAGAGCACAAGAAGAATTGTCAATTTAAAGCTCATACCAATTGGCAATTTAGTTTTGGCTTACCAATTATTGAGAATATGGTTGCCAATGATACTAATTGTTATTTCAATTTAGTTTTCCATTCAAGATCTTAACCAATTATGAGCATGGGAAGATTACCATTTTAATCAATTCAAAGCAATATCCCTAGTTAATTTTGAACGTTTAAGGTTCCAAAGGGTATATGTTATTTCAACTAAAATGGATTTGTCTAAATAAATCAAGATCATGCTTAAGTATATTTTAACAATAAAATCCATAATCTATGAGTGAGGTTAAGCACATAATATCATGAAAACAACTATTCTCATCTCATAGGCATGATTATTGATTCAACTTAAGCAAACATGCATGTTCAACATCAAAACAATCAAGATTCAATGCATGTATATCAATTGTTGGTGTTGTCATTAAAGCTCAAGTTCTTTAATAATTTGGCCATAAGAAAAATTTAAGTACTTGGATGATAAAGTTTCATGCATTTGAACATTTAGCTTACTTTTATCATCACAAATTATAGGCCAATGACCAATTATGACTTTATACCAATTGTTGAATTTATATTTGAAATCAGTCCTTAAGGTCAAACTTTAATCATTTTACCATTCAAGTATATGACCTAGTGTGGAATAGATAAGTCAAGCTAAGAGATTTGATCCTATAGGCATGCTTGACTAAGATGAACAAAAGGAATGAAGAATATTCATTATGCACAAGTTCATCAAATTCTCAAATATATACACAAATTATTGAAATAAATCTCAAAATTATGTTTAAGCATTCATTGAAAATATATTTCAAGGTTATTTCAAGATTTATGGAGTTCATGACCATTTTCAATGAGAAAACTAATTTTGCACTTGTGAGCTCAAGAAAAATGATATTGATTGTTGAAAGTGATACCATTTGTTGGAAATAATACAAATTAATTGAGTTGAGACATGATATCAATGAAAAATGAATTTCACATATTAAAGATCATCAAAAAGAAGTTAAAACATCGGATTTTAAGTTGAGAAGAGAGAAAGTATCAAAACAATGAAAAGTTCTTCTCAATTTCGGTTGAAAACATGCAGGAAAGCCCTTTCTGGCTTGGGGGATCGATCCCTAGAGGATGGGGATCGATCCCTAGAGGATGGGGATCGATCCCTTAACTCCAGAATACACCAATTCTATTTTCTGCACAAGGGGATCGATCCCTCATCCTGTTTCTGCAGATTTTTGACAGAAAATCCAACCTTTGAGGTACCAAATTTTCGTTTTTGAGTATTTTAAGTCCAAGTAAAGGTTTAAACATTTGTAAAATATGATTTTGGACTTTTATGAATGAAAAACCATTTTACAAAAGATTTTGCAATTTTGGAAGAATTTACACAATAAAATGCATTTTTGGCCTCAAAGGAGGTCGTTTTGAGAGTTAAGCATATTTTGACAAAAGCAATGCATTGAATTACATAAATATGTCAAAACAAACTTGTTCACATAGGTTTTATGCACATATATCATCAAAGCATACATCTTGTGAACAACATGCCATGATTTCCAACATACAAGTTCTTCATTATTGCTCATGACATGACATTTTGCATATATGACATATATGACAGCTTTTGAGCAACTAAGTATATTATCTAATCATATCAAACTTGCTCAAACTACAAAATTTCAATAATCTTTTCAAAATCATCAAACATGCTTTTCATTCAATGTATCAAGAACTTTTCATCAAGCACTCAAAAATCATTGATCATGCCTTTTGTTCAATCATTTAACTCACAAAGATTATCAACCACATTTCTCATCAAAGCACAAATAATCAAATAAAAGTTTTAAGGAGTAAAGAATTAAGCTTACAAAACTCCTTTGCTTGAGTATGCTTTGCCTTGAATTATTGAGTTCACCTTGAGCTATCCTTTGAAGAATTGTTGTGATGGATCCTCAAGCTTTTCCTTTTTCTCATTGGCACAAGCAATCTCCATAGAGGTGTGTAGAGCATTCAAACCCCATTGTTTCTTTGTAACTCCATGATCTAACACTTCTACATCAAAGAAATTCAAACATGCTTTGGTACCAAATTTTCTTGGGTCCATGAGAGTTAATGCAAATAATTTTGATCCTTTTGGGATCCATTTCAAGCTCAAATCATCATTATTTATTGCATGCTTTGGCACCCACATTTTCTTAACTACTCTTCCTCTAAATGTAGTTTTTCTATATGTGCATGCTTGTGAGGTGTGGCCTATCCTATTGCATAATGAACATGTAAGAGATGTATCATGCATAGAATTCTTGCTTACTAAGAAATTCCTAAGATGAGTTTCTTTTTGTATTGCATTATAACCTAACCCATCTTTATCAAAGAAAGCTCTTTGGGTCTCTAACATATGATCTAACTTTTGTTGACCCATATAGAACCTAGAAAATGAGTTATGCAAATTTAAGTTCTTTTTATTCAACTCATTTATTTCTAAGTTAGCCTCTTCCAATTTCTTTTCAAATTCTAGCTTAGCACTTAACAATATTTCATTCTCTATTTTTAATTTAGCAATGATTTTCTTGTATTTAGAATTCATGCATTGAAATTCATTTGCTAAATCATTAAAGGCATTTTGTAGTTCACTAAAGGTATAATCATTATCTTCACTAGAACTACAACTACCTTCATCATCACTAATGGCCATAAAGCATGAGTAGGCTACCTCATCATCTACATTTTCCTCATCGAAGCTATCACTATCGCTCCATGTAGCCACAAATGCTTTCTTCCTAGGTTTCCTATCCTTTTCCTTCCTAAGTAAGGGGCAATCTAGCTTAGTGTGACCCGGTTCATTACACTCATAATATACTAAGGGGTCTTTTTCTCTTCTACTTGACTCTCCCCTATGATGTCTCTTATTTTGCTCTCTCTCATTCATTCTCATGAACCTATTGAATCTTTTGGCAAACATTGCCATTTCCTTTTCTTCCTCATTTCCACTTTCATCACTATCATTTGCAATGATCTCATGGGTGGAAGACTTAAGTGCTACCCCTACTTTCTTTGAAGGCACTTCATTTCTTTTCATTTTCATTTCATATGTAAGTAGGGAGCCCATAAGCTCATCTAGAGACAAGGTATTTGGATCCTTAGACTCTTCTATTGCGGTTACCTTTGCCTCTCATGATTGTGGCAAGCTATTCAATATTTTCTTCACCATTTCTACATTGGAATAGGTCTTGCCTAATGCCTTAAGTCTATTGATTATGTCATTAAATCTAGTGTACATATCACTCATGGACTCATTTTCTTTCATTCTTAAAAGCCCATAATCATGTGTGAGCATTCCTACTTTGGTCTCTCTAACTTGATTGGTCCCTTCATGTGTGATGGCCAATTTGTCCCATATTTGCTTAGCATTTTCACATAGAGACACTCTATTATACTCATTGGGACCTAATGCACAAAAGAGGGTGTGCATAGCCTTGGCATTCAATTGTGGCAATCTCATGTCATTGGTGTCCTACTCATCTTCACTCTTAGGGACATCCTTTCCATCTACTTTCTTTATTGAGATTCTAGGGCCATTAACTATTACTCTCCACACTTCATAGTCATTCGATTGCACAAATAACATCATCCTAATTTTTCAATAAGAGTAATTCTCACCATTGAAGAGTGGAGGCCTAACTAATGAGTGTCCCTCTTCTCCTAGGGGTGTGCCTATATTCAAGTGAGCCATTTAAGATCATTTTGCTCGATAGAGGTTAGTCTAAATCAATCTCGAGCCCAAGCTCTGATACCAATTGTTGGCTCTATAGGCTATATCGAGAGGGGGCTGAATCGGTTTTTTACTAACCTTAGGTTTGTTTTTCGGTTCCTCTAAATTCTCTAGCTTAGATTGATATTTTCTAAGTTCTCTAAGCTACTCAAGCATGCAATATAAATTCAATTCAATAAGCACAATATAATTGCAAGTAAAGAGAGTAGGGAAAGAGAGATTTACACAAGCAATTTATAGAGGTTCGGCTACCTTGCCTACGTCCTCTACCTTGAGACGCTCTCAAGGATTTTTCCCAAATTCACTATACTTGAATTTGTGTTACACTCCCTCTTTTTCTAGGCTAAAGAGAAACCTCTCTCTTTTTCTAGGCTAAAGAGAAACCTCTCTCTTTTTCTAGGCTCAAGAGAAACCTCCCTCTTTTTCTAGGCTTAAGAGAAACCTCCCCTTTACAAGGAATGATGGGTTACAAATGATGTAATCAAAGAATGGCCTCTAGGTAGGCAAGTGATTACAGAAATTAAGCACAATGAAAAGCCTATACAAGATTTATGCTATTCTATACAAAGGATATGAGAATGATGGAAGCTGAAGACTTTGTAGCTCTTGATTTGTTGTTTGAGGCTTGAGGATTTAAGGAATATGAGATTTGGAGTTGCTGAGTAGTTCCTCTTGCTTTCTTTAGCTTCTAAGCCTCTATTTATAGTCCCTTGGATGGTTTGTGGACGTTGGGTGGAGCCAAAACTTGAATATGACCGTTGTCTCACAAAAACTAGCCATTACAGGCTATTTTCGGGCAAATTGATCGATCCCTTTTCATAGGGGATCGATCCCAAGCTTCCAGATTGCTTATTCTGGGCTTGAGGATCATTCTGCCAAAAAGGGATCGATCCCTTTCCATTAGGGGATCGATCCCATGCTTCCAGAGAGCCATTTTTCTGCACTTTTTGGGTTAGAAATGATGTAGACTTGAATTTAATTTAACCCAACATGTTTATAAACTTTAAGGGAGTTTTTCTTGACTTTCTCAAATGAAAATATTGTCCAAAAACTTATAAGTAATTTTCTAAACTTATGTTCAATAGTTCTTGAGAAAATTACTTAATATTGAAAACCATTTTATAAAGTATTAAGACCAATAAGGATGTATCATTAAATCAAGGTCTTAATGTTTGATATGATCACTTGAAAATGGATTGAGAAAATCATGTGTGAAAAGGCAAATTTACAATATGAATTAAAACATTAAAGCTTACTTAAGTTTTTATCATTTCAAAATATATATATCAATATAAAGCTAACACTGTCTTCAAATGGATTCCTTTGATTTAATAGTAGACCAAAGCTCCTTAACTAAATTTTTCCTTGCTTCCAAATCATCTGAGTTAAGTTCCCTAGCACACCATCTAACATCTAAGCCCTCCAGCTTTTCTTCAAGACTAGCAATATTTACATCAATATTCCCATAGACCTCCTTATTCCATTTCCTCAAAAAGGATTTAAGCAACCCAAATTTGATTGAGACAGAATCCAGCTCTTCCATTGCATTAAATTTATCCCATAAGGATTCCAAATCCTTAATTAAACTGGGATTAAAGAGCCTACAATCCATAACTCTAAAAGGTCTTGGTCCCTAATCTTTGTTTCCAGAGGAAAGTAAAATAGGACAATGATCTGATATGGATCGTTTCAGGCAACTTTGCTCAAGCTTTGAGAAAATATTAATCCATTCTATCGATATAAAAAATCTATCAAGCTTGCTCGCTTTATTTCCGGGTCTGAACCATGTGAATTTTTTGCCCAAAAGAGGAAGATCAATAAGCTCACTTCTATTGATAAATTCGTTAAAATCAACTGCTCCATGGAACAATTGAGAACAACCTTCTCTTTCATGCTCACCTTTACTACATTGAAATCACCTGCGACACACCAAGCACCACCCCAAACTTCTTTGATAAAAGAGATTGCTTACCATATCTCTTGTTGTTCCTTTACCTCACAAGGGCCCTACAAATTGCAGATGGAACAATCAAAATTAAAATGCTTCCATTTACCTTTGATAATGATGATTCTTTTGGATTTAAAACTATTTGTCAACTTAAAGTATCTTTTGTCCCACATCACAAGTAAATCACCAGAACATCCTTCAAATGGAGAAAAAGTCCAACCAACATCATAGCTTCCCCACCAATTCTCAATTTGAAAATCTTGAATCTCCTGTATTTTAGTTTCTTGTAAGAGCACCATATTAACACCAACAGAGTTTATAATTCTTCTCAAAATTCTCCCTTTAGTAGAGTTGTTTATCCCCCTAATATTACATCTAAGTATTTTCATTTTAACTTACTAAGATCTATTATCCAACTCCCTTAGTCTTTCAACTTCCAGTAGTCTTCACAATCGGTAGAGATTTCAAGGAGCTTCCCTACTTCCCAGACATTCCTTGCGTCTCTGGTGATCACCGTATACCTGTTCCTGAAATCTCCATCTGATAATGACTCATTAGCATAGTGACCAGAGAGGCTTTGTGAGCTAGATAGTTTTTTTTATTGACTTTTTAACTCCTGTCTTCTCTTTCTTTTGTTCCACTTTAGCTAGAATGGCTTCCTCAACATCTTCAAGGGTTCGAACTCGCTTGGGTCTATTCACAAAAACTCTGTAATTCTTATTCTTTGATATCTCACGTGCTTCATCTACTAGATTGTTAGTGGTATAATCAGGCTCACCAGCAAAGTCAAATCTTGTTGATTGGTCTTTCATAACCTTAGAATGATTAGGAGACAAGGAATTAAGAACGTTGTTAGAAGAATTTTCCGCCTCATTAATGTCTTTATTGGAACTGCTCAAAAATCTCTCTCCTTCATTCAAATTCTCCCCAAAGCCAGCTAAGACTCCATTTTCCAAAGCTTTACATGCATGAAAGGAGTCTGACACAGCCTCCATATTCATTAATGCATCGTTTTCGTTGCTGCATGGAAGGTCTGGTTCGTGGCAAGCTTCATCAGCTTTGTTGTTCTAGGATTCACCTAAACTGGAAACAGACCCAACATAAATTTTATTAACTTCTTATTCATTCTTGTCAGCACCAAATCTGCAACTAAGAAAAGGCTGCAATTCTGGACCAATTTCTGTGATTTTAACAGGAAACAACTTATTTCCACAGTCAATGAAGATAACCTCATCAATCTTCTCTAGTCGGTCAGTCAAAATAAAAATTGCCTATGCAAAAATCTTTGAAACTGAGCATCATTTCGTCCATTGAGATAAATTCGCCAAAGACCTCTGCTATGTTTTTGAATGTTCCTAGACACCAAGCATGAAGGCGTATCCTAAAGCAAGAAACCCAGGTTGCTCTGTTTTCGAGAACGAAGTTGCTTTGTCCACGGTTCAACATCAATGAACCATTCTTTGAGTCGTTTCCATCCAGTTGCATTGATTCCATTGTGCTTAACTTCATCGAATTCTAACAAAAATTGTGTGCCCGAAATTTTTGAAACATTGACATCAAAAACTCCTTGTGATCTAAAGTTTTCCTATAGTGAGATGGTTTCAAATAAGCACTTTGCAGTTCTAACCGCACACTTACCAAGCTTATGCATAACCTCCATGTCCACCTCTGCTTTACAAGAAGCTATCGTTTCCTGAGGAAGGTTCCTCATTTCCAAATCTTGATATTCAGAAGAACATTCAATTACAGTAGGTTTTTTACCATCCATCAGCAGAGCATCTTTATATGACAATCTACAGTTACTGGATTTAGCAATCTCTCTTAACTTATTCGGAGAAGCCTCAACAGCCTTTTGGTGGAGAGACGGATCTTTCTCACCTTCCTTACTTTTGCTTTTAACAATATCCTCTTTCCTTTCTTTTGAGATTACCTTCATCTAGTATGAAGAACGAGCATTAAACTTTGCCATGTTAACTTCTAGTATGAAATCAAGGAGCCAAGCTCTGTTTAAACTTTCAATTGCTCGTTTTGCTTCCAAGGGAGTTGAGAAACGAACAAAACCAAATTTCTGTCCTTTTGCATTCCTTTTCCTGGGAATGAAGACATCAAGGACCTTGCCATGGTGTTTAAAGATTTGGTGCAGCCATCGCCAATGGACCTTTGAAGACAAAGAAAACACCCATTTTTTGTATAAATTTTTCTATCGGTAAATATCGACATAATTTTTCATCGGTAATATTCATCGGTATAATTCGTTGGTATTCCAACGAAATATGTAGTTAGTTGGCAAACTAATTCTGTCGGTAATTCATTGGGAATCCGTTTGTATTTTTGAAAAATTTTTATTTTTTATTAATTTGTATTATTAATTTTATTAATAATATTGGCTAATTTATATTATTAAATTTTTTAATGAACACATAATTAAAATTAAATTAGTAATTTCAATTTATTAATAATTATTAAAAATTTTGAAATTATTTATTCATACTACAAAAAAGAAAAATAAAAATTTTATACAAAATGTCAAAGAAAATTGTAGCTACAGCTAATTTTGATCGTACATCATCTCTTAGTGCAGACTCGTCGTCTTCGGCATCAGTAGATGGTGGAGAAGGTGTTGGAAGAACTTGTGATAAATTCAAACCCATCATTTGAAACATCTCCTAAATCAACAACCAAATGTTATTTCTCAACTCATTCTCAGGTCAATTATGACCTTATCCTTAAATTTGTCAAACTGACTTTGAGGAATGATAAGAGGTAAAGGACAACAAACATATTGAAACTGAGAAGTATCTGCTGCAATACCAAACTGGGCAAGCCTAGTATATCCTTAGCAACACTACAAAAAAATGAACCTTCAACGACGGAATTTTCCGTCGCTGATAGTTCAATTCCGTCACTGATGGTCTTCAGCGATGGATTACCTACGGATTACCGACGAAAATTTTTCTATTGGAAAAATCGATGTCGCTGATGCTCACTCCGTCGCTAAAACTTCATTTTCGTCGATAATTCCGTCGCTAATTAGCAACGGAATTTTTTTACATCAGTGACGGATTTTATGTTATTAGTGACAGAAAATTCCATTGCTAAAAACATAATTTCGTTTTTTAATTTACATGAAAATCCATCGCTAAAAGGCATTAGCGACGAAAATTTTCGTCGCTAATAGTTTTATTATTATTTTATTTTTAAAAAAATCCGTCGCTAAAAGGCATCAGCGACGGAATTTTCACTGCTAATTCCGTTGCTGATAGTTTGTTATTTTTGTTAATTCAATAAATATTCTGTCACTAAAGAGCATCAGTGACGAAAATTCCGTCGCTAATTTGATTGATTTTTTCACTTATTTAACAGATTTTGTTGCTAATTTCTATGAATTTTGTCAAAAAAATGTTCTGAAATTAATTATTTATATTTATATTTATATTTATATTTATATTTATATTTATATTTATATTTATATTTATATTTATATTTATATTTATATTTATATTTATATTTATATTTATAGAGAGAGAGAGAGAGAGAGAGAGAGAGAGAGAGAAAGAGAAACATTTAAAATAAACCTAATATTTATACTTAAATCCATAAACATTATCTTAAAATAAATTAACTAAAAACAACAAAAATACATTATCTTCAACATCATTATCACCACTACCACCAGCACCTCACTGTATCATCATCATCATCTGTAAGTAAAAAACAAAAATATAAGTATTAAAGTTTATCACATAAAAAAATTGACAACATAAATATAAAAGAAAAATAGAGTAAATTTACAAAAAAAAAAGGGAAAAAAATAAAAGGAAAGAGGGATAAAGAAGAAAAACTAAGAAAAAAACGAGAAGATGGACAAAAAAGAAGATAGAGAGGAGTGAAGAGGAGAGAAAACAGAGAATATGAGAATATATAGAGTCTTTGGCGCGCATACAGACGATTACCGACGGAATTACCGACGAATTAGCGATGGAAATTTCGTCGCTAATGCTATGTCAAAATATTTCTTGCTACAGCTCAGGCGGGAAAAATTCAAAAAAAAATTTTTATTTTTTTTGAATTTAAGGCATCAGCGACGGATTTTTTCCGTAGCTAATTCCGTCACTGTTGCTTTTTAGCGACGGAATTAGCGACGGAAAAAATTCATCGCTGATGCTTAATAAAGAAATTTATTTATTTTTATTTTTTTGATTTAAGGCATCAGCAACGGATTTTTCCGTAGCTAATTCCGTCGCTGTTGCTTTTTAGTGACGGAATTAGTGATGGAAAAAATCCGTCGCTGATGCTTAATGAAGAAATTTATTTATTATTTATTTTTTTTATTTAAGGCATCAACGACAGATTTTTTTCGTAGCTAATTCCGTCGCTGTTGCTTTTTAGCGACAGAATTAGCGATGGAAAAAATTCGTCGCTGATGCTTAATGAAGAAAATTTATTTATTTTTATTTTTTTTGATTTAAGGCATCAGCGACAAATTTTTTCCGTAGCTAATTCCGTTGCTGTTGCTTTTTAGCGTTGGAATTAGCGACGGAATAAATCCATCGCTGATGCCTTAAATTCGAAAAAAATAAAAAATAAATAAATATCTTCATTAAGCATCAGCGACTGATTTTTTCCGTCGCTAATTTCGTCGCTAAAAAGCGACAGCGACGGAATTAGCTACGGAAAAAATCCGTCGCTGATGCTTAATGAAGAAATTTTTACCTATAAGTTTTCGCGAAGGAAAAATTCCGTCGCTAATTTCCCTTCATAATGCCTGAGAAAATAAGTAAAGAAATTAGCGACGAAATTTTTCCGTTGCTAATTCCGTCGCTAAAAGTCATTAGCTACGGAATTAGCGACGAAATGTTTTCCGTCGCTAATTTTATTCACTTATTTTCTCAGAGATGTGAAGGGAAATTAGCGACAAAATTTTTCCATCGCTAATGTCGCTAATTCCGTAGCTAATGACCTTTAGCTACGAAATTAGCGACGGAAAATTCTGTTGCTAATTTTATTCACTTATTTTCTCAGGCATTATGAAGGGAAAAATTCCGTCGCTAAAGGTCATTAGCTACGGAATTAGCGACGGAAAAATTTCGTCGCTAATTTCTATACATGTTTTGGGTTTAGCGACAGAAATTTCTGTCGCTAATTCCGTCGGTAATATTTTGGTGCAATTGAACAATATCTCCCGCCATAATTAGCGACAGAATTAGCGACGAAAAATATTTCATCGCCAATTACCGACGAATTTCTGTCGCTAATCCGTCACGAATTCCGTCGCTAACTTCGTATAAATTCCGTCGCTAATACCACTTTTCAGCGACGGAAAAATTCCGTAGCTAAATTTCCATCGCTGAAAATCAATTTTCTTGTAGTGCAAGCTGCCTAGACTCAAACCGATAAACATGAGTGTGTAGAGCTACAGGTCCATCGACAACTTCAGTCTATGCCCAAGGATCGAAGTCTGGATAAGTAGAGGAGTTTTCGCCATACTTATGAGATAATGCAAAAATATGTCTCCTATAAAAAAGTTTGAAACAATTATCATATTTATAGACGACATATTATAATAAAATATTTATCACTAATCATACCATTTTCATTAATGGGCCATATTTTTAAAATCAAAACATTTTATCTCTCTTTGAATGTTTCAAAATCATTTTTCAATAAAAAACAAAACTTTTCTTGAAAATCAAAATAAATCAATTTTTAAATATTCAAAACTCAAATTTTCAAAAATAATAATTAATCAATTTAAAACAAGAAATGCAATTAGGAAAATATTACCTCATGCTTTTTTTTTTGTTTGAGTGTTGCCTTCCTCCATTGAGCATTTCATCCACAAAGCAATTGAGTATGAGTTGCAGATTCTTACCATCATAGTATTTGGCTCCAAATTTCCAATCTACCAAGTTCCACCTTCATCCAGGTACCAGAAATTTAGTAGGACCCACCTTCCAGTTTCCCCTTCATACCTACAAAGTAATTAACATTTAAACAGGTATGAGACAAGTAATATTCCTAAATTCATGAATAGTGAATTAACAGTAATAAGGAATGTGGATCTCATAGCAAAATTTTTATCATCCAAGTCTTAATAGATGATGGTGATTGGTAAGTGTTTATTGATCTTTCTTTTATTCAAGGATTCTTTTTGTTTTGCGGTTGTTTATGGTCGTTCTTCCTTTCAGTAGTATTTTTGTTTTTTTTTTGGGTCAAGCACAAATGGTTTAATAATCAATTATATCCACAATTTTTTATACAAAATTGATATAAGCATTTACTCGTTAATTGTATTGTATAAACCCTTAATTTTTTAAAATAATGCAATTAAATCCAAATCTGTTAAATGATACTAACTTCTATTTGTATTACATACGTGGCTAGGGATGTAAACGAGTCGGGTACCCGCTAAATTTAAGATACCCGAACCCGAACCCGATTAACTACCCAATTATTTTTATTTATGTTACCCGACCCTAACCCTATAAAATATAAAATACCCGTTTAACTACCCGAACCCGTTAAACTACCCGTTTATTAAGTCAAAGTTTGACTTTTAAATTTAAATTTAAATTTAAAATCAATTTTGGAATAATTTAATTAAAACATTATATTAATAAATTTAATTTAACTCATAAAAATAAATTAAAGTTAAAAATCATAATTATAATATATAATGATTTAATTTAATTAAATAAAACATTAATAATAAATAATTTATATATAAAAAATATAAATATTGTATGAATTAATTATTATTTATAATCGGGGTCGGGTAGCGAATACCCTAAGGTAACTACCCGAACCCGTGACGGATAGTAATTTCAATACCCGAATCCGATTATACACAACCCTAACCCTATTTAAACGGTTCAGGTAGCACCGGGTACCCGTTTATAGGGTACCCATTACCATCCCTACGTGGCATGTCATATGACATCTCAGAAAGTTATTTACATCAACTGCCATGTATGATGTCCAAAACAACAATTAATGTCTTTTAATAGAGTTGGACTTAATTGCATATTTTAAAAAGTTGTAAGTCAATTTATAGTAAAATAAAAATTTACAGACTTTACAGTAAAATAAAAGATTGACTGTTTTATATTTATTTTGTGCAAAAAAAAAAACTAAAGATAATTTTTAATATTAAGGTATCGTTTGACATCATTTTTTGTTTCATGTTTCCTATTTTTTTAAATTTTAAAAAAAAGGAACAGAAAACACATTTGGTAATGTGTTTCTGTTTTCATAAAACGTAAACAAAAACAATAATTTTCAAAATTGTTGGAAACAAAAATTTGATATTTCCATTATTTTCAGAAACATGTTTTCATTTATAATATTATTCATAATTAAGTGAATAGTTTCTATATATTAATATAATATTAATATATTTTCATAACAAAAAAACTAAAAAATAAATTAATTTTTAAAAATAAAAATAATATTAAAATTTAATATAAAATATTATTTAATTAAAAATAGTTTAAATTTTAATATAAAAATTGAAAAATATAAAAAGCAATTAAATCTATATTATATTAAACTATAATAGCATAATATTATTATTTAATTTAAACTTGTATAATAATTTATTGAATATATTATATATTTTAAGTAATATCATTTATTATGAATTTTTTGGTGAAAATACGGTGCATTAATAAATAAATACGGTGCATTAATAAACAAAAGGGTCCCTAAGGGGGAACAAAACATCCAAGATTACAGAGCTAGATTAACAAGTCTAGGAACCATAGTTCCTATAGCATCAGAAAACAAGGATAAACAAGTTCCATCAGGAGGGTAATCAAAAATCTTAAGTCCCAAAGAGTCTTTAACTCCAATCCTAGCAAGCTAATCCGCAACCGAGTTTGCTTCTCGAAACTTATGGTTAATTGTAACATTATGCAGCCTCTCCATTAACAGGCTGCAATCATCCACCAAAACACAATGAGTGTGAGTAGAAGGGACACCTGTATGAACTAACCTTATCGTAGTGAGGGAGTTGACTTCAACCACCAAATGGTGGAAATTTTTAGCAACCATAATTTGAAGACCATCTTTCAATCCCTACAATTCCGATCAAATAGCCATGGCAAAACCCACATGTCGAGCAAAGCCACAGACCTAGTTACCATTGTGGTCCTGAAACACTCCTCTAACCCCAGCTTTGCCTGGGTTACCGAAAGAGGATACATCAGTATTAAGTTTGATGAAATTTTCAGGGGAAGCTTGCCATCCCACAGCAATTTGTGAGACAAATTTTTAAGGGATCGGTTTAGAAGAAATAGCCTAGAATTCAACAGCCATGTTGATGATCTTGTTCACAGTTCTCCCTCACTATCTCTGGTCCCTTCAAACACCAGTTCATTTCTCCCAAGCCAAATCAGCCAAATGGCAAAGGAGAACAATAATTTCCAGGTCACACTCGAGAAGTTGGATATGGTATTAGACTTGCAATTGAAATCATCCAATCAACAAAGCAAAGGTTAAAAGAAGAAATCAACATTTGCGAAATTTTAAGACTTTCCCAAATAAAGTTCAGCTCAGGACAATCTCTAAGGCAGTGAGTAGGTGTCTCGATAGTCATGTAACATCTAGGACAGAGAGTGTTAACACTCAGCCCTCTTGAGACTAAGTTGTTTCTTATAGCAATATTTTGATGACAACATTGCCAAAGAAAACGTTGAATTTTTGGTAAAGTAGGAGTTTTCAAGATGGTAGTCCAACAATCGTTGTTGTTTTTGTCAGTTTGGTATGAATTTGCATAAGCAAATTTAATGCTAAAGCACCCAGATGGGGAAAATGTCCAGCTTATGATATCATTAAAGCTAAAGACCTAATGGGAAAGGCCAAGATTCTTTTTCCAATCTCACCTAGAATAGAAAGTGGGGAGAAGCCATCATTCCATCCACCATTGCCAAAGACCAAGCTATTGATAGTTTTAGTATCATCTTCGAGTAGCCAGGGCCCAAAAACAATAAGATTAAGAGCCCCCAAATCTGTCCAATCTTCAATCCAAAACTTGGCTTGATTACCAGATCTAAGGACCCAATGAAGGCCTCTTTTAATACCATCCAAATAGAGGATCTCGATCCCTTTGAAATCCTCCGATTACGAACATACTTGGCTCTCAAAATCTGAACCCAAAGACTGTTTTCTTCCTTTAGGAGATTCCAGCCAATTTTGCCATGACTGCATTTCTGAGTGTAGCCATATTTCTAACTCCCAAACCTCCATCTTTCCTTTCTCGTGTCACCATCTCCCAATTAATCCAATGAATTTTCCTTTGTAAATCAAAATATATATAAAATAAAATATATATATATATATAATATATATATAAAATAAAAGAATAAAAAAATCAAAACCCCATGCAAAACCCTTCCCATGCACTTCATGCAATCTTCTCCCAAAGATTAAATTGAAGAGTTGAACGAAGGGATTTGTCGCCAAAAAGAAAATAAATAAATAAAAAAAGAATCAAGGAAATAATCAAGGATTGAAAGCTAATCACCAAAAATAATGGAATTAAAAAGGAATAAAAAAATAAGTCAAACAAAAATAAATGATAAAATAAAAGCCCCATAATCATGATGTCAATACATTAAAACTATTATTTTCTTTCTTAAAATAATTAAAAAAATAAAAAGGGATTTGGCCACTGTGGAAAGGACTTTTTTTGATCATCATCTTCTCTTCTAAGGAGACCATTCCTACATTCTCTGTTGAATTGATTCTTACACCTCGACACTGTCTTGCATTTCACCAACCTGTTGTCTATGTTTTGCATCATCATAAACTGCCCAAGCCTTCCTGCACGTGTCTGCTGTATCGAACCTTGCTGTTTCTGCTTCGCATTGCTGCATCACTTCCTTGTTCTAAGCTGCCAATTCAGCCACCTCGCGATCTGGTCTATACAACCCATCTGTTCTCCACCGTTCGTGGCATCAATCCCTGTTTTGGTACATCGCCTCTACCCGCGCTCGGACTTGCTGCATCTTCTCTGTTCCACTCCGAGTCCAGCCGTTGCATTCTCGCCCCGTTTTGGTTGCCTACTGCTGCTTGCCGCACGACCAACCCTGCTCCAGTCCGCCCACGCCACGACGCTTCCCTGCCCTGCTGCTGCGTTGGTTTCTACTGCTCGTTGCTGCTATCAAAAAGTCCTTGCACCGCCTGTCACTACTGTCAAGTCCGAGTCATCGTCACTAAGGCTTTTGTTCGACACGATCTGCACTACATTGCCATAGCCGTCTGTTGCATCAAGCCCAAGAGTAAGAACGTGAATTGCATAGGAAGGAAGGCCATTAGTGCATTACAGTATTGACAAAAAGAAGGTAAGTCTCAATATATATATTTGTTATTTTTAAGCTGTTGTTACTATCATATTCATTTCATTGGTTTACTTATTTATTTAATAATATTAAAAGCCTTTCAGTCTTGTTTTACATTCATCCAGTCATTTTTAACCTACAAACTTTGATTTTTTTATCATTGTTATTATAACCGTTGCTATTAATCTCTTAAGCAGAAATTGATTCTTAAAAAAGGGAGAAAGGGTTCGTTCATATATAAAAAATAATAATAAAATAGAAATCTTCATTTTATCACTATTATTTAAAAATAAAAATAAAAAAGTATTTTTTAGGAAGAATAAAATAGAACTTATGAAATTGTTAATATTAAAAAAATAATAATAAATTTTTTATGATGGGATTTCTTAGAAATCACAAGTAGTGATTCTTTGATAATCCTTAGGGTCGAAATAAAATCCTTGATGTTACCAGTGTATTGGGACATTTAAGTGATTTTATTCTGATATCAAAATCTCTTAACATAAAGAAAAAATAATATAAATAAATATAAAAAATAATAAGTGAATAAATATAAATTTTAAAATAGATAAAAATGTTGGTGTTAAAATAAATAAATACGCAAATAAATGCAATTATAACTGTCAAAATAAAATATATAAATAAAAGTTTACATTTTTAAATAAATAACCAAAAAAGAATTTCTGATGATAGGATTTCTTAGAAATTACAAATAGTAATTCTTTGATAATCCTTCAAGTCGAAATGAAATATTTGAATATTACGAACGTATTGGGGTATTCAAGTAATTTTAATTCGATATTAAGATTTCTAATATAATTAACTTTGATGAAATAAATTAATATTAATAAATAAATAATAAATAAATAATATTTTAAACAAATAAATGAACAAGAATACAAAATTGTTACAATTAATCTTTGGAAATAAATAATAATAACAATTAAAAGTAAGTAAATAAGATATAAATAATTTTCGATGATGAGATATTACGGAATTCACAAGTAGTGACTCCTAACTGATCTCTAGGTGAGAATAATATGTTAGATATTACCAGCGTATTGGAATATATAGTATAATTTTTCTATAAAAATAAAATTTTATAAAATAAATAAATTTCAAAAGTAATCATATAAATATAAAAAATAATAAAATAAAATAATAGAGTTCTCATGTGCATCATCTATATTTAGTTTGCATCATCTGCTTCCATGAAATTCCAAAATAAGTATGAATCTCCTGAGAATGGGATTCTATAGAAATCACAAGTAGCGATTCTTAAGAAATCTCTAGATGAGAAAATTATCCGAAATGCTACCAGAAGTTTTTGGGTACTTTGGAATAATTTTCAATACAAAAGATTTTCATTTATTTCAAATTAAAAAATAAAATTTAACATAAATAAAAAATAAACTTTAATATATCAAATAAAAAATGAATAAATAAATGGTTTCAATATAAATGAAGGTTTTTTTAAGTGGTCAAATAAAAAATGATTTCAAAATAAATGGAGTTCTTTCTAAATGTTTAATTAAGACCATTTTATTAAGATCAAAAGATAATACATGATTAAGTGGTACCGTTTTTAACAAGTGTTGTGGGGGTGCTAATCCTTCCCCGCATGTAATCGAACTCCCAAGCCCAAACTTTGTTTTTGCAAACCAAAAATTATTTTTTTAATAAAACTTAATTAAATTTAAGACTTTATTAAAAAGATAAATGATTTTATGTGGCCAATCACACATAGTAAAAAAAGATTGGTAGCCACTCCATTTGTGTTTTCAAAATTGTCTAGCGATTGAGTCCCTAGACGAAATTGTTACGACAATCCTTGAAGGAGGGAAATTAAAAAAATGAAGAACTTCACGAATGAAGCTCCATTCAAGTCTATCATACGCCTTCTCAAGATCAATCTTGGCCATCATAAGCCCTTGATTACCTTTCTTCTTTTTGAAGGAATGAAGAATCTCTTGAACAATAATGACATTGTCCTGTGCTTTCCTTCTAGGAATGAAGCTTGCTTGAAGCAGATTAATTAAATTGGGAAGGAGAGGACCAAGTCTATTAACAATGACTTTAGAAATGATCTTGTAAATAGTATTACATAAACTAATTGGCTTGAACTGAGAAATAGTTTCAAGTCGATGAGATTTTGGAATCAAACACAGGAGGTATTCATTAAGTGTCTCCAGAATGACACCCAAGTGGAAAACCATGGTGACCAGTTGAAAAATAGACAAGCCAACAGTATTCCAACACTTTTGAAAAAAGATTAGGTGTAGGCCATCTAGTCCAGGGGCTTTAAGAGGTTTCACTGTGCGACCTGTTTCTACTGTATTGTACATGAATTATGTAATTATTTATTTAGTGAAATATAATATATTTTGTGATTTTAAGTGAAAGTGTAAATGGGCTCCACTTTAATTTTATGGTTTTGATGGATTCAAAACTAATAATATAGTGTACATTGGGTGAAATAAATATAAAATAGTGATTTTGAGGTTTAAAAATAATTTTTATATGATTTGGTATTATTTGATGAATTTTGGAAAACAAATTAGACAATGACGGTAACGTCCCGAGGGCATTTTCGTAAATTATGCCCAACTAAAATGAATTGGGACAAAGTAAAACCATGATATTCTACATGAAAAGTAGGATAAGACAGTGTCAAGAGATTTATCGAAACAGTGGTGAAATGGGAGAAATTCGCCTACGGGTCGCGAGGGTAAAATCGTAATTTCTCACTATATGTGCACCGTGCGTCAACGAAACCATTTCTAATCGTCAAGATACATTAAATAAGATTATTTGGTGCTGGAATGTGAAATTTTGGAGCACGATTACACTGTTTTACGACTATGAAAACTTAAGGGTAAAATTGTCTGAAATTTACATAATCAAGGGCAAAATGGTAAATTTTCCCCTTCTAGAAGCATTTTTATAGTCAACAAAGGTAATGGCCGGCCACTATTCACTTTCTTCTTCATTTGGCTTGCACGACACAAAGAAAGAAAAGAAAGAAAAAGAAGAGAGAAAAGAAAAAGAAAGAAAAGTCAACAAACCAACTAAGACTTAACTTTCTCACCAAACTTGCTTTTAGAAAAATTATCTACACACTCTTCTCTCTCCATTGACACCATTAGCTCATCAAATAAAGAAGAAAACAAGGAGAAAAAGGGAGAGGAAGATTTTGGCCAAAGGTAAGAGCATCCATGTTTTATTGTTTCATTTAATTTCAAGGTTGCATTTAGAGTATTTCAAGTGTGTAGATTTCAATTCTACCATTTGATTTGATTTCTATTGGCTAAAGAAAAATCCACCATGAAAGTGACTTTTGGCCAAGCTAGGAACTCAAGGAATCCATGTAGTTCTTTGCATAAAAATGATGGAAAATAAGATAATGAACATGGATTCAAAGGTTAGAAAGGATAGATTATTGAAAATTGTTGAAAATCACCAAGCTTGGCATATGGGTACCATTCGGCCATGAGGTTTTGAACAGGTTAGAATGCTGCCTTTTATGGTTTTGATAGAATGCTGCCTTTTATGGTTTTGATATGTCAAATTAATGTAGAAAATAAGAGAAGATCATTGGTGAAATCGGATCTGAAATCGGAGCTAAAATGGTAAAGATAAGTTTTACTACCGGTGTAATTTACACTGGTTAGGCACAGGCAATGTCTAATGTGGCTGCATTTAGTGAAAGTTAATAGCTTAAAAATAAGAGGAAAACTAATGAAAATTTTTGGTGAAATTGTTTTGCAGTTGGGATAGATGGATTTCGTGTGGTGCTACCGAAAGAGTCGGTAATACGAGACAGGTAAGGGAGAAGTGTGGAAGCCGTAGGGATATAGCAAATGCATGATTTTGATGAATATAATTTTACGAAATTATTTTGGTGTTGAATTGCTTTGAAATCATGCAAATTGTGGTATTACGGCTGTTATGTGAACTGTATTTTAAGTGCAGGAGGTTAGGGAATCGCAACTGCTATGCTACCAAATATTACTCAAAAAAAATTCTAAAATAGCATTAAATATTTTAAATGCATAAAGAGAGTGAAATTGTGTATTTTGGAATTTATTTCTAATATTTTCCATAAATTGGTATTTTACCGAAAAATATTTATTAAATATTCATGTAACCAAATTTTATAAAAGTGAGATTATAAATACGTTCTTTAAATTATACGATAGTAAAATTCAACATTTATAAATTTTCTCACTGAAGCATGAATATTTTATTGACTATTTTTATTGTATTGTTAAAGGTGAATTTAAATACCTTTTGGAATTTTATTAAATTTAATGATATTTGTTTAAATTCCTTAAAGGTATTTTCTACTATAAATAAAATGATTTGAGACTGTTAGGCCTCATTATCATGCTCACTGTTACTGTACTATTATTGTGGCTGATTGACCTACCAAGTCATCAGCAGTCCTAGAGTCACCTGGCAAGTGTACTCTGCGGACACCCCATAGACTAAGGCCATAGATCTTATTGTATACTGTTACTGTTTTCCTTTGGGGATAATTATAGCATGATTTATTTAGGGTGTTGCCTAGTCTCAACCTACTATTAAAGGTTTACTGAATTGTGATTTACCGATTTCTTATTACTGAACTATGAATTACTGATTACTGTTTACTAAATTGTACTGAAATATACTGTTTATTGAATTAAAAAGATTTATGACATTATTTCTAATTTTGAAATAATTACTGAACTGTTACTGTGATGTGAAAATCAAGTGGTTACTGTATTGAACTGTTTAATTACTATTTACTGAAGTGTTTTCTCGTACTGTTATTGAACCGATTTATATACTGTTACCACTGTTCAAATTCAACTGTTTACTGTACTGTTTTACTACTGTCACTGTCACGTGCTTTAAAAGTGTTACTGAAGTTATTAAATTAAATGGTTTTATTTACCATTTATTATTTATTGAAAACTTTATTAAACTGTTTCATATCAGCAATTTATCGAATACTTCCTATAGTCTCTCTAGGTTTCCGAGACAAGACAAGTATTTCAAAATACTTTCAAAATACTATAGTATCCTTTCAATTATTGTGCCTAGCGAAATGTTAGGAAAATAAACATTTTCGAGCATATAGTCTTCATTATATCAGTCTTGCATACGACTCCTTTACTGAGCACGTTTCACTCACCCATTTACTTTCCACTCCATAGGATACTGTATTTGGATAAGAAATATACTATCCCAAGATCATCGACTGTAATTTCGGTTACCCGAGGCTACATATTGTCGATCTTAGAGGTATTTTTATTTTCTTTTTTATATTCGGATTTATTGTACAGTACTACTTAAGTTATAAAGTATATACAAGGGATGTATAGTGTTGAGGAATATTATTTAATTTCATATTCCGGTTTTGTAAATTAATTAAAGTTTACTATTATCACTGTTACTGTTTAAGTGGCTAAGGCATTGCAGACGATCCAACCATTAACTTGTGTAAAAATATGTGAACTACTGTATATTTGGACTATTACATTCATACAGAATAAGGCTTTGAAAATCTCAATCTTGGATTTTTTTTAGTGAGAACATTCCAATTATCAGCTAAAAGTCGATGCCCAAGCCCACAAACAAGTGAAGGAATTCACTTCCCTTGAAGAAAAGTTCTGAAAAAACAAGAGTAACGATTAAAAATGTGGTCCTTAATATCTTCCTCGGAAGTCAACCATTCACCAACATCGTTCTTAAGGGCCCAAATTCTATTATTTCTCCTATGTTGGATTGTTGTTTTGTGATAGAAACTTGTATTTCTATCCCCATCACAAAGCTAGTCAACTCTCAATTTAACTGCCCATAATTTTTCTTCAAGCTTGAGAACTTTTTGGTAGTCCTCAATGAGAGCATCTTCAAGCTGTTGGAGCTAAGAATTGGAAGATGACTCTAAAGCTCGTTGAGTACCATTGAGTCTTGCACAAAGTCTTTTCTTTCTTAGGAAAATATTTCATAAGGTGTTAATGTTCCAATCAGTGATGTTAGTTTTGAAACATTCAATAGCTTCCAAAAGATTATGGTTCGCAAGATTCCTAGTATTCTTCGCTATTTGAGTGAAACTAGTATGAGAAAACCAAATAGTTTTAAATCTGAAAGGTCTAGTTCCAAACCTCAAAATTTTTGGATGGGTATCCAGAATAATAGGATTATGATCGGATAGGATTTTTGTGAGATAAAAGACAATTGTGTTTGGGTATCTTTCCATCCATTGTTAGCCCACCCTTAGTTAATT
The DNA here is from genome assembly GCA_031772115.1 of Heritiera littoralis. Classification (NCBI taxonomy): domain Eukaryota; kingdom Viridiplantae; phylum Streptophyta; class Magnoliopsida; order Malvales; family Malvaceae; genus Heritiera; species Heritiera littoralis. The sequence goes on along the minus strand of JAPDPK010000083.1, from coordinate 2,309,641 downwards.
CGTTCACGAATGATCTAACCAAAATGATTTTTGTTGGTCCAAGTGAATTTTGGACCAACAAAACCTAGGTCTATCATTCTACAAGCATTCATGCAATCATTGTAGAGTCTTGCTCCTGTCAGATTGATTGGCCTTCCTCCAAGTTTTTCAGAATCAAAGATTATCCCATTGAAGTCACCCATGATCACCCATGGTAATGAATTTGTTTGAGCCAACACAAAGAGATCTTCCCAAAGTCTCTTTCTAATTGCAAACTTAGGGCTTGCATAGACTACTGAAAACAACCAAGAAAAATAAGGGGAGTGGTCAAGAAAAAAAAGGAGAAATAATATTAGGATGAGAAATACAAACCTGCACTGAAGTATGAATAACTTGCGGGGAATGCTGTAAAATGTTGATGTTGACCTCAATAGATAGCCAAAGTAACCAAATACCACCAAAGTATCCATCCGTGTCCACTCTGAAGGTATTGTCAACTTCAACTTTACTCGATTTGGAACTTGGGTCATGAGTCGAGTTCGCTTTACCCGTTTTCTAAATATTCCCTAGCTTATACTTTCTTTTAGTCACTATCATCCAGGGACCATAAGTTTCTTCTCCTGATTTATCCTGCTTTTTACCTGGTGAATCCTTTTTCATTTGCGTGGTAGTTTCTTCCTTAGCCATTGGTTGTTTAGCTTAAGGACAAATCTTCTTCCTATGAACGGTGAGGCCACATGCAAAACAAAGATTGGCTCATTCATAAACGACCGATTGAATAATTTTCTAATATAGATTCTAGGAACTAACAACTTCTCTAAGTCAACTTGAATACAAATTTGAGCAAATCTTCCTCTTAAGCTTTGTTCAGTGAAAGTGTCTATTTTCAGGAGAGTACCAATTTGATTACCTATTTTTTGTAAAATGTTCCTGTCAAAGAACTCCATAGGCAAACCTGTAAGTCTCGCCCAAACAGCAGTTGTTGTGAGAACCCCATTTTCCCTATACCCAATATAAGTTAAAGAGTATAGAAATCGAAAAACAAGAGCTGATTGCTAAGATTTCTAAATAAAGGGTCTGTTCGGTAAAGATCGGGAAAGTACCAAATGTGGGACCTACACGAACTTTTACTGTCTAGATTGAAATGAGACCTACAGTAATGATATTTGAAGTGAAATACTGAGATTGCAAGATTCTGCATCTTAAAATTCCCTTGTTTGTGCATGTTTTGAAAAGCATACAACAATTTTGAAAATGATGATTAAGTCCATAGGTCGGAAAAATAATCATAAATAACAGTTAATCTAATGTGATTTATGACCCACTGACAGTTATGGGTGAATCCTTGTGTGAAGAAGTCTTACATGATTCCAACTCGTAGACTGAATCACACGAAAATTTTGAAAATAATGCAAATGAACAAATAGGGGTAGTTTGGTAATTTTACCAAAAATGAAGGGTCAAACCATGATAAAAGTCAATGTTCGGACTAAATTAGGTCAAATAGATGTATTTAGCATTGAAATGAAAATAATTTGAAATTTAACTGAATATTTAATTGAATATTGAAATAATGGGGACATAATGAAAAATTTTTAAAGTTGTTGAAGGGCTAAATGGTAATTTGGCTTAAAAGATATTATTTAATCACAAAAAATCTCATCTTCTTCATATTATGGCCGGCCACCATTTTTAGAGGAGAGAGAAAGATTGGTTGTAGAGAAGAAAATGATAAAGACCCTAGTGTACAAGCCCCAAACTAAAAAACACCCTAAAGGAAAGTTGTTCTATTCGATGAGCTCTACCACATACTTTGGAATCAGCCATGGGAATGGCCATTTGATGGGTGAAATCTTCCCCTGAAATTTTGAACAAGAGAAAGAGGTGAGAGAAAGCTTAAATTTTTGTGTTTTAATGGCTTATTGCTATGTGTTTAAGGTGTTTAAGCAAGTATTTAAGCTTAAATTGAAGCAAAACCCAATGAATCTACCCCTTGAAGTTTTAGCCAACATGGTTTTATAGTGTAATCATGCTCAATTTGATAGATTGATGGTCCTAGAATACTGTATAAATTAATATAAGACTACTGGTGAAGTTAGAACTAAAAAAGAAGGTGTTTTTGCTACACTTGCAATTTGGCATCCAGTATGAAGTATTTGCTGTTGTATTAGGAAATATGGAAGACCTTAGAATCTAGAATTTTCTTTATAAAAGGAATATTGAAATTTGACCGTGTTTTGATATTGTTTTGCGGTCTCGAAGCAAGTGGCGTTAAGGAAATGATAAGCGAATAAATGCCTTATCTACATTGCTTACTGGATTTGATTTGATATACTGCACTATGATTGGAATTGGTAAGGGATATATATATATATATATATATATATATATATATATATATATATATAAAAGACGTAGAGATATTGTGACAACATTTGTGTTTTCCTTGCAAATTGAACAATGAAACTGTTTTGAGATCGATTCACTGGACTGACTGATTTAAATTAATTTACTGAAACTAAGTGATTGATATTGTGACTAAATTGGGATTAAAAACTGGAATTGTGGCTTTTGAACTATGTTTTTTTAAGTGCATGAGGGTTAGGATAAATAGTATCGTTATACTGTCGAAATTTCGTAAAACGACCCTAAATCCCTAAACTGTATATAAGAAACTATGTCATTGATTTTATAGACTTATGGACTAATTGAAGGTATGATTTAACAATTTTTAAATACGGAGTGTTTTCCAACTAATTTATGAACATATCATCGAAAGCTCCGAACATCTAATTAAAATGAATGTTTTGTAATGTTTTAGATTGACTGACTCTATTTTACTGAAAGTTCTGACTATCTTACTAAAGGTAATGTTTTGAGTATCTAACTGAGGTAAATGCTTTGAATATTTTAAATTAACTGACACAGCTTTACTAAAAGTGTCTACTTTCTGACTTAAGTTAATGATTTGAAGGTTTTGAATTTAACTGAATATATTGAATAAAATGTTTTGATTTTCAAATTATATGATTTTAAAATGAAACTTAGTTCCCAAAAGTTTATATTTTTACTGGGGTGGGAAATCCCTAGCTAACCTAGGCATTCCCAAACCTTGACAATCAAATGTATGTTTATATTATTGTATTATGTTTTGAAAAACACAAAGTATGGTTTTATTGTTTTTATGGGAACCGAGTAAATGCTTTGAGACTATTTGCTTCCCGCATCATGCTTATTGTATCTACAGCCACCTCTGTATCACCTGCTCAATGGTCCTGTGGGGTGTAATGTTAGCTATTGATCATGAGCAAGTCTTCAACTGTCCTCAAGATTATCACTAGCTTCCATAACACTGGATAAACATCCTTGTGATTATGGCTATTTGCCTTATTGTTACTATTTACTCCCTTCTTAGGATACTGAAATCGCAGAGTTTTATTGTGATATTGCCAGTTCTCCACTGAGCTGTGACAGTACCGTTTACTGAATTGTTTGTTGAATTGTTTACTGAACTGTTTACTGAATTGTTTACTAAATTGTTTACTGGATTATTTATCAAATTGTTTACCGAATTGTTTACTGAACTGTCACAGTAATTTTTTATTGAATTATTTAATGAATTGTATGAAATTGTTTATTGAACTGTTTACTAAACTGATTTCTGAACTATTATAGCACTGTTTCCTAAACTGTTTACTGATCGTTTACCAAACTGTTTACTAAACTATTTACTGAGTGTTTACTGACTATTTACTGAACAGATCACTAAACTATTGATTGAATCATTACCAATTGTTTATTGAATCATCTACTAATTGTTTGAATTTCTCACTGAACCATTTATTGATTTTCTACTGAATTGTTTTACAAAATTGCTTATTGAATCGTTTACCAATTGCATACTAAACTACTTTACTAAATTGCTTACTGAAACATTTTTTAACTGTCTGAATTGTTTACTAAATCGTTTATTGACTGCTCACCGATCTATTTATCAAACTGTTCACTGATCATTTTCTGAAATGTTTACTGAGTGATTTACCAAACTATTTACTATACTGTTTACTGGATCATTTAAGGACTGATTTACTGAACTAATTACTAAATTGTTTACTGAATCGTTTACAGATTGGTTTACTGAAATGACCATTGTATTGATTTACCAAAAGTTTTATTGAACTATTTACTGAATGATTTACCGAATGTTTTTACTGAATGAGTATTGAACGTTTTACTGAATAAATTACTGAATGTTTTTCTGAATGGTTTATTGAATGATTTACTGAGTGATTTGTTGAATGTTTTACTGAACTAATTACAAAAACTGTACACTGAACTATTTACTGAATGCTTACTGAATATATACATATATATATCATCGTTTTCTACCGATTTTAAATTATAAATGATTTGTTCATGATCGTTTATCATATAGTATTGCCACTGAAGGATTAAAAGATTTTAACAATGACATATTACACACAAATTCTTTTTTTGTAAAATTCTCATAAATTCCCTATAGTTGGATTTAGGAACCGAGACAAGTGAGGTGCTCTAAAGCATCTTTTTGTACTCAGCCTGGTACTTCTAACCAATTATAGTATCCTTTCCAATCACTATTTGTTACTAATTGTAAGTTTATAAACATGTTTTCGATACGTGCATATAGATGTGCATAGTATCAGTTCTTTTATATATATTTCCTACTGGGCATAAGCTCAACTGCCTTTCACCGTACAGATCATTTACGGTAATAACTGATTGTTAAGGGAAGGTTCTAATCGAATTTCTACAAGGTTCTAATATTGTACCTTACAAGTATAATTAAACGGTTACTTTATTTTATTCAGACATTTATTGTACAGTACTTTAGTATGTAAAGAGATGTAAACAGTAAACTAAAGGAATCTGAGTGTCAATTATAGTCCTTTTTATTGGGTATTTGTATAGAAAAATAAATATGTATTGTAATTGAGTATGTTGGGACCGATTTGAACAATTGAATGTTAAATTAGTTCAATAAGTTTTAGCTTAATGTCAGAGTGATGACATTGAGCACAGCCCAATCGACTGAGTGAAAATGGAAAAAGTTAGTTCCAATTTTCAGTAATCGAAGCATGACAGTTGTAGAGCATTTGATGTTGCTTTCAGGAATTCCCAAAGTCTCATTGTTAAGTAGTAAGGTCCAATAAACCAAAGACGACCATAGATGACTTTTTGAAAATCCTCTGTATTAGCAAATCTGAAAACAAAGAAAGCAAGCCCAAAGTCAACACATTCCATTCCCTCTTTTGGCATCCATTGAGCTTTAACTCTAGGGTAGAGATAGTTATAGCAAATAGTCTTGCCAAATGTTTTAATGATAACTGCATTCCTCCATGGGGCTCTAATTCTTCTTTTTTTTATCTTTGGAGAGAAGAATAGTGGGGATGTCATCGTTTCATCTTCTTGATCAGAGTCATCATCTATGAAAATGGCCTAATTTGTCAATGAAAGAGCAACATTTGTGTTACTTCCCAAGAGGGAATCTTGATATGAAAGACCAGGAGGTTGACCTATTTCCAAATTCTAGTCAGAGGCTTTGAACACTCCATTCTTTGTTCGCTTAACACTTCTTCCCTTCAGATATGCTTCTTAAGTAGAGCAGATGTCTCAATCGATTTCCATGAGAGATCAAAAGAAAGCAAGGGTTGAGTTTTTTTCAAAGAGAAAAGAAAGTTTTGGAAGTTTTATCATTTATTATAATTTTGATATGTTAAAAATTAATATTATTGCTAAGTGTCTAATATAATTAATTATTATTTTACTAACCAATATTATTATTTAGTATTATATTTTTTCAATTAAATTTAAAACTCATCACTACTACTCTTAAATAATTTAATATTATTATAAAGTGAATACTTAATATTACATAATATTATGTATATTAAATATAATATATTTTAATAATTAGCTAATTTATTATAAATTAATTAGTTGAATATATTATTTAATAATTAAATATTGTTACAATTAAATTAAATGATATTATTAAATATAATTTATAATTTATTAATTCATATTATTACTTAATATATAAAAATTTAGAATTTTATTAATCTAAAAATTAATATTAAAAAATTAATTAATATTACTTTAATTGAATAATTTTTAAGTAATTATTTTATTGAATATTTTATTTAATTATAACATTATTTAATTTATATTATATTTTAATATGATTAAAAGAAATATTAAATATTAGTATTAAATAGTATAAAATAATATTATTTAATATTATGTACATACTATTATTTAAAAATTATATTGTTATTTTGTGATAATCGAGAATTTTTCCTAGTTTTATTTATTAAATTAATTATTTAATTTCTTGATAAAAGTTCTATAATCCAAAAGTAGCATTTCAGATAATGATGTAGGGATGCAAAGAAACAAACATCCAAGTGAACGAATTTGTTGACACGAACTCCAAGGCAACATCATCGAGCCAAACCTTAAAAGAGCATAAATATGGACTTAAAGCTCGTGACACCTACGTAGGGTTAACTACAGGGCACTGTAGTGAAGAATTAAATTTAGCCATGTATTAATTTAATTTAATTAAAGTTTTAAGGTTAATTTTAACACCTCATGAGTAATAAAGAAATAGAGTTAATTAAATTAGATTAATTTAACATGAAATATTAATTTTATAAAAATTATAAATTTATCAAACGAAATGTGACTTATATAGTGATACATTTCTAGTACATCAGTAAAGAAAATTTAGAGATAAAATTTTGAAGCGATATACACAAATACATATACATACACACACAAATAAATGTTTATATGAGAAAATATATAAGTAGATATATATATATATATATATATATATTGATCAAGATAAGTAGATATATATATATATATATGTATTTATATACATTAAACTTATAAATTTGGGTTTAATACATAAGTATGAAACATTACATATTTCAATTACATATGTACATATAACACATAAATATATACTAATATATATATATATATATCATCAGTACATATATAAATATATATATGTATGTATCCACACACATTTAACTAATGGAAATAAATGATATAATATATATAAATATATATTTATAGGACCTACAACTATACCTAGCAAACACATGTTTTATATATATTATATAAATATATATTACATATTGTATATAAAATATTATTAACAACAAAATTTGGCTTCTTGGAGAAGCCATTCTGACCCCAAACAGCCCCCACTATCTCCTATCATTCTCGGTTACCAACAAAGAAAAAAATAAATAAATAAAATACTGAAATTTGAGAGGCACCAGCTGAAGCAACCGAGAGCTATTTGGGTCTTAAGGGGTCTTCATTTCGAGCAGCAAGGGTAGTGCAAGGAAGGAGTGTCACGGCAGAACAAGGCAGCAGGGGATTGATGTTGTGCACTATTAGTGGAGGGTGAGACTGAGAGGAATTTGGTGAAGTGATGGTCCCGCGATTTGCTACTGGAAACAGAGCAGTCTAGGAGGAGATGGGACCGAACAGAGCCAGGTGAAGTGAAGGAGAAACTGACCTGCACTCTCAGCAAAGTAGAGAAATTTGGAGAAAAGCCATTGTTGGCTAGAAAACAGGTGAGGGAAAAGAAAGAGAATATGTCTCGGCTGAAGCATTCTCATGCCAAAATAAAAAAGAATGAGTGAATGCAATAGGCGAGAGGTTTGAAAGGGATCTTCTCGGGCAAGACTGATCAGAACCAAAGAAGGCTACTGGTTTTCTCTTTCTTGGTGCACAGCAAGCAATCACAAGCGGGTTAAGACTGGATTTTTGTGTTGCTGAAAATGACATGGAAATAGGGTAGAGTTAGAGTGTCTTTAAAGGTTGTGTTGAGGCTGGTTTGGGGCCAAGTATTAAGGCTCAAAACAGGGGGTTAAGTAAGGCTGTTTTTGTGCTGGTTCATGGCTGGGATTTTAGCTACTGGTTTCCTTCCTTTCTTGATGTAAAACAAGACAGGCAATGGAGAAGGCTCACGACAGTGGAGAAAGGCAACATTGAGTCATTGGTTTGGAAGCGTAATTCAAAGGGGGCTACTAAAAGTGCAAAATGGCTACTGTTTTGAGAGGAAAAAAGACAACCTCAAAAGGAGCACAAACTAAGATGGTGTGTTTAGTGAAAAAGGACAACAATAAGCCACAGCATTCTCGGAGGTTTAGGAGAATTTGCAAGGAAGTGGAAGAGCACAATTGGTCAAGTACGGTGCATACTAACTGCCAAGTTTGGTGGACTTTGGTAAGAAATATATGCTAAGTTGGTGATAGTGTCATATTATTATTTACGATTAAAATTATAAATTACAAAATGTATTGAGCATTGGTGATTTATAATTAGTTGTAGATTTTAAACACTATTGAGGATTCATTTGTGGATTAAAACTGATTTGGAACTGTTGTGGATTTTAAACTACTGAAATTAGATTGTGAATTGTTAAAAACTACCTACAAGAGGTTCCATTTTCTAAAAGGTTATGCTGCCGAATTTTTGTCTGGAATCAACTTCGCTAGATCCCGTAGGACTAATTTCCACCAACATGATACATTTTGAACCTCATGCATTTCAAAAACATTACTTGTCACCAAGACTTGCACGCTCGGTAAATCATGGTTTTATAAAAGTGTCAAGTTGATTTAAATAAGTAGAAATGTTGGGGTTTTGATAGTTTTGCTAAAATGATTTTATTCATTAAGATAAAGATTCAAAATATGATTTCATACATTGATGGTTTCAAATTGCATGTGTTTTTTTAATGACACGCATACTTTGGTTGTTGACACCTAATTTTGTCCCATTTTTGTTATTATTTTTATATATTTGTATTTGTTTTTATTTTTATTATTTGTTTTATTATTATTAGAATTATTATCTTTTTCTTCTTTTATTATTATTATTATTATTATTATTATTATTATTATTATTTATATATTATTTATTTTTAATTTTTATTTATTTCTATTACTTTATTATTATTATTATTATTATTATTATTATTATTATTATTTTATTTCTTTTTGTTGTTTTTTTTGTTTTTTCTGTCCAATCCAGTCTGCCAGCCCCTCTCCCGAGATTGTCCAATCAGCCCACTGCCAACTCTTGCCACCACCAGTCAGCCTCTGCCTACCCCCATCCCATTCGCCGGTCACCAGCTACTCTACCCCATCCTGTCATAGCAAACCCTACACCAGTTCCCCTCTAAAAACCACCATTTCAGGAGCCTAAAAAAAAAGGGGAGGGATCCCAAGCTCCATGGCCACAGCCAAGCTACCCGAGACCCAAGCTCTCTCCCACACCCGAGCTTCATCCTCACCACCTGAGATCCTCGGTTCACCATAAACCATTACCCGAAACCCCAAACACACGCACACACAAACCCAAAAACCGAATCCCAAAATCCGAAAATCCCAAATACCAACCACTACCCGAGACCCCTTCAAAACCCTAGATCTAAGATCCAAATCCCCCACCTGCAAAAAAACAAACAAACCACAACAACAGCAAACCGCAGCCAACAACCAAACCATAAAAAAAAAAAAACAAAAAAAAGAACTCAGTTTCGGGGAGTTCAGATTTACGGGGTTAGGGCCATTTTTTGGCAAAACGAAGGTCAGAAACGGAAAGAGGGAGTGGAGAGCTTTTGAAAAAGGGTTTCCTTTTTGATTTCCGGCTACCGGCGACGGCGGCCGGCGGTGACACCAGCAGCGGCCGAAAATCGCCTGGCCGGGAGGAGCCTTAAGGGCTCTGAGGATTCTTTTTTTCTGTTTTGGTTAGAAAATGAAAAGAAAAAAAAAGAGATAGGTTTTTATAGTGTAAAAAAAAAAGAAGAAGAAGAAAGGAAATTGTTGGTGACCCGCGCGGATCCGGATTCGACCCGGGATCCGCGGGCCCGACCTGCCAAAGGAGAGAGGGAGATCCGAGTCGACCCGTGTCCGGCCCAGCAGCTTGGGTCTAGCCATTTGGGCTCTTTTGAAGGTTTTTTGGGTTCCAAGCCCAAATCCATTTAGGTATTTCTTTTGTATATTTATTTAATATTTATTTGTTTTGTCAAAAAAAAATGTGTTTTAATTAATCAGAAAATTGAAAATTAAAATTAAAAATTTAAAAATTAAAAAAAAAAGAGAAAAAGAAAAAAGGAATTACTATTATTATTACTATTTGTTATTTGTGTTTTTATTATTATTATTATTATTATTATTATTATTATTATTATTATTATTATTATTATTATTATTATTATTACATGTTATAAAATAAAAGTTTTTCTTTTACTTGTATTTTCATTAATTATTTTGATCAGAAAATGTATAAAAAATATATATATTTAAAAAAAAAACAAAACAAAGAAAAAGGAAATCACAGAAGATTTAAATTTAATAATAAAGTCCGATGATGGGATGTCATGAAACTCACAAGTAGTGATTTCTTGACTGATCCCTAGGTGAGAAGAGTCTACTAAATGTTACTAGAGTATTGGGATATTTAGTATGATTTTTCAATAATTTAAATTTTATTAAGAATGAAAATAAATATTTTTTTTAAATAAAAAAAAGAAAAAATAATAATAAAATTAAATGAAATTTGTCCGATGATGGGATGTCATGAAACTCACAAGTAGTGATTTCTTGACTGATCCCTAGGTGAGAAGAGTCTACTAAATGTTACCAGAGTATTGGGATATTTAGTATGATTTTTCAATAATTTAAATTTTATTAAGAATGAAAATAAATATTTTTTTAAATAAAAAAGAAGAAAAAATATATAATAAAATTAAATGAAATTTGCCCGATGATGGGATGTCATGAAACTCACAAGTAGTGATTTCTTGACTGATCCCTAGGTGAGAAGAGTCTACTAAATGTTACCAGAGTATTGGGATATTTAGTATGATTTTTCAATAATTTAATTTTTTTATTAAAAATATAAATAAATAAGTTTTTTAAAAAGAAAATTGAAAAAGGAAATTAATAAGGAAATTTAATAATTAAACAATAAATTCTGATGATGGGATGTCATGAAACTCACAAGTAGTGATTTCTTGTCTGATCCCTAGGTGAGAAGAGTCGTACTAAATGTTACCAGAGTATTGGGATATTTAGTATGATTTTTCAATAATTTAAATTTTTCTTAAAAAATAAAAATAAATAAGTTTTTAAAAGAAAATCCAAAAAGGAAATTAATAATAAAAATTAAATTTAATTAAATGAAATTCTTCCGAGGATGGGATGTCGTGAGACTCACAAGTAGTGATTTCTTGACTGATCCCTAGGTGAGAGGAATTAGCTAAATGTTACCAGAGTATTGGGATATTTAGCCAAATTTCTCAATATCAAGAGTTTCATCAATAAAATCAAAATAAATAAAATTTCTTTTAAAGTTTCATTTGCATCATTTTTTATCTGTTTGCATCATGTGCATTCATAATAATTTTCGAAGCGAGTGTGAATCTTCCGATGATGAGATTCTATAGAACTCACAAGTAGTGATTCTTAAGAAATCTCTAGGTGAGGAAAATTATTCCAAATGTTACCAGAGTATTGGGATATTTGATTTAATTTTTCAATACGAAAAGGTTCACATTCACTTTTGGAAAATAAAATTCAACTTTTTAAAATAAAAAAAAATAAATTTACAAATAAAAATGATTTTGAATAAAAAGATTGCAATGAAATAAGAATTATTTTTAAATGTTAATTTAAGACCATTTTATTAAAATTAAAGGATAACACATGATTATTATGGTACCGTTTTTTAACGGGCGTCGTGGGGGTGCTAATCCTTCCCCACGCATAACCGTACTCCCGGACCTGATTTTGTTTTCGCAGACCAAAAATTGTATTTTTAATAAAACTTAATTAATTTTGAGATTTTGTTAAAAAGATAAATATTTTAGGTGGCCAATCACACCTAGTAAAAAAAAGATTGGTGGCGACTCCTTGTTTTTAAATGTTTTTTTCAAAATTATCGAGCGCGAAGCCGTTACGACAGCTTGGCGACTCCACTGGGGACGCTTTTTGAGGGTCAAGCCATTCATTAATCATGTGTTATCCAAAGTTTTAATTTAATGGTCTTGATTGATATTTAAACTTAATTCACTTGGATTTTGAAAATAAGTTTGTTTGCATCTGCTTTTTATGTTATTTATTTTATGTTTTATATTTGTATATACTTGTTATTAATAAATTGTTAAGGCATTTAGGATAGTGATAATAATTTAATTTGAGTTTGACATGTTCCCTCATACACACATTCGCACTTGCATCTGCATAACATGAGCTCTATACCCGGGTTCAGTCTTTCTTAGGAGGGAGTAGAGTACCTTTGTTCTCGTGAGGTAATCACCTCCGCAATGGCAATCGAAATACTCCCACTCAAATCAAATCTTACTAGTCCAGTGTGGATGACAGTGAGGTATAATTTGAGAACCTTTAGATCTTTACAAGTCTCAACCCAGCATGTAAAAGGCCTTAAGAAGCCGATCCTAGCTAGAGCCATGTCCGATTTTTGTAGAAACTATCCCAAAATTAGGACACATGAGGGAACATTTTACTACTTTTTTCATATCATAACTCTAATAATTTTTTAAATTCATACTCTCATAAAATCAAAAGATATTGGTTTTCAAATAAAATTTCACATTTTTACAATTTTATAGAATAAAACAAAGACTTATTCGGTTTCTATCCTTTGTCAAAAATAACATGAAAACATCCATTTATTCTTTAATAATATTTGAAAAATAATAATAATGTTTTTTATTTCTTTTAAACTAATGCATAGACATTAAAAAGAAAGAGGAATTTTGATAAGAAAATAAAAGGTAAGTGCATTGTCATATTCCTTTAAAAATAGATTAAATAAAAAAGGGAAATTAAAGAAAATAAATTGTGGTGTGAAAATAAATTTTTTTTAAAAAAAAAAAGAGAAAAGGAGAGAAAAAAAGAAAATTTATTCTTTAAAAAGAAAAAAAGGAGGGAGGAGAAATAATCAAGTTCTAAAATGAAAAAAGAAAGAAAGAAAGAATTCATTGAATTTAAATGAAAAAATTTTGATTCTTTTATTCTTAAGTTTTAGCATAGCATATCTCATTACATTAATGCATTCACATCACATAATAAGGAGAGTATTTGTCTTTTTGGAATAAAAGAGGTGAAAGATATGGAAGATCAATTAGAAAGCTAGACTATTTTGGAGAATAATCGAAAAGAGTTTGGACAGGATATACGGAAGATGAAAGGAAAGCAAGCTAAGATAATGCAGATGCTTGAAAGTTTTGGGGAGGCTAAATTGGTTCATTTTCAAGGGTCATTGTCGTTTCCAGAACAACTACATGTTGAATCATTAGCAAGTGGAGGCCGATCGACTTTTCATGAAATGGTCAACCAGGAATCTGCCATGCTTGATTAGAGTTTGGAAAGTGGAAAAGGTGGTCGTTATTGTGAAATTTGTTTTTGAAAGACTTCGAATGTAGAGGACATTAGAAGAAAGGAGAGTTAGTAAGGAATTTTGGATCTTGTAAACAATTCTTTTGTGAATATGAATGTTACAAGAGTTTATAAGTTTGCATTCACTTCATTCATATGTGCATGATACGATTTTGATAGAAGAATAATAAGGCTAACAATAAATGTTTTCTTAAAGCAAAAAAAAAAATATAAAAAAAAGGAAGAAAGAAAAATAGTGGATCAAAACAAAGGAATGGTCAAATGATAATTTTCAGTTTATAATTTCCCTTTTTGCTTTCTTTTAGTATACAGCTTGTGATACTCTGAAATAACAACAAAGTTGAATTTTCTTTTTATTTCACAATTTTCATACAATAAAAGCTTCATATTAGCATGGCAAGCATGACATTTAATTCGGGATTATGACAGATTAGGTGCCAAGTGGCTTGAACATTGGAAAATTTTGGAAATAGTTTTGGACTATGGAAGAGACAGAAATGAGTCGAATGGAAAGAATGGAAAAAGCTCAACAAGAGATGAGAGAGCAATTGTCACAGATGGCAGGTTTGTGGGAGAAGCTGAACAATGGAAAAATAGGACAATTAGCTACTCAAGAGGGGCATCGGGTACGAAACGCTGAAGATTCTTTTTGTCCACTCAACATTGGCTCACGAGAAACCCAATCATCTCAAGAGCCACAAGCAATGCCTACCGAGGGTTATATGTGTCCTAAAATGCCGTCTGCACTCGACCTTAGTCAGTTTCAAGGGCATGCAATTCCCACCATGAACCCCCTCGAACCAATTCTTGTTGCCAACCTGGATAGTCATAAAGAGCAAGGGATGCCACAAGTGGAAGGAGGCTCAAATTCTCGGCAAAAGATAGAGCTTATAGAAGAAAGGCTTCGAATTGTTGAAGGAATGGATTTTCATGGATCTTTAGATGCTGCCGGATTATGCTTAGTACCTGGTGTGGTCATTCCTTCAAAGTTTAAAGCTCCAAAATTTGAGAAATATGATGGGACCACTTGTCCAAAGGCCCATATCACTATGTACTGTAGAAAGATGGCAATGCATGTGCATGATGACAAGCTGTTAATCCATGTTTTCCAAGACAGCCTTAAGGGATCTGCTGCTAGGTGGTATACACAACTGGGCAGGGGCGATATTCACTCATGGGAAGATTTGGCAAGGGCATTTGTCGCCCAATATAAGCATATTGTGGATTCAGCCCCAGATCGTTTATCTTTACAAACTATGGAGAAGAAAGCTACTGAAGGCTTTAGAGAATATGCCCAAAGATGGAAGAATGTTGCCACCCAGATCCAGCCTCCCCTCACAGAAAAAGAGACTGCGACTCTGTTTCTTAGTACCCTCCAGACACCATATTATGATAGAATGATTGGGAATGTTACTAAGAATTTTGCCGACATGGTAGCCTCTGGAGAGATGATTGAGAATGCAATCAAGAGGGGCAAGATTAAGATAGGTGACATAGCCGATAATAGGCCCGAAAGAATGGAAGAAGAAGTGCAAGCTGCGACATTTGAGGGGCAATTTCTCAAAAATCCCACTCCACATAATCCCTATTTGTCTCACCCATTATACCGTCCAACCTCGAACAATGCTTCCTGTGATCCTTATCTTAATTCACCAATCTCGCAACCAGGATTTCCAGCAAACTCTTACCCTCCAATAGTTGCTCAAGCGCCTATCTTTATGCTTAGGCCAGTAGCTCAACCTCCTCAACAATCAATGAACAACAGAAAAAGATCGACAAGCAACCAAGGAAAAATCCCAATTCCAATCTCCGATCTTTTGCCCTTTTTGGTAAAAAACCAATATTTGGCCCCTATACCTTTGAGAACAGCACCAAACCCATTGGCCAAGAGCTATGACCCGAACAGCAAATGTGACTATCACATGGGGCAATTGGGCATGCAACAGAAAAATGCAGACAGTTGAAAGAAAGGATTGAAGAGCTCATCAATGGTGGAATCTTGACTCAAGAACTCATGGAACAGTGGAAGTCCACTTTGGTGTAAAATCATGGCATTTTGGCAGATCAATCTGGAGGAAAACGGAGATTTTGAGATTTTGAAGTCTATATTTTGTTGGAAAAATGCTTGTCATCTTCGTTGGCCTAGGTGACAATTGTATGAGCACAACTTTTTGCATAATTTATTTTCCAATGGCATGCGACAAGAATGTTTCTCTTCTTCACAATAATGATAAATGATTATAAGAAAATCGGTGATTACGGTCAAAGATGAACGTCTTAAATCATTTTTGGATCATGTCTCCATAAAATCTAAGTCAGTCGAGAGCTAAAAAGCTAAATTGGGGCATAAGATTTTGAAAGTTCTATTTTTTTTTCACTTTGACCATGACAGGGTTTCATTGTAAATAATTTTCAAGGAAATAACCGATTTGCAAAATCTTTTGAGAATAATTTGGAAATCAATGACAATCTCTAAATATTCTTGATATTGGTAATTTTACACTCGACAAGATCATTTTGAAATACCTTTCCGCCTAAATTCTTGTACAAATCCTAAATTCTTTAATCCTGTATTCCCGAGATGCCTTTTGCCCATGTTTTGGAGCAAAAAAAAAAAAGGGAGAGAACCAAAGTCGAGGATTTTTCCCATCAATGTCCATCTGCATAATACCTCGAGCTGGGCATCACCTGTTTCCTTAAATGAAGGTGTGGTGTGTGAGGTCAAGTTCTATCATATTAAAGTGGTACATTGCAAGAAAATAAAAAAAAGGCAAAAAAAAAGACATCGAAAAAATGAAAATGGAATTGATTGTGACACCATGCAAACATGATATTCAGAGGATTTCAAATGCCAAAAGAAAAACTTGTCCTAAGAATTGCTTTTCAATATAAGCATCTTAATTTGAGATGATGAATGGCCGTCTTTCATATTCCATTCACAAATATAAATATTATCCTGTTGCTACCCTTTTTGAGCCTGATAATTTCTTTCATAATAAACCTACTCCAAGGACCACCCTCCACACCGGGGGGCATGTGCGGAAAATATCTCTTCAAAGAAGATGAATGATTCAACTTTTGTTTTTGATCAAATAAGATTAACTATGTTGTGGGACAATTTGGGGCAAATCGTTTTTGAAATCTTAGACATGAATCAATGAAGAAAAAAAAAAGAAGAAAAAGAAAGAGAAAGGAGGAAGGATACATGTGAAAGTACATAAAGAAAGATGCTTCAAAAGATGAATAGGATTTTGAAAAAAAAAGAAGAGGAAAAAGAAAGGAAGAAAAGGAGAAGAAGAAGGAGAAGAGATACATGGAAAATTAGAAAAAGAAAAGTGCTTTGAAGAGTGAAAATGATAGACATCTGTGAGAAGAAACGATCCTTGGATTGATCACCTTCAAACACATTTTGGGCCTATTTATCCATTCTTTCAAAACCCTGAACCATGGCCTACATTACGTACTTAAAAGTCCATTTTGATCAAGTAGGGATGCTTGTATCGAAGAGCTCTTCTTTGGAAGATTCTCACCTTTCTTTGGTTTGAATAAAATTTGAATTCTTGAATACATGGTGGAGCAATCAAAAAAAAAGAAGAAAAAAGAAAAGAAAACAAAAGAAAGAATGAGGCTCTAGGGTGAAAACCCGAAAAGGGCAGTCTAGAGCGAACAATGAACTTTTCATGCAACCAAGTCAAGCAGTGACATGAGCTGAAAATGTGGAAAAAGAATTAACAAGCCTTGAGAGACCCTCCAAATATCCAAAGATTTTGATGTCATTTGATTGCTGACATTTTTTTGAAAAAGTTTGAACCTTTCTTCTTGTAAATACTCTCCCTGAACAGGAAAGACCTCAGTCATTCGTATCGTATCTTGGCATTTGTGGAACACCATTATTTGAGAATTTAAGAGATTGTCAAACCAAGTTGTAAATATTTTGTTTCTCTTCTCCTTCAGAATTTTGTTTAAAACAAAAAAAAGATGGAGAAAAAGTGGTGGTATTTTGAGAAAGCTATTTTAAGCTAAGTAAGGAATCATTGTTTTTTTTGTATAAATGGCAAAGTATGCCCCAAACAAAGAGCATCATGACCACCAAACTTTCAATTGTCTAGTTGAAAAGATCCGAATAGGGTTTATGTCATTCATCTTGAAAAGTAATCACTAATCTTTCGAAAGGATCAGGTATCACTTGTGAAATTTAGATTCATTTTCTCCTAGAAAATAGTTATGAGGAAAATTTAGTGCTATTAGTCAAAAGGCTGTGATGAGAATGCAAGAACTCTGTAAAAATGGAAAATAGGAAGGAGCTTTCATGGTCATGTTGGGGGCAAAGAAGATAAAAAAAAGGCAAATGATGTACCTCTTTGGCAAGATAGGAAAAAGATCTAAAGTTAGAGAATGTACAGGATTGAGTGTCATGCATACATGCATACATACACAATATCATACAGCATCAACATTGAAAGTTTTTTTGCAAAATTTTGAGATTAAAACATGTTTCTCAAGCTGAAGACTCAACACCATTTAATCTAGATTTTAAAGGTTATGCAACCTTTTCCAAGATTAAAAAAAAAAAGAAAAAAAAAAGAGAGAGTAGAGAGAAAAAGAGAAAGAAAAGAGAAGAGAAAAACAGAGAGAGAAAAAAAAGAAAAAAAAAAGAGAAGAAAGAAGAAGAAAACAGAGAGAGAAAAAAAAAGAAAAAGAAGAGGAGAGAAAAAGAAGAGAAAGAGAAGAGAAAGAAAGAAAAAGAGAGAAGAGAAGAGAGAGAAAAGAAAAAAGAGGGGCAAGTCTGCTCATGATAAAGAAAATTTCAAACCCAATTTGACCAGTGCCATGTTTAATCAAGATTGAAGATTTATTTTCAGAAGATAAGCAAATTTCAAGTCCTCCGGGCACAAATCCACAAATCATAAGTCCTCCGGGCACCAATTCTAAGTCCTCCGGGCAAAATTTTTAAAGTTTCATCGCCTCTGCTGCAAGAGGAGCACTTTTCAGCAAAGGAATTTAAGTCCTCCGGGCACAAATCTTAAGTCCTCCAGGCACAATTCTAAGACCTCCGAGCACAAATCATAAGTCCTCCGGGCACAAATCATAAGTCCTCTGGGCACCAATTCTAAGTCCTCCGGGCAAAATTTTTTAAAGTATCAATGCCTCTGCTGCAAGAGGAGCACTTTTCAGAAAAGGAATTTAAGTCCTCCGGGCATAATTCTAAGTCCTCCGGGCACAAATCTCAAGTCCTCCGAGCAAAATTTTTAAAGTTTCAATGCCTCTGTTGTAAGAGGAGCACTTTCCAAAAAAAGCATTTAAGTACTCCGGGCATAATTCTAAGACCTCCAGGCACAAATCATAAGTCCTCCGGGCACAAATCATAAGTCCTCCGGGCACCAATTCTAAGTCCTCCGAGCAAAATTTTTTAAAGTATCAATGCCTCTGCTGCAAGAGGAGCACTTTTCAGAAAAGGAATTTAAGTCCTCCGGGCATAATTCTAAGTCCTCCGGGCACAAATCATAAGACCTCCGGGCACCAAATCTCAAGTCCTCCGGGCAAAATTTTAAAGTTTCAATGCCTCTGCTGTAAGAGGAGCACTTTCCAGAAAAAGCATTTAAGTCCTCCGGGCATAATTCTAAGACCTCCGGGCACAGATCAAAGACCTCCGGGCACAAATTCTAAGTCCTCCGGGCAAAATTTTTAAAGTTTCATTGCCTCTGCTGTAAGAGGAGCACATTTTCAGAAAGGAATTTAAAGTTTCATTGCCTCTGTTGCAAGAGGAGCACATTTTCAGAAAGGAATTTAAAGTTTCATCGCCTCTGTTGCAAGAGGAGCGCATTTCGAAAGAAAAACAACATTTTAAGTTTCATTGCCTCTACTTTAAGAGGAGCTTTCTCGAAAAAAGGAAAAAACAAACAAAACAAAAAGAAATTTAAAGTATCATCGCCTCTGCTGCAAGAGGAGCACATTAAAAAAATGGATGATTTAAATTTAAAGTTTCATCGCCTCTGCTGCAAGGGGAGCGCATACAAAAAAAAAGAAAAAAAAAAGAGAGAAGAATAGATTAGGTCATAAGCCGGACAAAATTAGTGTCTATTGTCTTTGCTCTATTCCTGATCCTCAGCAATGAGCAAAGAGGGGCAGCTGTTGACACCTAATTTTGTCCCATTTTTGTTATTATTTATATATTTGTATTTGTTTTTATTTTTATTATTTGTTTTATTATTATTAGAATTATTATCTTTTTCTTTATTATTATTATTATTAGTATTATTATTATTATTATTATTATTATTATTATTATTATTATTATTATTATTTATTTTATTTTTATTTATTTCTATTACTTTATTATTATTATTATTATTATTATTATTATTATTATTATTATTATTATTTTATTTCTTTTTGTTGTTTTTTTTGTTTTTTCTGTCCAATCCAGTCTGCCAGCCCCTCTCCCGAGATTGTCCAATCAGCCCACTGCCAACTCCTGCCACCACTAGTCAGCCTCTGCCTACCCCCATCCCATCCGCCGGTCACCAGCTACTCTACCCCATCCTGTCATAGCAAACCCTACACCAGTTCCCCTCTAAAAACCACCATTTCAGGAGCCTAAAAAAAATGGGAGGGATCCCAAGCTCCATGGCCACAGCCAAGCTACCCAAGACCCAAGCTCTCTCCCACACCCGAGCTTCATCCTCACCACCTGAGATCCTCGGCTCACCATAAACCATTACCCGAAACCCCAAACACACGCACACACAAACCCAAAAACCGAATCCCAAAATCCGAAAATCCCAAACACCAACCACTACCTGAGACCCCTTCAAAACCCTAGATCTAAGATCCAAATCCCCCACCTGCAAAAAAACAAACAAACCACAACAACAGCAAACCGCAGCCAACAACCAAACCATAAAAAAAAACAAAAAAAAGAACTCAGTTTCGGGGAGTTCAGATTTACGGGGTTAGGGCCATTTTTTGGCAAAACGAAGGTCAGAAACGGAAAGAGGGAGTGGAGAGCTTTTGAAAAAGGGTTTCCTTTTTGATTTCCGGCTACCGGCGACGGCGGCCGGCGGCGACACCAGCGGCGGCCGGAAATCGCCTGGTCGGGAGGAGCCTTAAGGGCTCTGAGGATTTTTTTTTTCTGTTTTGGTTAGAAAATGAAAAGAAAAAAAAAGAGATAGGTTTTTATAGTGTAAAAAAAAAAAGAAGAAGAAGAAAGGAAATTGCTGGTGACCCGCGCGGATCCGGATTCGACCCGGGATCCCCGGGCCCGACCTGCCAAAGGAGAGAGGGAGATCCGCGCCCGACCCGTGTCCGGCCCAGCAGCTTGGGTCTAGCCATTTGGGCTCTTTTGAAGGTTTTTTGGGTTCCAAGCCCAAATCCATTTAGGTATTTCTTTTGTATATTTATTTATTTAATATTATTTGTTTTGTCAAAAAAAAATGTGTTTTAATTAATCAGAAAATTGAAAATTAAAATTAAAAATTTAAAAATTAAAAAAAAAGAGAAAAAGAAAAAAGGAATTACTATTATTATTACTATTATTATTACTATTTGTTATTTGTGTTTTTATTATTATTATTATTATTATTATTATTATTATTATTATTATTATTATTATTATTATTATTATTATTATTGCATGTTATAAAATAAAAGTTTTTCTTTTACTTGTATTTTCATTAATTATTTTGATCAGAAAATGTATAAAAAATATATATATTTAAAAAAAACAAAACAAAGAAAAAGGAAATCACAGAAGATTTAAATTTAATAATAAAGTCCGATGATGGGATGTCATGAAACTCACAAGTAGTGATTTCTTGACTGATCCCTAGGTGAGAAGAGTCTACTAAATGTTACCAGACTATTGGGATATTTAGTAAGATTTTTCAATAATTTAAATTTTATTAAGAATGAAAATAAATATTTTTTTAAATAAAAAAAAGAAAATAATAATAAAATTAAATGAAATTTGTCCGATGATGGGATGTCATGAAACTCACAAGTAGTGATTTCTTGACTGATCCCTAGGTGAGAAGAGTCTACTAAATGTTACCAGAGTATTGGGATATTTAGTATGATTTTTCAATAATTTAAATTTTATTAAGAATGAAAATAAATATTTTTTTAAATAAAAAAGAAGAAAAAATAATTAAAAAATTAAATGAAATTTGTCCGATGATGGGATGTCATGAAACTCACAAGTAGTGATTTCTTGACTGATCCCTAGGTGAGAAGAGTCTACTAAATGTTACAAGAGTATTGAGATATTTAGTATGATTTTTCAATAATTTAATTTTTATATTAAACATATAAATAAATAAGTTTTTTAAAAAGAAAATTGAAAAAGGAAATTAATAAGGAAATTTAATAATTAAACAATAAATTCCGACGATGGGATGTCATGAAACTCACAAGTAGTGATTTCTTGACTGATCCCTAGGTGAGAAGAGTCGTACTAAATGTTACCAGAGTATTGGGATATTTAGTATGATTTTTCAATAATTTAAATTTTTCTTAAAAAATAAAAGTAAATAAGTTTTTAAAAGAAAATCCAAAAAGGAAATTAATAATAAAAATTAAATTTAATTAAATGAAATTCTTCCGAGGATGGGATGTCATGAGACTCACAAGTAGTGATTTCTTGACTGATCCCTAGGTGAGAGGAATTAGCTAAATGTTACCAGAGTATTGGGATATTTAGCCAAATTTCTCAATATCAAGAGTTTCATCAATAAAATCAAAATAAATAAAATTTCTTTTAAAGTTTCATTTGCATCATTTTTTATCTGTTTGCATCATGTGCATTCATAATAATTTTCGAAGCGAGTGTGAATCTTCCGATGATGAGATTCTATAGAACTCACAAGTAGTGATTCTTAAGAAATCTCTAGGTGAGGAAAATTATTCCAAATGTTACCAGAGTATTGGGATATTTGATTTAATTTTTCAATACGAAAAGGTTCACATTCACTTTTGGAAAATAAAATTCAACTTTTTAAAATAAAACAAAATAAATTTACAAATAAAAATGATTTTGAATAAAAAAATTGCAATGAAATAAGAATTATTTTTAAATGTTAATTTAAGACCATTTTATTAAAATTAAAGGATAACACATGATTATTATGGTACCGTTTTTTAACGGGCGTCGTGGGGGTGCTAATCCTTCCCCACGCGTAACCGTACTCCCGGACCCGATTTTGTTTTCGCAGACCAAAAATTGTCTTTTTAATAAAACTTAATTAATTTTGAGATTTTGTTAAAAAGATAAATATTTTATGTGGCCAATCACACCTAGTAAAAAAAATATTGGTGGCGAGTCCTTGTTTTTAAATGTTTTTTTCAAAATCGTAGAGCGCGAAGCCGTTACGACATTGGTCATATCACTGTGTTTGAAAAACTATCTTTGTACGGATTTTGATAAGTGAGATGTCTTTATGACATCATTTATGCCTATGTGGCATTATGGGGTGCTTGAGTGGCATCGTTTATGCTTGAGTGGCTTTGAGGGATGCTTGTGTGGCACCGTTTATACTTGTGTGGCATTGTGGGGTGCCTTTGTGGCATCGTTTATGCCTATGTGGCATTTAGGTGCCTATATACCTATATATGTCATGGAATCCGCCTGTATGGCAATAGATACTGATGTATACATATATAGGATTGTGATTTATCCGACAACTAGTTGAGACACTTACCGCTTTTACTAGATGATCACTGGTATTGGGATGATTCATGATCATGAATAGAGCCCTAAAATAGGACCGTAAACATTGTTAGCTACAGTGGATGCTTTCGTTGAAAGCTTACTTGGTTATCTTGCCAAATCTTGGTTATATTGCCCAATCTCGAGAATGATGCCCGTTTCTTGATAAATACTTTTAAATATGCATTTTTGGATTTATTTAAGGAAACGAATATGTTTCTTATTCCTTTTTGTAATAGATCTCATTTGAATCAATTTGGACACTTACAAGATTTAATGTTTATTTGCGTAAGGGTTTTCAGCTACATAATTGTGTTTACATTGAAAACTCAATGTTCTTGCAAATTATATTCGATAAACCGATTCTTTTGGTGCATTTGGTTTATGCATGGTACATGTATTCAGTGTTTAAGTAATGTAAGTGCGCAAACCACTTAAGGTAGGTGTTTAGGCATGGGGAAATGAGGAGTTTCATAGCATCGTTTCGACTAATATCCCTAAAGCTTTAACACTAAAACTTAAGTGTCTACTGTAGCTAGGTCTTCTCACTGCATGTGCATAAGGTTTGATTTATACGATCATTACTCGGTTTTAACATGCATATACATGTAATACGGTATGAGCCTAGCATCTCTTATTATATATTTTCTTAATGGGATTTAGCTTACTCCCCCACGGATTACTTTAGATAGGTACGGATGCGAGCGCAGTGCACCGAGCGTTGATACACTTTCGATTTGAGGTATAATATTTTTATACAATTTGTTTATATTCCAGACTTAGATTCTTTTTGTAAACACAGTGTATAAAGACTGGGATGTAGGTAATAGGACTATACAAATTAATAATAGTACATGTTCCTTGTGATGGTATTTAATCAATATTAATCACGAAGTGAATAGGTCTGACTTTGAGTTCCATAATGAGAAAATAGATATGTAGCAACTTAATGAAATATTCGTAGATTACATAAAGATGAAAGATGGACACAATATGGGTCTAAATTTTTAAGTAGATAAGTGGCACACGTCACGAGGTAGTTAAATGGGACTTTAGACAATTAGTCTTAAATTGTTAAACGAGTAGTAATCTACTTGTTAGGTGTTAACTACACTTAACAAGTGACAAACATAGTAAGTAAAAAAAAAAAGTTAGCCCGAAAATCCTAGCTTCCGAGAGCGTTGCAATTTTTACTTAATTTTTAAATTTTAATTTATGAATTTAATTATTATGTTTGATTAAGTTTAAATATTTGTTTTTAATACATAATAATATTAACCAAATATGTTTTCTATTTTCAAATTTTAAAAATAGAACAAAGTAGAACAAAAATAAAATTTTTTAGAACAAAAAACAAAGAGAAACTAAAAAACGATTTCAAACTATCCTTAAACTTGTAAAAAGCAATGTTGTATTTGTATGCTTTATAACTCATTGAACTCTTGGGTTTCTATCAATGCTAGGTAAGGTGCGTTTGTAGTCTCAAATCTTTTATATAAATTTCATTTTAAGCCCTAATCTTTAAATTGTTTCACGATAATCCTAAATTTTTTTAAAAGGGTGTCAATATAATGTTAATGTCAATTTTGAATAAAAATAAGAGAGAATGACAAGGTAATATATTCAAAATTATTACACATTTCTATGGTACCAAAATTTATTTATTAGAAAGAAAATAACATTTTTAAAATTTCTTATAAGGAAACGAAAGTATATTTTTGCATATAATTTTAAAAATTGAACTTAAAATTAAAGAAAAAATGTATTTTATTAAAATTTTTATTTCCTTTCTAATAAATATATTTTCGTACGATAATAAAGAATAATAAGTTTGGATCCATTCTTTGATTTTATATTCTTTCTTTAGTTTTATTTTGTTAAATTTTATTTTTCAAATATTTACAAATTTTGATAAAAATGCACAATTAAATCTTATTAAAAGTAAAACTTTTTTTCAAAATAATAGAATATACTTAATCAATTTCGATTTTCAAGTGATTGATATTTATTTTTTCAAAAAAAAAAGCTTGTTTACAATAATGAACTTAATTAATAATATTTATATCTAACTTAGACCTATTCAAAGGGTCGAGCTACCCATCCAAACTCGAAGACCCGCCTAATTTTTGGGTAGGTTTGGATAAAAATATTAAACTCGTTAAACGAGCCTGGACTTGAAAATTAGAATAGATAAAAAAAAGGGTTGGACTTGAGTTTATCTTTTAAATTCCAAGCTTAAGTTGACCACCCTTCCTAATAATTATAATTTCTTTTACTATTTTTTATACTGATATATTTTTAATGATTTTAGATTTTTTTGTATAATTTGAGTTTGTATTTTTTAAAACTCTAATTTTAAATTTTCATGTTTCTTGCAGTTTTTTTGTAAGAATTTATTTAAATTTATTGTGTTATAATTGTTAATTATTATGTGCTTTAATATTTTATATGTTATTATATGTATTTTTAAAGAAAAATTAATTGTATTTTGGTGGGTTGGGTTTATACACCTTGTGAAAACAAGCTTTGGCAAAAAGTTAGGTTCGAAAATAGGATAGGATCAGACTCATATTTAATCCCTTAATATCCTACCTAGGTTAGGCCCGAACTCAACTCGACCTGACTTATGAACATCTCTAATCTAGCTATAATCTTAAACAATGGAGAGGGAATTGAGCTCATTTGATAAGTAATTTTTAATGGATTACTTCTAGTAAATTATTTCTCAAGAGATTATAGTTGTAAATAAATTAGTTGTGTTAGGTTGACATAAATTTAAAAGTTTCAAATTATATTATTAATAAATTACAGAAAGCACTTTTTAAATAATATTTACTTCTATTTAGTTAAGAGTTAAAAATTTATTTGAGTATGTTTCATTTTTTTTGTTAAAAAAATTTATCTTTAGTTTTAATAAGATTTAATTTATATTTTTTATTAAAATTTATAAATATAGGTTTATATTATTCAGAATGAAACAAAGTATTATTTTTTTCTCTTAGTTTGAATAGAATTTTTAAAAATCAAGGACAAAATAATACTTCTATTAAATTCTTAAAAATTTTAAAAGTTTTACTTTCTTTTTAATAAATACATTTAAATATGATTAGAAAAGAGTAATAATTCTAAACTCATTACCTAATTTATAATTCTCTATTTATTTTTTAATAAAAAATATGATAGGATTATGTTTACACTATTTTTGTAACCAAAAAGAATATTTACATTATTTTAAAAAAGTTTGGAACTATTATAGAAATAGAATAAGGATCAAAACAAAATCTATACAAAAAATTTAGGACTATAAATACAGTTTACCCATCAATGCCCAAATCAAATATTACAAATAAAATCTGGTTGGGTTTTGATATATAACAAAGCTGACTTTGACCTTGTTATCCAAAAAACGAAGCTCAGATCATTAGTGCAGAAACCTCTCTTCTTCGACTCCCACACCTTTTAGACTTCAAGCTTTTAGGGTTTTTTGCCCCTTTTTTTTTGTACTCCACCCAAAAGAATGTCTACTGTAATCTCTAGCATAAAAGAAACCGCCCAATCCCTCACCGCAGTCCGCCGACCCTGGCGGGACTTCCTCAACATCAGCTGCGTCGACATCCCATCCTCATTCTCCGACGCCACCACCCGAATCGCCCAAAATATAACCCATTTCCGCCTTAATTACACCATAATCCTCCTCTTAATCCTCTTCTTATCCCTAATCTACCACCCTCTCTCTCTTCTCACTTTCCTGGTCATCCTCCTCGCCTGGTTCTTCCTCTACTTCGCCCGCGATCGCCAAGAGCCTGTCGTGATCTTTGGCTTCATAATCGACGACCGGCTAGTCATCGCCGCGCTCCTCGGCTTGACGGTTGCTGGGCTCGTTTTGACCGGTGTTTGGGTCAATGTTCTGGTGGCGGTTGCCATCGGGATTAGTTTGGTAATTTTGCATGCGGCATTGAGGAGTACGGACGATTTGGTGATGGATGATTTGGAGTCACCATACGGACACGTGCTTGCTGGTGGTGATGAGGAGCTTGATAGCCCTAGAGGAGATTACAGTGGTATTTGATTTCCGGGTTTTTATTTTTCAGTTGTATTTACGCATTTGAACATTGTACATTTGCAAATTGTTAGCAATGAAAAACCAGTTGAAATTTTCGTATGAATTCTTACATGTTTTCAATATTTCTAAACTGTTTCGGTCTAAAATTAATTTGATATATGTGATTTGCTGCTGTTATCTTGGTAGAATCTGGAAATTATTATTTTGAGAATTCTCTAACCCGAGAGTGAAAAACATCCCTTGAAGCAAATTGAGGTTAATAGCAAATCTGCAGATATAATGTGATGGTATTAAGAGTAATAGGAAGAGCGCCTGATGTATTGTTTTTCAAGCTTGCTGGGAGTTGAGAATTGGGTATAAAACAAGGAGATACTGCTTCTTTTTTAAGGGTTCTAAACTGGGGTTCTTCATGGCATTTTTGAAGTTGTGAAAGGTGAATCTATCAATAGTTTGTCTTTTTTGTTTTGAAATGCGTGTTTCCCATGTCTGGCTAGATTGGTCTGTGAAGAGATAGATTGGTTGTTGCAGCAATTTTATGAAGATAGTGCCCGGGATATAAATATGCTATTGCTACTGTTATAGATAGAAGCTTTGAAGAAGAGCAAATGAAGCTTGGTGCAAACTTAAGAGATTCACCTTGAAATTGTCTAGTTTCCTGTAAACATTTCCTTTAGATTATTCGTAGATGAAAGCTCCTCGTTGGAGTTTCTTCGGTGAATTTTAATCTTTGGATTGCTAAAGGAGAGTCTTGAGGGTTTGTCAGAAATAATGCAGGACTGCCTTGGAAGCTTTCGCAGGGATCCCGTGGATAAAGGCACAGCAGCTCTTGGTGAGAGTCCTACTTCATGAGGTTGGGGACACGGGGATTGTAGTTTCAGCTGCTTCAGCTTGCCTTCACTTGAAATTTCGACCTATTTATCTCTATGATTAAAGTGATCATATTAAGCTTACTTCTTCACGAGATTTGCTTATGTCCAGCTGGGTGAGTCTTTCATCTTGTGAACGCATGATGTCAGATAGGGTTTTAATCGAGTTGAGTAGCGAGAGTCCAATATCAAATTTTAGCTTCACTCAATTCGAAAGCTTGACATTCAAAGTTTGGTCTGATTTGATCAAGTTTAATTTTTTAAATTTGAGTTCGACTTTACAAAATACTCAAGTCGTTCAAACTTTGTTAGATAAATCAGATTTTTTATTTTTAAACTCTATATTATAAGAGTAAAGTACTAAATTAAATTTCCACAAAAAAAAAGTAAATTAATAATTAAATATTATAAATATATATTAAAAAGTCAATTAGATTTGCAAGCAATTTAAATTAGATTTTTTTTGTGTAAGTTTAAGTCAAATATTAAAATATTCAAACTCAAATTATTATTTGAATAACTTAAATTTGAATTTGATTTAAAAAAAAATGAATTGAATTTAAATAAACATCAAATCAAGTTTGAACTTGATTTGAAAGAAAAAATAATCAAATTCAAATAAACATTAAATTAAATTTAAATAGTTCATAGATAATTTGACATATTTACGCTTCAACTAACAGCAACTGAAGTATTGAAAATGAAGGTTTCTTTCCCAATGTTCAGTACTTAACCTTTGGTTTAAAATTCCAATAAAAACCAAGACAAGAACTTCTATATTTTTTACATAGGCTTCCTCACCGAAACAGGAACTTTATACAAATTTTTTCAAATGGTAAAAAAAATAGAGTTTAAAATATAAATCTAATCTTATTTTGATGAAAAATTAAATGACTAATATGATTTTATTAATACATCCTTTTATTCGATAATTTAGATTTTTTTCATTTCTCCAATAATTGATATTACTTAACTCATGACGTCAAATTCAATTAAAAATTTTATTATTAGTATAAATTATAAACTTAATAAGATCACAACTTTGATATTTTTTTTTATATAATTGTTTGAATCACTAAATCTGTTATTATCGAATAATTAAAAGATAAAATAAACATAAAATGAGAAATAAATGGAATAAGAAGAAAATAAAGAGAAAAACATGGCATATATTATTTCTTCCCTTTTGAATAGTTTTCCATGCTTTTTCTTTTTCAATTCAAAGTAAAAAAGATGGATACAATTTTCTTTTTATCTTAATCTTTTGTCTTGATTGTTCAGTAAAATTTTTCTTCATTAACTCCCTGCTAAGCTTGCATCACTTGCATCAGATGAAGAATCTCCGGTAAGCTAACTTTCTACCTCAAGACCCAACCAAACCCTTGAGCCGAGCATAGGACATAATCAGTATGAACAAAATTGCAGAAAATATCCCAGAGACAATGACCACCTATCAGTGATAAACACAACCCAACACAACATTCAATGACCGATCATAGAATCGATCGAACATGGACATCTAGTTTAACAGATGAAACACTTTGCTTACCCATTTGAACATGTATCCATGGTCTTGATTCCAAGTATATGGAATGTTCATGCCAAATATTGCAGCCACCAAAGAGTAGATGGATAAGCAAACAGTTCCTGAACTTAAAAAGAGCTCCAACTGCAACAATTTTTACATTGTCAAAGAGCAAAAATAAAAAAAATAAAAACCAGCATACAGGGCTCAATCTTTTGAGATCAAAACAGAGCAATTAATACCACTCTAATATGTAATAGAAAGAAGAATGGCACACCTGGATTAGCTGATTTCGGTGGTTGTCAAGCTGCAAAATGGAAGCATAAGCCAAAAAGAAGAACCATGGTACACAGCACAACGATTCAAAAGTAATTTTGAGTTTCCAATCTTATGGTGACTACCTGAATATTGATGTAATCCTCTGTATCATCAATATATTCCCGCAGCTGCAAAAATTTTCAAATTAAGCAACTAAAATTTTAGAAATTTAGGTTTTAGAATATGAATATAAGGCTTTATACAGACTGAAAACATCCAAACTAATCCATTTATTCTAATCATGATAACAAAAAAACAAAGATGGACACACAGACATAAGAAGCATAATTTAGCTAAAAATAGGACAAAAAATGTACGTAATGAACTGCATTTGCATCACTTAGAGTAACGAGAGAAGCGGAAGAGTACCGTGGTTAATTTGTTCAATGTTCCATCAATCTGCATGAAGTAAGCCTGCAAAATAGATTACTACCAACTTAGCTTTTTGGGTAGATAGATTCTTAAACATGAGAAGTAACTCATTGTTTTAACCTCCAGTAACATTTCAAGCTCCTCAACATCATTCTCGTCACCACGAACTGTTGCTATACTGGCTCTACTTGCTCTGGAAATCTTTGATCCTATGGTAGGAGAGGCAGGGTACCAATTGGCAGCACCTGATCCACTGACAGGTGAAGATCCAGCCAACTTTCTTGACAAATAAAGGTCAGCCATATCATCATCATCATCCAGTAGTTGTTCAAGTTCATCTCTCACCTACACAAAAGGGATTATCACAATATTATTTCTTTCCACTTTATGGAAATGTTAAAACAAGTTTTTTTATACTCGCTGCATCCATTATAATCTAGGCAAGTAAGACTGAAATATGCAAACAACTTAATGGATTATTGGATGACAGAGCTAAAGACTTTCAGGTCAGTAGAATAGTGAACCCAAGAAATGGACAATTATGTTTACCTCTAACACTCCATGTTTTACTAATAATAGTTTCTCTACTCTGCTACTAGTCTTTTTCAGAAATCAATATTTTCAACAATCCATATGGCAAACAATATATAGCCCTCCGGTTTTCCCTTTTGACATAAAGCTAGCTATGTTGATTATACCTAAACTCATCAATCCCTAAGAAAAATACATTACTTGTCATTTAATAATCAGCCTCTCTAAATGTAAAGATTTTAAAAATGTATGCATAGTTTTAACTTTTGCCTTTTCCAAGCTAATAATTGCTAAAAAGAAAGAGAACCAATGATTATACTGCAGAGATAAAGCTGCATATCATAAAAAAAAGTTCCACACAAACATATTAACATGTATAACATACATGTTATTACCTTCTGTACCCGAGCAGTCAATCTGGTCATCGCACTCTTCAATTTACGAACTCTATCCAAATTACGACTACTAATCTGCATAGAGCAAATTTTACAAACGGTAATACAGTATGAACAGACCAAGAGGAAAGATAGGCAGACAGCAAAGTTCTACGAAATTTGTACAAAAGTAAATGTGAAATAACAATTACATGGGAAGTGAGGTCATCCAATGCAGGATAAGCATCAGTCTCTAGTTCTAGCGTACGTGCAGCTAGAAAACTGCATATGGATTCCAAAGCTACCTCCAGTGCCCGGAATTCGAACGGAGACTCTACATGGCAAGGTCCAGTGATTCAGATGTCAAAAAATTAAAATCAAAACATTAAAATGTTCTATAAATTATCAAGGATGAAATTCCTGAGAATGCCAAATGAGTTCTCCGCTGTTTAGCAACTTAGCTGCATGATTTACTGGATCAATATGACATACCATCTTCTTCACCTGCTTCAACATCATTTTGGCCACCCGTGTAGTCCTGGCCTTGGTGAAAGGCATTCACCAGAGGCAAACGCCTCTGAAGTTCTTGAACAACAGGGACAACATATTCATCTGATGGATCTCGAAGTAATATCTAATTCAAATACAATAAAAATCACTACCAGCAAAAGCAGCCACAGAAAATAATAATCAAAATCGCTCTTAAATTGACATCATGATTGAGCTTTTTGAGCTGAACTAAATAGCAAACTCATTCAATGAAGAGCCAAAGCAGCAAATATTGCTTAGATGGGTAGATTATATCATTCAAAAGACATAGTACTCCAAACTTAAGAGCTCAAATCTGGTTTCAAAAACAATAATTGAAGTTCTTTCCGATTCGTGTATGAACTTCATGAGCAATATTAGGAGAATATGCCCTTCTTGAACTTAAATTTCCTCCTAAATATTACTTAACATCTTAAACCCCAGAAAATCATTTCAATTTTCCACCCGAAAAAAGCTGAATAACTTCTGTTTATTTTTAATCCACTTCAGCTCCAAATCCCCTTACTATAAAACCAAACAAACATACTGTACTCCACAGATTAAAAGACCAAAATCCAATAAATGAAACCGCCAAATCCAAATTCTAGAAACTATCTAAAAAGCAAACAAAATTTTGTCAAAAGCTATAGCTCAAAAGCCAACCAATCAAGCCACACTCACTCCAAAGCACTGCTGCTCCATCTCCTATATCCCAAATATAATCAAGAACTCCGAAATTAACGTTTTTTTAATTTAAAAGATAAAAGAAAAAAATAGCAAAACTCAATTGAATTGGGAAAAGGGAAGCAAACCCACTAACCTCCTCAGAAGTAATAATAGCCTTGATATGCTGCAAATTCAAAACCCCAAAGATAAAAAATAAATAACGAAATGAGCTATAAAAATCAGAAAAACAAAAATCTTTTACAAATTTAGAACCTCCAAGTTTAAGACAATAGCCCTGTCACGACCGAGAATGGTGGAAGGGTAAGACAAGAGAGGATCGAGGATGCGTAAATCACGGGCGTGGATGTTAACGCGATGCATGATGGCATACTTGTCGACGTCTAGCACGGTGGTCTCCCCCGAGCTGTCCACAAGGACCCAACTTCGAGACAGCTGCGCTTTCTTCTTCACCGTCACCACCGCCTGTGGGTCCGCCGGCACCACGTGCGCCATCTCTTAGCATCAGCCTCACATCCGACGCAACCAAACCCACTCAGAAAACAAGGTAAAATTCTCTTCAAAAAACCAACAACCAAATAGCTTTTTTCTTCTCAGGCTTCTTTAAAATGACCCCATTTTTACATGACTATAAAGGGTTTTTCGTTCTTTTTTGATGTTAATCAGAGGTTTTTTGGGATTGGCATTTCTGGATCGACATCAAAGAG
This sequence comes from Heritiera littoralis, assembly GCA_031772115.1. Taxonomy (NCBI): domain Eukaryota; kingdom Viridiplantae; phylum Streptophyta; class Magnoliopsida; order Malvales; family Malvaceae; genus Heritiera; species Heritiera littoralis. The sequence goes on along the minus strand of JAPDPK010000083.1, from coordinate 2,276,495 downwards.
TAAAAGCTGATTTTAAGGGCAGGGAATTTATTCTTTTTATGATTTTTTTAAGTATTTAACTGCGTAAATTAAAAAGTGCACGATGTTGCTTTCATTTTTCAACTTTCACGTGAGATTAATTAAAAATCTATTGTCTATATGATCAAAAAAGCCAATCTTTTGTGTATTTTTTTATTTTGCATTTTTTATTTACTTTTTTAATTTTGAAAAACAATTAAATTTGAAAAAAATAAATACTATACATTTTAATTAAATTTATATTAAAAACAAAATCAAATATCTAATACTAAACAATTAAATTTAGGGGGGAAGCAATAATTTTTGGTTTTAAAAGGAATTAATATAAATTACTAAAAATTCAATAAAATTATCAATATGATAATGAGACAGCAATTTTCAACAGAAATGGATTTTTTTTTTCTATGACTCGAAGAATCAGTTCAACAATCATTCAATTTTTCTGCAAATAAAATATAATTTGTATTTAAAAATATAAAATAAATAAAAAGGAAGAGGTATAAACAAGAATGTTAAAAATTAGCAAATAAATAAATGAAGTAAAAAACTATAAAAAAAAATTCATATAATTCAATTGCCATGTTTCAAGGTAGCACTGTCAAAATGGGCCGGGCCGGGCTGGTCCTAACGGGTCGGGTCTTAAATGGGCCGAGCCAAAAAAACCTTTTTAGTTAAATGGGCCTAAAAATGCAAATACATATTTGGCCCTAAGAGCTAACGAGCCTAAATGGGTCGGCCCGTATAAGAAATAAAAAAATTAAATTTCATATTAAAATCTCATTTTTAGTAAATAAACAAAGTAAAATTTGAAATAAATATTAAACAAACATCAAATAAATTCACTTCAAATCCATCAAGTCTTCAATATCATTTGAATATTACGTATTAATAGTTTAACAAGCATAATATAAATTGTTTTAACAAACCTAGATACTCAAGAACATGTCTCAACCATATTAAAAATAAAAAACATGATAAATAGATTCATGTCCATCCATCTCCTCCATAGTGTCAATCACATTCAATCAATTCTTTTTCAACTTTGCCATTTACAAATATAAATAAAGAATAATATAAGAATTCACAAGAATTAAACTTATGAATTGATTAAAAATTATCAATTAATTAATAACATTACTTTCAAAACCAAGAATCCAATTTCGGATGCAAATGAAAGTTTTCACGTTCTCATGATTTATAGAACTTCAATATTTATTTAAAACACAAGAATCAATACTAAAAAAACTCTTTGATGCTATTGTTGTTATTGAAATGCTCAAGATATCATAAGTTATACTTGCAAGCTTTGAAAATCTTGGCTTACGATCTTTCTACCATTGCAACACATTTAAATTTTCAATCATGCGATCCATAATCCTTAACTCTTCCAAATAAAGATCTAATTGAGATTTTGGTTTTTCCACTTGAATAGTTTCAAATCTTTTGAAAGTTTATATCCTTGGACATTTCAAAATAAATTAATTGCCATTACAAAAGAGAATTTAAAATAAAGTATATACTTAAAAAACAAAAATAAACTTACATCACTTAAAGCAAATGTACTCTTCCCCTTCAAACTAGTATGTGTAAGAGGTTGTGAGTCATTAAGTTGGTTTGAAGTAAATTAGTAATACTAAATAGTATTAATTTTATATATTTTACTTTGATTAAAATGTTAAACATATAAATAATTAAAATAAAAATAAAATTTTAATATAATTAAAAATATTAAAAAAATTAAAACGGGCCGACGCATTTAAGCTCGGGCTAAATCCATTTAGGCCCGCGTCTAAATGGGTCAGGCCAAAAAGCCCTATTTGTTAAATGGGTTACAAAAATGAAATTCAAGCCCTGAATAAATGGGTCAGACCGGGCTGGCCCAACGGGCCTCGACCCATTTTTGTCAATGCTATTTCAAGGACAGTTTTACTGTATGTACTTGCATTTGATTTAATTATTAATATATATATACTTTTTTATCTAAAATCTAATGTTCAAATTTCTTTTTTTCATGTAAACATTAAATTATTATATTTACTAATTTTCGAATGTCTTTAGATTAATATATGAAAATTTTAGAATTCTTTTTTACACGATACGAAAAATAATCCAACATTTAAACTTCATGTGTCTGCACATAATAATTGTTTTTTAATTAATTTCATCAGAAGAAAACATGACATTTGTTTTTGAATATGCACTTTTGAATTTAGTTTACAATTAAACGTAATTTAAGGGAAAAAAAATCAAAACCTTTTAAAGTCAAAATAAAAATAGCAAAAAAGAAAAAAAAAGAAGAAAGAAAGGCTATAGTCAACTTTTAAATTCATATTCTATCATTATTTTAAATTAATCTAAAGTGCAAGTGTGAGTGTAATTGTGTATTTGATTAATAAAATTAGGTTGTATAAGTTACATATATAATGCCACTATATAATAGACATTAAAAGATAACAACATGATTGGAGTGGTTAGTGATGTGTATTGCTTATCGTCTAATGAGAAAAAAAATTAAAATAAATAAAAAATGCTAAAGGATTGCGCATCCATCCAATGTGCCCTTGCTTCCTATGTTTCTTTCTTTGTTTCATTCATTCTTTATTTCAATTGTGGTCTATTTAATTAGTTTGTTTTTTAGACAAGAGCATTTGGCCACATACCAATCTTATTATTTACCTTTAAAAAGGAGGTTTATTCATGCCAATTCAAGCAAAAGAAATTATTTGATAATCCAAACATTCTATTAGTCGTTTACTTTCATTTTCTTAGAACACAAATATATATATATATATATATATCACAATTTTTTCAATAAAAAATTATAGGTATATATGTAGATTACTATTTTAAATATTATCAATAAAATTTAAATTAATACCATATATATTTTCATTATAATATTTTTATTTTTTAAATAAAATTTAAATAATATCTGTTGATTTTCTAATTTCACTTTAATGTGCAGAGATTTTCAGTAAACTTACCCAAAAAATTTTAAAAAAAAAACTTCATTCTCCTCTCTTTATAAAATAATTAATTGGGTTATGACCTTTTTTTTCATTAAAAATTGGGTTATGACTTTTGAAGCATAAAGAAAATTTTTGAACACCCATGCAGCCCTAAAAATGGAAAACGACCCTCTTTCGGCCCGCTTTTCTAGTTGAGTAATTAAATAAAATCGACTGAGGCTGTCCAAGTAACTGTCAGGTAGTTATCAAAGTGGTAACGTTTACAACATTTTAAATTAGTTCTAATAATAAGAACAAATTATGTACCAAAAAAAAATAATAAGAACAAATTCTGCAAGGTCACCATGAGATGAGTTCTAAACTTGCAAACCTCTTTTCAAAAGCAATATGCACCACCTCACCCAAAAGCAGAAGCCTCTGGTTTTTAGAATTTTTTATTTTGTGCAAAGGAAGGAATTCAAATTCAACTTTGAGTAAGAAAAACATGCACATATTAATACAAATAAGCTAAATGCGAATATCATACTCGAATTTCGAATAAAAAGAAAAAAAGACGACTAATTGTTTTGTTATTAGGAAGATAAGGCAGTCTGTCAACGCAAATTGGCTCAGCTGGTAACAGTTGTCTACTTTGATTATAAGGTTCGACTTTCTCTGACAACAATTTTTTTATATGCGATTTGTAAAATCTCGTTGAGCATTGTGATGTCTTAATTCTGAATTGGAAAGCCTCCGTTCACGTAAATTGTTTTAGCATTAATATCTCGTACGACGTTAGTAAAAATTTTTTAGTCTATGAGTTTGTTTGATTTGCGTATTTTATTTTTCAGAAAATATTTTTTATTTTTTTCAATGTTTGATACATATAAAATATTTTCAGTCAATAAAAAATAAAATTCGGTCAATAAAAAACCTTTAAAGATTTTGAGAAGTTATCTTTTTATTTTTAAAAGAGTAAAACAATTTTCAAACCTATGCCATTTTTAAAAAAAAGCTCCTACTAAAACTCAACCTAATCTATATTGGATTAAAACAACAAATAATAGAAAATATTTTTCAGCATATCAACTAAACAACCGAAAATATTAATTTTTTTCATAAAATCAAATTTTCAAAAATCATTTTATAAAAATCATTTTTTAAAAGTCATTTTACGTGAATCAAACGGAACTTACAAGTAAAATTAAAGTAATAATACATATCTTTTAAAAATATTAAAAATATATATTATCAATTTAATTTTATTTGTAGAATAAAAAAATTTCGCTGAGATAATTATCCAGTTTTTTTAACCAGTGATAAGTCAAAATCAAAATCTGGTGCTTAAGCTTAACAACTTGGTGTTTTTTTTTTTATTTTTAGTGTGTCACTTCATGGTGAAAGTGGAAGCAAGCAACTGGGAAGATGTCATAGTCCATTAGCAAACAGCATAAATTTTATTTTATGAATGCTCAGTGTGCTCAGATCAGATATTTTTTTTAAAGAGTTTAGTTTAGTTCAGGTTGTATGATTTGTATAAAACAATTGAATCTAGTCGTGTTGTACTTATAATTTTAACAATTTACAATGTTCCTTCCGCCTTGGGTAATATGCTTTGCGATAAAAATGTTCATTCAACGGGTTCATTTAATTTTAAATCGAATTGATCAAAATTGAATTTATCAATTTACATTATTAGAAGAAAAAAGTCATAAATTATGGTTATGCAAAAAAAAATTAATTACAGCTTCCAAAGCAATTGTAGTTTAATTTCATTGATTAGGATTTTTATAATTATAAAAACTTTAAGAATTTAAATATTATATAAATGTCTTATAATAAGATTTTATGACTACAATAATAGTTTTTTTTTCTTTTAGAATTTTTATTACGTTTATTTAAAAAATTTAGTCTAATATAGTCAAAAAAACAATATAGGCACCGTAATTGTCCAAAACATTTAAATTTTTTTTCTAGTAAACCTCCTTTTACCTCTTGGACACTCTGAAGACACGTGTAGGATATACTAATTTGTCTGACTTTTAATGACTTTTTTTTTTGGATCAGAGCTCTGACTTTTAATGATTAACTAAAACCATTTAAAATTCTTTGTATAGAAATTATTATAGTATAAAGAATTTCTCTTTCTATTAATGCGTTAATTACATGTTTTGTATGTTAATATTATACTTTCAATGATTAAAAAATACATCATTCCCATAATTATATAAAGTATAATGTATGATAATTAAAATAATATAAATAAAATCATTATGTATTTTATTCTCTTTAACTTTTAGATATTCTTAAATAATATTCTTTTAAATAATTTTAAAAAAAATTTGTGTGATAATTATTATAATATAAATAATTTCTTTATACAATGAGTTAATTACATGTTTTTTGAATGGTAATTATTATATTTTAAATAAAATTATATAGTATCATGTATGATTATTAAATAGTGTAAATAAACAATATCGTTATGTATGTTATTCTCTCTTCCTTTTAGATATTCTTAAATAACATTTATCTTAGAGTTATTATAATATCCACCGTTAGTGGAGTTTTTTAATTTCACAAATAAGGTTAGGATGACACATGTCCTTTATAGATATTAAGAAAATAAAAAATAAATAAAATATAATATGTGTCATCATTTTAATCCCGCTTGTGGAGTTAAAAGACTTTACTAACGGTGGATAGGATGACAATTCTTTATCTTATTGTCTCTGATGACGGATTCCTAACCCTATGTTTCGATTGAGGGTGGGGAAGGGAAAGGAAAGCAAAGCAAAGTAAAACAAAGGAAGGTTGTAAACATTTCCTTTGTTTGGGAAGATTTTTTAGCTAGGGAAAGGAAAGAGAGGGGGAGTGAGCACCCCTTGCTTTCCCTTGACTTACTTAGTTTTTATAAAACCCCAATTTGGGGTAAAGGGGAAGGAAAGGAAACTTGAAAAAAATTATAACATGTAGAATGTCAAATTTAACCTTATTATCTGATAAAATTTAAAACAAAAAGGGTTATAATTGAAAAAAAAAGCATTACAATGAATTATTTCCTTTCCTTTCCATTGTTTAACCAAACAAGGGTTGCTAGGATTACTTTCCTTTCCTTTCCTTTATTAATTTTAGCTATCCAAACAAAGGGTACATGTACCCTTTCCTTTCCTCTCCTTTCTTCTAGTTTACATTCCTTTCCTTTCCATTTCTTTCCTATAATAATGTTTATCCAAACATAGTGTAAGTCTTATATCCACTTGTGTGTATTGACTTGAGTTATGATCAATTTTTTAACTCACTAGACATACGAAGGCCTGTAAATGAGATGAAAAACTATTATTGTATATAAATATGATTTGTTCATTAAGGAAGCTATTTATATGGAAGAGTTATGCTTTTTAAAGAAAAATTATATTATAAATTGATGAGACTCGTATTAAAGGTTATACGACCTTGATACGAGTCAAACTAAAGAATTTTGGGCCTAAAGATAAACTGAGCCCAAGAGAAAATAGGACTCAGAAGGATAATGAAAGAACCATTAGGTGATCATTTAAGTTATAAGTCTTAATAGTAATTACGAGCAAGATAACTCCTATAAATAAGTGACATATTTCATCTTTACAATTGAAGCTCTATTTGCTTATGTGACATCCAAAAATACTAAATTTTCGAACCAAAATTTTCTTTTTGAAACACTTACCACATTTGATCAATTTCAATTATATGGTTTGCATTCAGTGTCGGTTTAAGTTCTCTGTATAATCTCTTATATCTATTAATCTTTATGCCATTAAAATAATTTAACTATGATCATTAAATATGAAATCATAGTATCAACCACCATATAAAAATTTATACTTTTATTAATGTCAACTTATTACAAATACATTTCAACTAGTTCTTCGACACCTTGACCTTACGCTATATGATTTACATCCCATATTATAAATATAATTGTTGTGCATACACATGTCTGAATATAAAAGCATAATACTTAAGATATACCTGCTCACTTGGTCGCTTAAACTTCTAGAAATTTTTTTGTTTAACCATACAGCAGCTGTGGCCACTTGTGCCGATGAGCTATCTAAGATGGTGAGTAAGGGGGTGAGCTTGGGAAAACCCAGTGAGAAATAAGTATAAGAGAACTAATACTATGAAATCTATATACATAAAATCATTTAATTCCTTGTTGTACACTAAGGAACATTTTAGGAGAGATACTATAGTTGACTAGGTAACCAGATGGAGTATGGGAGGTGCTTTGAAATACCTTTCGTGTCCCGATCCCTAGTTCTGACTATGGGGATTTAAACAGTTGATGATGATAAACAGTATAATCATTTAAAATAATACCATGTAGTCTTTTAGTTTAAAACAGTGTATAAAATATTTTAAATAAATCAATTCAATAACAATTCAATATGGGATTCCAGTAAACATTGCAGTAAACGATTTAAAACCATAGTGCAGTCAATATTTAAATCGTTCAGTAAATGTTCATAGCTCAATAAGCATTTATAAATAATCACAGTGCTAATGTCATTTAGGTAAACAATTTAATAAATTCTTCGTAACAGTACAGTAAATCAGTTATTAGTAAGAGTAGCAGAATTAGAAATCATGTTTGATTAGCATAAACAATTTTAAAGTCTGTAATATATATGTATAATATTCAGTTCTGGGAGTGCCCGAGATGTTCGGGAATTTGCCACCCCAGCTAAAATAGTAGAGACAAGACAACACCCAATAGACTTATGCATGGTGACACATGGCCACAGGCTAAAGTTCGTCCACAGATGTACATGAGTCAGGTGTCATCTGTGACATTGAATGATGGGACCAAGATCACTCAGCTACAGTAACAATATGGATGCATGTGCTCGTAAGCAACTATGGAGCCTATAGTCTCAAAATAATTCATAAAACAGTTTATTATAGTTTAAGGAGTTAAGTTCAATAACATATACATTCAGTCAATCCATAAAAGCATAGTTTAAAAATAATGAGCTGTTTAATAATAAAAATTTATAAAATATTCGCATTTCAATATCCAGTTCTCAACACATTCTGTTTACGCATAAATAAGATATAAAAACATGCAAATACTCTTACGTATGCAAAATGTGATAACATGAATTTTTAAATATTAGATTTCAATTTTCGATATTCATATAAGGCATTTGAGATAGCATGAATTCAAAACTTATTAAATTCTCATTTTAAGCAGTCAAAACATGCCAAAAATACAATTCTTCTGATTTCTTAAAAATTTTGGCAACATAACGACTGTTTCTAACTTATTCTCCCTACAAAAAACGCAATTTATAATACCAACCACAATTTCCAAATCCAATCCATTTCATCTCAAAACAATTCATAAAATCATTTTCAACATCAATATACATTCACAGTATCCCTACGTCATCCATACTCATTCCTTACCTATTTAATGTCATGTCATTTCTTATAGTCCCATTTGTAGTACTGAGCCAATAGGCGATCACATTTTTGCCTATATATATTCATTTCTACCCCACTACTGCGGAACTGCAGAAATCAATATTCACAGTTTAAAATATGTATTATATATCTCAATAGTTTTCACAAAACACTTAAAATTTCATATTACCTTTTAAATTTCACCTTACCATGTGAACAATACACTATTGCCTTTAATCACATTGTAAATAATCAAGGTTCATCTATTTCCACAAGGCACACATCATCATTATCAAATCATCTCAATCATCGTATATATATGACTTGATATTCGCAATTTTCCATAAGGACATATTACTATTTTAGATAACTTTGATCACAGTATGTATAATCAAGGTTTACGGCTTTCCAAGAGGACACGCCATTATTTTAAATCATTCAATCGCAATGTATACAAAAATCAAGATTCATAAATGCCACACTACTAATTTCCATATCCAACTAAGTTTCCGAAAACATGCTAACAATTTCCACACCACCCAAAACATAGTTCTTTATTTGTTTTGATACTTGAATGCATATCAAACTTATTCACAAGTTACTCCATCCATTTTCAAATTCCTATCAACATTCATCATTGGTTTTTGAAACTTTACGGACATATATCACTAATAGTTTATCAATAGCCATAATTACTCAACACATACTCTATTAATACCATGCATCATTTCATATCTTCTTAAAATATGTCAATATCATACCAAATTATTTATTTGGATACAAACTTACTTCAGTACCATTCACAACTTCACAACAATTTCAATGAATATCCACAATATTTCAATGAAAATCACAACATTTCAACTAAACCGAACTAATACAAAATAACCCTACTTTTACCTTACATAAATAACTTACCTAGTGTCAAAATTCGTACTTTAATCTCTCTTAAGCTTTGTCAAGCTCCAATCATCCTTTATATAATCTATACAATCTCCAAATCATGTACACACTTAAAAAATTCCATGAATTATTCAACAGTTTATTAAATAAATAACAATATAATAAAACTAAATTTTCAACTAAACCTAACTAACACAAAATAACCTTACTTTTACCTTACGTAAATAACTTACCTAGTGTCAAAATTCGTACTTTAATCTCTCTCAGGCTCTGTCAAGCTCCAATCATCCCTTGTATAATCTATACAATCTCCAAATCATTGTGACAATCGAAAATTTTCCATTTTTGGGTATTAATTATCCGAAAATTTAAGTTTTATGTAAATAGATAAGCAAAAATAAATAAATAATTTCATCTATGAGATCAAATTATTTTTGGAATTTCTTGGAAGTGATGAAGTGAAGAATTGGAGGAATTTAATTTGGATATTATGGGATCCAAATTATAAGGAATAAAATGAGTATATTCATATATATATATATATATATATATATATATATATTTATATATATTTATATATCCATATATATATATATATAAATATATATTTTTAAATAAATACATATGTATATTATTATACATTTATATATAATATACATATATGAATATGAAATATATATTATTTCAAATTAAAGTGTATAGATATATATAAATTATAAATGCAAAAATATATTTATCTATATATTGGAAAGATATTATATTTATATATATAGATATGTAAATATAATTATATTTTGTATTTATATATATATTTATAAATATAAATATAAATCAATAAATAAAGGAAAAGGAACGAGAATCGGGATACCCGATTCCCTCCCATTTTTCTCCTCTGTTGTAACAGAGGAGAGAGCCCAGCTGAAGCCGACCCCTTGTCGGCCGAGAGAGAGAGGAGGAAGGAGGAGATATGTCGCTGGCGAGCCGAGGAGGAGAAGGGAAAGAGCCGGGCAGCAACGGGAAAAAGAATGAGAAAGGAGAAAAGAACCGAATCAGGAGAAAACGAAGGTCGAGAACGAAGGAAAAAGGAAAAGAGAAAAGTGGCAGTGCCGTCGATCTGGCCACCGCCACGCCACCCGTAATGCCAGTGGAGGAAAAGGAAAGAAGAGGAGGCCACCGGAGAAGAGGAAAAGCAAAAAGGGAGGAGAAAAAGGAAGAGAAAGAGACCGAAAACCCACCTCCAGATCCACCACTGTCGCCGCCGCCACTTAGGAAAAGGAGGCCAGATCTGGCTTCGTGGCAACCTCGGCTAGCTGTGGAGTGGCTGAACCGCCGGAAATGGTGGCCGCCAGAGGCTGAACCGGCCACAAAGATTGAACCGGTCGAACCGGTCCGACCGGCCAGACCCTATCGAACCGGTTCAGACCAGAAAAAAAAAAGGAAAAAGAAAAAGAAGGAAAGAGGAGAAAAAGAAAAAAGAAAAAAGAAAGAAAGGAAAAAGAAGAAACAAGAAAGAAGAAAGATAAGAAAAGGGAAGAAAGAAAGAAGAAAAGGAAGGAAAGAAAAGAAAGAAAGAAGGAAAGAAAAAGAAGAAAAAAGAAAGAAGAAAGAGAAGAACAGGAAGGAAAGAAAAGAAAGAAATAGTAAGGAATTTAAAGATTTTGCTATATTCTGTAGAAATTTATAGAATTTATTGGATTACTTTCTAAGCGGATATATGTGTGTTAAATTGTGGCAGCATGAAAATGAGGCTAGTGGTGGATTTCGACTAGGCTCAGAAGTCAGAAAGGTAAGATACTTTTATAAAGCATTAGTAGCTTTATATTGTATGATTTGGAATTATGATTTTTGATATGATGCATTGATGGAATGATGTTAAAATGCTAAGAGGACCCACAACTGATGGTGGGGGTCTTAGTAAGAAATAAATTGTGAAAAAAAAAACCAATTACTGTGTGGGTTATAAATTGTGTTTCCTTGCAGGAGGTTTTAATAGAATTAAGCCGTTATGCTGCCGAAATTTATATGAAAATGTTAGATGAAAAAGGCTAAGGCTTTCTCGCATAAATGGAATCTTAGAAAGAATTATCGAAAGATGAGCTCTAAAAGGATTTTATCATATTGATTGAAAAATTTAATTTTGGAATAGTCTAAGGACACGATGAATGGTCCATCTCAGTAGTGTGATTGAGACGATGAGAATAAGAAAGTAGACTGTGATGCCTTGTGGACAATTGATAGAACACATGTCTATGTAAAAGTATACTGGTACATGTCTATATTAAATAGATGTGAATTGAAATTTTTGCAATAATATGGATGATCGTAAGGTGACTCAAATGATTGAAATACTGTTGAGAGATGGTCAAGTCATGCATGAAAGGTGAATAAGGGACATGATACATTAGTTGTCATGATAATGTAAACTTGGAGAAATAGATAAGTGACTTTAATGTCTTATGAAAATTGTCGAAAATAAAGACACATAACTGATAAATTGTGAGAGGATGAATTATGATAAGAAGTTAAAGATTTGAAATTTAAAAGTAATGGATCCTTGTGGTTGTTGATTATATATATATGTGTGAAGATTGTGTGATCTTACTGCCCGATGAAGGCATAGAAACCCAAATGATGCATATAATAATTTGATATGAGTTATGCTTGGTTGAGATTTGAGACAGCTGAGTGATAGTGTTTTGGAATAATGCTTAGCACTATGCTTGTGATTCGAATGGAAGTCGTGAGAGTGTTGCTTTGACATAACTCTTGCACACCTTATCACTAATAAAACTCATGTCTTAAATGCATTAGCTTAAAGTATGGCATGAGGTAAAAGTGAGATTTTTGGAACTATACATTGGATTTTTTTTATTTGAAGAGTGAACCTATTGAACTCGAGTTTGAGTTCAAGCGATAGGGGTCTTAGTATCAACATTGTGATCTACGATGGATAGTGAATGAAATTGGACATCAAGTCGGAATTATGATCGAGTGTCAATATGTTAAACCATAGATGAATGGGATAGGTGACTATTGATCTTATGGTTTTATTATCCTTGATGTCGACTCTGGAATAGATCTTGAATGATGATATCGATATTTGCATAATTTCAGTATCTTGATGACTATAAAAAAATATGATATGTAAATATTCATAGATACTAAGAGGACTCATACTGATGGTGGTAGTCCTAGTATTGATAATGAAATGTACAAGTGATTGTACAGTCGATAACTATTGAGAAAGAATATTGAATATCGAAAACCACAGAGAATATCGAATTTACCTATTAGGTATGATCCGATTGAAATCAAAAAGATGGAAATGAGGAATTTGGATTATCGTTAACGCTATAATTAAATGATAAATTTTATGAAAATGATAGTTCATTATTTTGAATTCATGATTTAATTGGCATCGCCCTTAGGCATGGCCTTGTTTACAACTTGAGATGATATAAAAATGTTTATCTGAACACTATGAATTATTGATTTGTTTTGAAAGGAAAGTATGTGGTATATATATTTTTATATATATGAATCTTCTTAAAGAATTGTACCATATGCTTTACATGATTTTGACAGGAAAAACTAAAGATTTAAATGTTTTATGAGACTATAGACACCCTAAGAGAATTAAATTCAATAAAGCATAGTGAAAACTGCCTAATTGGAGATTACTCATTAGGCAGAGATGCTTGTCCGACAATAGTCGTAGACAGGGCTCAGTCACACCTGATCCATGGGGCTGAGAGAGATGAGGTCTATGGCCATAGATAGCGCCCTAGTTGGTTTCCAGGGGACGATGACATGATTTTCACTGCTAGCTACAGTGATTTAAGTCTTTATTGATAGAGTATTAGGGATTTAGCCTAGTCTCAAATCGATATGATATAAAGTCTAGAGTATAATTTTATTGATATGAACTCTAGACTTGACATGATTTATACAGTACATGAGACATGCTTGAGATGAGATATGTTTTGAAACTGTACATGTTTTAAACATGTTTTAAAAGTACATGTGATATGATTCATATATGATTATATGTCGAACATGATATGATATGCAGTCTAGAGTATAGTTTTGTGATAACCGCAAAATTTCTACTGTTTAATAGTGAAAATTAATATCAAAGAAAATAGATAAGTGAAAATAAATAAATATAATTATGAGATAGGAATATTAGTGAAAATTTCGAGAATAGAAGAAGTGATAAATTGGGAAAATTCGAGTGAAGGGAAATTAAATAAGAAAGTGAGAAATGAAAGAGAAATATATTTATATAATTATAAATTATATAAATGTATTTTTATATAAATACATATGTATTGAAATATTATATAGTATATATTAATATACATAGGTATATATAGATATATATACTATTATATAAATTTAAATAGTACATATGTATTAAATATAACATTGTATATATATATATAAGTATATACATATTTGAGAAATGTAAATATTAATTTACATTAAAGTTTGAAAATATATATTGTAAATACAATATATGTTGTATTATAACATATATATAAAAATATATATGTAAAGATTATTTAATTTTAAAGCATATAAATATACATATATATACTAGATATATATTTTGTAATACATAATATATATATCTTTATATATATAGTACAATACTATATATAATATAATAATATTATATGTATAATATATGGTAGATATTATATGTATAATATATAATATATAGTATATAATGTATTATATATTAATAAATTAAATAGAAAACAAAATAGAAAAAAAAAGGAAAATAGAGAAGGAAAATCGGGAAAGATCTTGATTCTTCCTCCCCAGCGGTAACCGACCACTGTCGCCAGAGAAAGAAAGAGAGAAGAGGGGAGAGATGATGTCGCCGACGAAGAAAGGAAGGGAAGAGGGGATGATCAGCGACGGAAAAGGAAAGAAATAGAATCGGAAAAGAGGTAGAAACCGACGAAAGCCGAGAAGGAAAAAGAAAAGGGAAGGTGGCGGTGCCGGCCGATTCGGCCACTGCCACTGCAGTCGAACCACCAACGGAGGAAGAGGAAAGGACAGGAGGCCACCGGAGAGGCGAAGAACGACGGAGGAGGGGGGGCAAAGAGGCAGAAGAGGCCGAACCAAAACCGAGTAGATTCCCGCCGTGCCGTCGATCCAGGCCGAACGGAGGCCACCAGCAGCTTCGCCTTGACGCCGGCTAGCTGAGGGAAGGCCGAACCGCCTGAGAACCGGCCACCGGAGAAGAACCGGCGATGAGGGGTTCTGACCGGTCTGAACCGATCCGGCCAAGAAAGGAAAAAGGAGAAAAAGGAAGAAAGAAAAAGAAAAAGAAAAAGAAAAGAAAAAGGAAAAAGAAAAAGAAAAGAAGAGAAAAAGAAAGAAAAGAAAAGAGAAAAAGAGAAATTTTCGAAATTTGGAAATTTCGGAAAGAAAAGAAAAGAGAAAAAGAGAAATTTTCGAAATTTGGAAATTTCAGAAATTACGAAAAATCCCGAGAAACTCGAAAATTACGAAAATTCGGTAAGAATTCCGAAAAATTTATTTCGAGTGATTTTTAATAAATTATGGAAAAATTCTAAAGTTTAGAATTTTATTTCCAAAAAACCATCCTCAATTACCGAGACGATGGAATCAGGAGAGGTGAACACGGACGCGACCTTTGAGAGGCAATCGCCGACCCGAGACAGGTAAGGGAGACATGCGCAACTTGTAAAGATATTTGGCACACATGTTTTAAATTATGCATTTAATTTTTATAAATGCTATTGATAATGATCGGTTATAAAATTGTGGTGATTTACCGGTTGAGATTTAAACTGTATTTTTCGTGCAGGAGGCTAGCTAATCGGCAGCCGTTATACTGCCGAAAATTATTGGAAAAATTACCGAAAATCATAATAAATGGTTTTTCATCACGAGAAATGATTTTCAACACGAAAATCGAGAAATCGATTATTTTTCATAAAACATGAATATACTGATAATTAATTTTAAAATATTCATGTTTTTGAGAATGGTGAAAAAGAAAATCACCTAAATTTATCCCAATATGTGAAATTTCATGTGAAACGAGGTGAAAAATGAAAAGGACCAAAGTGAATATTTTAATAATATTTCTCCAAATATTCACTTGAATTTATAAATAACCTTTACGGGTTCAATTGTGAAAATAAGTGTTTATAGAAAATTCCATAAAGGTAATTAAAGGTGAAAAACAATATTTTTAGAATAGAAGGTCTTCGCATGTGTTTACAGAGAACACATGGGATGGGAGTTTTGATTTGGAAAATAAATATTTTAATTTTTCATAAATCATAAAAATACTTGATTTGAATCCCGATAACTTTGAAAATCATGTTTTCGATAGAAAGCACGGAAAAGTGTGCGTATATGTTTTACGGTGAAAAAGGACAGTTATGACCTTTTATATTTTACAGTGATTATTTTATAAACTGTTTTCACCGTACGGAAAATGTGATTTATATTGTTCTATAATATTCAGAACATTTTCAGAGTGATTACCCCAGTATGAATATTTTATAAATTGTTATTCATAAGATGAAAATATTTTCCTTATGCATATTTATGGATTGATTGAACTTATATTCAGTGAAATTAATTTCATAAATGAGGTTTATATCACGTGTTTACTGTTTTGAGACTGTTAAGCCCTATATCATGCTCACGTGCCATGTGTTAGTGCTGATAGATACTGATCCTATTATCAGCGTCCCAGTGGACACCTGATCAGTGCACACTGTGGACCCCATAGACTATGGCCATAGATCTCATGTGTTTCCCCTATTTGGGATGATATTATAGCATTATATATTTAGGGTGTTGCCTAGTCTCCATGATACTGTACTGATGATTGTACTTATTACTGAACTCTTGGTGGTACTAAATTATCTACAGCTACTGAGCTTTTGATATATTACGGGTTGAACTAAATATTATACGGTGTTTTACAAGTGTGGAAATGAGTATTTGTGAAAGGAACATTAATTCCTTATTTATTTACTTAAGTGTTTTATCACGGAAATATTTAATATTTTACTGGGATTTGAATATCAAAAGAAAACGATTACTCTCTACAGTTGCTTCTAGGTTTCAGGACAAGACAGGTATTCTAAAATACCTGCCTTACTCCATCCGGATCCCTAGCTGACTGTAGTATCCTTCCTACATGTGAGCCTAGAGCTTCTAGGAAGATTTAAAGAAAGTGAAAAATTATTTTCAGCATATAGGTAGCTGAATATCAAGTGTTGTATATAACTCTCTTACTGAGCCGTGGTTTGCTCACTCCCCAATTTTAACATTTCAAATTTTCGGTGACTGTGAGATCTGACATCTGAGGATTTCGAGCTGCGCATTTGGAGACATTGCGATAGCTTGATTTATAATATGAGGTATGATCATTTATTTTCTGTATTTAGACTTACTTTCAGTACTACTTTCTTGAGAATTAAGATAGGGGATGTAATTGATATTACTAATTTTATATTTAATAGTTAAATGAATATGAGAAGTAAAGTATCACAGACAGCCCAACTGGATAAGTTGTGTAGAATAACGTGAAAAAATGTGGTCACGGGATGTGACAAGTTTTATTTGATATGAACTCTAGACCTGATATGATTTTACAGTATATGAAAAATGTTTTGAAACTGCACATGTTTTAGACATGCTCTAAAAGTGAATATATGATTTGCAAATTATACATGCTCCGATCATGTCTTAAAAGTAAATGTGAAATGAATTGAAAATTTCTATGTTTGAGCATGTTCTAAAAGTATATGTGACATGATTTGAAATGATAGTGGTTTATACAGTAAAGTTACATAATTTGCATACTAAATCATGACATAGTAATATGCTTTTTACATGAGATATGTCATGACCTTATAGTGTACACAAACATGAGAATTATATGAGGAGTGTCATGACTCGACATTAATGATATTCCACCTATATGATGTCATGATATGATACGGTACATGAATATAAAAGTTATACGAAGAGAATTATGACTTCGTACCATCGTGATCATGATGCTCCATATGGAAAATGATATGAGTTGATAGAACATATGAGTATGATTATGAAACGTAAAGTGACTTGATATGATATTTCAAATGGACATGATGTACTATGAGATTGATGTGAGTATGGACTAATAGTATATAATATTCAAATTATACACGATGTATTGTTGTGTGATGCATTGTAGTATAAGGACGAGAAGATTGAAAAGTGATTAAGACGATTTATTTAAAGGTCTAAGTAATAGAAAGATGACAGGAATTGGGATAATGAAATGTTATCGATCGAAATGATGAACTGTAATTCCAAATTTGCAGGTTTTATGCATTACAGTTAAGAGAGTATAATTCTACTCCTGCATTTATATTAGTATCTTACTAGCCGTGGTTTTGCTCACCCTACTTAATTTCATCTCTTTTCAGATTATTGAGTTAAACTTTGCCATGAGGGCTTTTGAGTGGGCCTTCGGATTCGGTATCTAAGCTTGGTACTAGCCTTTTGAGGTATATGTTCTTTATAAAAACGCTTCTTTATATGTAAGACTTTAATTGATGCACATTACATATTTTGTTAAATAAGTCGGGATGTAACTTAGAACCGTTTCCCTTGCTAGTTTAACATTTAAGTGAAATGACTATAGTTCACCTAGATAGTATAGTAACTACACTGACACTGAATACAAACCGTAAAATGAAAAGGAAAAATTTAGTCCATAAATTTGTAAGAAGAAAAAGTATGAGTATCAAGTGAACGTCGCGGCCTTCAGGTCGTGACAATCATATACACACTTAGAAAATTCCATGAATTATTCAACAATTTATTAAACAAATAACAAAATAATAAAACTAAATTCCTTTACCCTTCTTCTTTTCTGTCTTCTTCCCCTTTCTATTTTTTTTCTTTTTGTTCTGTTCTCTCTTTCTTTCTTTTTCTTTCTTTTTTTAATTGGCAGCTCCAGTGGCTTCCACAGACGTCACATGCTTCCACTCCTGGATCTGCCCTTGCCGACGCCAACAAAAGTGGCAGTGGAAGGTGGATCGAGCGGCTTCGACCAGTTTCTCCTTTCCCCTTTCCTTTTTCTTCTCTTTTCTTCTACCTTTTCTTTCCTTCCCAATCTACTCCTCTCCTTTCTCCTTGATCGTCGCAAACCATTCCTCTTTCTTCTTTTGCCGACGTTAGTTCCCTATCCTCGTCTCTCTCTCTCCTTCGTTCTCTCTTTTTTTTTTTTGGTTAAGTCTACATATGCAAACTGATTTGGCAGCTTCCTTTGGAAGCTTGCCAATTTCCATTCTTTTCTTTTCATTTTCATTTATTTATTTATTTATTTATAAATATGTTTATATATAATATAAATTTATATTGTAAATATCCATTATATCAACATTTTTATATATACATATATTATATTTATATATATTAAAATCTATACTTACTCTTTCTCTCTCTATATATAAAGAGAGAGTTAACATATATTAGAATATCTTTATATATATAATTTATATATGTACAAATATATTTATATATACCTATGTGTGTGTGTATATATATATATTTATTTATTTCCTAATAAATATATATACACTTCTATATATATATATGTATATATATATACACACATTTACTTAACTATAAGAAGTGATGAATAATCTATATTGATTTACTATAGATCTCTATTTCTTTAAAATTTAATTTCCTTCATAACTAAAATAAATTTCCAAAATTCATAATTCAAAAGTGGGAAAATTCTCGGTTATCACAGCTTACCAGGCTTTGCCAAAATCTTGTCTACTTAGGCATCAGAATGCACCTGCAAGGGCCCCTCTGATCAATTTCTTTCTTGTAGAGTTCTTGAAAATAATCTAACAAAAAGATCGAGATTTTTATGTAATTAAAATTTATTGTTATAAACAAGCACAACATAAATAATTTCTATGTATATAATGAGTTAACGCCATGTTATTATATGGTAATTATTAAATTGTTAATGCCTATTCTTATATGGTAGCCATATAAGTATAAATAAATTATTATGGTACTGTTGATGTCATTCCCTTATATTAATATATATACACATTATATTTCTACTTTAAAGTTATATGCAACTGCATGCAGCAATAAATCTAGATGCATATATAAAATACAGGGGAAAATTTCATTCATATATGTGAGAATGAAATCATTATACACACACATTTCATATATGGGTAAAATCAACAATATTATTTATGGGAATCATATATATATATATATATATATATGTATATGTTAGATTTCAAGATACAAGTAACCTAATAAGTTTTTTGAATAACTCGTGTCATGTCTATATCCTATAATAACTAATTTAATATTTTAAAAAATAAATATTTTGAATAATCATTTTTGCTTATCAACTTTTTCTCAGTTATTTTTTAATCCAATGTACCATATGTTTTTCTATTAAAATAACCATTTACTAAAATACTTAAAATAATCATTTTTTACAAAAATAACCATTTACTAAGATACTTAAAATAATCATTTATTTAGCTGTTTGAATAATAAACTTTTCAATATATCTAGTAATTTAAATATAAATGTTCATTATTAAATAAATTTAAATTTTGAATGGTGATTTTTTAAAAACTATCAAATAAAAGCTTATAGATAATTCACTAAAAAAATGAATAAAATTTAAAATAATGTAATATAAATGAAACATATTTTTTCATTTATTATTCAATATAAAATTTTTTTATTACACAATACATAAATTATATTCAACCCATTAATAAAATTAAAATAAATAAAACTGATTCGTGCATCAAGACACAACCTTGTATAAATATAGAAAAGCCAAAGCTTTTGATTAAAAAAAAATCTTATATGGATAGCTTAACTTTTTAACACATAGGATAATAAATTAATTTTAATTTTCTACTAGTTTTAAACTCGTGCATCATTAATCAAACAATAAATCAATTGATAATATATATATTTTTAATTTGAAATTTTATAACATAAATTATTATGTTTATGAAAAAGACAACATATGTATGTTTAATATTTTTATTTGTAATTTGTACATCACGATACAATAATATAAAAAAAATATATATTGGATATAATTATGCAAATTTAATAAAAGTTAAATCAACTCATATTGTAATTTATTAAATGAAAATAGTATATAAAAAATTTCAACATGTCTTCGATTTGAAGAAATTGAAAATTTCCCTATTTTAAAATTGATCTCGTGTACAATTTTTTAAAATGGACAAATGGAATTGAAGACATGGATAAAACACTAATATGTAATTTGATTAAACTAAGTTTAAGTTATAACATATGTTATATGAAAATATAACAAAGATAATCATATTATATAAATGTATACATACATATTGCAATAATTTTTGACATTCAAGCTTATGATAAAAGTTATACACTTTAAATACGGTAAGCTTAGTTCTTCTTGTCTCAATATTATAATTTGTCGTTATTATTTCGAACACAAAAATTTCTATCACATCCCCTAATGCACAATATTTATCCACTTTACACACACAATAGGATGGTTGGGTTGTTTGCGATATCTTTACTACTCATTTACTTTAAACAGTAACCAAATTATGAAAGTAATTTATTTATTTACTATGTAGAAAGTAGTTACATGGGCAGTAATTATTTCAAATATACATCCCCTAAATATAATTTACATAACAATAGTGCTGTACAAATAATGTCTAAACATATAAAAGGAAATCAAAATATCTCCAAGATCCACTCAAGTTGCCACTGGGATTGATAGTGCAGTCGAAAATTCGAGGAGTGGTATTGTAGACACCATTTTTGTCCGGTTTTTTTTCAAATATTTTTAATTAATTAGTTTTAGATTTAGAAATTTTGATTTTGACTTTTTGACTTTTTTTTTTTTATTTTTTTATTTTCTTTTTTTTTCTTTTTTTCTTTCGAAAAAAATATAAAAAAAAAGGGAAAAGGAAATCAGAGTTAATTTTGATAGGATTAAAAGATGAAAAATTAATTTGGATTTGGTGGAAAGAAAAATCAGCATTAATATCGGATTTAATATCCGATTCTTGAAATATAAAATTTCCTAAAAAAAAAGATTGATTCTTGATTTTTTTTTTGAATTACCTAAAATAAAAGGAGAAAACTAGGGTTTTGAAAAAATATAAAGGGGGACACGGAAACCTTAGAGAGGGGGGGGGAGCTAAAAAAAAAACCCTAGAGAAACCTTGGAGAAACCCTAGAAAAAAACCTAGAAGGCGGAGGGGCTGCGTGCGTGACAGAGCCACCTACTCCAACCCGTTTCTGTTGAAGAGGAACCAGGCAGTGTCCATTTGTGCTGGATGGAACGAAGGCTGGCGTGAAGGTGATGTGCAGGGAAGGTCGATGCGCTGAAGCAGGCAGAGGTAGTGTAACGTGACTGTAGAAGGGCTGAGAGCTTGTTGCGTGTCTGCTGGTCCTGGTGCGTAGCAAATCAATGCAGGAGCAGTGGACGCTAGCTTGCGTGAGTGGGCAGGAGATAAGCAAGTGCTGGCAGGAAGCAGCCCGTGCGTGAAGGCTGAAGCGGTGGGCTGGTGTACATGGAGGCGTGGCAACACGCATGGTTGCCGCAGTAGTTGTAATTCCACAATTCTATTTTGAAGTTTCAGATTTGGCATGCATGGTGTCATGAGCCAACCTTGCATAAGGCCATGACCAGGAGGTGAGCAGTCGGCAGATTATTAGACTATCTCACTAGTAGGTATGTACTCTTTTCCATCTTTTTTTTTTTAACCATTGCTTTATTATTTTTAGACTTGTTTTATTGACGTTGGTGCAAAAGTTAGAATTGTTTAGCATGTTTTTGATCCCCTTGTGTTTCACGTATATTTGGATCCTCCTTTAATATTTTATTTATTTATTTATTTTTTTCTTTTTTAAGCATGATATGATATTGTTAAAGGCTATATTAGTTGAATTATGATTTAGAGTGGTTATAAAAGTCCTTATAATTGTGTTACTTAAATCTAAAAGTTTTGCTTAGTATTAGTTTATTTTATCAATTTACGTTTTGGTCATTTTACTTTAGACTTAGAATCAAAAATTAAATTATTGATAGAAGATTAAATTATGAAATTTATGAGATGCTTTTTTTTAATTAAAATAAAAAATAAACTAGTAATTATGAAAATAAATATAAGTATTCCGACGATGGAATTTTAAAAGTACTGCGCTTGAGTAGTACTTTTAGATATCTTGAGGTGAGGAGATTCTTCTTAAATCTTACCAGCTTGATGAAAGATTTAAAAAGATATTTCGATATTTAAAATTCAAAAAATATTATTAAAATTAAAGAATTAGATTGAGAATTAGATTTTATAGAATAAGTGTGAATTATACCGATGATGAAATTTCAAGAAAGTCAATCGAGACTCCTTGAAATTTCTAGGTGAGAGGATTCTTCCTTAAGTTGAGCCAAATTGATGGAATACTTTTTGGAGAATTTTCAATAAAATATAATTCATATTTATTTTAAGATTAAAATAAATATAAATAAATAAAATGAACAAAATATAAATTAGATAAAGACTACGCTTAAATAAATATGAATAAAAATTAGATAAATGAATGAATAAATAAATAAATAAATAAATGTGACATGAAGATAAGATTACAATAAAAATAAGTATGAATTATGCCGATGATGAAATTTCAAGAAAGTCAATTGAGACTCCTTGAAAATTTCTAGGTGAAAAGATTTCTTTTAAGCCGAGCCAAATTGATGGGACGCTTTTAAGAAAATCTTTAATAAACCATGATTCATATTTATTCTCTAAATAAATAAAATAAAAAGTAAATATATAGATAAATATAATATGAAATAAGATTAAAAAGTATAGAGATAGGGAGTCGAATATAGAAGCAAAATTATAGGTAAGATTAAAAAAAAAGGAACTTCATAAAATACTAAAATTTTGCCGACGATGAAATTTCAAGAAAGTCAATTGAGACTCCTTGGAAATTTCTAGGTGAGGAGGTTCCTTTTGAGCCGAGCCAAATTGATGGGACGCTTAAGAGTGAATTTTCGATAAAACATAATGCACGTTTATCTTTTAAAAATAACATGAATGAGAATATAAAAATAATTAAAATAAATAAAAAGTCCAAGAAATTTATAAAATGAATACATAGTCAAAATTAGAGATAAGATTAAAAAAAGGAACCTCATAAAATATTAAAATTTCTCCAACGATGGAATTCAAGAAAGTCAATCGAGACTCCTTGAACATCTTGAGGTGAGGGAGATTTTTAAGATTGGAGCCAGATTGATGGAAAAATCTTAGAAATATTCCCAATATATAAACATATCGAAATTAATATAAACACAAAGCAAATTGTAAAGATAACCTAAAACTAGTTGGTACCATTTTAGGATGGGCGTTGTAGGGGTGCTAATCCTTCCCTACACGTAACCGTACTCCCGAACCCTAGTATCTTTGAATGTAGACCAAGCCTTATCCTTAGTTTGAATAGGTGACCAATCACACCTAGGTTAGAATGGTTGGTGGCGACTCCATGTCTTTGTGTCTAGCTATTAGGTTTTCCGAAACTTAATACGTTATGACAGTTTGGCGACTCCACTGGGGACGTTAGAGAGTCAGGCCAATACTTAGTTTTAGGTTATCTTAGAATTTGCTTAAGAGATCTTAATAGAAAACGAACATTAAATGAAACATTATTCCTTCATACACACACATCACTTTGCATTAGCATACATAAGCCCTCGACCCGGGCTCGGTCCTTTTTAGGAGGGAGTAAAGTATCTACGCTCTCGTGAGGTAATACCTCCGCAATGGCTAGCGAAATACTCCCACTCAAATTGAACCTTTCCGTTTGTAACCTGTGATGGGTGAGGATTGGGTGCCTTACTAGTCCTATGTGGACGATAGTGAGGAACGATTTGAGAACCTTTAGAATTCTTACTTATCCAAACCAAGCATATAAAGAAACCTAAGAGACCAACTTAAGTTAGGGCCATGTCAACTCACCATGTAGAGATAACCAAGGATTAGGACACATGAAAGAAAAAATTTTCTTTTCAAAAAATATAATATTGAAAAATCAAAATAAAGAAAATAAAGAGATGAAATGTGTCTGTTCATCACATGAGGCTTTCCTTTGAATTTGTGATGCATAACACGTCCAGTTGAACATTGCACCTATACATTTAGACATTTTTGGCCATACATAAATTGAGCATGCATCTCATGCATAGGTTTGTATGTGCGTATCATGGCATCTTGACTTAGACTATGGTAATAAAGGTGAGAAGATAGGTTGGTCGTCAAAATTGTCAACCATCCATACGATACTTGTTTGCAAACAAGAGTAATGGAGAATAAGCAATTGGCACGAATTGATGGAATTGAAAAGGTGCAACAAGAGATTGTCAAGGCCCAAGAAGAGTCTAGGGAACAAATGGCCAAGATGATGGAGATCATGATGAACTTGGCAAAAGGGAAGGGAGTTGATGAAGACACTAACGTTAGAGTGGAGCCACAAATGGGGGACCCAATCAAGCAAGAAAAGCTTAGAAGGGAAGCGATTGAACTAGGTTCTCATGAGGGGATGCATCGTATGTGTGATACGTTAGAGGAGAGACTGAGAGCCATCGAAGAGAGCACTATTTATGGAAGCATTGGTGTGGAGAAATTGAGTTTGGTTCCTGACTTGGTGTTACCCGTGAAATTTAAAGTCCCCAACTTTGAAAAATATGATGGAACTAAATGCCCATTAGCCCATATTACAATGTTTTGTAGAAAAATGGCAGGGCATACTCATAATGAAAAGTTGCTCATTCACTGTTTTCAAGATAGCCTTACTGGGTCCGCAGCAAGGTGGTATGTCCAATTAGATAGAGAACGCATCCATTCATGGAAGGATCTTGCGAGAGCCTTATAGTTCAATATCAACATGCAAAGGATATGGCGCCAGATCGATTGTTCTTACAGAATATGGAAAAGAGGGCTACCGAAAGCTTTAGAGAATACGCTCAGAGATGGCGAGACATTGCTGCTCAGGTCCAGCCTCCCCTTACGGAGAAAGAGACGACAATTCTGTTTGTCAATACACTTAAGGCTCCATACTACGAGAGAATGATTGGAAATGTCACCAAAAACTTTGCAGATATGGTACTCTCGGGTGAAATGATTGAATATGCTATAAAAAGCGGGAAGATCGAATGGGCAAATACAATGAGAGGTGCAACATTCAATAACGAAAGTCAAGATGTTCAAGCTGTGACTAATGAAAAGCAGTATGAAAGTTATACCCCATATCACCCATACCCCATGCAAGAAACCCACCACTTTTGTCCACATCCTTACCAGTCAATTCCTCAAAATGGTTTTCAGCCTAATTTTTGTCCTCAATCACTCTCCGCCCCACCAAACAATCCAAGAAGGCCAAGAAACGGTGTGGAGAGGTTGCCAATTCCAATTTCTAAACTATTGCCTTTACTAATAACGAACCAGTATCTGGTGCCTATGCCTTTGAAAACAGCTCCAAACCCAGCAGCAAGGAGTTATGAACCAAATAGCAAATGTGAATATCACATGGAGGCAATTGGGCATTCAACAGAAAAGTGCAGGCGACTGAAGGAAAAGGTTGAAGAACTCATCAGCAGTGGTGCCTTGACTCAAGAGCTTATTGAACAATGGAAGTTTGCTTCTCCATAAGCCAAGTTTCCTATGTGTGATTTATGGATGTGAGATGTTCTCAAGATTCTTGAAATTTGCATCAAGTTGTTTTGAAAGCTTTCCATATTTTTCCTTTCCAAGTAGATGAAATAAAATAATTTTGAAAACATTGGTGATTGTTATTGAGAAATTACATTTCCAGTATACTTTCGAATTGAGTGAAAACTTGGAATCCATAGAGACACACAAGCTTGAAATTCAATCATTTTTGCTTACCATGGTGAACTTTTGAAGTCAATGATCTTCGTTAAGGTAATGAGCAATGAAATGATTGATGAATTTACAAAACTTTTGAATTGTTTTGAAAGACCAATTCATGAAGCATTCTCTTAAGGACTTTGTTTTTGGAAATTTGACAGATGATAAGGCCAAGCTAAGAGTCCCAAATACATCAAGCCA
The DNA here is from genome assembly GCA_031772115.1 of Heritiera littoralis. NCBI lineage: Eukaryota > Viridiplantae > Streptophyta > Magnoliopsida > Malvales > Malvaceae > Heritiera > Heritiera littoralis. The sequence continues at coordinate 2,249,980 of JAPDPK010000083.1, read as the reverse complement.
AAATTCTTTCTCATAACTTGATCCATCCTTTGCTACACCTTGGGGCAAAATGATTGAAAGAGCCAAGTTTTTGATAAGCCTCAACATCTTTTAATGACCATTCTTAATTTGATTGATATCCTTTTTCCTATCTTAAACCATGATAATGAAGATTGTTGCATATGGCCTTCATAAAGTTGAATTGATACATTCTAGGCATGAGTTGTGAAAAAAAAAAAGCAAAGAAAAAGGAAGTAAAAAAAAAAGAAAAGAAAAGAAAAGAAGAAAAAAATTGATTGTGAAACCATGCACGAGGGATATTCAAACGATTTCAAAAACCGGATTTTCATCTTGAGGATTGGTTTTCAATAGAAGTGTCAATATTTGATATGACAAATGGCCATCTTTCATATTCCTATTACTGAAATGAAATCATCCCTTTGTTACCCTTTTGAGCTTATTGATTTCTTTTCTAAATGAACCTTGACCAAGGATCACCCTCCACATTGGAGAGGCAAATACATCAGAGGAGTTTTAGAAGCATTAGTGATTGGTCTTCTGTCAAATGCAAGAAAATGATGCCTTTGTTAAGGGGCAAATGTGAGAAGAAAGATATGTGAAAATGGAAATCAATATGAAAAAAAAAAAACAAAAATGAAAAAAGGTAGATGAAAAAAAGAGAAAAAAAAGAAAAAAGAAGAAATAAATGCGAATAAAGAAAAGAAAAATGCTTCGAAGAGTGGGAAGGAGAGATGTTCACAATCGAAGAAATGATCCTTGGTTCGATAAACCTTGAAAATACTCATTTTGGGCCTATTGATCCATTCTTTGAAAACCCTAAACCTTGGCCTACGGTACGTGCTTAAAAGTCCATTTTGATCAAATAAAAATGCTTGTATTGAAAAGCTTTTCTTTGAGAAACCATCATTATTATTTGGTTTGGGATGAAATTTGAATTCTCAAATGCATGGTAGAATAATCAATAAAAAAAAAAGAAGAAGAAGAAAAAAAAGAGAATGAAGCTCTAGGGTGAAAACCCATGAAAGGGCAGTCTAGAGCAAATTTGAAACAACTCAAGGCCATTGTTTGTGACTATGCTAAGGCAATAACAAGAAAGAAGAAAAACCAGAGGAGTTATACCTTCAATCAAGACCTTTTGAGAAATTCAAAAGCCATCACCTTGAAAATTTGATTTGAGATCTGAATCCTTGCCCAGAAATTTGAGCCATCACAGCTAGTCTTGACACTTGTTAAAGTCCACATATCAACAAATTAAGAGAATGCTAAAATGGATTGTGTTATGTGAAAGTTACTTTTACGAAAGGAATAATGATTTTCAAGGAATTTGTTTCATTTGTGAGCCAAGATGAAGAGACATTGATCAATAGAACCTTTCTTGATAACCAAACATCTTTGATGCACCAAATCAGCACATTTATTCAGCTAAACCTAGTTGTGACTCATTCTATTTGTTCTCAATAGTAATCACTAATTTTTAAGAGATTTAAATGTCAAATGTTTTTATCTTGGAAAGTTATTATGTGGGGCAATTTTCTATTTTCAAAAAGAAACTTGAAGAAGTGGAAAAAATGAGAGTTTTGTGATTTTATGGGGGCAAGTTCTTGTTTTAAAGAAATCAAGTGTGGTAATGGTGTTTTTAAGACTATTCTTGGGGCAATCTTTGGTTGTTAAAGAGCATGAATTTTCGTGAAGATATGAGAAGTGGTGAAGTGTTCTTGTGAATAGTTTGGGATGATTTTGTTGTTATGATTTGGATAGATGAATTTTAATTTGATAAGAATTGTGGGGCAAGAAGAAAACTAGATGAATGATGATGATGGGGCAACAGGTAGATTGAATGATTGATGATTGCTAAATTTAAAGAAAGAAGAATCGTGGGGCATGAAAAAGACTGAATGAATGACAATTTTAAGATTGCTAAATTTGAAGAAAGAAGAACGATGAGGCATTGAAAGATTGAATGATAAGACAGAGAGAAGATTGAAGGATGACAAATTTTTGAAGAAAGGAATAAGGTAGGCTGATGATGTGACTTGGTAAGGCATTGTTTATCATTTGCATTGCATTCATGACATACATGACATTGCATTCCATTACATGCATTCTGACAAAAAAAAAAAGAGTTTGTTTGTTAAGACAATAGGAAAAAAAAAAGGGTTCTGGAAGACTAGATGACTACAAATTTGGAAAATCTTAAAAAAAGAGAAAAAAAAATCAGAAAATGTGAGAAAGATTGGGAATAAGATGTGAAAAAAAAAAAGGTATGAAGTTTTGAAACAAAAATGTTAAAATTTGGAAAGAAAGAGGAAATTAAAAAGTTATGGATATGATGGGATAATGAAAAAGGGATTGAAAGATGTGATGAGATGAAAAAGTGTGATAGGAAATAACAAAAAGAAGAAACTGGAATGATAAGATGATCTAGAAGATAGAATTGAAATGATGAGATAAGTTCAAAGCCTCCGGGTACAATCTGTAAGACCTCCGGGCATGATTCATTAAAACCTCCGGGTACAATCTATAAGACCTCCGGGTACAATCTGTAAGACCTCCGGGCTTGATTCATTAAAACCTCCGGGTATAATCTATAAGACCTCCGGGCATGATTCGTTAAAACCTCCAGGTACAATCTGTAAGACCTCCGAGCATGATTCATTAAAGCCTCCGGGTACAATCTATAAGACCTCCGGGCATGATTCATTAAAACCTCCGGGTACAATCTATAAGACCTCCGGGCATGATTCTTTAAAAACCTCCGGGTACAATCTGTAAGACCTCCGGGCTTGATTCATTAAAACCTCCGGGTACAATCTGTAAGACCTCCGGGCTTGATTCATTAAAACTTCCGGGTATAATCTATAAGACCTCCGGGCATGATTCATTAGAACCTCCAGGTACAATCTGTAAGACCTCCAGGCATGATTCGTCAAATCCTCTGGGTACAATCCGTAAAACCTCCGGGCATAATTGAACACATTTTAGATGAGAAAATTTTAAAGTTTCAGGGCCTTCCTAGTTGAAGGAGCATTTTGAAGATGAGAATTTTAAAGTTTCAGGGCCTTCCTAGTCGAAGGAGCATTTTGAAGATGAGAAAATTTAAAGTTTCAGGGCCTTCCTAGTCGAAGGAGCATTAAGAGATGAGAAAATTTTAAAGTTTCAGGGCCTTCCTAGTCGAAGGAGCATTTTGAAGATGAGAAATTTAAAGTTTCAGGGCCTTCCTAGTCAAAGGAGCATTTAAGAGATGAGAAAATTTAAAGTTTCAGGGCCTTCCTAGTCGAAGGAGCATTTTGGAGATGAGAAAATTTAAAGTTTCAGGGCCTTCCTAGTTGAAGGAGCATTTTGAAGATGAGAATTTTAAAGTTTCAGGGCCTTCCTAGTCGAAGGAGCATTTTGAAGATGAGAAATTTAAAGTTTCAGGGCCTTCCTAGTCGAAGGAGCATTTAAGAGATGAGAAAATTTAAAGTTTCAGGGCCTTCCTAGTCGAAGGAGCATTTAAGAGATGAGAGAATTTTAAAGTTTCAAGGCCTTCCTAGTCGAAGGAGCATTTTAGAGATAAGAAATTTAAAGTTTCAGGGCCTCCCTGGTCAGAGGAGCATTTTCATGATGAAAACCAATTTCTTTTAGAATAAGTAAATATCCACAAAAAAAAAGGGGAACAAAACAAAAAAATTGAAAAAAAGAAAAAATAATAATAAAATGAATGCGGAAAAAATGGATGTCTATGTCTTTGCACAATTACTATTTCATAGCAAATGTACAAAGAGGGGCAACTGTAGACACCATTTTTGTCCGGTTTTTTTTCAAATATTTTTAATTAATTAGTTTTAGATTTAGAAATTTTGATTTTGACTTTTTGTTTTTTTTATTTTTTTATTTTATTTTTTTTTCTTTTTTTCTTTCGAAAAAAATATAAAAAAAAAGGGAAAAGGAAATCAGAGTTAATTTTGATAGGATTAAAAGATGAAAAATTAATTTGGATTTGGTGGAAAGAAAAATCAGCATTAATATCGGATTTAATATCCGATTCTTGAAATATAAAATTTCCTAAAAAAAAAGATTGATTCTTGATTTTTTTTTTGAATTACCTAAAATAAAAGGAGAAAACTAGGGTTTTGAAAAAATATAAAGGGGGACACGGAAACCTTAGAGAGGGGGGGGGGAGCTAAAAAAAAACCCTAGAGAAACCTTGGAGAAACCCTAGAAAAAAACCTAGAAGGCGGAGGGGCTGCGTGCGTGACAGAGCCACCTACTCCAACCCGTTTCTGTTGAAGAGGAACCAGGCAGTGTCCATTTGTGCTGGATGGAACGAAGGCTGGCGTGAAGGTGATGTGCAGGGAAGGTCGATGCGCTGAAGCAGGCAGAGGTAGTGTAACGTGACTGTAGAAGGGCTGAGAGCTTGTTGCGTGTCTGCTGGTCCTGGTGCGTAGCAAATCAATGCAGGAGCAGTGGACGCTAGCTTGCGTGAGTGGGCAGGAGATAAGCAAGTGCTGGCAGGAAGCAGCCCGTGCGTGAAGGCTGAAGCGGTGGGCTGGTGTACATGGAGGCGTGGCAACACGCATGGTTGCCGCAGTAGTTGTAATTCCACAATTCTATTTTGAAGTTTCAGATTTGGCATGCATGGTGTCATGAGCCAACCTTGCATAAGGCCATGACCAGGAGGTGAGCAGTCGGCAGATTATTAGACTATCTCACTAGTAGGTATGTACTCTTTTCCATTTTTTTTTTTTAACCATTGCTTTATTATTTTTAGACTTGTTTTATTGACGTTGGTGCAAAAGTTAGAATTGTTTAGCATGTTTTTGATCCCCTTGTGTTTCACGTATATTTGGATCCTCCTTTAATATTTTATTTATTTATTTATTTTTTCTTTTTTAAGCATGATATGATATTGTTAAAGGCTATATTAGTTGAATTATGATTTAGAGTGGTTATAAAAGTCCTTATAATTGTGTTACTTAAATCTAAAAGTTTTGCTTAGTATTAGTTTATTTTATCAATTTACGTTTTGGTCATTTTACTTTAGACTTAGAATTAAAAATTAAATTATTGATAGAAGATTAAATTATGAAATTTATGAGATGCTTTTTTTTAATTAAATAAAAAAATAAACTAGTAATTATGAAAATAAATATAAGTATTCCGACGATGGAATTTTAAAGTACTGCGCTTGAGTAGTACTTTTAGATATCTTGAGGTGAGGAGATTCTTCTTAAATCTTACCAGCTTGATGAAAGATTTAAAAAGATATTTCCGATATTTAAAATTCAAAAAATATTATTAAAATTAAAGAATTAGATTGAGAATTAGATTTTATAGAATAAGTGTGAATTATACCGATGATGAAATTTCAAGAAAGTCAATCGAGACTCCTTGAAATTTCTAGGTGAGAGGATTCTTCCTTAAGTTGAGCCAAATTGATGGAATACTTTTTGGAGAATTTTCAATAAAATATAATTCATATTTATTTTAAGATTAAAATAAATATAAATAAATAAAATGAAAAAATATAAATTAGATAAAGACTACGCTTAAATAAATATGAATAAAAATTAGATAAATGAATGAATAAATAAATAAATAAATAAATGTGACATGAAGATAAGATTACAATAAAAATAAGTATGAATTATGCCGATGATGAAATTTCAAGAAAGTCAATTGAGACTCCTTGAAAATTTCTAGGTGAAAAGATTTCTTTTAAGCCGAGCCAAATTGATGGGACGCTTTTAAGAAAATCTTTAATAAACCATGATTCATATTTATTCTCTAAATAAATAAAATAAAAAGTAAATATATAGATAAATATAATATGAAATAAGATTAAAAAGTATAGAGATAGGGAGTCGAATATAGAAGCAAAATTATAGGTAAGATTAAAAAAAAAGGAACTTCATAAAATACTAAAATTTTGCGACGATGAAATTTCAAGAAAGTCAATTGAGACTCCTTGGAAATTTCTAGGTGAGGAGGTTCCTTTTGAGCCGAGCCAAATTGATGGGACGCTTAAGAGTGAATTTTCGATAAAACATAATGCACGTTTATCTTTTAAAAATAACATGAATGAGAATATAAAAATAATTAAAATAAATAAAAAGTCCAAGAAATTTATAAAATGAATACATAGTCAAAATTAGAGATAAGATTAAAAAAAGGAACCTCATAAAATATTAAAATTTCTCCGACGATGGAATTCAAGAAAGTCAATCGAGACTCCTTGAACATCTTGAGGTGAGGAGATTTTTAAGATTGGAGCCAGATTGATGGAAAAATCTTAGAAATATTCCCAATATATAAACATATCGAAATTAATATAAACACAAAGCAAATTGTAAAGATAACCTAAAACTAGTTGGTACCATTTTAGGATGGGCGTTGTAGGGGTGCTAATCCTTCCCTACACGTAACCGTACTCCCGAACCCTAGTATCTTTGAACGTAGACCAAGCCTTATCCTTAGTTTGAATAGGTGACCAATCACACCTAGGTTAGAATGGTTGGTGGCGACTCCATGTCTTTGTGTCTAGCTATTAGGTTTTCCGAAACTTAATACGTTATGACAGGTATCATTCTAAATAATCTATGGAGTTGAAAAAATAAGGGGTGAGCTAACGTATTCAGTAAGAGAATTGTATGTAAACATTGATACTCTGAAATCTATATGCTAAAACAATTAAATCCTAATAGCGTACTAAGGTACAAATCAGGATAGATACTATAGACCGAATGAAGTATGGAAAGTATTTTAAAATACTTGTCTTGTCCTGGTTTCTAGAAGCAACTATAGGGAGTAGTTAATTATATTTGATATTAAAACCACATAAAATGCTATTAAAATTAAATAGCAAAATAATTTAACAAATCAATAAATATTTATTTTCAATAATAATATTCACTTCACAATTTGATAAACACCATATACTGAACCATTTAGTAGACAATATTTATAAAACTCATTATCAGGAAATAGACCAGTACCAGCATTCAGTTCAGTGAAACAATTCAATAATCAGTAATCAATTTAGTGGAGACCAAGCAACACCCAAGGAATATTATGCTATAATAATGTCTCAAAAAGGGAGAAATAATAACACGTGAGACCTATGGCTATAGTCTATGGGGTCCACAATGTGCACTGATTAGGTGATAATTGGGACGTTGATAATTGGATCAGTATCTATCAACACAGTATAGCAGCAGTAACACATGACACATAAGCATGATACGAGACCTAACAGTCTCAAAACAATGAATACACAGGAGAAACACCATTTATGAAATCACTTCCATTTATAGTATCTTCAGTCAGCTCATAAATAAATATACTGAAAGAATATATTCAGTTTATGAATAAAAATTCATAAAATATTCACACTTCAGTATTCTTTCATGGAAATGTTCTATTTATTTATAAAACTATAATAAGCACATGCTGGTATTTTCACGTAATTAAAATTCCATAACAGGAATAATTAAATATTGTTTTTCAGTAAATAATCATATAATACAATCTCAATAATTCACATGGAAATCACTTGGAAATTTATTTATTTCTATCATTGAAAAATATTAGAATTTATTTCTTAGAATTTCTATAAATTTCGAAAGAATAACGACTATTTTTAATCTAACCTTCCTGCATTGAAAACACAATTTTTATACCAACCAGTATCCACAATTTCACCAATTACAAAGCAATTCACTTCCAAATCACATTATAAAAATCATGTGAACCAATTTATGCATTCACAGTATCCCTACGGTTCACACACGTATCTCCTACCTGTTCGATTAAGTCGAACTTCTCGATAGCACCACTCATGAATCAATACTCTTGGGCTGCAAGATATTATGCCAAACACCATTATTCACCATAATTCAATTTCTAATAAATCTTCCTTCACTAAATTCTACTATATTATCAGTAGAAAATATTATCTCAGTCTAAATTACACTGGTAGTAAAACATATCTTCGCCTACACCACTCCGAATTTAAATCTGACTTCACCTGTGGACTCCTCATAATTTCTACAGTATTATGGCATCTTAGATTCATCTAATTCAGCCACAAAACCCCTTCCCCTTACTTGGTCGAAAATAGCATAATGATGTACTTTTGGATTTTCAACAATTTAACATGGTTTTCATACTTATTCATGTTTTTCCATCTTCCTAGCATCATTTTTATGCATCAAACATCATGTATTCATGCTCTTCTATACATGGCCAAAACCCTAAAGATATGCTTGAGCATCATTTAATGAAATTCAATTAAAAAAAATGCTTAAATCATGTTTAGGAAGCTTGAATATGTCATAATCTACTATTAAAATTCAAAGAACTCAAATGCATGAAGAATGGGTACCTTGGCCAAATTCCTTATCCCCACTTTTCTCTTAATTTTGTCACTTTTAATCTAAGCTATTGGTATGGGTGAAGAGAGGATGATGAGTATGATAAATTTGTAGAAGAAACTTTATTGAAATTTTACGATTTTAGTAGTGATTTTTAAGCTTTTCTTTCTTTTCTTTTCTTTTCTTTTTGGCTACGGTTGACGTGAGGGAGATGAGGAAGAAGCATGAATAGTGGCCAGTCAAGCTGATGGGAAAAATAGAGAAGCTTCTTGATATGACAAAATGACCATTTTACCCTTAGTTATGAGATTTTTGGACAAAATTGCCCTTAAGCTTCCATAATTTTTATAACTGTGTAATTGCACTCCAAAAATTCAGATTTCATCACCAAAAATTCTTATTGGATGTATTTTTGATGAATCATGGTGGTTTGGTTCGGGTTTGAACTATCAAGGAGGTGAATTACGAAATTACCCCTATTAAGTAAATCACATAAATTTCTAATTTTACCACAAATTCAATCCATCTATTGACATAACCTAGAACTTATTCCCATGTAAACCACTAATTCAAAATAAACTGGGATCTTATTGCCAATTTAAAAGAGTTTGACTTGGGCTCATTTGAAAATTTTAATTAAATTTATTGAATCCTTTTGTCTTAAGTCAAATAATTTTGTCTTTTGTGTCAGTTAATGAATTGGACTATGAGCCTGAAAGCCCAAAGTTTAATTGTGAAGTCCATTTTTAACTTAAAAAGCCAAATCCAAAATTTATTTTAAGGCCCAACTTGTTTTGGTAATTAATTAAATAAATTAAAATTTCATTTAAAAGAAAAATTGGCGTGGGAGACCATGCCAAACTCCATTTCGTCTCTTTCCATTTTTGCCTTACACCTGCCAACCCACAATCCCTGCCATTCTCTTCCAACATTCACAAATCTAAGTATGCATTGGCATTTTACCCAACCTTTCCCAGTTTTCACTAGGTTGATAGCCCATCATTTTACCCACGTTCCTATTGACCTTTACCAAATTACCTAAATCTCTCCATCCGAGAATCCTGCTCTTAGCCCTTGCATCAGAAGATCAATGAGCTACAAGCATAGATCTTCAATTTCTCCTTTCCCAAGCTGTCTCATTCAACCACCTGCCATCACCTCATCCCCATATTAGTTGGTTCTCATCCCCATATTAGTCATCTTCATGACCAAATTGGGCTGAAAAATCCTTTGGATTGAAAAATGAAAAGCGGACAAAAGTATGCATCCCAAATCAGATTAAAAACTCAAACTCGTTCCACTGTAGTTGGGGGATAGTCTGAGCCTAATCCTCTATCTTCAAAAAAGGTACCAGCAGCCTCATTCTCATGAGCCTAAGCCACAACCTTTGCCTACTATCCGAACAAGCTCTCTATCTCATGTATTCACCACCAAAAAAATCAAACAACAAAAACCCATAGCCAACATTCCAACCACGACTAACCCAAAAACACCAAGTCCCTCCACTCTTACATAGCCTCAATCCCACAACCAAATACTTCAAAATAAAAAAAGATCAAAATTTTCATTCTTTTTCAGGATGTCTCATCAAACAACACCAAGAAAACCAAGCACCATAATAGCAAAGCAAAAAGAAACCACAGGGGTTTGCGGGTTTGTGGATTCTTTGAATCTTGAAGGTTTTGGGTCTAAGCAAAGGAAGCAAGGAAGAAATGAGCTGTTGGTGGTGGAAGTGTTCATGGCTGAAGAAGAGATGGTTGGCGACTGAAGGAGTGGCGAAAGAAGGGTTGAATGACACTGTTTCTGGAGAGGAGCTAGAAGGGTCGTATCTGCTGAAGTAAGGAAAGAAAGTGGAACCTTCCTGCCAAGTTAAAGTACCACTTCCAATCTTTTTTTTTTTTTTAACATGCCTTGTCAAATCTATTGGTTTTGGTCTATCCATTATTATTATATTTTTATTAAGTAATATGCTTGTTTGACCAATTATAGGAGTAGCTTTGAGGGTAGGCTTTAATCTTTATCTTTGTTTAATGTAACCATGTGTTCATGTACTTCATAACCTGTTTACTAGAAACCTTTTGCATGACTTGATTGATTGATATATATTTATACATGGCTTGTTCGCCTAACAATGTGGTGTGTCTTTTTCATGCTTTATTAATTGTGCTTTGAGCTCTTTTTTTTTTTTTTGGTGAAAGTGCTTTGAGCTCTTTAATTGCTTATTTGGATTGCATTGATTTTAGCTAATTACTTATTCGTTTGTAATTGTTAAGATGAGCCTTCATTATTTTTCACATTTTGAAACGTAAGATGTACGGGATAAAATACATAATATATAAAACTAATATTTGTTTCATGGATTAAATTATAAAAATAAATTTTAAATTTATGTAAATTTGCCCGATGATGGAATGTTACGCAGATCACAAGTAGTGATTCCTAACTGATCCTTAGATGAGGAGGTTTACTAAATATTACCAGCATATTGGAGTATCTAGTGCGATTTTTCAATAAATTTAAAATTTTGTGTTAAAAATAAAAATGAAAAAAGTTTTTAAATTAGCACCAAAAAAAGAAAAAGGTTTTTTAAAAAAGGGAAAGACAAATTAATTATAAAGCTTAAATTTAATTAAATATTTGTTTCAATGATGGGATGTTATGGAAGTCATAAGTGGTGATTCCTAACTGATCCCTAGGTGAAAAGAGTCTATTAAATATTATCAGCATATTGGATATTTAGTATGATTTTTCAATAATTTAAATTTTTGTTAAAAATTAAAATGAATAGGTTTTTAATTTAATAACAAAATTTAAAGTTATGTAAATTTGTCCGATAATGGGATGTTACAGAAATCATAAGTAGTGATTCCTAACTGATCTCTAGGTGAGAAAAGCTAACTAAGTATTGCCAGAGTTTTGGAACATTTAGCAAAACTTTTCAATAACATGAATTTTTATAAAAATAAAAATAAATAAAGTTTTTTTAAGAAAGAAAATTCATATGCATCATGAATTCTTTGCTTGCATCATGTGCATTCATGAATAATTACAAAAATAATGTGAGGTTTTCTGAGGATGAGATTCTACAGAAATTGCAAGTAGCGATTCTTAAGAAATCTCTAGGTGAGATTATTATTTCAAATGTTACCAAAAGTATTGGAATATTTGATTTAACTTTTTATACAAAAAGGTTCACATTCGATTTAAAAAAAAATAAATTTTAACTTTTTAAAATAAGAAAAAGATGATTTTGACAAATAATAGAATACTTTGAAAAAAAAGGTAGAATAAAATAGAAATTATTTTAAATATTAAATTAAGATTGTTTTATTGAAACTAAAGGATAAAATTTGATTAAGATGACACCGTTTTTAAGTGGTCGTCGTAGAGGTGTTAATCCTTCCCTATGTGTAACTGTAAGGACTACATTTTCTCACATTTTCCTAAATGATGTCATAAGTTAAAAGTTATGCGAATGAAAAGGCAGAAGTGAATCATTAAGATTGATCAATGTGGTTTGATTTATAGGAGTTAAAGTGAAGGAAATTGAGTTCGGGATTACTATGGACAATTTTCATATTCTAATTAGTGATATGAAAATGAGTAGTATCTCATTTAATGTGTCATGTGAAATTTAACCATGCAAAATCCATTTAATTTTATTCATGTAAGATAATTAAATTTCAACTGTGTAAATTAAATCAAATTAAATTACAACCAAGAAATTTAGATATAATTCTCACTAAGTAATATATATATATATATATATATATATAAATCAAATAAATAAAATTAAGGACCAATAGGAATATATCTAAGTAGAAATATATGGAGGCTTCATGAAGAAGCCTAAATGCATGAAAATTATGCACAAGAAGAGGGGAATGGTTTTCTTCAAGAATTGAGACAATGTCTCACCAAACTTTTTCAAGATTGGTTGGAAGTTTTGACTAGGTGAAGAAGGATGACATTAGCCTATTAACTAAGCTTAATATAGCTGAAATTAGCAAGCAAAAGTCAAGCATGGAACATGCTTTATGATCGAGTAACACAAGAGAAAAAGGAGAAATCAATGCAGCCAACAATTTTGACTAAGAAGATGAGATGAAAATCACAACCAAATCAAGTTGAAATTTATTGAATATGTTAATACACTTTTATTGACTTTTGACTCCTTAAAATCACTTATTATTGAGTATTTTTAATGAGCAAAAGATAAAGAAAGGAGTGCTGAAATTCTCGTGGAATATTATGCACAAGTAAGCTAAAAATTTTAGAAGCACAAACCGTGACATATAGGCTAGGATTGGGTGAGATTTTTCAACATTTTCTCAAAGAAATTTCTTGCCAATTGATTGCATGATATTCCTTCATAAGTTAGCCTTGAAATGAAGTCAAAACATGTAAGAAAAAGGGGGCACAAATCGTGTAGTAGGTGTAGAAAAAGGGGAGGAAATAGATAAAAATTTTTTGCAAGAATTGATACTTTCCAATAGCCATAATATAGTCAACTACTAGAGACTAATTTAAGTAGTAAAATAGTTCAAGAAAGGTCAAAATATTCGGCTGGAAGGAGAGAAATTATGGTGATCGAAATGAGGCAGAGATTGAAGCTTGAAGGAGGTTGAAAATCGGGATTGGGTAGGCAGCAAATACAAGATATTTTATAAGATTTTTATAAGCCATTCTTTGACCATTGAGTACCCTACTTTCCTTAACAATTAAGGGTTAAAAATTAAGTCAAAAAAATAAAAGAAATAGGGGCTGAAATAATCAGGATAGAGGCTGAAGAACAAAAAAAAACTAAACAGAAAAATAAAGGCAGCAACGTGAGAAAGAAAGAAGAAAAGAGACGAAAAGAAAAAGGAAAAGAAGGAGAAGGGAAGAGAGGTTTAAACATTATATAGCTACCTTCCTAAACTACTAAATTACTCTCTCAAATACCCCAATTAGCTACTGGGAAAAGGAACAAACAGCAGCTACAAGGCAAAACTGAAACAGGGTACCAAAAACAGGGCAGGTTTGATTTTTCAAGGATAAGGTGGATCCAATCATTTCTATTAATTTCAAGCTTTATGTATGTGTTAGAAGGATGGATTATAAGTGTAATTATGGTCTTTAAGTGCAGAATTGGTGGCTGGACAGTGAAGAAGAAATTGTCCAAGAAAAAGGTTCCAAAGGGTAAACTACTTATCCTTAGTTGATCTTAACATGTAAGAGTGTTGTGATGTGTTTAAGTGTAAAATTGATATCAATTCATGAAAATATGGAGATTAAGATGATGATAAGGTGCTGCCTTAGTGTGGAACCCTATGAAAATAATTTAATTAAATTTGAACTATAAGGTTTTATTATTGTGTATAGTGAAAATTAGAAAAGAAATCATTGTGTTTAAGTTATTAGCTTGAGGCATGATAATTGTTTATAAATGGAATGAATATGTACTAATTTATGAGAAATACTAAATCTATGGATATTATCAAAATTAAAAAGGAAGTGAAAGGAACACTAAGTTACCATTTCGATTCCAATAGATACTTAAGAAAATCATAGAATTTGATCAATTTAGAGACTATTTGATATGTTTTGGAATGTGATAGGGTTTTGGCCAAGCATGGTAGTTCATGGTGATGGTGTTGTTTGGTGTTAATTTTATGTTAGATTAATAGAAAATAATATTAGAAATTATAAATCAACAAGAATTTAAATTAGTTAAATTAAATGGAAGAATATCAAGATGTAGGGATGAAAATGGTGATTCGGCCATGGCATGGAGGACCAAAATTTTATGTTAATTGATGTGTATTTGATGTGGAAGTAGTATAGAAAATTAATAGAATTAATTTGGAATCAAAAAAATAGTTAAATTTAGAAAACTTTCAAGTATGGAAGAAGAGAGACATTCGGCCAAGGTAAAGAGCAAGGAGAATTCTTGGCCATTTTAATCTCATTTAGGTCCTAAAATAATATATAAATTATTCTAAGAATTTAAGCGCAACCATAATCGAAATCAGAGTTATATAGAGAGAATTATAATTTTCTTATCGGTAGAAAATAGACAAAAAAAAAGGTTATAGTAGGCTATATAATTTATTTTACAATATTAAATATTTTTATAATGAAAATATAGAATATTGATAATATCGATATGATACTTTGTAGCTAAAAAAACTAAAGACGACACTAGTGCTCATTTGCAATAAAGTGATAAATTATCAAGTAAGAGATATATATAATAAACATAGGGATACTAAATAATGTGTATTTTGATATGAAATTAATTCTTTGAAATTATTTTGGAATATATTGGATTGAAAATTTTGAACTATGGTTGTGGTATTTTGGTTATTTCTATGCATGAGGGTTAGGATATACCTTGGCATTATGTTGACGAAATTTTAAAAATATAATGAATTACTCTTTTTATATCATTTAATATTAGTGGCAAATGATTTATCAAGTAATTTCATCTTTTTTGTCTAAATTCATTATCTTTATTGTATATTGAAAAACAATATTTAAAAATTCATGTTATTGAATTTTACATACGTGAAGACATTGGCATGTTATTATGACTTGTTTATAGATAAATAGATTGTTTTTAGAATCAAATATTGATTTGTGAATATTTTATAAATTTTATTTTTGAATTGCATATATTTTCATATCATATCTTTAAGAACTAATTGAAAGTTAACCTTCAGAAATTATCTCCGTAAACCATAGTAAAATGTTTTATATTGTTTTTAGAGACTGTTGGTCCCATAGCTGCCTACGGGCACGTGCTATTATGAGTGTATGATCATATAACTGACTAGTGGGCTGATTGACATTGATCCCATCATCAGCGTCCCAGATGATGCCTGATCAATACCACTAAGGACTATATTCTGACTATGGCCATATGTCCTGTTGTATGAGTCTATTGCGTGATGCCTTATCCATACAAATTGTGATGCTATTGATGATTTAAAATCGTGACTTTGCTATGCATTTTGTGAATTAAAGCTTTATATATGTTTGCAGAGTATTTTAGAATTCACTTCTTAAATGTAAACATATGAACTTTATATTTAAATTTTATTTCACTTCCGAACTCCCTATAGTCGCATCTAAGAACCGAGATAGGACAGGTATTCTAAAATACCTCCTATGCTTTATCCGGTTTCCTAGCCAACTATAATATCCTTCCTGTGAAATTTGTGCCTAATATATTTTGCTTGCATTATCTATAAACTTTAATGCATGTTTTGGAAACTCGCATAGAGTTTATATAGTACCAGTTTTATTATATATATTTCTTACTAGGCATTAGCTCATACTATTTTTCCCTCCTCCCATACTTCTTTCAGTAAATCTTTGCTTTCGCTCAGGAGGTTTGTGGCGAGGCATCCCTTAGGCGGAACTGTTTTATGGTTGAGGTATAGTTACTTCTTTTATGCATTCAGACTTATATTGTGCAGTACTGATGTATGTAAAATATAATTAGGGGATGTAAATTAAGTATAATTTCATAATATAAATAAATAAATTTCTCTTTGTATATGGATTTTTCATGAGTGTAAGGAAGGCATTGCAGACAACCCAACCTTTATCTTGTAAATTAGTAGAAAATGCACTAAAAATATCTAAATTCAGAATGTGACAATAATCATACTTTCAAACCCTATTTTTGTTTTCACAGACAAAAAATTATCTTTTTAATAAAACTTATTTGTTTTTAAGGTTTTGTTGAAAAGATTAAATTTTAAGTAGCCAATCACACCTAGTCAAAAAAGATTGGTGGCAACTTCTTATTTTTAATATTTTCAAAATTGTCGAATGGTCGAGTTTTCAGACAAAATCGTTACGACACTATACATATAGACGTTATATTTATTAATTTAATGCAACTAGAGACAAATGATATGCGATTTTTTTTATTTTAATCTATATATAGATATAAATGTTTATGTTTTAAAAGTTTAAATAGATAATTAATTTAAAATAATAATTTATTTATTTTGTATTTTTAATATATTTATAAAGAGAGAGATTTTTTATCTTCATGAAACTTTAAAAGAAATTATTATTTTTGTTTTAATATATTACATCTGTCAAATATTTAGGTTATCTACATAGAAAGTTCTACTTGTACTCAAATGTTTCGACTTTTATATATATATAAAAGATAATATAATCCTATTCAGTTAATTATTTAATTTTAAATATTTAAAACAAAAAATAGATTTCAGCAATTTTTCTTTATTTAAATCAAATAAAATTTATCTAAATATTTGATTTCTCTTTTATCTTTTATTACATCATTTTTAAAATAAAAAATTATCCATATATTTAATTAGAATTATCCTAAAGTTTTGAATTTTTTCTCAAGAAAAATTAAAAAACGGTATTTAAATTTATATATCTTAGCATTGAATTGAAGTTTAATATTTTTTTTTTCAATTTTTATTCCATTACTTTTTGAGATTTTTTGTTCTATTTAGCAATTCTGTTTCTATTCCATTTCGATTATTTATTCAAACATCCCATCTGCAATAATTGATGTATTTTTTCAATCATTTTGTCTACTTATATTTTTTTTTATTAGTTAGTTTTGTTTACGGTTGTATCTATTTAATTTATATTTTTTATATTTAATTTTTTTATAATTTTTTAATTAGTATTTGATTTTTTTAATTTGCATATTCTATATAGACATCAAAATTTTTAATACATTATTCAACATATATTTCAAAATAATTTTTTATAATTTTATTTTATTTTTTAAAAATATTATAAATTAAAAATCATCTTTGTACCACACAAGTTTAAATATTGTTTTTGTTAAATTGTAATTTCAAGCCAATTACAAAAAATCTTATATAAATATATATATATATATATATATGAGTTATATATAATGCACTGATAATATATGGCCTCTATACACTGTTAATGCACTAAAGGTTAACATCTAATCAATAAATTCTTATAAGCAAATTGAAAAAAAATTTAATTGTATTTATTTTTAAGGGCTTAGAATTTTTTTAGTTTTCTTATTGATCAGATGTCAACTTCTAGTGCATTAATAATATATAGAGACTACAATTTCAGTGTATCATATATAAAGCTATATATAAAAGTCAAAACTTTTGGCTACAAACAAAACACCCTATGCAGGTAATCCAAATATTTGACACCTCAATATCTGAAAATAAAAAATAATAATATTTGTCTTTCAATTTTCTAAAAGATAGGAATCTGATTATATTAAAATTACAAACTAAATCAATTATTGATTTCAATTTCTAGAAGATAAACATATATATTAAAATTAAACAAAAATAATATATCATTTATCAATTATCAATTTATTTACATATCCTTTATCAATATTTATGTATTGGTGCTCTTAGTATACAACAAAAACATACTTATATAAATAATTAATTTTGATATAAATTTTTTATTTGAATGTACTTTTTTTTAAAAAAAATACATATTTCATATGAATATATGGCATGTGTGGTAAGATAATATATTTTTCATCGTTAAAATATAAAATGCCCACCAAAAGTTACTTGATCACGATGTTACATTTTTAATTTTAAAAAAATTCGGTTTTTATAATAATCTTATTTTTATTTTTATTTACATTTTTTTTACTTTACTTACCTTTTATGTTTTAGATTATTATAGAAAAAAGTTTTTTGTTTCAATTGTACCAAAAAAAGTTTTTTCTTTCAAACCCTAAAAAATAGAATTTTTAACTCTAATTAATTTTATAAGATTAATTTGAAGTAATTTAAATTCAAATTTTAAAAATAAATCTATTTCAAAAATGAAATATTAACTAAAAATAATAATCTATTAATAATTTCTTTCAAAAAAATAATTTATTAATAGTAAATATAATAAGAATTTCTTTAATTAAGATTGTAACTATCTAATTTATTTATTTAATATTTAAGATTGTTATATTTTTTTTATAATTTTTCTAATTAATATTTAATTTTAAATTACTTTATTAACTTATTTGTTTCAGATATGCATCAAGTTTTTTAATATCAAAATAATTTTTTATATTTTTATACTAATTTTTTAAAAAATTGTTATGGGTTTAAATTTAGTTAAGAGTTTCATTCGTTTTTTTTTTTTGGTACAAATCATTCACTTTTATTTTATTCTTCCATCGACTACAGTTCAGGATCGGATGAATAAATTTGAACATCAAATCTTTCAAAAAGAATTCGGATAAAATTGGAAAGATAAGATTTTTAAGGGATTTGAATTTAAAATTGAGAATCGGATCAAGATCATCGTGATCCGATCCTCGATTTAGATTTAAAGAGCATAAAAACAACCGATATTTATCAGTAAGAGGCGTAAAGAATCTGTTCAAACGGAACATATTCAATCAAGCATAAAAGACCAGCCACAAGCCCAGTTCCAACAGAACCCTATTCTCGGCGAGTAAATCAGCACGAGAAAACCAGTAACCTACAATCAACCAAATCAATCAGCAGCTAAAGCCAAGTTCACATTCATCCACAAGCATTATCAAACTCAGCACATTCATTCTCTATGCCCAGAATCTACATTTACGATCAAAACCGAGTCACAAGCAAAAACAAAGGTAGAAGATCCACCCCAGTCAGAAGTCAGTCCCGAAAACCATCAGAAACGCAGCAAGCCACTTAACCCAGAAATCAACCCCGAAGCATTAAACTCAGAAAAAAAAAAGACCCATACAATCAAAATCGGAAAGAAACCCAGTCAAGAATTGAGTCAGAAAGCAAACCCGTCTGGGCAGTGAACTTTTTACAAGGCTATTGAGTTTTAGGTCGTTGGGTTAAAGAAAGGATTTCAGAGAGGTACTTCCAGATTGTTTTTCTTTGAGGAAGCCGAAGAAGGTCAGGAAAAGCAATGGACAAATTTCGGCATTTGGCAATGTCAGGTTTCACAAGATTATTTTCTATCATTTTATTATTTTTGTTTATTGCTATTGTTTTTAGTTTTTTATATGTTTATTTATATATTTATTTGGTTAGGTTTTTTGAGAAATTTTAAATAAACTCATTTTTTTTTCTTGCTACACCTTATTTTCACCATGATTTTCCTTTCATAGTACAACGAAAAGTACTGCTGATGTAAAATACTGTAGTTTTAAAATTTAAAAAAGTACCACAATAATCTTAAAATCATAGTCTATTATACCCAAAAATAACATAATTTTTTTAAATTAATTCCACTCAAACTGCAATATCGTTAAAAATGTAGCTCAAACATTTATAAATTTATATTTCAATAAAAGGTTATTGCAAAAGAGACTAGGATTATTTTTTTTAACGTACTATATTATTTAAAAATTTTATATTTCTTTTCACAAAAGATTACTGTTACCATAGAATCATAGTCAATACTATATAAATTCTATAAAAAAATTTTATCAAAAGACTGGTTTTTCTTTAAAAATGTTGTCTTCATTTAGATTGTTTTTTCAACGCATTTTCTAAAAACAACTCAATATATTTAGTTTCACTCCGTCTCTCTCGCCTCTCATCTGTTGTTGATGTCAGATTATTTCTTCTCTTTGTCACTACAAGAAAAATTAATTTTATTGGAGAAAAAATAGTCACTGAAAGTATAAAATATAATCACTAGAATTTATAGTCATCAATTTTCAAGTCATCATCTCTCGTCACAGAAAACCCCATCATTATTCTGATATTGAAATCTTTTATTAAGTCGTCAGTTACTCTTTATTTTTTTATTTTTTATTTTTGACAAAATTTTCATTTCTAAAATTATTAGAATATGTGATGAAAATATGTTGTCACACTAGTTCGCTATATCAAATGTTTTGTCAATAAAAAAATTAAATATTGACAAACAAACGTCGTCAGTGTAATTGTAAAAGAATATAAAAAATAATTACGGTCACTTAGTAATGATTATTTCGTCATTCTTAATATTCACCAAAATAATGATTCATAAATCATGTCACAAATTTTATAAGTATTTATTACAATAATTATTGTTACTAATAAGTTAGTTAGTATCACAATTAAAATTTATCAATTATACAAAAAATATAATCAGCGGCTATAAAATGCACATAGTCACAAAAAAGTGTACTTGATAGTTACAAAATATAAGCACTAAAAAGTTTTTTCAAAATAAAATATGATTCTTGTGATAAAATAAGTGGTCACTTGATTTTTTTAATAAAATAATAATAATACTCGACACTTCTTATTATTATTATTATTATTATTATTATTATTATTATTATTCAAAAGTAAATAATATCAAAAGTACAATTATCAAGTTGAAAATTCAATTATTCAAAAGTAAACCACCGAAAATTTTCAAAAGTAATATTCAAAATACATTTCAATTAAAAACAAACTAATATATTTCCACCAAAATATTAAATAATTACTAAAGAAAAATTTAGACTACTAATATAAATTTTTCCAAGTGAAAAATTAAGCTAGAAGTTAGATGATATTAATAAAAGTTCCCTCTTCATTTATTTTTCTTCAAAAAAAAAAAGAATAAAGTAATAAGTCAATAAATAATATAGAAAATATCTTATATAATTGTTATTATAATAGTAATAAGTGACATTAATTATTTAACTATTAGACCTGCATAGTTACTTGTGGAATTTGATGAAGATCCATTGGATAATAAATTAGAAATAAGTCATTCAGCTGCTAAACCTGCAAATATGTCTCTCACTTGTTTTAATTACATGGTTTGTTTTTCAATAGCCTTACCTTTAGCCATAAGTCCTTCATGTTGTGCTTCCATATCTTTTTGAAGTTGGATGTTGGTCTCTTCTTGCTTCTTAGTGATTTCAGTAGGCCTTTCAACCTCTTTCTCTACACATTTTTTTGTAGCTTCAGATTTTGCACTAATGCGACTTTCTTGAAAGTTAGATGTGGTCCCTCCAATAGTTACTACACGAATAATTTTGTTCCCAAAACAAGAGTAAAATGCTCATCTAGTGGTATAGGTGTAGTTGAAATCTTCTCTTGATTTTTGTTACCCTCTTTTTGAAGTTTGTTTTGCATAATTTAAATAATAACTAACAACTTTTAAGGAAAATTGAATATTAAATCACAAACAAAAATTTAAACAAAATTCAATACCATTATTTATTCTTCGATTGGAACAAACTAAGTTGCATCAGGTCTCATTCAAGTTGCCTTCGAAAGTTTCATAGCATCTATCAATTCTTTCAAGTCTTTATCTTACTGAAATTACAAATAAAAAAAATCAAAGGATAAAAACATGTATTTATAAAGTCAGTCTAAAAAATATAGATTTAACCTTTTTATAGTATATTAAAATTAACTTTACTATTTCATATGCCTTTTGCACAATTGACTTTGTGCCAACAATGGATCCTA
Source organism: Heritiera littoralis (assembly GCA_031772115.1). Taxonomy (NCBI): domain Eukaryota; kingdom Viridiplantae; phylum Streptophyta; class Magnoliopsida; order Malvales; family Malvaceae; genus Heritiera; species Heritiera littoralis. Next base: position 2,228,226 of record JAPDPK010000083.1, on the reverse strand, counting down.
TCTCTTGATTTCTCCCACTAGCTGCGGTTCGTTCACTTTGAGCATGTGTTATAGTAAAAGTTATATTTTAATTTGATATTATTAACAAAAGTAGTTAAATTTATTGAATAAACAAATTACATTAAATTTACTTGTAATCTATTTATTGGTGATTGACCATTGCCAATCATCTAAATTTACATTATTTGGACAATCATTGCTCTTGAGATAGCTTTAGTACAAATGATAATGATGATTTTTATATTGAGCTTGCACTTGTTTCATCGTATAAGGATATATATCATCTAAAATTTTAATTTGAATGTCAAGAAAAATTCACTCTTTTAGATGATGTATATCTTTATGCGATAAAACAAGTGCAAGCTTAATATAAGAATCCATATTATCATTTGTACCAAAGCTACCTTAAGAGCAATGATTGTCTAAATGATATGGATTCTGATGATGGGCAATGTTAATTGCCAATAAATGGACTATAAGTAAATTTAAAGTAATTTGCTTATTCAATAAATTAACTAATTTTGTTAGTTATGTTAGATTAAAATATTTTTTTTACCATAACCGAGGCTCAAAGTGAATGAAGCATAGCTAATAGGGGAAATTAAGCGATAGGATTCATTGTTGGCACAATGTCAATTGTGAAAAAGGCATATGAGATGATAAAGCCAATTTTAATATATAATAAAAATGTTAGATCTAAATTTTTTTAGAATGACTTTTTAATTGTATGTTTTTATCGTTTGGTTATTTATTTATTTATTTTGTAATTTCACAAAGATAAAGACTTTGAAGAATGGCCAAATGTTGTGAAACTTTGGAAGGTAACACAAATGAGGGCTTATGGAACTTGGTCTATTCCCAATGTAGAAGAAATAATGATATAGAATTTGTTTAAATTTTTGTTTGTGACTTACTATTTTATTTTCTTTAAAAAAGGTAATTATTATTTAAACTATGTAAAATAAACTTTAAGAAAATAGTGAGAAAAATTAAGATAAGATTTCATTTGCACCTATATCATTAGGGTAGTATTTTGCTCTTGTTTTGGGAACAAAATTAAATTACTCACATGGAGTAAGTGTCGAAGGGACCGCATCTAACTTAAAAAAAAAAGTCACATTGTTGCAAAAGTTGAGGTTGCAAAGAAACATGCAAAGAAAGAGGTTGACAAGCTTATTGAAATCACAAAAAAGTAAGATGAGACCAACACCCAATTTCAAAAAAACATGGAAGCTCAACATGGAAGACGCAGGACTTAAGGTTGGGTTATTGAAAAACAAACAATGGAACTAAAACAAGTGAGAGACATTTGCATGATTAGCAGCTCAAAGACTTATTTCTAATTTGTTATGCAATGAATCTTTGTCAAATACCACAAGTAATGACTTTAAGTATAATAGTTAAATAATTAATGCCACATATTAGTATTATATTAATAACTACTTGTATATTTTTTATTGACTTGTTATTATTTTTTTATTTTTGTTTGTTTTATAGGAAAATAATAAAGAGTGAACTTTTATTGGGATCTTCTTACTTCTAGCTTGAATTTTCACTTGGACAAATTTTATACTAGTGGACTAAAATTTATTATGTAGTAATTATTTAGTATTTTGGTGGAAAGATATTAGAATGTTTTTAATTGATAAATGTACCATGGATATTACTTTTAAGAATTTTTTGTGGAAAGATATCCACCAAAATTATAATTATTTATTTTTGAATAATAATAATAATAATAATAATAATAATAATAATAATAATTATTATTATTATTATTATTATTATTATTATTATTATTATTATTATTATTAAAAGATGAAGTGGGCACTTTTTTTGTGTCATTAGAATTATATTTTATTTTGAAAAAAATTGACTATATTTTGTAACTATAAATCTTTTTTTGTAACGATGTGCATTTATAGTCATTAATGATTTTTTTTTATAAATTGATTAATATTAATTAAGACAATAACTAATATATTCGTTGACAATACTATTGTAATAAATACTTTTAAAATTTGTGACACAATTTATGAGTCACTATTTTGGTACTATTGATGGATAATCGTTTCTATAAAAAAAAAAGAGTGATAATAACTTTTTGTAATTATTGTAAATATTTTTAGAGTAGATATTGTCGTTACATAAAATAAATCCAAGTTATAGAGACAACATTTGTTTAACACTATTCTGATTTTTTATTGTTGAAACATTTGCCACAAGGAAGGTTCTAGATACGCCCATTTTTCTTCTTCATGCACCTATTTTTATTAGTGTTGTGAACAGTAATTTTGGAGAGAATAGGGTGTGATGAGAAAAAATTTGGGTTTATTTAGAAATTCTCTTGCCACAATAAAGTGTGTTATTGTGACAACATATTTTAGTTCCATATTCTAATACTTTTAGAGATGAAAAACTTGTCCTTACAAAATGAGTTCTTTAGGTGACAATAAAAGTTGTCACTAATAGAATAGTAATAGAGTTTTATATGATGACAAGTAACGATTGGAAAATCTATCGCTATAAATTATAGTAATTAAATTTTATGCTTTTAGTGACTAATTTTTTCTCCACTAAAAGTAATGTTTCTTGTAGTGAATGAATTTAAATGAATTTGAAGTCTAATGATTTTTATATCTAGTGCAACAACCACTTCTTGCATCAATGCGTCATGCGTGGAGTTCTACCTGTGTATGTTAGATATGCTATTACAAGATTTTGTTTGTACTTCAATGCTATATGTACAAAGTTATTGATGTAGTCAAGTTAGATAAGATAAAAAGCAATATTGCAATTACCTTGTGTTTGTTGGAAAAAATACTTTCTTCTTTCATTCTTCAATATCATGATTCATCGAACGGTACATCTTGTTCAAGAGATCCAATTTGTTAACCAATTTTCCTTCAATGGATATACTCATCAAATATATATATATATATATATATATATGTGTGTGTGTGTGAAGATATTAAAGGGGTATGCTTGAAATCGTATTAAGCCATAATGATGCATTGCAGAGTTCTATGTTGTGGAGGAAGTTATTGAATTTTGCAGAGTATTTGTCATATGTAAAAGTAGGCATAATCCTCTTGAACTGTCCAGTTTGATTGGTAGGCCATTATTAGGTGGTAAAATTATGAAAGTCAGTCTCGGTCGTGTTGTTGTGGAAAAAAAAATTCCATTTATCGAAGTAGATCATTATATAGAGTAATATCTGAAACCTTCTTATTAATTTCTTATTTATATTTGTTGATAAATAAATGAACCATAATTACGTTTGGAGATAATAAAGAGAAATAATTTAGAGAAGTAAGAAGAAACAAGTGGCTACAAGATGAATATAACCACACCTTTATCAGTTGGTTCTAGCAAAGAGTAATATATAATTTATACCGTTAGTTGAAGACATCCAATGACATCTTAACGATATGCAGATTGCAAATGAATTATTGATCTATAAAGATGATGCATTAGAGAAGTTAATTTGCTCTCATTTAGTATAAATCTTAAATTCGTCCCTGAACATTCGAATGCCCAAGCATAGCATCCAAGTGCTCTACACCAAATTTCAAATAGAAGTAAAATATAGGTAGGGCATTTTAATTACCCATGGTCAAATTTAACACAATTTATTCTGTTCGTTCTAAGCTCAATTTCATACTTTCAAATTTTCATTTTATTCACATACATGTATATTACATGAATTTAAAATTTTTTTTAATTATTAAAACATGAAAAAGAAAACTTCTTTTTTTTAATAAATAATATATGCAACAAAACTCCGCTTGTGTGAGTTAATGCAACTGGTCCCAAGCCCAAGTAAAGGAGGAGGGTAGCGGTAGGTTTGGAAAACCAGCCTTAAAAACTAGTCCAATCTTATGAAATGAACCAATATCAGAACATTGTTGGGGCATCCCTTACTCAGCGACGCGCTACTTCAGAGCCCGGGTAGAGTGAAAAGTGAGCAAGGGTTGCTAAGTCGTCGCCTGAAAGCGACGCACCACATTGATGCCTGGATGTGGTGTTAAATAGGTAAAGGTTCCCACACCATAATGGACGGGGATGGGTAAAGAAGTTAGTCCATAACCATAACCATAAGCTTAGGTTAGGATCTTGGAATATAGGTACGCTTAGTGGTAAGTTAACTGAGATTTGTGAGGTTATGAGTAGGAGGAGGGTTAACATCTTGTGTCTTCAAGAAACCAAATAGGTTAGGGAAAAGGCTAGAGAGATAGCACCTTGACAATATAAGCTTTGATATACAGGGAAAGATAGAGACCGAAATAGAATAGGTATCATTATAGATAAAGAGTACCATAAGGATGTTGTACAGATTAGGAGACAAGGGGATAGGATTATTTTGGTTAAGCTAGTCCTAGGAGAAGAGGTGTTGAATGTCATTAGCGTGTATGCACCCTAGATAGGACTTGATGAGGTTAGTATACGACAATTTTGGGAGGATTTAGATAAGGTAGTACAAGAAGTGCCTATAGGAGAAAACCTTTTTATTGGCTGCGATCTTAATAGACATGTAGGTACAAGTAGAGAGGGTTTTGAGAGCATACATGAGGGTTTTAGTTATGGTGTAAGAAACAAGGGTGGGGATGCTATTTTAGATTTTACTTTATCTTATAACCTAATCCTAGTAAACACGTTGTTTAAGAAGAGAGATTCTCATCTTATAACCCTTAGAAGTAGACCAAGAGCAAGTCAGATAGATTTCTTTTTAACTATGAGTAATGATAGACATAGATGTTTGGATTGTAAGGTTATCCCAGGTGAGAGTGTTACCACGCAACATAGACTCCTAATTCTAGATATGAAGATAGATAGACGATATCGAAGGAACCAACAAAAAGGAATTGAAAGGATTTGATGGTGGAAGCTAAAAGATGATTGTCATACAATATGTACAGATAGTTGGATTCAAAAAGAGGATTGGATAATAGAAGAGAACCCAAATGTAATGTGGAATAAGATGGCAAAATGCATTCGAGAGGTGGGCAAAGAGACATTAGGTGTATCAAACGGAAGAGTGTCAACTGGAAAGGACGCAACATGGCGGACTGCAGCAGTAAAAGATGCTACAAAGACTAAGCAAGAGTGTTACAAGGCTTTGAAAAAGAACAATACAGAAGAGAGTTTTACAAAATATAAGTTAGCAAAAAAGGAGGCCAAAAAGGTTGTGGCAAAAGCTAAGACGAAAGTTGCGAAAGAGAATTACGACAAGTTGAACACAAAGGAGGGAGAGAAAAAGATATACAGATTGGCCCGAGTAAGAGAAAGGAGGAGTCGCGACCTAGGAGTTGTGAAATGTATTAAGGATGAGCATTAAAGAACTCTCGTTAAAGATAATGACATTAATGATAGTTGGCGTGATTATTTTGACAAATTATTTAATGACGGACAAAATAAAGTTTTGGATAATATCTCGGTACCTCTCAAGGATTTAAATCAGTGCTTTATGTGTAGAATCAAAGAGACAGAGGTAAAAGAGGCATTAAAGATGATGAAGAACGGAAAAGCTATTAGACCTGATGACATTCCAGCTGAAGTTTGGAAATGCCTTGGAGATGTAGGACGTAGGTGGTTGACAAATCTATTTAATAAGATTTGGCACACTAACACAATGTCGGAGGAATGGAGGAAGAGTGTCTTGATACCTACCTCTATATAAAAACAAGAGAGATATTCAAAGTTGCGCCAACTTCCGAGGCATAAAATTAATGAGTCACACGATGAAACTATGGGAGAGAGTGATAGAACAGAGATTAAGAAAGAATGTAGAGATATCGGAGAATCAATTTGGTTTTATGCCAGGTTGATCAAGTATGGAGGCAATATATTTGCTTAGATAACTTATAGAGCGCTCTCGAGTGATAGGTAAAGATCTCTATATGGTCTTTATAGATTTGGAGAAAGCATATGATAAAGTATCTATGGAGGCACAATGGTGGTCCTTAATGAAGAAAAGAGTTCCTTTGAAATATATTGAACTAATTAAGGACATGTATAGAGATGCAAGGACACATGTGAGGACAGGTAGGGGGCAAACAAGTGAGTTTCCTATCATAGTGGGATAACACCAAGGGTCAGTGTTGAGTCCATTTTTGTTTGCAGTAGTTATGGACAAACTAACAAAATTCATCCAGGATAAGGTGCCTTGGTGTATGATGTTTGCAGATGATATTGTCCTATGTGCGGAAACTAGAGCGGAGATCAATGCAAAGTTGGAATTATGGAGACAAACATTGGAATCGAAAGTATTTAAACTAAGCAGAGTGAAGACTAAATACATGGAGTGTAAATTCAGTTCTAATCAAGTGGAAGAGCATGATATAGTGACGTTAGATAGGGTGGCGATACCTAAGCGAGATCATTTTCGATATCTGGGATCGATAGTAAAGATGAATGGAGAGATTGATAGTGATGTGACCTATAGGATTCAGGCTAGATGGAGTAAATGGAGAAGTGCTACAAGTGTATTGTGCGATAAAGGAATTCCTATATGGTTAAAAGGCAAGTTTTATAGGACAATTATTAGACCAACATTGTTATATGGTAGTGAATATTGGGCGACCAAGAGGTTACATACACAAAAGATGAGTGTAACAGAAATGCGAATGTTGCAGTGGATATGTGGATATACAAGAAAAGATAGAATGAGAAATGATGATATTTGTAAGATGGTTGAAGTGGTACCTATCAAAAACAAGATGTGTGAAAATCGTTTACATTGGTTTTGACACATAAGACATAGACCTATAGATGCTCCAATTAGGAGAATAGAGGCTATGGATGTTAAGAGAAGGGTTAAGACTAGAGGAAGACCGATAAAGACTTAGAAGGAAGTAGTTTGAAAAAATATGGAGGTTTTAGAATTGGATGAGTAAATGACCTTGGATAGGAATTTATGGAGGAAGAGAATACATATGAACGATCTAACATGAATTCAGATATTGGTTCATATAGCGTATTCCAATCTTTTAGGATAAAGGCTCTAATAATGATGATGATAATGATACAATATATGCAACATGACTAGCATTGGGAGACCCATGCCAAATGGGTCAAATTGGTTCGGAATCAAAACATACCTATTCGATGGGATTTCGGTTCAACTCCAACCCAACCCATACCCTAATGGAGTGGTTTCAAAATTTTTTTAACTAGAACCGAATAAAACCTGGTACGGTATAAGTCTAGAACCTGAGATTTCGAACTGATTTTGGAACTAGGTGCAACAGTCGTTGCACTTGTCTTGGCTTATACTGGCCTGCTGATGTCATACTGAAATCAGCAGGCAACAACAATATATTCGTTGCCCTTTTTAAAATTTTTTTCTTTTATATTTTTTTCTATAAATACTCCTTCATTTCTCACTTTCTCTCCACACAGTCACTTCTATTCTTTTCAATTCTCTCATATTCTCCCTAAATCATTCACATTATTTTCTTAAATTACTTATAGTTCTCTTCAATTCAATTGTATTATCTAAAATTCTCACCAATTCCTTAGAAACATATATTTACTAATTTACTTTAATATTCATAGTTTCATTTGATAAAGTAAAAAAAATTTATTTATTAGATTTCTAAGCTTATTATTTTAAAAAAGACATCTAGTTTAGAATTTTTAAACTCATCGTTTTGTTTTGAAATATTAAAAGCAATTGGTTGGAAATCAAATAAATAAATAAATTAAAATAATAACTAAAAATATCAAAACTGAATTGGTTCGAACCAAAACTTCTGCCCCGGTTCCACTGACGAGATTGATTCCCCCTTATGATTGGAAGAGAATTGAAACTAGTCTGGTACTTAATCAAATTGATCTGTTTAATATCAAACTGATCTGGTTAATTTAGCGGGCAAACCAGAACTGGTACATTCTAATTCGAAATCGATTCGATTCGGCCGATTAGGTCCCTAGACCGGGTAATGCTTTCGCGCATGCTTGTATTCGGAGGTTTTAACATATGCTCCGAGGAGGAAGATTTCAAAATATATCTCCTTGTCCAATTTGTGTTCGATGGTTGACTTTCTCTTATGTTTAAGTCCTTTTATTGCGTTCGAGGGTTTACTTTTCAATAGAAAATAACCAAGTGTAATTTTTGAATTGATAAAAATAATAAAATTTCTCATCATATGACCTCAGTTTCTAATACTAAAAATATGAGCAGTATTATGTACCAAAAAAATAAATAAATATGAGCAATATTATTTAATTATCTAACATCTAACATAAAATAAAAGCTGATTATTTGATTTATTATGATGACATGTAACTTTAAAAAAAATTGAGGTGAAGAAGTACTTTAAATATTGCAATATAAAATGCGTTTAACCTATATTTATTTCCTTTTTTTGGTATTTATTTACTCTTGAAGACATTCAAATTGTTGACTTTTGAGTAATGTTGAACTGAAGTTCCTATGTTCGAAAACAAGGGAAGAGAGTGTTTTCCCTTTCCCATGGGCTTTGATAATAGAAATGACTGACGAGAGTCTGAAGGGTTCCTGTCTGGCTTGGGCTCTATGTTTGAGCTTCGGCTGCTGGGCTTAGGGTTTAAGCCACGTCCGATTCTTTACTTGTCTTAGAACTTTTGTTGAAAGGATTTTTCCACACCTTGAAAAATTCAATCTCATTGTATTTGCTGCTTGTAGTTAGACCTTCATGAAAATTCATAGGGGCAATTCCTCGATAAAAGAAGGATTAACATTACCTTCATTATTTATTTTACACAGAAATGTTGCTGAACTGAAACCAAAATTTATACGCACAATTTATTGAATGGATTTATATATGATGCATTGATATTGTATAGTTTCTATATATTATCAATGCACTAGAGATTGACACTTCATCAATAGGCCCTTATATAAAAATATAAATAAATTTTTTAAATTTACCCATAAGAGTTTATTGATGAGGTGTCAACATCTAGTGTATTAATAATATATAAAAATTATATATTATCAATGCATCATATACAAACTCTTATTGAATTTGATTCACAAACTGCACCCTTAACTAGAAAATAAAAAATACAAACTCTATCCTCCAATTATCTCTGTCATTTGGGCCTAACCCAAGTGATAAAAGTAAGATGGGATTTGGGTATAGTTTTTACCTTCGCGCCTTTAATTTTCTTTGTCGTTTTGGTATAACGGATCAAGACTAACATGTAAGATTTGAGTAAAAACTTTCAAGATTTGAGTAAAAACTTCATATAATAATTTTTCTTAGTACTTTCTCTTATTTTTAAAAGTTTTGAGGTCCCAAATTTCAGTCTCACCAAGCATGATATTGAGTTTATTTGTTTAGTATTTGTTTAGTTTATTGTTATTATTTGTATTTATCATTTTATCAAATTACCGGTTCATAGAATGTAATATGTTGATTGTGATTATAATTTTAAATGAGAATATACTATTCAAAAAAAAGTTTGAGCTTAGGCTCATAAGTGAATAGTTATATTTTCATTTTTGAAATGTGAAAATTTTGTTAATGTAAAATTCAATTTGCATTTTTTTTAACTAAAGGTTTCTATTATACTAAAAAAAATCAAATTTAAACATTGACTAGACATTGAATTCATAGATAAATGTTTGACACACTGGCCACCAATGGTGATGCATGTCCTATTCTTCCCAGGTGATGGCAATCGACATTTAATCTCTTCTCTTAATTAAAATCCTTAATTACCACATCTTGGAAACTTTCAATTTCTAAAATTTTATATTTAAATTGTAAAAAGGAGTTTAAGTGTTATGAAACTTTAATTTGTGTCCATGTAAACCTATATCATCTTAAACAAGTTTATATCAAATATTTTTGAGTTAGTGTCAATTAGGCAGCGCAAGCAAAAATTAATTTTATACCTAAAGTAGTATGGAAACATCTTGTAGTTTAAAAAAAATTTTCATAATCTATTATAATTTGTTAAAATTCTTTCAATTTTTATACATAAATCTGACAAGATCTTTAGATCTATAATTTTTTATTAAAATATTCTTTATTTAGGTTCATCTGGAAACTTCATCATCAAATTAACAAAAAACTACTAGCCCTAGCTAACATAAGTCAAAAACATAAGAGTACTATATAGGACACTTTCCAGGAAGTAAAGGGCGCAGCTTCTGGTCATCATCTTAGAGACTCTTTTCTTTAACAGTAATAAACACCATTAAGTAATGGCCACTATATTAAAGGGAGATTTTTGCTGCCTTCCACAATGATTCGGTTGTACATAACATGACCTAATTGCATATTATATATATATATATATATATATATATATATATATATATATATATATATATATATATATATAGATATTGAACATGAGACTGCCACTATGTCAGATCCAAGAAACCTTTAAATATGTATATATGTATGTATGTATGTATGAAATAAACATTAAAAAATGACCTAAATGAGTTTAGTGATCCCAGAAATATTCATAGATACAAAATAAACAAAAACCAAATAAACCATATGCACCATCTCAGCATTATATATAGCCAAATTCACCAATTAAATTTTTTATGATTTTGATTATCCCAAAAATACTCAAAACCATAAAACACAGCATCAACTAATGCTCATGAATGAATGCCCCATCAGCCTGCACATGGCCTTGTTCCCCATCCCCTCAGCCCTCATGGGGGTCCTCAAATTCTAATAAATTTCAATTACAGGATAAGAAAAATGCCCAAATAAATGCAATAATTAAATTAATAAATGAAGAATATGGAATTGTACATGATATGGGGAAAAAAGGAAATACTATTAGCATTAAAACTGGGGATATGGAATAGAAACAAACGCAGCAAACTATGACAGAGAGAAAGGACGACCAGACAGTAGCAAAAACAGGTGATTATTAAACAAGCCCCATTAGCAATAAACAAGCCAGACAATAGGGTTAAGTTTATTGCTTCTTGTCCATTACAAATGTCCTAGATCTTTTTGCATATCTATATACCAAATATATATTCAAATAAAAAGTACAGACACATCCAAAGAAGCTGCAGCCTGGTAGCCTTTTGCTCTATTCCAGGATCTTGTTACAGCCCGTAACCATGCCTTGTCCAGACTTTAGGGATACAGAAACTTGGAAAGAGCCAGCGGCTGGCCAGAGGCTTGGTATATGGTTTAGGCTCTGCTCTTGCATTTCTCCATTGCTCTTGGAGCTGAAATTAGTTTTAGTAAAGCTAACATTAATTACTAACATGTTGTTAACTGAATCTGCCTTTAGTGGATAGGTGATAATAAGTCAACATACCAAGCCCAATTGCTTCTGATCCTTTCATTATGCGCAAGCGTTTGCATGAGTCAACAAACATCCTGTGAGAAATTAAGCAAAGATTAGTGGCAGAATTCACCTTATACTATGTGTCAGTGTCAGTGCCGGGAGATTGAGGCATCTAATGAAGATTAACATATACTTAGGCAAAGTTTCCTTTCCTTTGGTTGGTTGATTATAATTTATAAGCTTTAGGCTTTGTACATTTTATTGAAGGGAATTGAATATATATAGAACTTACTCCCATGGGACATCACCCACGAGCATCCAGTCGCCATCCTTATCTTCATAGGTTGGCACATAATCAGAACTGTTGAGAAGATCCATCAGCTTGCTCTCATTCATGAAGTCTATCATTCCTTGAGATCCATAATTACCTTCAAAAACAAAAACAGCCATGCATACATGTCAATTTTACTTGTTCCAGAGAGAGAGAGAGAGAGAGAGAGAGAGAAAATAATACCATGAAATTATTCAGAGTGATATATCCTAAAGTAAGACATGCAACCTAAAAACTGTAGCTTCTTATGACAACTCTAAAAAAGTTGTATCATTATTGATCAACCTTAAGGATATACTATTGATCTAGTGCGTTTTTTTATAGTTTCTTTCGCCTATAGGTCGGCACTTTGTCTTCAATGCTACAAAAAAATAACAGTAACCAGGCAGCTTTCTTTTCCTTCTATAGCGTAAAAATACACTATTTTTTGGTATGTAATATTACCTAATCAAACATTTTATCCCAATGCAAAACCCAACTTTTCATTTTTGCCTTGCATCGTCTTTGCCTTTGCCTTTTTAAAGAAGTTTAAAGAAAGGGTAATATTATAAGCATATAATATAGGAAATCATGTTGTTTATAATTTTCTAACCTGTCATTCCAAGCGGAGGGGTTATATTTTTGGATGGGTTATGGACAAAATCACATGGATTGGTACTTTTTTTTGGTATGATAATGAAACTAACAGTATACTTACCCATAGTGAAGGAACTGAACATCTTAGCCAAGGCATCAGATAACTCTTGGTAGCTCTTGTACATCTTCAAATCTACCTTGCGCAGATATGGGGCACCATCCATGCAGACCTTCACAAAAGCTGCACTGCCACTGCTAGCTTTCTCACTCTCCTCGCTGCTATTCTTCTGGTTAGCCATAATGTTCTTCCTGTAAGATCGAACTGGTGGCCAACCCACAACTTGTGCCCTGCAAATCCAAACCCAAATGGATATTATTATTACTCTTTAAAGAACAAAACGTATTTGTTAGTTATATAAAAAGAACCCTAATATCCTTTATAGAAAAGTAGCAGATCATTATATAGTATGATAATGAAGTTTGATAGAAATTTATTGGACTTACTTGGATGGTGGTTTTGCTGGATCTTTGGTGCTAGCAGGGAGAAGATTTCTCCCTTTTGAGCCATTCTCTATGTTCTTATTCAGATCCATGCCAGTTTCCTTAGACTGAAGATTAAGCTTCAAATCGACAGTCTCAGAGAAGCCTCTTTTCCCAGTAGTCTTTGGGGAGCTTTCCACTTCATTTCCACCACCGCCGCCATCTCCACCTCCACCAGGCAAGCCAAGACACAGCTCAGTCTCTTTGAAGTTCCAATCACTCTCATTTCCAAGCAAGTTGGCCATTTTGCGACTGACTTCCATGGCAGAAATAACCTCTCTTGACCCCTTTTTCTTCTTTCTTTTGGATCTATATCTCTCTCTTCTCTCTCTTGAGTTTTTCTTGATATATAGCTTTTGCTTGTGCTTATTCTTCTGTCATTGCTTCTGCTATTATGTTTGCCAAGAGCGAGAAGAGAGAGAAACCCTCAATAATATAAACTGTGGGGTTTAGTGTTTATGGCTGCATGTGTATGTCACATCAGCTTCATGATCTACCGTTCGTCAACACGTGGAGGGAGATGGGACGTCAGATCTTGAACCAAAGTACTTAACTAACTTTTTAAACCGACTGCTTACATAGTGAACGTGATTGGATTCTTGGGTTTGGGAGGTCGTCTCGTCTCTTTGGTCAACTATATATCACATGCAAACAACTTGGAACATTGGTAAAAGACATTTAAACAAGGTGAAAAGGATTATGTAAAGCCCTTGTGGACCTAGCTACTTAATCGGTTACCCTTTCTAATCATTACATCAAGATTATATGTAGCTATAATTAGGTTTCTTAGTTTCTTGTAGAAGATCATAGGAAAGTTCAATGAGCCATATGGAAGATGGAGATGTTGTCTTCGGTACAATTTTGAACTTAGATTTATATTTGATAAAATGCTATAACAGTAATTATACTATTTATCTTAACATTTGAGTTAATAATAAATACATATTATTATTAAATCAAATGTTGTCAATGTTAATTGGAATTCATCAATTGAGATCATGATCGCAAACAATTTCAAAATGATGATTTTTTATTAAACAAAACCTTTTGTAGTGTTTGGAACAACAATCTTTTAAACAGACTAAAAAATTTGTACTTGGGTTTAAGAAAAATTCCTTTTAGTTCGCATATATAAAAATGTAAATTATTTACGTTAACTTCTTTCTTAAGATGGGGAAACATTGAATTTATTTGCACAGAAGAAATTTTTATTTCTTTGTGTCTTTAATTGTCGAAAACTACTATTATTTCACCACACAAATTCAATTTTTCATGTTAACATATTGTTTGACCTAATTATTTTTTAATTCAAATCTTAATGCTCTTTTTTTTTTCTTTTTTTATTATTAATTTTGTAGCTGGGGGAGAATGATATCATTTTAAGAGTGATTATCTCTTTTTTTTGTGTGTGTGTGACATTACTATTAAGCAAGCTGTTCGTCAGCCACTTAATACTCTATTTTTTTTTTCTTTTGGTTAGAATAATTATATTTCATACATTGTATAAATCTTATATACCATCAATAAATCATGACATATCATTTCATTAATAAATTTATAAATTTTAAAAAAATATTCTTAATAAATTCACTAATGAATGAAATGTTATAATATATGATTTAATGACAATATGTTATATTTATAAACTTATGGTTAACAAATATAATTTTTTTTAAACACATACATTTATCATTCAACAAAATGTTAAGATGCTAATTAATGCTCCCCAAGCCTCAACTTTTAACATCGAAGTAAGGCAAATAACATACTGGATTTAATTAGTCACACTGTTAAATAAACTTAATAATGGACTTGCGCACGTAATAAAATTGTCCAAACTCATCACAGAGTTGAGTTTTCTATTATAATTTTACATATAACATACCCCATATTCAAGTTAAAATTTTAAACATCAATCATTACTTAATCTTTCTTTTGCAGAAAAAAAAAAAAGAATGACCATAAATCAATACTATCTCATTTTTTATTGAAAACCCATTATCAAATTGATTACTGTCATTTCTAGGCATAATTGGAAGTCACAAAAGTTTAACAAATCACAATCATGGATTTTTTTTTGTGGGGGGGGGGGGGGGGGGGGGGGGGGGGGGAATGAATGGGAAGGGATGGGGTTGCCAATTTTCATATGCTTCATCAATTTTATATAATTGTGCATGACCCAATCTAATTATACCATCTTGTATAAATTAAAACAAAATAAGTATATTTTATAGTAAAGATACTTCTAAGAACCTTCCAATTATGCACATTGTCACATAAACCAATAATTCATCCCATGCAATGCAACACCAAGTTTTGTTAAATACCATATATCCATCTCATAGAGCGGCAGTATGTCTACACAGTACAAATATATTGTTTTTCTTCATTTTTTATTAGATCAAGTAATTCTAGATAAAATATACTGACACAATACAAAAATAACATGAATAAAAAATACAAAAATGATATAAGTAAAAATTTGATAAAAATTGTAACAACTAAAACATAATTTTGTATTTTACGTGTTGATATAAATTTTAACACTATATTTTTATTTTACATAATATAAACACAATTTTATATAACACCAGTATAAATTTTTTAAACCAAATACCAAATCTAATTTATTTTTCTGCCTGATAAATCTCTTAAGAAGAAGTTCATGAATAATTACTATTAACTAGACCAATTGAAAGGGCAAAAATAAAAGTCTGGATCAGCTGCAGTTAAAAGACAACTTTCTTGAATTGACACTTGCCCACCCTTGGAGATAACAATTAATGACGGATGAATTTTTTTTTAATTACTAAAATGCATTTAAATCCTCGAATTTTTTGGTGTTCTGTTTTCTAGAACACCACAGTTGCCATTAGAAAATTTCAGTTATTGTACATAAAGTTTTCTTAAAATCATATAAGAAAAACTGATTCAATTGAGTTAAAAACGGGTGAACTGTGTACTAACTCATTTCCAATGCTGGTCTGAATCCCCTGCCTCCGCTTATCATAAAGAGTGACTTAAACGTTGTTATTTCTTGGATCAAGGATGTTAGCTCAAGCCTTTGGAGATAAGTAATTTGCTTAACAAGATGTTTAATCTTATCTCATGTTTTTGAGATATTTCTTTTGTCCATGTGTTCATAGAAGCAAATTCCTTTACTGATTTCCTCGCAAAATGAGGGGTTCATAGAAACTCTGAATTTATTGTTTGTCTGTAAATTTTTTTTATCAATATACACTACAAGAAAATTGATTTTCAGCGACGGAAATTTAGCTACGGAATTTTTCCGTCGCTGATAATTAGTATTAGCGACGGATTAGCGACGGATTAGTGACGGAATTTATACCGAAGTTAGCGACGGAATTAGCGACAGAAATTCGTCGGTAATTCGCGACGGAATATTTTCCGTCGCTAATTCCGTCGCTAAATATGGCGGGATATACTGTTCAATTGCGCCAAATTATTAGCGACGGAATTGTCTGTCGCTAAACCCAAAACATAGATAGAAATTAGCTACGGAATTTTTCCGTCGCTAATTCCGTAGCTAATGACCTTTAGCTACGGAATTAGCGACGGAAATATTCCGCCGCTAATTTCCCTTCATCATTTTTTGGTGGAATAAGTATATAGAACTTAGCG
Source organism: Heritiera littoralis (assembly GCA_031772115.1). Lineage (NCBI taxonomy): Eukaryota > Viridiplantae > Streptophyta > Magnoliopsida > Malvales > Malvaceae > Heritiera > Heritiera littoralis. The sequence continues at coordinate 2,211,875 of JAPDPK010000083.1, read as the reverse complement.
ACGGAATTTTTCCATCGCTAATTCCGTAGCTAAAAGTCATTAGCTACGGAATTAGCGACGGAAAAATTCCGTCGCTAATTTCCCTTCATTATTTTCAAAGAAATAAATGTATAGAACTTAGCGACAGAATTTTTCCGTCGCTAATTCCGTAGCTAAAGGTCATTACCTACGGAATTAGCGACGGAAAAATTCCGTCGCTAATTTCCCTTCATCATTTTCGGTGGAATAAGTGTAGAGAACTTAGCGACGGAATTTTTCCGTCGCTAATTCCGTAGCCAAAGGTCATTAGCTACGGAATTAGCGACGGAAAAATTCCGTCGCTAATTTCCCTTCATCATTTTCGGTGGAATAAGTGTGAGAACTTAGCGACGGAATTTTTCCGTCGCTAATTCCGTAGCTAAAGGTCATTGGCTACGGAATTAGCGACGGAAAAATTTCGTCGCTAATTTCTCTTCATCATTTCGGTGGAATAAGTGTATAGAACTTAGCGACGGAATTTTTCCGTCGCTAATTCCGTAGCTAATGACCTTTAGCTACGGAATTAGCGACGGAAAAATTCCGTCGCTAAGTTCTCTACACTTATTCCACCGAAAATGATGAAGGGAAATTAGCGACGGAATTTTTCCGTCGCTAATTCCGTAGCTAATGACCTTTAGCTACGGAATTAGCGACGGAAAAATTCCGTCACTAATTTCCCTTCATCATTTTCGGTGGAATAAGTGTGAGAACTTAGCGACGGAATTTTTCCGTCGCTAATTCCGTAGCTAATGACCTTTAGCTACGGAATTAGCGACGGAAAAATTCCGTCGCTAATTTCCCTTCATCATTTCGGTGGAATAAGTGTATAGAACTTAGCGACGGAAAAATTCCGTCGCTAAGTTCTCTACACTTATTCCACCGAAAATGATGAAGGGAAATTAGCGACGGAATTTTTCCGTCGCTAATTCCGTAGCTAAAGGTCATTAGCTACGGAATTAGCGACGGAAAAATTCCGTCACTAATTTTCCTTCATCATTTTCGGTGGAATAAGTGTAGAGAACTTAGCGACGGAATTTTTCCGTCGCTAATTCCGTAGCTAAAGGTCATTAGCTACGGAATTAGCGACGGAAAAATTCCGTCGCTAATTTCTCTTCATCATTTTCGGTGGAATAAGTGTATAGAACTTAGCGACGGAATTTTTCCGTCGCTAATTCCGTAGCTAATGACCTTTAGCGACGGAATTAGCGACGGAAAAATTCCGTCGCTGATGTCTTAAATTCAAAAAAAATAAAAAAAAATTTGAATTTTTCCCGCCTGAGCTGTAGCGGGAAATATTTTGACATAGCATTAGCGACGGAATTTCCGTCGCTAATCCGTCGGTAATTCCTCTGTATGCGCGCCAAAGACTCTATGTATTCTCATATTCTCTGTTTTCTCTCCTCTTCACTCCTCTCTATCTTCTTTTTTTCCATTTTCTCGTTTTTTTTCATAGTTTTTCTTCTTTATCCCTCTTTCCTTTTATTTTTTTCCTTTTTTTTGTAAATTTACTCTATTTTTCTTTAATACTTATATTTTTGTTTTTTGTTTTTTACTTACAGATGATGATGATGATACGGTGAGGTGCTGGTGGTAGTGGTGATAATGATGTTGAAGATAATGTATTTTTGTTTTTTTTAGTTAATTTATTTTAAGATAATGTTTATGGATTTAAGTATAAATATTAGGTTTATTTTAAATGTTTTTCTTTCTCTCTCTCTCTCTCTCTCTCTCTCTCTATATATATATAAATATAAATATAAATAATTAATTTCAGAACATTTGTTTTTTGACAAAATTCATAGAAATTAGCAACAAAATCTGTTAAATAAGTGAAAAAATTCATCAAATTAGCGACGGAATTTATCACATTAGCGACGGAATTTCCGTCACTGATGCTCATTAGTGACAGAATATTTATTGAATTAACAAAAATAACAAATTATCAGCGACGGACTTAGCGACAAAAATTCCGTCGCTGATGCCTTTTAGCGACGGATTTTTTTATAAAATAAAATAATAATAAAACTATCAGCGACGGAAATTTCCATCGCTGATGCTTTTTAGTGACGGATTTTCATGTAAATTAAAAGACGAAATTATGTTTTTAGCGACGAAATTTTTCGTCACTAATGCCATAAAATCCGTCGCTGATGTAAAAAAATTCTGTTGCTAAGTAGCGACGGAATTACCGACGGAAATGAAGTTTTAGCGACGGAGTGAGCATCAGCGACATCGATTTTTTCAACAGAAAAATTTCCGTCGGTAATCCGTAGGTAATCCGTCGCTGAAGACCATTAGCGACAGAATTTAACTATCAGCGACGAAATTTTCCGTCGCTAATTCCGTCGCTGAAGGTTCATTTTTTTGTAGTGATAGTTTTTCTAACTTTCAAAAAAAAAAGCTAAAATCATTGTTTACACACACAATGGATAAAAAGAACGTTAATGCACAGTTCAATTAGTAAATAATGGTTGAAAGGGTTTAAAAGGACTTTTTATAATTAGTAAATAATATATAATTAGCAAATAATATGGTGTAACTTCCATTAAAGGACTATCTATGAATAGACTATGTTTATAACCTATGGTTTTTTTTATAGGATAAGCAATGCTTTAGTGATGTAACAGTGATGTTTTTTTAGTTCAATTAGATTTTTAACGTTTTGAAAAAAAAAATTCATTGATTTTTTCTAAATGATCATTTCTATAGCATACATTTTTTTCAATTGAAGTTTGAAAATGTCTTGTAGAGGTAGGAATTAAGTGGTTGATAGATCTTTTTAACAAGATTTCCCACACTAACAAAATGCTTGAGGAATGAAGGAAAAATGTCTTAATACCTTTTTATAAGAACAAGAGAGATATTTAAAGTTGCTGCAACTATCGATGCATAAAACTGATGAGTCACAGGATGAAATCATGGGAGAGAGTGATAGAACGAAGATTAAGAAAGATTATACAGATATATGAGAACCAAGTTAGTTTTATGCCTGGTCAGTTGACTATGAAGGTAATAGACCTACTAGGACAACTTATGGAGCATTTTCGAATGTTTAATAAAGATTTTCATATGGTCTTTATAGACTTGAAAAAACATATGATAAAGTGCTTAGGGAGGTGTTATGGTAGTTTTAATGAAGAAAAGAGTTCCTATCAAATATATTAAACTAATTAATGATATGTATGGAGATGCATAGACATATGTGAGAATATGTGAAGGGAAAACAAATGAATTTCCTATCACAGTAAGATTACATTAAGAGTCATCACTAAATCCCTTCTTGTTCGCTATAGTGATGGACGAGCTGACAAAATCCATTTAGGATAAGTGCCTTGGTGTATGATGTTTGCAAATGATATTATCTTGTGTGCTAAGACTAGAGTAGGGATTAATGCAAAGTTGAAGCATGGAGATAGACACTAGAATCAAGATGTTCAAAATAAGCAAAGTGAAGATTGAATATATAGAATGTAAATTCAGTTCAAACAAGAGGAAGGTTAGAACATAATGACGTTGGCAATACCTAAGCAAGATCATTTCTGATATCTGGGGTCAATCATACAGATAAATGGAGTCTTATTTTGTTCCTACTCCTCACCCTCAGCCTCCCACATCCTTATGCTTGAGGTCTAGTTCAACCTTCGAGTCGACCTCTTCATTATCCTCCAGCTTCTCCTCCAATTGTCAACCTTGAAGGTAGATTGTTCCCTCACATAGATAGCATTGATGATGATGATGTCAACATTCCACTAATGGAGTGTCAACTAGTCTAATCTTTAGCCATAGAACAACCGTTACTCGAGGCAAGGGATATCGACTGAGCACCTTTTTGATGAGGGTACACCTTTTAGCAGTGGGAGTGCTAATGGTTGGAAAAGAACAAAAGGCCCAAATCAAGGGATGCCCGCACTGCTAAATCTAAAGAATAGGGTATTGCTTACTTATCTCAGTAACATGTATTCTATTTATAATTTTTTAATTTACATGCAAGTCTAACCTTAAATATGATATTTAAGAAATTTTTTTCTTTTTGGTAGTGCTTTTCTCCAACCTTCCGCTTTAAGGACTATATTAAGCCTAATTAAAGAAAATCACTCAAAATCAAGGCCCACATAAAAAAAGATTTCACTGGACATGGAACAACAGATGTGGGTAAATTTCAGGTATATTACCTTAAAATCTAAAAATTTATGACTTTTTTAATAAATTGAAATTAATTAATAAAATTGTTTGCTGGAAATGCTCATGTGGCCTCCTCAACAGATCGCTATTGTGTATCAAATATAGGAGCACAATTGCAAAACACATTTTAAAGACATGCTGGTGTTCGAAGAAGAAAAGCAATTCATCGTTTTTGGACATATAACATTTTTTACTACAAGGGGTATAATTTGTCCAAGTGGATTATAGTCTAAATATGGAATAAGTTAGTTGAGAATGAATGGGGGACTCAACAATGGGAGGTGAGGTATAGAAAAGGAAAACAAAATCGGTTGATGAAAAAGGAATGATCTGTAACCAAGCATACATGCAATTTTGCTTCTTTTTCGATTCATGAATATAGAATGGTAAGTCAAAATAATAAACGTATTTTTTATTCTTTGACAATATTCTTATTTAATGTAGACACAAAGTAAGGGTTGAGCACCGACATATAACGAATTATTTGATCGGACCCACAAATGTTTGGACGAAGATGGTGATTAAGTGGACAAGAAGTCCAAATATCAGTGTACATAATTTACCCTGATGGCTTGTCATACATTTTATTATCTTTTAAAGTTTATTATTTAATATTCTTTTTCTTATTACATTGTAGGAAAGGTATCCCACTTTGTTAACTCAGAAATACGATGAGGACATGAGCACCTATCCCCTGTTTGATCCAATTACATAGTGTGAAGTAATTAGAGGGATGGATACCACGCGTATGTATACTTATGGATTCGAAACTAGGTCACAATGCCATGATTTGTGGCAAGGCACACCACTTTGATATAATTACGTCTTTGCTCAATCTTTTTGCACATCCTATTCAACTTACGTTCCTTTTTTATCTCGCTCTTAGAGAAGATGGTACTCCTGAATCTAATTAAGAAGTGCAGCATTTGAAAGAAGAGATTAAAGACATGAAGCTTTGGTTAAATCATTGGAAGGTACATTATTTGATTTTAGGAATCAAATGATGAGATACGTGATGAGTAATACCACTCACAGAGGATAGCCAGAGGCTGGATCGTCTGGATGGGAGACCATGTTGATCAATGAGACCATTTTTTTTTATTATGTATTATATGAATTATAGATGATGATGATGATGATGATGATAATGATGATGATTTTTTTTTTTGGTTGATATTGAGTGGATGTTGAACGAAAAATTGTGGATGTTAATTTTGGACGAATGTGATACTATATTTGATGAATGAAATCGATATTGATTCATTAGTTTCTATAGATTTTACTCATATATTTGATTATATTAAGTACCCAAAAGAGCCGCAAATATTTTTTAATAAAAAAATTTTAAAAAAAGGACTTTAGCAATGGAAATTTGATACTAAAAGCCATTGTTGTCGGATTTTTTTAAATAAAATAAAAATTTTAAAATACAATGGCTTTAAGTGTCGGAATTTCGAAGCTAAAAGCCATTAGTATAGGATTTTTTTAACACAAAAAAATGGCTTTTGGTGTCGGAATTCCAACATTAAAAGCCATTAGCATCATATTTTTTTAAAATATAAAATATAAAAATTATGTCTTTTGGCATCAAAATTTTGATACTAAAAGCCATTAGCAACGGGTTTCTTTATAAAAATAAAAAAAAATTATGGCTTTTAGCGTCAGAATTCTGACTTTAAAATCCATTAGCATTAGATTTTTAAGAAAAAAATTAAAGCTTTTAGTGTCGGAATTCCAACGCTAAAAGCCATTACCATCAGAACTTTTTTTTAAAAATAATATGGGCTTTAGCGACGAAATCCGATGCTAAAGCCCTTTAACGACGAATAATTTAATTTTAAAGTTAAAGATGGATTTTCATCTTTAAAGGTCTTTAACAACAAAATAATTATTTTTTGTTTCTTTATTTTTTAATTTTTAAAAAAGAAAATAAAATTAATTAGAGACAAAATTCCATTATTAGTAGTTTCAACGACGGAACATAATTAACGACGGAGTTTGTTGTTTGTGATAGAAAACATTTAGCGACTTCAAATTTGGAGATGGAATTAGTGTAAGAAATTTTGTCCCTAATTCCTTCGCTAATACTCCTTAACGACAAAAAGTCAAAATTAGCGATGGAAAATCCGTTGCTAATTTCGTCGCTATTAAGCCATATTCTTGTAGTGAATAATAGTGAGTATTATTATGTGTTTCATGTGGGTTTATCCCATCTATTGAAATTGCAAGTCAAAGATTTCTTGAGTCAACTACAAAACTAGGTCATTGATAATCTATTAACTTTTGTGATAAAGTATTCGCTAGATGACCATAAATGTCCATGTACTTCTCGCACATTTGAATGCCATGTCAAATTTTAAGCTATTTGTTTTGTACCAAACATTTTACGAAATCATGATACGAAAAATAAATATCATGAAACATTTGCTGGCATGCACCATTTCTCATTACTTTCATGTTCACCCACTTTCCATCAATAGAAGCATCCAGGTATAGTGTTCCATTAGAATGAACCTTCTTCAACAACCTTCAGTCGAATTGAGAATTATCTTGATGCGTCGAATAATTCAAGATGGGTTTTCAAAATAATTTTTTGATGGAGCAATGGTCACATCCTTTCAAAAGGATGGAAGGGGAAGAAAGAGATATAGAGATACAGAAAGATTACAAAATCAAAAAAATCAATTGTCCAATTTTAAAGGTTGAGAGAGAATTTATGAAGGGTGTGAATTTTAGAAGACAAAATATCAAACATTCAAAGATTATGTTTTTACTAAAAACTGTAAAAAAAAAATAAAGACTACATTTCTAAGAGAAATCATAGTCTATTTAAGGTTAAGTGGTTTTTTTAGATCTCTATATATTTAATAACACTACATTTCAACTAAAAGTCCTAATCTTTTATTACAACATTTAATAGGGAAAGCAAGTCTTTCCCTCTTCTATAAAAATATTGTTCTACAATTAAATTGTGTTTGAACAATTAATAATATTAACTACGGTAATTAAACATATTAGTCCATGCGTTGTTTTAATAACCGTAGTTTATGTTTGTTACGTAATATTAATCTCTACTCTAAAACTATACTTTAAAGAAAATAGTAGTCTTTATATCCAAAGCAAATATAGTACAGACTATGATTCAACACTAACCGTAGTCTTTAGTATAATGAATGTCTATATAAATAAAAATAGATGATGCTTAAAGACATAAACATAGTCTATATACAATTTTTATAGTTTCAAAAAGTGGATGAAAAGACTAGAGAAAATAAATATAAACTAAGACTATGTATTTAAGAAAACTGTAGTCACTATATCTAAGCATACAACATAGACTATGATTCAACATTATCCATAGTCTTTAGTATAAAGAAATGTCTATTTTTATAAATAGATTACGTTAAAAACATAAATGTAGTTTAGATACAATTAATTTGCTTTCAGACTATGTGTTGAAAAAAATGAGAAAAAAAGAATAAAGAATTCACTTTTTATATAATCGTAGTTAGATCTATGATGCTTGAAAGTTGAAAATGCGGTTAAGATCTTAAAACCGTAGTTAAAGATATTAGACTGCATGCGATTCTATAATGATAATTAATGTTTTCAAGTTACAGTAGTCTCTATGATTTTCTCTAGTAGTGTATGCACAATAAATTTCAACATTGTCATCCCACAATATCTTCAAATCTTCTACCAATGGTGCCAAGTAAACATCAGTATTATTCGTAGATTTCTTATGACCTTTATTAATAAAGTTAACAATATAAACCTTCTTTTCAAATATAACTGTGATGAAAGATTGTATTTTATCATTATGACTGTCCAACAACTATATATACTACTATGAATTTTATGTGGGTTTATCTTATTTGTTGAAATGGTAAGTCGAAGAATTCTTGGGTCAACTACAACATTAGGCCACTGGAAATCTACTAATTTCCATAATGGAGGATCCACATGATGACATAAATGTCCATGTATTTCTCACACATTTCAATGCCATGTTAAAATTTGAGTTATTTGTTTCGTACCAAACATTTTACGAAATCATGATATGGGAAAAAAATACCATAAAACTTTTGCTGGCATATGCCATTTCTTTCTACTTGCATGTTCATTCACTTTCTATCTTGATTGATTACATGTGGGTCATCTTTTTGCACTGTATACTCATTTTTATACATATGCAATTATTACGACATGCATGAATCATCTCATAATTCATGCCTAGTGAAGACGTCTTCTTACTCTTGTACATTGATGAAGGAAACTATCTTTTGGAAATATCTCTACTAACAAACAAGTAAATCTAAGAAACCCTGATCACTCCACCCATGTCTTGCTTTTAAGTTATACAACCTAAGCAATGCATATAACGTTGTAAATTTCTTACAACCAAGATACCATGGCTTCTTTGCCTTCCTAAATAACGAGTCAGTTTTTTTAAGATCATCTAAATAACAATCATATACAACTTATACCATTTCTATAATTTCATCAAATGACTTGAAATATTTATCAATTCTCAGTTGTTCTTTATTTATACACATAGTGATGCATTTGGCTAGTTTTCCCATAAAAAGTTCAATTGGTATAACTTTGACCAACTATGACACCCTAAGCAAATCTTACCTCGACAAAACACGAGAGGTATGTCAGGCATAAAGACCTAGCATATCTCTACCCCTTATGACGCACTTAAAAAACCATGAGGTGACTTAAAGGGTTGTACCAAAGCGGACAATATCACAAGTGGGCTAGGCTGCTACAGTTGGTATCAAAGCAACTCCATGTAGTCTCTTGAGTAATAGTAGGACAAACCTCAATGAGGACATTGAGTCCTGGAAGGGAGGTGTATGTGACACCTTAGGCAAATCCCATATTGACAAAGCACGGAAGAGATGCTGGATATAAAAACTTAGCATGTCTCTACCCTTTTTGACGCGTTTTAAAACTGTGAGGTGACCCAATAGGTTGCATCAAAGCAGACAATATCACAAGTGGATTGGGCTGCTACACCAACACCATTAAAATAAAGGTGACATTTAACTTCTTGAATCTTCTAAAAATTCATATTCTCACACTTAATTCAAGGACAATGTATATATTCTAAAACGTTATTTGAAGCAAAGTGTAAAAACATTCCACCTCTGTCTCATATTTTATTGATTGTCTATTAGCTTATAACCAAGAATTATTCATATTTAAAGTTTTCTAGTAAAATAATATATTTTTATATACCATAATTATACCATCCATATATAACCAATTTTTAGAAAATAGAAGAAGATAATCTAATACCATACAAAAGAATACAAATTAAACCCTGTAGCGATGACAGAAATACAAGGGCGAGCAAAAACAAAGAGGCCCATGAGAGAGGGTGAATTCACAACTAGAGGAGAAATAAATTCATATCAGAAGTAGATGTGGGATGAGAGTGACAGAGGATGTAATTGCATGTGTTTTGTTTTCAGAAAGCTCGTTGAAAAACTAAGAGAAAATAAATCTAAAATGAATACGATATTTATATTGAAAATTGTTGTCATTCGAACAAAACCTTTTGTTGAATTTATATAATACAGACTACGGTTCTACGATAAACATAGTCTTTTGTGAAATAAAACGTGTAATATTGAAGCTGATATACTAAGATTATAAATAAAAATGTAGTCAATTTCACAATAAGCTTTTATTGAAATATAAATTGATAAATGTTTAAACTACGATTTTGTTGTAACTTTACTTTTTTGTTTTAAGAAATTAAAGTTTTAACGAATTTATAGCTTTGTGGAATTAATAGAAGAAAATTATGTCATTTTTCAATCTAATAGATTAGGGTTTTAAGATTACTGTGGTATTGTTCTATATTTTTAAACTATTGTTTTTTGTCTGTAGTTTTTTATTTTTTTTATTCACAGGAAGTACAAAGAGAGAATCGAGAGAATCGAACCTTAGATCTAATTCCTCTTAAGGAGGAATAACACCCACTAAATCAAGCATTGGTTGTTAAAGATTACGATTTTTGAAAACTGTAGGTTGTTTATTATTAAGTTTGAGTAAAATATTAGTTTTCAATCGTTACGCTACGTTTTTTACATAAACGTCGTTAAACCTTAAAACCATGAAGAAAAAATAAAAAAAATGTTTATTTACTATGATAGTTGTAAAAACTTTTTATAAGACATTTCCATGATATATATAAAATTTTAAAATTTTTACAATTTTAAAAATCGTAATTAAAAATATTAAATTATATTTACTTTGATCATCGATTTTTTAATATAACCATAACTATTATTTTCTTTTCTATAAAGTAGTCTTTTTATATAATAAGCTGTAACTTTTATTTAGTAGTTCGAATGTGTGCTAGATTCCTCCCCCTCCTACAGCTTGGAAGATTAATGTCGACGGAACCTCACTTGGAAAACGTGATTTCCCAAGTATTGGAGGTGTTGTTAGAGACTGTCCCGTTTTTTTTTTCCAAAAGCATTGGCGTTGCAGACTCTAATCTTGCAGAACTGATGGCAATTACTAAAGCTTTGTCCATGATAGTTGAAGTAGATAGCAACCTATTCCCCCTCTTATCATTGAAAGTGATTCAAAGTGGTGATATTAATATATTATAGATCAAAAAGATCGAAAATAGCCCTTAGAGGCAAGGTTTTAAATTGCGGTCGCGGCCGCGTTTTTGGTCACGTTAAGTTTATCGTGGTTGCGGACATAGCGATGGTAATTGCGGTCATCGTGGTCGTGAATTTTTTTTAATTTCACACAAATCTATATAAAGTGTAGTAATTGTAATTATAATCATGTAAAGTCTTGTTTTATAGTTTTTAAAGCAATTTATGATACCTCAAGTCTATTATTTAAGTGAAAAAAAGGTTATTCATAATTTTTTGAATTATAATAAAACATTCATATTTAAAAAATTACTTATGATAATTAAAAAAATAACAAATATTGAAAATAGAGATAAGTAATTATGTACTAATAAGAATTAATGCCACATGATATCATCACTTGGTGCACCTTCTAGTCCTTTACTTGGAAACCGATCATTTGGTGGTATGCTTGACATTTTCTATTAAACAAATAATTATAAACGAATGAGATAGAGTCATCACATTTTTCAAACATTGATAGAAATTGAATTTCAATCATTAATTAATCACATTTTCAACCCTTTAATAAGTAATAATAAATTAATAATTTAATTCATGAAATTTACATTATCAATATTCTCTTGCATTACAATAATGTTTGGTTATATTACGAATTTAATATTAATTTGCCACAACCAATTAACTTAAACATTCACATTTATATATCAATATCAAATTATCAATATTAATTTTTTTCTTAAGTTATAATAATATTCAATACCATTTGTAATAAAAAATATTTAATACCATATATTTAATTACTCTACAAATTTTACTTTAAAAAATTAAATTAATAATTTTTTAATTTAGATAACCTAATATTAGTTATCATGATCCATAATATTAACTAATATTAATTCTTCAAAATTAATATGTTGTTAGTTGTTACCAAAAAAATTCTTAAACATTAGAACCCATTAGCCATCATAAATTAGTGAAATACCACATTTTTTTATTAGAGTAAAATACCAATTATCAAATATAAGTTATTATCAAATATTAAATCATTATTTAACTTAATTAACTTTTGGTAAAAAAAAAACATTTATGATTTAACCAACAAAATTAAATCAACATTTTAAGATTAACTTAATTAATCTCTAGTCTCTACCCACAACCGGACTACCCAATCGGCCAATCCCATTCCCATTACCCTCATCTCGTGACCCTCGTCCCTCTCCCTCCCTCAAGCCTTGAATCAGATTTGATCTGAAGAGAACACCGGCCGATCATGCGCAAGCCTTCGACACAGCCCCTCACCAGCTCACCTACCGTCGACCGACCCCCCTCATGCGCTCACCCAATCACCCTCACCCCTTGGGCCTCTCAGTCAGCTAGCCAAGCCTCACGGCTCACTCAACCTTGCGCCCCCGCCACTGCCCTCTACACAACCTGTCCAGAGCAGCCTCAGTCCTCAAATCCCAATCTCGTTTCTCTTCATTTCATTTTCATCTCTTGTTGATTTCTGAGTTGGTTCTGCTCCCTGTCGTTGCTTGCTTTGTTTGTGTCTGACTGAGCTGAGTCCAGAGACTCTGAGTTGTGCTTGTGCAATCTAATTTTTTGTTGATTAATTGATTTTGATATGGTCTTGGCGTGAAGCTTGAGGCAGTTGTTTCTAATTCTTTCGTTCTGTGACAGTGTCTGTGTGTGTGACTGAAGTCTTGAATTTTTTTTTATATTCTGTTTCAAAATAGAACAGAACGACGGATAGCGGCGATAACGGACCGTTATCGCCGCTATCCGCCATTACGCCATTCTGTAACGGCCAATAGCGGCTGTTACGGTTGTGATCTTCAATCACAACCGTTTTTTCTGCGATAGCGGTGGCGGCCACTGCCGCTACCACGAGATAGCGGCCGTTATTTGAAACCCTGCCTGGAGGTACCTCAATCTGATCAACAAATTGTTAAACCTTCTTTCATGCTTAGGAGAGATTTCTTTGTTCATGTTTATAGGGAAGCCAACTTCTTGATTGACTTTCTTGCTAAATTTGGTGTTTCCAGAAACTTAGATTTGTTGCTTAGTCGTAACCTCCCTTCATCAATAAAGTCTATTAATTTAAAAAAAAAAAGAGCCTTTTATTTATTAGTCTAAAATTGTCAATAGCAAAACAGTATATCAAAAACCAACTAGCAACCTAGCAGGACTACTGGACTGGGGTCACTGCTACCGTACAGAGAGATAACCACTCGTAGAATTTGGATACTATTTTTTTTTGGGTCAAATTAAAACATGGAAAAGGGTGGCAAATGCACGATATTGTGTTACCAATTTCCCCAGAAGGACATATTGAATGTATACGAATAACAATTGCTATCAACATCACTCATTCTAAAGCCCTTTGAAGGCCATGGTGGTGACTTAGAGGCAGGTCACATCCATAGGAGGAGGAAACATGCCTAACCCAAGCTGTGTCCTTGCCTTGTCAACGTTTCCAATCCCATTTTGGATTGTTTCGTCCTAACCTAACTCTATGATATATACAAACACAATTCTACAATTATTACTCTTAGCCATTCCCATCCACATCTACTTTTAACATTACCCAATCCAACCCCTTCAACAAAGAACACATACCCTTGTCAAGTTTTCATCTTTTTGACTTGTATAGTTAAAATCCATATAACAATACAAAGAAACTTCTCTACATTTTCTTATGATAAAAGAAAAGAAAACCCCTAAAATGAATTCTTCCTTAATTATCTCCTCAAGAAAGTGACTCCCCCACTTTGGATATACTAACTTCTTTTCTTCATTTTTACAATGTAATCTAATGAAGTGAAGTAAGCTTTTGAGGAATTTGGGGTGTGGTTCAAATATATGACTGAGATATCTGTCAATCTTACTTGTCCTGTGGTTGTTTTATTGCCACAAAATGCCATGGAAGACCACAAACGAGTACAATATCAATTTCTATGCCTTCATATAGGGATGCATGCTTGGCTAGCTAGATATTTTCAAAAAAATCATTCGAAACTGTCAAGTTAGCATGCTTCACTTGTGATAGAAAATTTTTTGTTGACTATGATCAGCACAAATGCTCAATCATGTTTTAAGGTACTTAGTTGAACTGATAAAAAAGAGTTTCCTTTTCAAATGTCAATTAGAACTCGATAATATTGAGTGTTATTGAATCTTCTCAACTTCGAAAAGCTAGATCATGGGGTGAGATTTTTTTCTCATACATATAAACACACCTAGTCCCTTTCATAATCGATATAGGAATCCCAACAATCTCCTCCTTTATAATTTTACCAGTGTTAGATGCTATTGGGTCTTCTCAACTCTAAAAAGTTGACTCAAATGGTGAGATTTTTTCCTCACAGTTATAAACACACATTCAACTCATTCCACGACCTATGTAAAAACCCCAATAAATTTTTGTAGGAATTATTTTGAAAAATATTCTAAAAGTAAAATTTTGAATATATACAATCAATGTGAGAGAATACACTTTTAAAATTGTTAAAAGAAGAAATTAGATCCTAACAAATTAAATTTGGGATATCCTATTAATAATTTACTTTCTTGTAAAAATGCAGCCAAATTTCTTTTACTATACATATGATGAGTATAAGCTAGCTCCTCACCAAGTTAAGTTCATAATATTAATTTAAACCAAGTTAAGTTCATAAGAACTCACTACTTAATTTAAAGGATCGATGAAATAAATATCTAATAGAGGTAAAGCATTTTGTTATAGTGGTCATAAATTATATAATCTGTTTGTTGTATAATTCAATTTTTTCACTAATTAATTAAAGTTTAAAACATCTTTGTTTTTTTCAAATCTTAATCAAACCAATATTGTTAATTTTGATGAGTTTGCAGGTTATATAACACTGTACAAAATTTAACATTAATAATGCATAAACCAAGAATATACACTCTTTCATATAATATTAAATTTTGTGTGTTTATATACATATATATTTATATTAGATTGCATGTGAAAAAAAAAACCCTTAATGAGTTAATTTATATCTAAAATCAACAGTAACTTGTAAGAGTTGTAAAATTAGAAAGGGGCTCCTACAATGTGGACCGTTTCCACGTATTCTGAAAGTTGCTATGTTGCTGTATATATGCCCCTGGCGGATCAATGGGTTAAATCCGAAACTGATATCCTCTTTATTAGCAGAGCAGACACGTTACATTGAGTGACAGTCCATAACTTAATTAACATATTAATTATGATAAATAATCTAGTTTAATAGATAATGGCCCTACAAACGCAATATATGAGAATCTCCTTCGCAATAATATTATTCCAAATGTTGGTGGAATCTGGGACAGTGGACGCCATGGTGGGGGCTGAGCAAGCCACTCTTTTAATGTCTATGCTCAAGATATGGTCACACCAGGCTGCCCTTTTGAGTCATTATTTCTCTCCTAACGCGGTATTGCACTAATCTCTGATTAACCTTTTTCGAATCAGTATCAGCATAAGAGATATTCAAGTCAAACAACAGTTTTTGCTCATTTTTTATTCAGTCTGCAATTTCATGTCATTGATATGACTAGGGTTCATAATCAGGGAGTGATTTACCTAATGTTAATTAACTGAAACCAAAGAGGATACCGAATCGGTTTAGTGGCTGACAGAAGGATCATAACAAGCCTTTTAAAAGGAGATTAGATGAATGAATCAAATTCTTTGTTACTTATACAGCTAAGGATCCAAGTTTGGTTATTGTTTATTCTTCTTTACAGTTGTTGGTTTGGTATCCCTAGCTATAATAATTAGCTTAGGACTGAATGAGTGGGAATTGGGGTGTTTTTGACCTGCTTGGTCTCCCTTTAGGACAAAATACTAGAGTTGTTTGTTTTCTCTTTTTGCATTCTAGTGCAGAAGATCAAGCATATCCCTGTACCCATTAAAATATGTTGTCCTAAGGATAACAAAAGACTGTTCAACGAAATCCCAAGGATATTTATGTTTTACCAAGTGATAAAAGTATTCAGCATGAAGATTTGGTAGTACGTGGATATAAATGGAGGCATGCGCATGAAAAAAGTAAAGAAAAATACAGATCAGTGTCTATCAAGCTTTTACGAGAAGTCTAGAAGGCTTATCTGCTAAAAACTATACAATGCACCTTTTCATTGAAGCAGATCATGAAGGAATGGTAGCTCTCAAAGTGTTGATATCAGCGTAAGAGGCCGACTGTTCTATCATTAGCATATCCAAACCTAATTTAACTTTTGCAGAATTTATGAGCCAAGTCCACTTGTTAGCAAAAGAATTGAGAGAAAAATATATGAAAAAAACTTGTGTTATTGATAGAGGTGTGACTTTCAATGGATCAGCCTCATGAAAACGCCATAAATTCCTGAAATAAAGGAAGAAAAACGACGTATATCTTGAAGACGTACGGAGCAGGTGCAACTTTGGACTAGTGGTGTTCAATTGTCACAATGCCTTAATCAAGGGGTCCATCAGCATTTAGACTGACACTAAAAGCCTCTTCCAAAAGGCTGATGTGCACGCAGCACTGAACGTTGTCCGTTCCGTTTGCAAATTGCAGTGGCTGTCCTCTTAGGCTCCACATACAGATCTTACCAGCTCAACATTTTGAATTTATTTCTGTCATTGCTTAATGATTAGCATTTGAGCTAGCTGCTGGCTGGCTGGCAGGGTTGATGAGTTTTGAACGGAAGTAGTTTTCACACTCATCAACATGAATTTGCTTCAAACAATGTTATTATTTTAATCAGAAGAATGCTACTTCGTTCTCTCTTCAATTAGTGGCAATCAACTTTGGCAGGGATAACTAGAATGTACAGCTATAGTAAATGAAACAATTATTGATTTGTAATCAACCTGGTCATTTCTGTTTTTCAACAAAATGTAATTTTAAATGTAACACAATCTCTGAGTTTAAATAAATTTAAGAAATTTCAGACAGATTGCGATACATGTTAAGCCGATATCAGCTAGCCTAGATTAGAAATTTTATAGGTACCCCCAAATCCATAGGGTGCCTGGTGTATGTCTTCAGTAGGTGTCTAAAGCGGTCTTAGCCCATTTTACTGTAATTGCTAAGGCCCACTATCGTAGAAATTTTCATTGTCCATCAGGTTGGATAGGGCTGCAAGTCTGTAATGGGCCACTAAGGACCCTTTCAAATTTGTTTGTTTTGAAGGAGTGATTGAATTTTGAGCTGGGAAAGGGGACCAGTTTAGTAAGTCCTCTTCAGTTACTGCCTGCTCCACTTCCTCCAAATTAACAAGGAATTTCTTTTCCAAACGAAATCTTGGGCCTACTTCATATGTTAGCTGTCTAAATTTATCTCATTTAGTTGGGCTAATTAAGTCAATTTTGATCTAGACTTATTTTTTTATGGTTTAATAGCCAAATAGACTCTTAACCTTTAGCATAAAATGGAATTAAGCCCTCAACTTTTTATTGCATAGAAATCAATTCATAAACTTTTATTTTATTGTAAATAAACCTTCAACCTTTTAAAATTATGCAATTATGTCCAAATCTGTTAAATGACACTAACTTCCATTAGTATTGCACACGTGGCAGCCAACTAAGCTATCTACGTCAGCTTTCACGTTAGATGTCCAAACGGCAGTTAGTGTCATTTAATAGATTTGGACTTAATTGCATAATTTTAAAAGGTTGAGGGTTTATTTACAATGAAATAAAAGTTTATGGACTGATTTTCACGTAATAAAACATTGAGGGCTTAATTCCATTTTATGCTAAAGGTTGAGGGTCTATTTGGCTATTAAGCCTTTTTTTATTAATGTCAAATTGATGAAAAATTTAGTGATACAGAAATAATATATCTGAGTCAAGTAGTATGATTATGGTTAAGTCTGATCCCTATCTTGTTTTGTGTTTAGACCCTTAATGGAACGAATCACTTTGTACTAACTAAATGAAAGTCCTTACTCTCAACATATATATATATATATATATATATATATATATATATATAAAAAGAGGGATTTACTTATAGAAGTGTAGATTTAATTTAACTTTTCAAACTTTTATATATTTTTATACGATTTATATTTTTTTAACCCAACCATTAAATTTTATACTTTATTCATGTAGATCATGCATGTCAAATTTTATATAATAAAAAATATTTAACTATTAGTTCGATAACAATAGAATTTCAATATATATAAATAGAGAGAGAGAGAGAGGGGGGGGGAGAGGGATCTACTTACACAAGTATAAAACTAATTTAGTTTTACACAATTTTATATCTTTTTATACGATTTAGATTTTTTTAATCTGATTGTTGAATTTTATGTTATATTCACATAGATCATGCATGACAAATTTTAAGTTGATCGAAGATGTCTATGTATCTGTTTCATGATAATAAAATTTCAACCATTAATATATATAGCACAAAATATTATTTTCGACTGAAATTATAAAAATATCGGATTAACTCAAAATTTTACTTATTTGATAGATACAAATATGCTGTTAAATCTAATGGTTGTTTTGGAAAAATATATGATGTTACAGAAAGTGCGAAACATTTTGTTTTAGACTAATGTTAGTTGATCTCTTCTTACATATATAAATACATATATAATATATATATAGAGAGAGAGAGAGAGAGGGAGAGAGAGAGAGAGAGATGAAGATCGTTGAGCTTCCGAAAATCATATTTTTTCCCTTGTAACCAAAAAAAAAAGAGAGAAAGAGATAAACTAGCCAATTAAATTTCACACTTCAAAAAGAAGGGATAAGATTAGTCTAACAATTTTTTCCTTTCTCTCTCTCTTATATGCAGGCTTAAGGGCAACTAAAGAGAAACATTTGAAAAGCGTTTTAATCCTGAAGCAACTACAATAGCGGGATCGAGTTCTCATCCATATCAAAGTCAATTTTACTAGATTTTAATTTTGGTGTAAATGGACTGGTGAGGTTTTAGTTGGTTTCAATACTTGGTATTGGAGAAAACTCACCCCAAAAGTCACTGATTACTTCCGTTTTAGAGAGAGATTGCCATGTAAACCCATTTTAAAGCTTTTGATATTGGCAAGCTTGAAATTCATTTCATTTTCGGGTGTTTTAAAGCTTAATTTGGCTAATTCTTGTTATAATGTTTCTGGGTGAAGCATCCCCTTATTTCAAGTCCAAAAAGAACCGAAATAGCTCATTTTCGATCAAATCGAGTCACATGATTTATTTTTCTGCAATACGAGTGATCATCTTCCAAAAGACGATGCCTCGTACAATTGAGTATATAGCACGAAGATTGTATCACTAGAGCATTCATGGGCTATGTTTAACTTATGTTCTTGTCTTTCTCACCTGTGCATGGCTAAACTTGATCATGGGCCAAGCCGGATCAGGTTCGGGATGGGCCCAAGATAAGTAATAATGGCTTATGGTCCAGGCCTGTTTTCATTGTTAGACTACAAGCCCAAGCCTAGCCCAGCCCGGCCCGAATATAATTTTATTTATTTTTTATTATTTTATTTCCTTTAAAATTTAATTTAATTTGTAAAAATTTGTATGTCAATTTTCATATTAAATATTTATAATTATGTTTATTAATCAATAATATTCTATATACATATAATTATATTATGCTTAGTAAATATGTATAAAAAAAAATATAATTGATATTAATATTCGAGTTGGATTGGGCTCAAGCTTTGAAAGGTCAAGCTCAAGCCTGGCCCGATTTTTAAACTGGCCTAAAAATTTTGCCAAGCTCGGTAATTACATCACATATTTTTGTCCAAATTTGATCAAATATCGAGTGGACCTTCGAGTTGAACGAGTAGCCCGACCCTTAAACAGGTCTACGCATGACGCATCTAACAAACATGCCTTGGTATTCTATTTGTGGCACATGCAACACCTATTGTTGAGGGTGCTCACCTATTGCCTTGCACGTACTTGCATAAAAACAATGAAATTAAAGGCAATTTTTTGTGGGCTGCTTTCGCATTTTAGGTTTTTTCCTTATTTTATTTTTTTGTTAGGCCATTCTATTTAGGCCATCAATTTTGTTACTTTTGGGCTATTGCAATTTTTAGGCTTTAACTTACTTATTTAGGCCATTCAGTTTTAATAAATTTTGGGTCTTGTTTTTGTTGACTTTAGGTTTTAGTTGAATTTAATTTAGGCCATATCTAATTAGGCCTTAATATTGATCTAAAATGGTCTTTTGGGTTAATTAATTTTTGGGTCGATAAGTTAATTAATTTTTGGTTTTTTTGCCTAATTAATTTAGGGATCATTTTGTTTAATTGTGTTTGGCTATTATGCTTGGATTAGTTATTATGTCATTTGCTTAATTAATTAGCAGTCAAGTCACGCCAAAGATTAAGAACTTTTTGTGGAGAGCTTGTCACAACGCGCTTTCAACCAAAGAGAATTTGTTAGCTCATCATTGGGCTAAGGAGAGTTCTTGTGATCGATGTTTTTTGGAAGCAAAATCCTTGGAGCATATTCTATTCTTTTGTCCCTTTGCCCAAGCTGTTTGGAGAGCATCGAGATTTAATTATTGTCCACGACGCGAAGGCTTTGGGGATTTCAACAATTGGTGGATTGAGATTGTTTCCTTCCTTCCTCAGTTTGGAACTATTAACAATGTGGAATTGATCAGCTGTCTTGTTTGGAATTTGTGGAAAACACGTAATCACTTTTTGTTTGAAGGTACGGCAGGAGACTCGGTTCAGACTTAGAAGCTTTCTTACAATGAGTTTGTGGAAATGCTTGAGTACTTTTCCAATTTTGCTGTTTTTTTGGAGGGTCAAAATGTTTCTACTTTCCGCTGGCAGAAACCACCCTCTTCCTGTGTCAAACTAAATTGTGATGCTTCCTTTAATCAAAAGTCATTTGAAGCGGGAGTTGCTGTGATTTGCCGTGATGACTATGGTATCATTGTTGATGGCACTCATGCTTTGGTGAAAGTGAGAAGCGTGGAGACTGCAGAAGCTCTTGCCATTAGAATGGCTTGTGTTCTGGTCTGTTCCAATGGTTGGGATAAAGTGATTATTGAATCCGATAATCGTGATATTGTGAAGCGTCTTAATGACCCAAATGTTGCTCGATGTTGGGAGACTTTGGCAATCGAGGAAGATATTCAATTTCTCACTGCTGATGTGAATGAAGTTGTATTTAATTTTGTGTTTAGAGAATGCAATAGGGCTGCTGATTGGGTGGCTAAACAAGTCAAGAAAGGAATATGTCCCCCAGACTGGATGTTTAACCAACCCCAAGAGCTAAGCCTTCTGTTGTAACGGCTTTTGTTGCTTGTTTGTCTCCTTTATCATTGAACAAAAAAAAAAAGTAGACCATTTTGGTTTGTTAATTAATAAGGTTATTTTGATTAATTAATTATTAGACTATGCGGTTAATTAATCCTTGAATCATTTTGCTTATAGCCTAAATTAGCATAATTGTCTTAATTATTTGTTAAGTCCAAAATTAAATGGATATAAGTGAAGTTTGTGACCCATGGGTTGTAGCTTAGTTGGCAACGCAGACTGAATTTGTGGGAAGAGCTATCGGATTCAACTCCCACTAAACACACCTTTGGAGAGAGGTGAAGAGCCTTAACTATGACTAAACCCCGAATAGGATTAGTCTCATACCGTTAAAATGGATAAAGATACATGTGGTTGACACAAAAAAAAAAGTGAAGTTTGTGGAAGAATTAATTATAGGGTACTTTCTTGGTATTTAATTATTTGTTTAATTCATAATTCACTTAATTTTAAATATACTTATACTTTTTGGAGGAACACACAAACAGTGTAAGATGTGAATGTGTTTTCTTGCATCTCATATTCCATCTAAAAGTTCAAGTCTCTATCACGTTTAGATATACACTTTACATAAAAATCAACTTGCAGTTTGTTTTTACAACATGTTTGTTTTGCAGAATGATTGAGAATGGAATGATTGTTCTATGTGAATAGAATAAAGATAAATTATGTGAATAGAATAAAGACAAATTATGTATTATGTAGTTTAATTTATAGAATAGAATATAAAAATATTATTATTCAATACACTATCAGTAGTGTTTTTAGACTACACACGCGAGTTAAAGATGATGACTTATCCACTTTATTTGTTATTTATTTGTTTAATTTTTCAAATAGGATAATTATTTTATATACTGTCAGTGGAGTTTTTAGACTCCACAAATAGAATTAAGAAGATGACACGTCTTATTTTATTTATTTTTTATTTTCTTAATATTTTGAAAGACATATTCATCATCCTAACCCTGTTTGTAGAGTCAAAAAACTTCATCGGCGGTGTATAGAATAATTATCTATAAAAAAAATTATTAATGTGTCTTAAGAAACTTGAATTCTTTAAACTAATCAAATATTATTTGGGAAATTCAAATGTTATGATTCAAGAATCTTTATGTCTTTACTGAAAAACTCAAAAATCTTTCAAATACGATGATTTTTTGTCTAAAACATTTATTCATGAAGTGATGTTTCTAGATGATTCTTCATCTAAAACAGTTATCTAAAATATTTCCATATGTTCATCTCAACACATCCTTAGTTACGATCTCTCTAAAATCATTTCATTTTCTCTTTCTTTTTTTCCTCATTCATGATTCAATTGTTTCTCAAAAATTCCTAAAATGCAAATTTGAATTTCTTGAGATAATGTTTTTTCTAAGATTTTTTTTATACGTGAGTAAAAAATTATTATCAAAAAAATTTTTAAAAACGTCTTATCTAAATTTTTTTTTTCTCTTCAAATTAGATTGCATTAGTCAATTTCATATATTTTTACACTTAAACGGAAGTCTAGTCCTACAAGAGCTTTTAGACTTGAGCAAACACATAAGAAGAATAGGATCAAGTAATTAAGGGATCATTTAAGGTCGTTTTCTGTTTTTTGTTTTTTGTCTTTGAAAATTTTATTTTTGTTTTGTTTTCAAATTCTGAAAACAAAAAACATATTTGGTTTATTACGTATTGAAAATAAATATTTAAACTGATTTAGTTATAGTAATTCAATTCACAAAAATAAAATTTTAAAAAATATAAAAAATTAATTTATTTATTAAATAATATTATTTACATAAATATTAAATAATATTATTTTATACTATTTAATACTAATATTAAATATTTTAATTTATTTTTATTAAAATTTAATATAATTTAAATAGTATTATAATTAAATATAATATTAAATAAAATAATTCAATTCAAATAAAATTAAATAATTTTTTAATATTAATTTTTATTAGATAATAATTTAGATTATTAAAATTCTAAATTTATATATTAAATAATAAAATGAATTAATAATTATAAATTTTATTAATAATATAATTTTATTTAATTGTAATAATATTAAATAATATATATAACTAATTAATTTATAATAAATTATATATTTGATAAAATATATTTTATTTAATATAAATAATATTATTTAATGTTAAGTATTCACTTATTTAATAATATTAAATCATTTTATAATAATGATATGTTTTAAATTTAATTTAAAGAATATAATATTAAATAATAATATTCTTTAGTAAAATAATAATTATTTATATTAGATAACAGTACTTAGCAATAATAATTATTATTAACATATCAAAATTATAATAAATGATATTATTTAAAATATATAATATATTTAATAAATTATTATACAATTTAAATTAAATAATATTATAATATTACAGTTTAATATAATTTATATTTAATTGATTTTTACATTTTTAACTTTTTTGTATTAAATAAATATATTAATTCTATAATATTTTTATATTTTAATTAAATAATATTTTATATTAAAATTTAATATTATTTGATTTAAAAAATTTAATTTTATTTTATATTTTTTGTTATGAAAAATATTAATATTATAATAATATATAAACACTATTCACTTACTTATGAACAAGTATCAGAAATGAAAACATATTTCCGAAAACAATGATGTTGACACCTAATTTGGTCCTATTATTATTATTATTATTATTATTATTATTATTATTATTATTATTATTATTATTATTATTATTATTATTATTAGCATTATTATTTTTTCTTCTTTTATTATTATTATTATTATTTATATTATTATTATTATTTTTATATTATTATTACTGTCCATCAGCCCCTGCCAGTTCCATCTCCGCCGGTCACCAACTCTGTCGCCCAATCCCATCTACACCAAACCGTATACAAACTTCCCTCTAAAAACACATTTTTGGCCACAGCCAAAGGAAAAAGAGGGGGTCGACCATTTTGCTTCTCTTCTTGCTCAACAACACTGAACGAATCTCCACTATTACTTACTATTGCTCGAAATCCTCTCCTCTCCTCTCCACCGAAAACCCTCACTACCCTAAATCTCACCATCACAACTGAAACACCACACTGAACCTAAGATAGCCTAGACTAACCATTTCCACCACTACCATTTTGACATCCCAAGCCCGAGACCCACCTGCAAAAGAAAACAACAACCAATAACCTCAACAACAACAAAATTTAAAAAAAAAAAAGGAAAAGAGGGGTTCGGTTTAGGGGTTTTGGGAAGCTTTGGGTTACAATATTTAGAAAGGAAGCCGCCAAGGAAGAGAGGAAGGCTGATCTTAAAATCGGTGGCGAAAGCGGCGGTGGACGAAGGCAGATCTGGGCTTGAAAGCCGACGGCTTTAGCTCCAGATCTAGGTTTTTTGGAGGTTTTAGGGAAAACGAAGCCTAGATTTGGACTCAAGAGGTGAAGAGCTTTCGAAAAGTCAGAAACTTTTTGGGATTACCCGCTGGCGAGCGGTGGCGGACGACGGTCCCAGCGACGGACGGCGATCCCAGTGGCAGTCGAAAATCGCCTGGCCCCAAAAGAGCCTTTGAAGGCTTTGAAATTTTTTTTTGGTAAAAAAATGTTGAAAATGAATTTTAAAAAAAAAGAGTGGTTGTTATAGTTGAAGAAAAAAAAAGAAAAAAGAAATTGCAAGATTCGCGCGTGGACCCGGATTCGACCAGGGTCCACGCGCCTGACCCGCGGGGAGAAGATTCGCGTGCCTCAGACGAGCCAGCCTGACCCGCTTCGCCTCAACCGGATCCAACCTGTGCCAGCCCATTTCACTTCAGGCCCAGCTCTCATTCCAAGGCCCAATCAGTAGCCTTCATACCCATTTGTGCTTGGACTTTGGTCCAATTTATTGTCTATTTTGTTATTAAATTTAATTTATTTTTTATTGCTATTTTATTTATTATTTCACATGCATGTTAAAAAAAATTTTGTCTTATTGTTGTTTATTTTTATCTATTTAAATAATAAGGAAAAATATAGCCTTAATTATTTTTATTTTAGAAAAAGACAAATATTTGTCCGATATGGGATGTTACGGAAATCACAAGTAGTGATTCCTAATTGATCTCTAGGTGAGAAGAGTCTACTAAATATCGTCAAAAGTATTAAGGTATTTAGTATGATTTTTCAATAATTTAAAATTTTGAAAATAAAATTAAATTTTTAAAATTAATAATAAAATTAAAATTAAGTAAATAAATTCTAATGATGGGATGTTACGGAAGTCACAAGTAGTGATTCCTAACTGATCCCTAGGTGAGAAGAGTCGTACTAAACGTTGCCAAAAGTATTGAAATATTTAGTATGATTCTTCAATAATTTAATTTTTTGTTAAACATAAAAATAAATACGTTTTTTAAAAGAAAATAGAAAAAAGAAAATAATAATAAAATTTAAATTCAGTTAAATAAATTTTCGATGATGAGATTCTATAGAAGTCACAAGTAGTGATTCTTCAGAAATCTATAGGTGAGGAAAATTATTTCAAATGTTGTCAAAAGTATTGGAATATTTGATTTAATCTTTCAATAAAAGGGGTTCATGTTTATTTCAAAATGAAACTTATTTTAAAAATATATAATAATTTTTAATCAATTATGCAAATAATGTGAGCTCTACTAATGATGAGATTCTATAGAAGTCACAAGTAGTGATTTTTAAGAAATCTCTAGGTGAGGAAAATTATTTCAAATGTTACCAAAAGTATTGGAGTATTCGATTTAATTATTCAATACAAAAGGGTTCACATTCACTTTCGATAAATAAAATCTGACCTTTTTTTCAAAATAAAAAATGATTTTAATAAATGATAAATATGTTTAAAATTTTGCAATAAAAATAGAAATTAATTTTAAATATTAAATTAAGACCATTTCATTAAAATCAAAGGATGACACATGATTACGATAGTACCGTTTTTTAACAGGTGTCGTGGGGGTGCTAATCCTTCCCTACGCGTAATTGTACTCTTGAACCCGATTTTTGTTTTCGCAGACCAAAATTGTCTTTTTAATAAAACTTAATTAATTTTGAGATTTTGTTAAAAAAATAAATATTTTTAGGTGGCCAATCACACCTTACAAAAAAGATTAGTGGCGACTCCCTTTGTTTTTAAACGTTTTTCAAAATCGTCGAGCGCGAAATCGTTACGACAAATGGAAACAACAAATTCTTGTTTCTAACAATTTTAAAAATTCTTGTTTTCATTTTCGTTTTTTGAAAATAGAAACATGTCGACAAACATGTTTTATACTGTTGTTTCCAAAAAAACAGAAAACATAAAACAAAAGTAATACCAAACAATCCCTAAGCATCATATCTCCAGATTTATGAAGGATTCCAAGTTGCAATCTACCAAAACTAGCCTAGCTAGCTAGAACCATGAAATTTTAAGCATGGAGCACATTCCAAATATTAGTGGTATAAACGAATCGAGCATGAATGAATATTATCATATCCATGTTCGTTCATTTATTTTTTTAATCTGTTCGTATTTGTGTTCAAGTTTTTTAAGCTTGTTCACGAACACATGTTCGTAAATATTAGATGAATATATTTGTGAACATTAAACAAAAAAAAATTTATACAAACAATTTGTATTCACCCTAATATATAAAATGTCAAATTAAAAAATCTTACTTAAATATGTAATTTTAATAATTACATATTAAAATAATCTGAGGTACATATGTAATTTAAAATTTTATTATTATTGAATAGTAAACGAACTCTAAATTATTCATTAAACGAACGAGTTTTAAACGAACATTAAACGAGTTTATTCACGAATATAAACAAACGAATCAGATCTCTGTTCTTGATCATTTGCTAAAAATAATAAATGAACAAAAATCAAACATAATCACAAACTAGCAAATCAAACAATATAAATTAGCGTAAAATAATATTTTCATATAATTAGCGTAATCAAACAAAAATATAAATTAACGTAAAATAATAGTTTCATATAATTTTTTTTTTCTAACCATGAATGGTCACTGATGCATTGACGTGGCTTGACCAGAACTACTCTTCTCTTCTTCTAGACTTGCAACTTTCAAACCCTGGCAGAGCTGCCTGCTTGCAAAGCAAATCATACCCATAGGTTGTGAATCACAGGTCACAGCTAGACAGCCAGGCCAGGACAACCAAACAAACGATCAGCCCATGATCAGAAATGGGACCCCTCTCGTGTGCTGGGGCCCGAAAAAATACCCCACTTGACCAATCTGGTTGCATCAGAATGCCACACGTGGAAATCTAACGATTGTTCCTATTTCCTACTGCTTGCTATTATTATCACTTTCCAAAATTCTAGTTTGCTTTGGTCTGGTTTGGTTTTCTTACTGTCTGAAAACAAAAGTCTGCTCCCAACGCGCTTTTATTTGAAGCATTGAGTCTCGGAACTTCCGACCCGTTGGGTCCACTGCAGGTTGGACCGTGACCCCACTGAGCCCAGCAGGATAATTTGACCCAATTATTGTTTCTTTGGTGATGATTCAATTCAAAGTAGGATGGCTGTTTAACTTTATCATATAGTTTTAGATAATTTGAAGTGTGCATTTCGTAGTTTTTTCTTTTTTTGACCAATTTTCATACTATTTTCTGATGCATTTAGATTGGTTATGCTTTTTAAATAAATGAAAAATCAGGATAAATTTCAAAAGAAAACTATAGAAAAAAATATTAATTATTTCTTCATTAGTCTTTAGTCACAAAAGTAATGTGAAATTGAAAGTACCGTTTTAGCCTTATTAGATTTGTTTTTTATTGTTATAATCTTTTAATTTTTTTTATTTTTAAGGATGAAGAAAACTTTTTCTTTCCTCAAATTAAAAGAAAAAACAATTCACCTCTTTCTTTATGAGGAAAAAGGTAAAAAAAAAAAAAAAACAAATAGCCTCACCTCATTTACTATTCTCTTCTACCAAAAAGGTCGAAGTTGTTTTTTCTTCTCCATTTTGTCACACGCACTGTTTTTCCATCCTAACGTTTTCTCTCAGCCGGTGCATAGTACTATTTGTGTTGAAAGACTTAAAAGAAGAGACAAAAGTAAAAAAACAGTTCTTAAGCAAATATATATGTAACAGTCCGTTACCATATTTTTCACGTATTTTCATACAACTTTATCGGTTGGGCTGTCTGCGATGCCAATAACATTCTACAATGATAGTGATAAATAATAACATTTATTTATCAAATACGGAATATGAAAATTTTTTCATTATTCCTTACATCTGATATCCCCTATTGTCTTTATTTCAATAAAGTAGTACTGTATACATATGTCTGGAATGTAAAAGATTAGTGACTATACCTGTCATATTTGACATAAGTTGCCCCCGCGTTTGATATGTAACTATCCATATGGGAGCTAATTCTTTCAAATTCGTGTCTTTTATCTGTGGAGTCAAAACAAAGGGGTGAGCGATTCATACGCTTAGTGAAGGAGACATATGATGTTTTACGAAACCAAAACCATATTTCACAATTTATTTGTTTTCCACAAATCACTTCAAATAGGAAAACAGTGGTTATATCAACCAGTACTCTCAATGCGTTATTCAAATCATTTTCTCAACAATTTACAATAAAATAGATTAAATAGCAAATAGGATTTTAACAAATCCTTTCAGTAAACAGAAATCAACAAGTTGAGACTAGGCATCACCCTACAAATAATTCATGCTATCATCGTTCCCCCTCCCCCTTGCGAGAACGGAATCTACCGCTATTGGGGTGCATCCGTAGGCCATCACCCCTCACGGTTATCTCTACTAGATCTATGGCCATAATCTATAGGTGGTCCTCGGGTCCACTTGCCAAGTGACCTCGAGACCACTGATGACTTGGCGAGTCTATCAGCCCTGTGACGCCCTGAGGTGCATTCGTTGGTCCATCGACCGAGCTACCGCCCCAGGCGGGTCACGCAACAACATAAATAATAATGCATGAAACTAGGGGCCTAAAGTCTCAAAATCACTTTATATCACATGAAAAACCTTTAAGGAATTGCTTTATAAATTCATCATTTTCTCAAAATGATTTTCTTTCCAAAAAGGTTCTAAAAATAGCCCGCAATCTCACTGAATTCCGTGTGAGAAAGTCTCGGGTTAAACTGGCTCGCCATGGCTAATTTGCCCATGGTCGACCCGCCCATTGGTCAACTCACCCATCAAAGGGTTACATATTTTCTATTTTTAAAGCTCTCAAAAATAACTCATTTTTCGTTGAGAAAATGTAAATAGAACTCTGTTCGCCATGGTCAGTTCGCCCATCGTGGCTCGCCCATGGTGAATTAGAAAGTGGGTGACAAGTAGTCGCCCGCCAACCTTTATTTTTAACAAGAAAAACTGACTCGCCAAAACGGCTCGCCCATCATAGAGTTGCCATGGTCAACTTGCCCAAAAGCGGCACTCCATGGTCAACTCGCCCATTACATGAAAACAGGGGTCGCCTGCCCCAAAACCACATAAAAAGGGTTCGCCCATTTAGCTCGCCCGGATTTTTTTTTATCTAAAACAAAGCCACTCGTCCAAAATATAAAAAAAGGGTTCTACGTCCAAAATATAATAAAAGGGTTCTACGCCCAAAATCATAAAAGTTTTGGCTCGCCCATAGCTTTCTTAACAAAGGGGGTCGCCCGCCCCAAAATATCAAATATTATAAAAGAGAGCTCGCCCACTTGGCTCGCCCGCCCTAACCAGTTTGCCCAAAAATATCATATGGCGGCTTTGTAGCTCGCCCAAGATCAAAACACTTTATCAAACCAATGCATGTCAGAAAAACAAAACAATTTCTCAGTAATTTCTATAAAACTTAACTCCACAGGACATGCATTCATTTTACACACATCTCCCTTACCTGGTCCAACGAAGCCTTGCTTCGCCCTGCTTCCTGCTTGCCAATAGCCATTCCCAATTATCGGCTGCGAATAATATATAAATTCCATTAATATTTTCTTCATATATTTTTCCATTAATTGGGCGAGACTTGAGATAATCAACCAGCTCGTCCACAGACATTTTACTAGCTCGCCAATCCGAGCTCACCATTCATCAAATGGCTTACACGTGGAAGCTCGCTCGCCATTACTCGCCATTCATATATTTGCGAGCTCGCCAACATTCAACTCGCCAAGCCTTTGCTGGCTTAAATGTGGAAGTTCGCCCACATTTCTACTCGCCCAATGCCTTATGCATGTGAGTTTGCCATATAGCTTTCTACTCAGGATGGGCTCACCTATAACTTAAATTGGCGTTGGGCAACCTCGCCTACTTAAACATCAACTTTGTTGGCTCTATAGGCTATACCGAGAGGGGGGGTGAATCGGTTTTTATCTAATCTTAAGCTCGTTTTTCGATTCTTCTAAATTCTCTAGCCTATGTAAATATTTTCTAAGTTCTCTAGGCTATTCAATCATACAATTCAAATACAATCCAATAAGCACAAATATAATTGCAAGAAAGTAAAGAGAGAAGGGATAGAGAAATGTACACAAGTGATTTATAGAGGTTCGGCAACCTTGCCTACGTCCTCTACCTTGAGACGCTCCCAAGGATTTTCCCCAAATTCACTATCCTTGAATTTGTTACACTCCCTCTTTTCAAGGCTCAAGAGAAACCTCTCTCTTTTCTAGGCTCAAGAGTAACCTCCCTCTTTTTCCTAGGCTAAAGAGTAACCTCCATCTTTTTCAAGGCTTAAGAGAAACCTCCCCTTTACAAGGAATGAAATGAGTTTACAAATGAGTAATCAAAGAAAGCCTCTAGATAGGCAAGTGATTACAGAAATTAAGCACAAGGAAAAACCTATACAATATTTTGTGCTACTCTATACAAGGAATATGTGAATGATGGAAGATGAAGACTTTGTAGCTCTTGATTTGTTGTTTGAGGCTTGAGGATTTGAGGAATATGTGTTTTGGAGTTGATGAGTAGTTCCCCTTACTTCCTTTAGCTTCTAAGCCTCTATTTATAGTCCTTGGATGTATTCTAGCCGTTGGGTGGAGCCAAGATTGAATTTGACCGTTGTATCTCACAAAACTAGCCGTTATAGGCTATTTTCGAGCGAAGGGATCGATCCTGCTACAGTGGGGATCGATCCCTTTTGTCCAGAATCTTGATTCTGGGCTTCAGGGACCTTGGGAAAACTTTCTGCCAAAAAGGGATCGATCCTGCTACAGTGGGGATCGATCCTTTTCTTCCAGAGGGCATTTTTCCTGCACTTTTGGGTTAGAAATGATATGACCTTTGATCATAATTCAACCCAAACCATTTATAAGTTTTAAGGAGTTTTTCTTGACTTTTTCAGATGAAAGACATGTCCAAAAATTCATCAAGTGATTTTCTAAAATATTCAAAACATTTATAAAGAATTAAGACCAATAAGGATATGCATCATTAAATCATGATCTTAATGTTTGATATGATCACTTGAAATATATTGAGAAAATCATGTGTGATAAGGCAAATTTACAATATGAATTAAAACATTAAAGCTTACTTAAGTTTTTGTCATTTCAAAATATATATGGCAATTTAAAGCTAACAATCTCCCCTTTTTTGATATGACAAAACTTATTGTAAATTTGCTTTGAAAATTCTTTGATAAAATACTCCCCCTCAAATAAAGCAGGATTTTATAAAGCTCCCCCTTAATATAAGCATGGGTTTTGAAAATGAATTTTCCCTCATTATCTCTCCCCCTTAATATCTCTCCCTATATCTATCTCTCCCTTTATTTATCTCTCCCCCTTTTTGTCATAGCAAAAAGAAGGAAAAATAATAAAAAAATACTCCCCCTAAAATCATGGCTATGTGAGAAAAAATATGCTCAATCCAACAAGAAACATGTTAGTACATGGGACTCATAGCACAAATTAATAAGTCAATATTCACAAAGAGTATGAAATATTCATGCAATGAATATGACTTATGATCCTATACCAATTGTTTTTAAATAATTTTGATACCAATTGTTGATAAGTAATTGTGCAAGAAGGTTCCAATTGGTAAGAAGTTAAGCAAGCACCTAAGTATATCAATTGTTCTCTAAGGTCCAACTAAGGTGCATGGTAATACATCATGATTATGAGCTGAATTAGAGGACATATCATATGCATGAGCTCATAAATCATGTTCAAGCAAGAGTGTGCATAGAATCAAGACATATAGCAATTAACTACAAGTTCTAGCACACAAGAGTTTTCATGCAAAAATATCCTAAATGAGTTCTTCTCTATTTGTCATTTCAAACTAAAGAGCATGAGAAGAATTGTCAATTTAAAGCTCATATCAATTGGCAATTTAGATTTGGCTTACCAATTAGTGAACATATGGTTGCCAATGATACTAAGTGTTATTTCAATCTAAATACCAATTGTTACTAATGGTTGACTTACACATTTTGCATGATTCCAATATTTATGTGTAGTGTTCATGTCAAGAAAATAATCCTTCTAAAAATGCAAGAACACAATCACATATTATCAAATATGCATATGGATCAATTAAACATTAGCACACTATCATAAAGAATTAATCCATATTCATATTCACAAATTTATACCACATGGAAGATTCAAAATTCAAGATATTCAAGCAAACACAATTTCTTCCATGGTTTCAAGTACAAAAATCCTATGCTCATTTTCTAATTCAAGTCCTTAACCAATTATGAGCAAGGAAAGATTCAACATTACCATTTTAATCAATTAATAGCCATATCCCTAGTTGTTATCATCATTTAAAGTTCTAGAGGGTATATGCTATTTTAACTCAAATGGTTTCACCTAAGTGAATCAATATTATCAAACTAAAATATATTTTATCATTAAAATCCATAAACTATGAGTGAGGTTAAGCACTTAATATCATGAAATAACTATTCTCATCTCATAGGCATGATTATTGATTCAACTTAAGCAAACATGCATGTTCATCATCAAAACAATCAAGAGTCTATGCATGTGTATCAATTGTTTGTGTTGTCATTAATGCTCAAGTTCCATAATAATTTGGCTATAAAGAATTAATTTCATGGATGATAAATTTTCATGTAACTCAACATTTATGATTCATTTATCATCACTAATTATAAGCCAAGGAAAAGTATGACCTTTTACCAATTGTTGAATTTACATTTGAAATCAATCCTTAAGGTCAAGTTTTAATTATTCTTCCACTAGATGTATAATTATCATGAAACCTAGTGTGGAGTAGTTGAGTCAAGCTAATAGACATAATCCTATAAGCATGCTTGACTAAGATGAACAAAAGATATGAAAAACACTAATTATGCACAAGTTCATCAAATTCTCAAATGTATCCATAAATCATTGAAATAAATCTCAAATTTATGTTTAAGCATTCATTGAAAGTATGTTTCAAGATTATTTCAAGAGTTATGCAAATCATGAATGTTTTCAACAAGAAAAATGATTTTGCACTTGTGAGCTCAAGAAAAATGGTATTGATTGTTGAAAGTGATACCATTTGTTGGAAATGATATTAATTGATGAAGTTGAGGCATGATATCAATGAAGAATGAGTTTTCATATATTACCGATCATCAAAAAGAAGTTAAAACAATGAATTTTAAGTTGAGAAGAGAGAAAATATCAAAACAATGAAAAGTTCTTCTCAATTTCGGTTGAAAACATGCAGGAGTGCCTTTTCTGGCCTGGGGGGATCGATCCTGCTATAGTGGGGATCGATCCCTCATATGTTCTTGCAGATTCTGCAGTTGTTTTGACAGAAAATTGGACTTGTGAGGTACCAAAACTTCGTTTTTGAGTAATTTAAGTTCAAGTAAAGGTTTAAACATTTGTAAAACATGGTTTTAGACTTGTATGAATGAAGAACACGATTGAAAAACCATTTTACAAAAGATTTTGCAATTTTGGAAGGATTTTCACCAATAAATGCATTTTTGGCCTCAAAGGAGTTCATTTTGAGAGTTATGCATATTTTGTCAAAACTAAAGCATTAGAAACCATAAATATGCCAAAACAAACTTGTTCACATAGATTTTAAGCACATATAACATCAAATCATCATACTTGTGAACATTATGCCATGATTTCCAACATACAAGTTCTACATTGATGCTCATGACATGGCATTTTGCATATATGACATATTTGGCAATTTGAGGCAAGTAAATACATTATCAACACATAAAAAAAATGCTCAAATTCCAGAGATCATTTCAAAATCAAAAATCATGCTTTTCATCCAATCATCCAATACCTCAAGAATTATCCATCAACCACTCAACAATCAATTATCATGCCTTTTTGCTCAATCACAATTCATCATGAATCATTAACCAAATTTCTCATCAAAGCACAACTAATAAATAAAAAGTTTAAGGAGTAAGGAATTAAGCTTACAAAACTCCTTTGCTTGAGTATGCTTTTGTTGAATAGTTAAGTCCACCTTGTGCCATCCTTTGAAGAATTGTTGTGATGAATCCTCAAGCTTTTTCTTTATCTCATTGGCACAAGCAAACTCGATAGAGGTGTGTAGAGCATTCAAACCCCATTGTTTCTTTGTAACTTCATGCTCTAACACTCCTACAACAAACACATTTTCAAGCATGCTTTGGTACCCAAATTTTCTTGGGTCATTGAGAGTTAGTGCTTACAATTTTTGATCCTTTTGGGATCCATTTCAAGCTCAAATCATCATTATTTATTGCATGCTTTGGCACCCACATTTTCTTAACTACTCTTCCTCTAAATGTAGTTTTTCTATAAGTGCATGCTTGTGAAGAGTGTCCTATCCTATTGCATAGTGAGCATGTAAGAGATGTATTATGCATAGAGTTTTTGCTCACTAGGAAATTCCTAAGATGAGTTTCTTTATGTATTTCATTATATCCTAGCCCATCTTTGTCAAAGAAAGCTCTTTGGGTCTCTAACATATGATCTAGCTTTTGTTGACCCATATAAAACCTAGTAAATGAGTTATGCAAATTTGTATTCTTTTCATTCAACTCATTTATTTCTAAGTTAGCCTCTTCTAATTTCTTTTCAAATTCTAGCTTAGTATTAGTCAAGGCTTCATTTTCTATCTTTAATTTAGCAATGATTTTCTTATATTTGGAGTTCATGCATTGAAATTCATTTGCTAAATCATCAAAGGCATTTTGGAGTTCACTAAAGGTATAATCATTATCTTCACTAGAACTACAACTACCTTCATCATCACTAATGGCCATAAAGCATGAGTAGGCTACCTCTTCATCTACATTTTCCTCATCGGAGTTATCACTATCGCTCCATGCAGCCACAAATGCTTTCTTCTTAGGTTTCCTATCCTTTTCTCTCCTACTTGACTCCCCTCTTTGATGTCTCCTATTATTTTCTTTTTCTTTCATTCTCATGAACCTATTAAATCTTTTGGCAAACATTGCCATTTCTTTTTCTTCCTCATTTCCACTCTCATCACTATCATCTTCAATGACCTCATGAGTGGAAGACTTAAGTGCTACCCCTACTTTCTTTGAAGGCACTTCATTTCTTTTCAATTTCATCTCATATGTAAGTAGGGAGCCCATAAGTTCATCTAGAGACAAGGTATTTGGATCTTTAGACTCTTCTATTGCGGTTACCTTTGCCTCCCAAGACTTAGGCAAGCTATTCAAAATTTTCTTAACCATTTCAACATTGGAATAAGCCTTCCTAGAGCTTTAAGTCCATTAATTATATCATTAAACCTAGTGAACATTTCGCTAATGGACTCATTTTCTTTCATCCTAAAAAGCTCATAATCATGTGTGAGCATACCTACTTTGGTTTCTTTCATTTGATTGGTCCCTTCATGTGTGATGGCCAATTTGTCCCATATTTGCTTAGCATTTTCACATAGGGACACTCTATTATATTCATTGGGACCTAATGCACAAAAGAGAGTGTGCATGGCCTTGGCATTCAATTGTGCCACTCTCATGTCATTTGTGTCCCACTCATCCTCACTCTTAGGGACATCCTTTCCATATACTTTCTTCATAGGAATTCTAGGACCATTCACTATAATTCTCCACACTTCATAATCATTAGATTGTACAAATAGCATCATTCTAGTTTTCCAATATGAATAATTTTCACCATTAAGAGTGGAGGTCTAACTAATGATTGTCCCTCTTCTCCTAAGGGTGTGCCTACATTCAAGTGAGCCATTTATGATCGTTTTGCTCGATAGAGGTTAATCTAATTCAATCTCGAGCCCAAGCTCTGATACCAATTGTTGGCTCTATAGGCTATACCGAGAGGGGGGTGAATCGGTTTTTATCTAATCTTAAGCTCGCTTTTCGATTCTTCTAAATTCTCTAACCTATGTAAATATTTTCTAAGTTCTCTAGGCTATTCAATCATACAATTCAAATACAATCCAATAAGCACAAATATAATTGCAAGAAAGTAAAGAGAGAAGGGATAGAGAAATGTACACAAGTGATTTATAGAGGTTCGGCAACCTTGCCTACGTCCTCTACCTTGAGACGCTCCCAAGGATTTTCCCCAAATTCACTATCCTTGAATTTTTACACTCCCTTTTTCAAGGCTCAAGAGAAACCTCTCTCTTTTCTAGGCTCAAGAGTAACCTCCCTCTTTTTCCTAGGCTAAAGAGTAACCTCCCTCTTTTTCAAGGCTCAAGAGAAACCTCCCCTTTACAAGGAATGAAATGAGTTTACAAATGAGTAATCAAAGAAAGCCTCTAGATAGGCAAGTGATTACAGAAATTAAGCACAAGGAAAAACCTATACAATATTTTGTGCTACTCTATACAAGGAATATGTGAATGATGGAAGATGAAGACTTTGTAGCTCTTGATTTGTTGTTTGAGGCTTGAGGATTTGAGGAATATGTGTTTTGGAGTTGATGAGTAGTTCCCCTTACTTCCTTTAGCTTCTAAGCCTCTATTTATAGTCCCTTGGATGTATTCTAGCCGTTGGGTGGAGCCAAGATTGAATTTGACCGTTGTATCTCACAAAACTAGCCGTTATAGGCTATTTTCGAGCGAAGGGATCGATCCTGCTACAGTGGGGATCGATCCCTTTTGTCCAGAATCTTGATTCTGGGCTTTAGGGACCTTGGGAAAACTTTCTGCCAAAAAGGGATCGATCCTGCTATAGTGGGGATCGATCCTTTTCTTCCAGAGGGCATTTTTCCTGCACTTTTGGGTTAGAAATGATATGACCTTCGATCCTAATTCAACCCAAACCATTATAAGTTTTAAGGGAGTTTTTCTTGACTTTTTCAGATGAAAGACATGTCTAAAAATTCATCAAGTGATTTTCTAAAATATTCAAAACATTTATAAAGAATTAAGACCAATAAGGATATGCATCATTAAATCATGATCTTAATGTTTGATATGATCACTTGAAATATATTGAGAAAATCATGTGTGATAAGGCAAATTTACAATATGAATTAAAACATTAAAGCTTACTTAAGTTTTTGTCATTTCAAAATATATATGGCAATTTAAAGCTAACAAACTTTGGCGAGTTCTTTATTACCTTCTCACCTCATTGGCGATCACTAACATTCAACACGGGCGATCACCATAATCGCCACTCTCATCACTTTTACACCATTTCAACCCAGTTTCATTTTATTCTTCATCTACTTCAAGTTATGAATTCATTCTATTTCTATGATCTAATAAAAATAAATCAAAAGCAAGACAATCATCATGCTTCTCATGCTTGAAATCATAGAAATATATCATTCAATCATTAAATCTCACCTTAATCAACAGTACTTCCAAAATAGAGTATTTTCTGTCTCACGTTGGCATTACTTTGCTTATTCCTTTAGCTCATCAACCTATGGAGGAAAGGTTTTGTAAGCAGGTTACTTGTTTAGCCAACTTGAGGGTGAAGTTTAGTGAATCAAGCATGGTAGAAATGTATGAAATCAGAACATAAACTGGCATTTGCATAGCTCTCGTGAAGAAGATGAATATGGCTAAATCGATTTTCCTCAAATGTTTCTTCTTATATAGCCATGCTATCCAATCAGAGCTCATCACTTGGCCTTATCCCATTTCCTTCATTTATTTCACGTCTTTCATTCATTAAAACAGAAGAAAAACTGCAGCAGAAGGAACACGGCTATGAGAAGCTATTCTATGCACATTTTGACTTACTTCACTTGCCATTAATTGTCTAAACCGAGAAGCCAATGGCGTGAAGTTCACAGCCTCTTTTCTTGACTTATTACACCTTTTGTCTTATTCCTCAACCAATGAGGTTATTTCCTTTATTGACTTTATTCTTTCTCAATTTATTGTCTTCAACCGTATGACTTACAAAGTCAATTTTGGCTGCAAAATGGTTCGAATCTATTTTCATTTTGTCCATATAGATTTCAGTTTGCCTCCTCATTCTGGAGACCTTCAGCTCACCAACTCGATTTCAGTTCGCCAACTCAATATCTGGAATTTACGAAATGATTTTCTTTGCTAGGCTATCATTTGTGCTTCTATATAGGCGACCACATTACTCGCCAAATACATTCTTTGGGCGATCACAGTCCTCGCCACACACGGGCCATCATCTAATCATAGCCTTGGCGAACTCATCTAGTCGCCAATGAGGCATTGAATCCTACTCGCCCTCACACTCATTGGGCGATCAATTCTACCAATTAACTTGGCGAACTCACCATTCGCCCTCGCCATAATCCATTGGCGATCACACCATTACCTTGCTCGCCCATTGGCGAGCCGTTTCTTCATGGTACTCGCCCGTCGAGTATTTCACAGAAATTGCTCCCTTTTTATCCTAAGTTAAGGAGCTTTTCACTTAAGTGAAATCAATATTCATTATTTATTTAATTTCCAATATTAATTTCATGAAATTAGCGTCTACAGTAGGGTAAAATCAGATCTTACAATATATTACCCTTAAACATCTTACAGTTTTTTTCACCCAAAAGTGAATTTTGTTTTCATTTGAATTTAGATGTCATTTGAGTTTCATAGTACATACTTTTAATGTATCGATTTTTATGTTTTATGATTGAATTTTTAATAAATGAAAGCAAAACCCTCCTATTCATTTTTCTTTAATCCTTTTTTTTTGTATTGTTGCATATGCATCATCCTTATATTCGTATTTATTGAAAGGCACTAATCCAAGTTAATGAGAGAAAATAATTGTTATACTACTTGTTTCAATAAACTTAGGCCATCTCGTACATGAATTGAAGGTCCTTTCATGTTCATAAATTTGTAGCACTTAACTAATATTAGGTGAGATAAGACACTTCGGTCATGTTTAGTGCATAAGATGAGGATATGATAAGATAATATAAGATTATGGATATGATAAGATTAAATTATATCATCCTATCTTATGTTTGGTATGTACAAGGATTAAGAATATGATGTAAGATCTGATTCTACACTACTGTAGACTCTAATTTCATAAAATTGAAAATGGAAATTAAATGAATAACGAATATGGATTTCCACTTGGGTGGAAAAGCTCCTTTATTTGAGATATAAAACGGAGCAAATTATGTGAAATATTCGATGGGCGAGTACTAATGGAAGAGCTCGCCAATGGGCGAACAAGGGTGATCGCCAATGGAGGATGACTAGTTGCAACAAACGGTCATACAGGCAAATAGGTGAGTTCACCAACGTGTTGCGTGAATCAGAGCAAGGTTGGTGAGTTGAACCATACCTGGTGATCGCCTAATGGGGCGAGGACTGCTGATCGCCCAATGGTGAGTATGGGCGAGTATATGGCACAGTTCGCCAAAGGGCAAGTAAGATAAAGGCTTATCGCCAATTGTTGAGGGCGAGTATGAATAATGGCCTTATTGACAAATGTGTTCGCCAAGTGAGTTTGTTGGGATGATCGCCCAATGGGGTGAGGACTGGTGATCGCCATATGATAGCAACTGGGCGAGTACAGCTATAAACTGTGATCGCCAAACCTATATGTGATCGCCAAAAGTAAATTTCTCGTAATTGCCAAATCTTAAGTTGGCAAGCTTGAAGGTTGCCGAACTGAAATAGAGATTAGCGAGCAGAGGACTCTTGATGAAGGGCGAACTGGAATGACACTTGTGGACAAAGTGAAAATAGATTTAAACCAATTTGCAGCTAAAATTGACTTTGTAAGTCATACGGTTGAGGACAATAAATAGAGAAAAGTTAAAGTTAATAAAAGAATTAATCTTATTGGTTGGGTAATAAGATAAATAAGCAATTAGTCAAGAAAAGAGGCTATAGTGGACTTCACGCCACTTTGTCCTCCTGACAAATGGTTAGATAATTAATGATAAGTGAATTAAGTCAAAATGTGCAGAGAATAGCTTCTCATAGCCGTTCCTTTTGCTGCAGTTTTTCTTTGGTTTTTAATGAATGAAAGACGTGAAATAAATGAAAGAAGATGGGATAAGGCCAGGTGAGGGGTTCTGATTGGATAGCATGGCTATATAAGGAGAAACAATTGAGGAAGACCGGCTTAGTAAACTTCATCTTCCTCAGGAAAGCTATGCAACTGCCAGTTTATGTTCTGATTTCATACATTTCTACCATGCTTGATTTACTAAACTTCACCCTCAAGTTGGCTAAACAAGTAAACCTGCTTACAAAACCTTTCCTCCATCGTTGATGAGCTAAAGGAATAAGCAAAGTGAGGCTAACAGGAAATAGAAAGAATTCTGTTCTGGAAGTGCAGTTGATTAAGGTGAGATTTAATGGTTCTTGAGATTTAATGATATATTTCTATGATTTCAAGTATGAGAAGCATGATTATAGTCTTGCTATTGATTTATTCTTGATAGATCATAGAAATAGAATAAATTCATATCTTGAAGTAGATGAAGTATAAAATGAAATTGGGTTGACATTGTAGAAGAATGATGGAAAATACTGGAAAAGTGATGAGTATGCCACTATGGTGATCGCCCATGTTGAGTGGTAGTAATCGCCAATGTGGCGAGTAAGAAATAGGAACTCGCCAAAGTTTTTTGTCAAGTGGGCGAGGTCGCCCAACGCTAGTTTAATTCATGGGCGAGCTCAATTCTTTGTAGAAAACAGTGTAGGGCGAGCTCAAATAGATGTCCATTGGGCGAGTTGAAATGTTGGGTCGAACTCCCACATTTAAGCCAATCGTGGCGGGCAGATTGATTGTTGGGCGAACTCCCAATAATCAACCAATATATGAATGGCGAAATATTCTACGAGCTCCCACGTGTAAGCCAATTGGTGAATGGCGAGCTCAAATGGGCGAGCTACAAAATGCTCTGTTGGGCGAGCTAGTAGGATATCAGTTGGGCGAGCTGGTTTATTTATCTCAAGTCTCGCCCAAGTGAATGAAAGTTATTTAAAGAAAATATTAATAGAATTTAATAAATTATTTTACAGCCGGGAATTGAAAATGGCAATTGGCGAGCAGGAAGCAAGGCAAAACAAGGTTTCGTTGAACCAAGTAAAGGAGATGTGTGTGAAGTGAATGCATGTCCTGTGGAGTAAATTTCATAGAAATTATTGAGAAATTGTTTTGTTTTATGACATGCATTATTTTTATAATTGTTTTGATTTGGGCGAGCTAAAGGCCGACCCTTATATTATGATTGGGCGAACTGGTACAGGGCGGGCAAGCCCTTGTGTTTTTATGTTGGGCGAACTGGTGTTGGCGGGCGAGGCAATCCCTTTTATAATTTTTATAAACCCGTTTATAATTTTTAAGGGCGGGCGACCCGTTTTGTTAAGAAAGCTATGGGCGAGCCGAAATGGGCGAGCCAGTGTTTTTGTTTTAAATATAGAGGGTGGTGGGCGAACACTTGTTCACCCCATTTTCGAGTGACCATGGGCGAGCCATGCTGGGCGAGCTAACCATGGCGAACAGATTTCAATGGTATTTTCTTCAGGAAAAATGTGCCATTTTAATATCTTTGAAAATAGAAAATATAAACCCTTTTGGGCAAATTGACTAATGGGCAAGCCACTAAGGGCGAGCCAGTTTTGCTTTTTGATTTTAAAAGGAAAGTTGGGCGGGCGAACACAAGTTCTCCGCGCTGGGCGAGCTGCCATGGGCGAGCCATGTTGGGCAAGCGGACCATGGGCGAGCAGATTTTAAATGTTGAGATTTTGGAATGTTTTCAAGGTGTTTTGTAAACAGAAAGCCTAAACCTTTTTGGAAATCAAATCATTTTGAGAAAATGATAATATGGGTGTGATAATTCCATAAAGGTTTTCATGAGATATAAAAGTGATTTTTGAGATTTTAGGCCCCAAGTTCATGCATTTCTACTGCGTGACCCGCCTGGGGCGATGGCTCGGTCGATGGACCAATGAGTGCACCTCAGGGCGTCACAGGGCTGATGGACCCGCCAAGTCATCAGCGGTCTCGAGGTCACTTGGCAAGTGGACCCGAGGATCACCTAGAGATTGTGGCCATAGATCTATTGTATCCCTTTTTGGGATGATTATTCCATTCTCGCAAGGGGGAGGGGGAACGATGATGACATGACTTATTTATAGGGTGATGCCTAGTCTCAACTTGTTGATTTCTATTTACTAAGAGGATTTGTTAAATCCTATTTACTGTTTACTACAATTTAAAGTAAACTGATTAGCTAGTGATTTGAATGATGTTTCGAGAGTACTGTTTACTATATCCACTGTTTTCCTACTTGGTATGATGTTAGGAAAAACAAAAATTTTGTGGTATATAGTTTTGATTTTATAAAGCAGCATATGTTTCCTTTACTGAGCGTATGAATCGCTCACCCCTTGTTTTAACTCCACAGATAAAAGACACGGAGATTAGAGAAGTAGCTCCAAGAGAGATGATTAACATTACAGGTACAGTCCCTTCTCTTCTACATTTCAAACAGGAGTATACAGTACTATTTTAGCGAAACACAGTCAGTCGAGGATGTTAGATGTAAGAAAATAAAGAAAAGAATTTTATATTTCGTAATTGTTAATAAATGTTTATCAATTATTATTGTCACTGTTGAATGTTAATGGCATCACAAACAGCCCAACCGGTAAAGTTGTATAGAAATTCGTAAAAAAAGGTGGTAACGGGAT
This sequence comes from Heritiera littoralis, assembly GCA_031772115.1. NCBI lineage: Eukaryota > Viridiplantae > Streptophyta > Magnoliopsida > Malvales > Malvaceae > Heritiera > Heritiera littoralis. The sequence goes on along the minus strand of JAPDPK010000083.1, from coordinate 2,168,623 downwards.
GTTACATATGATAGGATGATTTTTTATATCTTTTACAATATTTGTTATATGTAAAATTAAAAATAGTATAAAATGATTTTTTTAAGTACTCTTTTTTAAAGTAACATAATTTAAATTTATAATTTTTTGTTATAAATATAAATTAAAAATTAAAAATTTAAATATTATTTATAATAATATAATTAACAGTCCAATTTATTAGCTGATTTTTTAATAAAAAATTACTTCTAAAAAATTTATATTACTTTTTCAAAAAAATTATTTTGTTAAGAAATGAATTTTTATAAAAAGCATTTTCTGTATTGTTTTTCATTTTTTTTCTTTTTTTCCTTTTTGTTTTTATTTCTTTTATATGATTTAAATTTAAAATAATTTTTTATTGTAAATTAAATATATTTTTTTTTAGAAAATTGAGTTTTTCTTGGAAATAAGTTTATTTTTTAATTACATTAGATTTTCCAAAAGACTGTTCTTAAATATTTTTCTTTATTTTATGGTTTCTTTATCTTCTTTCTTTTTTTTGTCAATTATAAGGAAATATAGAAAACAAAAAAAAGAAAAATACAAGTTAAATTTAATAATTCAATTTTGATGAATTAAAAAATATATAATTTCTAATAATTTATGGTTAATAGTCATTTTTCTTTCATTTTCTTTCAGGCAAAAAGAAAAAAAATTAAGAAAAAATAAAAATTTAAATGTAAGAAAAAACTAGTTAAAAAATATATTTTATAATAATTTTTATGTTTGTAAATTTATTTTCTAAAAAATAATTAAAAAAATGTGCACAAGAAAATATTATTTTATCAAAATTATAGTTTTTCTTTAATCAAAAACAACAAAAAAAAAAGAAAGAAAAAGAAGGAAAAATGAAAAAGAAGGAAAAAAATTATATTAACTAATTAAAGATCCTTACTATTTTATTGTTTAAGTTAATTTTTAAATATAAATGTTAAGGATAAAATAATAAAATATGAGTAGTTATTTCTAATCCTATGGGATTAGGAATAATTCCTCATCTTTTGGAGAATATTGAGTTATCCTATATTAGTAGGATGACTAATCCTCCTTGCAATCCAATCCTTCCCTTAATGTGTGCACCAAACATAAAATAAGATAATTATCATCTCATCTTATCCATCATCCTATGCGTCAAATATGACCTTCATGTTTGTTATATTGATCAATTTTTGCAAAGCTTTTACAGTTTCATTCATCTCATTTTATGCATCAACCACTGCCAATTTCAAATTATTTACTAAGTTGTATATATCATTTTTAGAAATATAAATTAATAAGAAATCGTCTGCTTTGTTCTACCAATTTTGGAATTCAGTTCAATCTATATGTTACGTTAGATTTTTTAAACGACCTATGTGATTAATGTAACTCTTCAGTCAAATGAAAAGAGATGATAGATTAACATGATTCTTCAGTACCAATAATTATCATCATAAATAAAATGATAAAATATACACTGTATTGATAGAATTTAAAAGATTACACTTTTTTTTGAAAAGTAAAAGTTTATTATTAAAGAAGTAAAAGGATACAGCCAATCTTCAAAATCAGAGTTTCGTTTAACTTCTAATTTCGCAAGAGAGTCAGCAAAAAAAAAATTGCTTCTCTGCAAACATGAGCAAAAGAAATCGAACCCAATTTTGAATATAGGTTATGAAGCTTGTTGACCAGACTATTGTACTTCCATAGACTATCAAGGATTTTATTTAACCATGAAATGACAACCTTGGAGTCACTCTCAATGATAAGATGAGGCATTGAGTCGAATTTAGTGTTAACAATAATTGTGAGGGCCCCAATAATAGCTTGCAACTCAACCAAGTTAGAGTCGACCATGCCAATATGCTTTGAAACATCATCAGAGTATGACCTTGATGATTACGTAGAACTCCCCCTACTCTAGCCAAACCAGGGTTTGCCTAAGGAAGAACCATCGACGTTGCCTTTCGAAGTTCCAAGCATAGGAGAAGACTACAAGATGTTTTTTCTTGATTTCTTATTCTTAACAGACAAACAAACATCTTGAAGGTTGCTAGAAGGAACATGTAAAGATAAGGATGAGAAGCTTTTAACCACCAAGTCTCAAAGATAAGAAACTTCAAGGGGACATAAAGACTTGTTGAAAATTCTTTCATTGCGAGATAACCAAATTGACCAGAGAATAACATGAAAAAGGGTATCCCAAGTCTGATATTGATTCCTTGTTGAGTAAAGATCCTTCCATGATAAGAAGAGAAGCTTAAGTGAACCTAGGATGACCTAAAAGATACCGCATCAATTACAGCGGATGCACCAAATTTTCCAAAACACTGATAGTGAATGAGAGGATGATCCACCAAATCCAATTGAGAACAGAAAACACAATTGTTTTCTTTATTCGTCAAGCAACTTTTTTCTGAAGCATGTCAATAGTAGGTACTTTTCCCTTCAAAACTTTCTAGCAATACAACTCAACTTTGAGAGGAGCAATACCTTTCCAAATGCAACTTTCAACAGGACTTGCCGAGACTTGAGATTTCTCCAAACTGTTCTAAAAGAATTAGAGCTGTAGGTTCTATTTGTAGTATGACACCAAACAACTCAGTTAGAACAAAATTAAGAGAGGCAAATCGAGTTGAGGAGGTCCATAAGATTCTGCTATTGCTGAATTTTCCAATCGAAAAGGTTTCTTCTAGGTTGAATATTCCAGACAAACTTGACTTTAAAGTGTTACACTTGATGGACATATATGCTATTAATTGTTATTAATTTTTATGAAATTGTGAAAAGGTACCTTGTTTTTGATGAAAAGATTCCTCGTCTCACTATCCTTATAAAAGTATCTTTCTTACTATCAAGAAAATACGACTAAGAACATAAAAGATCAAGTAGGAGAAAGAAGTTCACAAAATTGTATTTAAGGATTTGTAAATATTTTTTAAGAATTTGTCATGGAATAAAATATGTTTTCTCTTTAATTACGTAATTGTGAAAATTGTTTTGTTTTAAGAACTTAAGAATTATGATTAGGCAAAATTTCGTTTTATTTGTATAGTATGGTTTGATTAACATGTCTTATCAGAGCTTTCGGGTTTGAGTACTAATGATTTTCCTATTATGTATAGCATCTCTTCATGTGAACGAGAATTTGCTAAAATGTTAATTACAACCCTTAATGTTATCAAAATCGAAAACATCAATGTATGACATTGAATGTACGTTGGAGAGTTGTTGGAGAACATAAGACTTATATTTTTATGCCTAAAACGTCAAATCATAAGGCCATATTCTTGTTTTGTATGATATATAAGTTAAATGCTTTCAAGGGTTTAAGATGCTATAGAATGAAGAATTATTAAAATTGTTGGATTTTATTATATTGACTTATACGTATGAATCGCTGGGGATAGCTTTTGAAGTAAGTTTGATGAATAATCATTTATTTCCACAAACTATATTATTTCCTTTAGTGTACTGAACATGTATGTATGGGGAGATTATTCATTAAATTAAGTAAATAATTATGAATGTATTGTATGATTATTTTATGATTATTCCACTGCTATGTGTAAAGTTTTCGGTTTTTGTATATGTAAGCGCTTATCAAAAAACTAAAGTTTGATGTTTATTTATTTGCTCATTATGGTTTAATATTTCTCTAAATAAAGGATATTCATGCATTATGATAGTTTGTTAGTCATTAAAGTTGCCAAACTTTAAGGTCTCATAAATATCAAATTAATGATTAAGTAGATATTCATACATTATGATAATTTGTTAGTTACCAAAAAAGCCAAACTATTAGGTTTCATTAATATCAAATTAATAATTATTTTCAATTACTCATAATTTAACGATGTTAATGAATGGAAATAATAAGACTATTGTGAGTAATAGTGGTCCATTATTTTTATGGCAATAGTGGCTCATTATTATCTAGAGCTACATTAAATAGATGTGAAAATTGCTTTTCTGAATGGCTGTTTAGATATAGAAGTTTGCATGGATCTATTTGAGGGTTTTTCCATTAGTGGAAAAGAAAACATGATGGGTAAACTTAAGAAATTAATATACGAACTCAAACAAACTTCTAGTCAATGGTATCATAAGTTTAATGATACATCATTCTTTTTGGATTTAAGAAAAACACTTTTGATCAGTGTATATATCTGGAGATTAGTGGGAGCAAGTTTAATGTTAATGATATCTTGCTTGCTACTAATAAGCTTGGTTTATTATCCAATACCCAAAAATTTCTCTCTAAAAACTTTGAACATAAGGATATGGGTAAGGCATCCTATTTGAACAGAATTGCAATATTTCGTGACAGATCACAAGGATTGTTAGGGTTGTCTTAGAAAGCATATATTAATAAAGTTTTAGAGAGATTCAAGATGGAAAAGTGCTATGCAAGTGTTGTTCTAATTCAAAAAAGGTGACAAATTAAGTCTTATGCAATGTCCAAAGAATAAATTGGAACACAAACAAATGGATCAAATTCCTTATGAATCTATTGTATGTATGCCCAAACTTGTACCAAAAAGACATCAGTTTTGCTGTTGGAATGCTTGTTAGATATCAAAGTAATCTAGGAATGGATCACTGGAAAGTTGCCAAAAAAGTACTCAGATACTTGCAACGAACAAAAGATTACATGCTCGCTTAAAATAGATCTGATCATCTAGAGATGATTGAATATTCAGATTTAGATTTTGCTAGGTGTGTGGATACTAAAAAAATCCACATTTGTTTATTTATTTCTTTTAGCTGAAGGAGCTATCTCATGGAAAAGTGCAATTGCATCCACTATGAAAGATGAATTTTGTGGCATGCTTTGAGACCACTATTCAAGGTTTATGGCTATGAAACTTTATTTTAGGACTTGGTTGTCAACAGCTTTGCCAAGCCGTTAAAAATTTATTGTGATAATTTCGCAGTAGTTTTCTTCTCTAAATATGACAAGTATTTAAAAATTGTTAAGCATATGAAATTGAAATACTTTGGCATTAAAGAAGAAGTTCATAAACAAAGAGTGTCAATAGAGCACATTAGCACCAATCTTATGATGTGGATCCATTAACGAAATGATTGTCACCAAAGACATTTAAGGAACATATCAAAAGAATGTGCATTATTGAAGCCCATTACTGATATTGTGACGACGATTTATGCTCTTTATGTACCAAAACACTTTGAGCTCTCTTAATTTTTTTTTGAAATATTAATTCATCCTGTTACATGATGTTGAGTGTATATACATGAATGAATTATGTGAATTGTAACAAGATTTGTTTTTGATGAAGACACTATTATTGGATCATTATGATATCTCTTATTACGAGTAATAATAAGTAAGATTTAATATCGTGATACATAAAAGGGACTATATCAAATTAATGACATAAAACCACTATGATCCGTACTAGTTTTTACTCAAAAATGATGTATGATTTGACCAATTACAGAAGGATTTAATATTTTATGCATTATATTATACTCTTAAATCCTAAAGTCAAGTCATCTCAGATGGGCCAAGTGAAAAAATGTTAGATATTTTTAATGACTTATTTGATTAATATGACTTTTTGATTAAATAAAAAGAGATGATAGACTAATTTGAGTCTTTGGTACTAATAATTATCATCATAAATAGAATAATAGGAGATATATTGCATTGATAGAATTTAAAGGGTTACACTTAATGGACGTGTATACTATTAATTGTTATTAATTTTTATTGAAATGTGAAAAAGTACATTATTTTCCACAAAAAGATCACTCCTCTCACTACTTCTATAAAAGTATTTTTCTCTCCATCAAGAAAATTTGATGAAAAACATAAGAGATTAAGTGACAGAAATAAGTTCTTTACAAAATTGTATTTAAGGATTTGTCAAGATTTTCTTTTAGAATTTGTCATGGAACAATATATGTTTTTTTCTTTAATTAAGTTATGTGAAAATTATTCTGTTGTAAGAACTTGAGAATTATGATTATGCAAAATTATATTTTATTTGTATAGTGCGGTTTAACTAACATGCTAAAGTCCAGTTACAAGGAACGTATTCTTGAAAAATATTGTTAAATTTAGAAAAAAGGAGGCTTAAGAAAGAGTGAAATGATACGTTCAAAACCTTAGTCTTCTCCGGATTTAGAGAAGTCTTGCGAACAAGACTACTTGTATATTTGGTTCTATACTTCCGGATGCAGTAACATATATATTAAAGGTTTTGGTTAAGTTCATGTATGAACTTTGATTGCCGCAAAGAAAAAAAAATCCAAATTCAAATCATGTCAGCTTTACAATGAAGCTAGACTCATTTTGACAAATATTGTTTCTCAAGTTAGACCATGTGCAAGTTCAGTTCACCGAAAGATAAGAACCAAACTTAACTTACCCCCACTGTCTCTGCTGCTATCAGCAAATCGATTGGTTTTGCGGAACATCATGATCTTTAAACATTGACAATTCATTCAACTTTCAAAGAATTTATGCACACGTATAGCAATTGAGTCATAAAATCCCAAATGCCTGCTGTCCGCGTTTTTAGCTATTCATGAAACAATTACTTCACACAAGAGAAAAAAAAACAGCATTTATGAATTTAGCTTTCAATTACATTGTCAAGACACAAACACCACAAGCACATGAGGAATTGAAAGAGGAGGTGGGTGGGGTGGGTATATGTTGTGAAACATGGTTTCAAATAGCGGCCGCATCTCGGAATAGCGGCTGCTATGTCGCGGTAGCGGTGGTGGCCACTACCGCTATTGGACAAAAAGCAGGGGAGAAAGAAATTCACGTTAGTAACGGCCGCTATTGGCCGTTACAAAACACTATAACGGAGGATAGCGGCGATAACGGGCCGTTATCGCTGCTATCCTCCATTCTGTTCAACATTGAGTATAAAAAAAAAATTCCTCAGCAGAGGAAAGAGGCAGAAATTGAAACTCTAAAAATCCTAATTTCTTATGATCAAAACAAACACTAACTTCACCAAATCACCATCTCCCCGAATCACCAACAACAATTAACAAAATTTCAACATCAAATCAAAACTTTAGTCTGTAAGTTCAAAACTTACAAAACTTTTAGTCTGTAACAAAGCAAATACCTAAGTTTAAAACTTTTAACCTTTGGAGTAGATTTAGATCTGTGAGGGGACTAGGTTTAGATTGGACAGTCAGCAGCGGACTGGTGGGCAATTGGTGGCGTGGCCGTGGGCATCGGGTTGCTTGAGGCGCTATCCATTGTCGCAGCACCAGTAGCCTCTGTTTGTTGTCAGTTTGCAAGTGCGCTGGCTTCTTGATTTGTATAACAGGGAAGGAGTGAATGAGGCAGTGATGATGAGCGATTGAGGGGTGGGGGATGGTTTTGGTTGGGATTGCATGAGTGAAAGTGAAAGGAATTTTGTGATTTGTGAATCGTGAGTGTGTGAAGGTGAGAGACAGAGTATGTTTAGGGAAAGTGATGAATTGGGTGGGTCAAGGTATGGGTATGGGTCGCTTGGCTGGAAACTTGGGTAGTTTTTTTCTTTTAGTTTTAATTGTTTACAAATTAATATTAGATAATGGTTTTTTTAAGTACTATTAGATAATATTGAATTTAGACTATTTAAGTAATTTTTCATTAAAATTTGTAATGTAATTAAATAGATGATATTAAATATTATTACAACTTAAGAAAAAAATATTGATAATTCGTTAATATAAATGTGATTGTTTAAGTTAATTGATAGTGGCATATTAATATTAAATTTTTAATATAACAAAACATTATTGTAATTCAAGAAAATATTGATAATGTAAATGTAATTAATTAAATTATGTTTGAATATTTTATTATAATTTAAAAAATTATGAATAATTTTTTTACATAAATAATAGACTTAAAGTATCATAAATTACTGTAAAAATTATAAAATAAGACTTTAAATAATTATAATTAAGATTATTACATTTTATACACGATTGTGCGAAATTAAAAAAAATTTACGACCGCGATGACCGCAATGACCGCGATGGTCTCCGTTATGTCCGCAACCGCGATAAACGCAACGCGACCAAAAACGTGACCGCGACCGCAATTTGAATCCTTGTTGTGAAACACACACGGTTTGGTCGAAAACATTTTTCATAATTATTGAAAGATATCAAAGGTGGAGGTTCACATTGCAGGAAGAATTGGTGGACCCTTAATTTGCCTTGGAAGTGGTCCTAAGCAAAAGCCACTGAGGGAATTCCCACAGATTAATTTAATGCAAAAGGAAAGCTGCCCTCCAATTTGTCTAGTTCAGTGCCCTTCATAGTAAGGTATGGGGTTCCTTCAATAGGGTTCTGGTTTCCTTTCTGTGTTGGCATATTGGCCTGTTTGGGACCACTGAGTCTCAGCTAAGTTGTATTCGTCCTTTTTTTTTTCCCTTATACTCATGGCACTCTACAGCTTGGAAACTCTTCTGTTCTTTGCATCAGATTAGCTTTAAAACTGACCCTGGCATGCCCAATGTCGGTATATTTTTTTAATTCCAAATTACTGCCCTTTTTCGCTTTGTTTTCTGCTATAAAGCGAACAGAGAGCCGTTCAGCACCGACTGGCCAAACAAAGTACAAAGAAACAGATCCAAGCTTTGATAGCCTGTAAAAGGGGCTTAACTGTTTGTGTTGGGGACAACAAGAATAGATACCTAGTAATCAAAGTGTTGAATATTATTAGAGAAATAATATAATTGCACGTTTTAAATCGTGTGTTTGTTAATTTTGGCTGCCGAAATTGAAATATTTTACTCTAAGTTTCTTTACTCATGTCATTTCAAGCTCATTGTAACATGCTTGCATGTTTATTATGAGCAAAAGAAGGTGCTCTTGTCTCGTGAATATTTCAACACGCGTTTTCTTCTGCTGAAACTGATCAGAAACTTCAAGACCGACACTGAATTTATTTACAGACCCCCTAGTCAATAATGGATGCAACCAATTCTTTTATGTTCAGTTTGGTAAAAAGTGGTTTGAATTTGCCAATTACCAAAGTTGAATTCTAGCAGCTTCAAAGATCAAAAAGAGAAATTAAGTAGTTTGAATTCAATTTTACATTTCTAAGTTAGGCAATTTAGAGTTCAATATCTCGCCTAACAAAAATATCGGAGAGACTAGCCTATAGGATGGGCATAAACAAATACACAAGCGAAAACCATGTCAATGCTTTCTGCAATAAATTTGATTCACTCTCGATGCACGTCTCCAATATTAGAACCAGACACGAATCAGAATCTTCGTGTACCAGCAATGCTGAATACTCCATATCATATAGTAGGAATTAGTAGTGTACACAGTCAAAGCTTTGCTGTCGTGCCAAATTCCAATAAAGCATTAATTCTCAACTCCATTGATGAGTCATATTTCAATGCATATCCAAGCAGGAAAATTTTAGTGGATCAAATTCAGCAAAATAGACAAAAACCTTGATTCATATTTGTTTAGCATCGCTGTCACTGTAGGGGCGCTTTTCTGATGGAAGGCTCAGGCACCACAAATATATGCGAAAGCTCAATCAGAGACAGCTTTGATTTTGGTGATTCTCATGTGGCCAAACGCTACAAGCTTGAACTAAACATTGTAAGATTTTTAGTCCCTGTCGCTATCGCTGCATTGCTTGTGCATTAATGACACAACGGTGTGATCCATGCCATGGCCAAAGACTCGTACTAAAACTTGTTGGATTCCTTGAAGTTGTAACAGAAACCCTTTGTACATTTAAAACCATGACTTTTCATGGTGAAAAAACTTATTTTTCAAGGAATTATGCTTCTCTACCGAGGAAACTGTACTTGGAGGGATTAATTAATTCATAATGAGAAAAACGATCCTTTTTTACCTGCATGGAGTGGCTGGTGACGCACATGCATCATCCTATGAGTCAGAATAGCAATTTCTTTTAGGTTGGATCCTAGTAAAAGGAACTCAAACCAGATATTCACCCTCTATCATCATAGTTTTGAACTATTTCTCTTCCTTTTAGATGCACTTTTTAGTTTTCATGAATCAAGATGTAGGTCTCTAGAATCCTCCTTTAAATTCAAGCCATGGAAAATGGAGCCTGCGAAATGGCCATGGCCAGCAAGGTAAATTGGTTCATGTTTGCTACAGGAAAAAAGAGATTTCCATAACAGAGTCTATCAAATATTAGGTGTTGGATGGTATGTGTATGACTATAGCAGAACAAGAATAATAATGATCAAACAGCCTTTTAATGCGCACGGGTGAGACTGAAATGGACCCGGATGTTGATCATTTTGAATGCCCATCTTTGCTTCAACTGAGTATCCAATGGAGATTATTAAGGCCAGAAGACAAGGTGGGACTCATCCTGGGAGGGTAAATGAGCAGTGTCCCATGATTTGTACCCATGCTTCATATCTAGTTCCTTTTAGAATTTGATCTGCTTTGCTAAAAGCATAGAGTTCCTTATCAGTCTACTATTTTCTTATTGTATTGTTATTAGTTCCATGTTTTCTGCTTTTATTTGCTTTGCAGCTTTCTTTAACCTTGGAAATTCAGAATATGTTTCTAAAAAAGATATAATCAAGGTGAAATCATAGCACTTAGGTGGTTTGGCAACACTAGTCTAGCAAACCATTGGAATGAGTACCACTCATGAAAATGTTTTTGGGAAATAAAACTAGATACTAATTGAGAAGAGAAAATAAAGCATACACATGCATGAAAAGCACAAGGATCAAAGTATATATGCTAAAGATTAACCCTTTAATCTCCTTAGATTATAATGGTAGAAACCAGAGAAGCAGTCAGCCCAAATTATTGAAGATTTTCTTATGCCCCTCATAAACTGAAACTAATCCAAATAATTAATGGAGGCTCCCATGCTTAAGAAAATTATTAATTTTACTAATCCTGTTGGTCTCTCCTAAAAGAACTAGTCAAACAACTAAAGATCAAAAAAATGACAGAAACGGCAAGGCTTGAATTTTGGATTGTCAATTAACTACAATAAGGCTGGGTCAAATGAACTTAATTTCCTTAGTTAAAATGGCCAACAGAGATGGATCAGTATAAGTAATACTAGTAATTAACAATGTTAAGCTTTTTAATTAATTTCTTTTCTATTTGAAGTTTAAGTAGGAATAGGAATAATTCAAGGGCTGACCTCACCTGCACACAATGACAGCCCACATGAAATGAACCCCACAATGCATTAAACAAAGTGAAAAGCCCTGCTAAATTCTAGCCCCACATGGCCATGCTGTGCCCATACCCAGCACCCAAGGGGACCCTTTTCACAGGGGATGCTGCCTAGCTTTTCCTTCATTAAAGATAAACCAACGCCCCTGATTTCACTCCCACAACCCCAAAAAATCATCTTGGCCGTCCCATTCGAGCCTCAAGTCTTCCATATGGGCGGCTGAGCTTGTCCCACCCTTGTCCCCCTATCCCAGCGACAGCTTGCCTCAAAGTTGCTGCTATTGCTACCGACAGCTTAGCTTGCCTTGGTCCATAATTCATGCATTGAGAAGAACAAGGCTTCCTCATTACTCCTAATCCACCCATAGACCGCCTTTCTTCTTTATGACGTCCATCATCCTATAAAATACCTGCTTTTGCATTCCCATTTCAACCACAAATTCAAAAACATTTTCATTTTCTCTCAAACTTTGTGAATCCTCAAAGGAACTACAAGAACTTTCCTAAAACTAGATCTTAGATAAAATCAGCTTGCAGTCATCTCCACACTGAATTGGAAGGAACTTTGGTTTGCTATACAACTGCTTTGGTGGATCATTTGAGTGAAGATCTTTGAAAAATGGAAGGAAGTGTGGCATATGAGAATGATCTAAACCTCAAGGCAACAGAACTAAGATTAGGGTTGCCAGGAACAGATGAAAGAGAGCAACAAGCAGTTTCCAATTTTAGAAACAAGAAGCGACCATTCCAGGACTCTGATGAGGAATGTGGAGCAAATGGCAAATCTGATGCTCAGAATGAAACTGTCCCTCCTGCAAAGTAAGTTACCACAACAAGTAGTATTACAACAAAACAGGGTGATCTTCTTTTCTTATTTGATTTACTTTAAAATTACATAGACAGTAATGGAATCTTTTGATGTATATGCAACATGCAGAGCACAAATTGTGGGGTGGCCACCGATCCGGTCCTATAGAAAGAATAGCTTTCAAGCAAAGAAAAGTAAGCCTGAGGGTCCTGGGATTTACATGAAAGTAAGCATGGATGGAGCACCATACCTAAGAAAGATTGACCTGAAAGTTTACACTGGGTACCCGGAGCTCCTGCAGGCTTTAGAGAACATGTTCAAGTTCAACATAGGTAACAACAAGGATTATTGCTGTTATTTTGTTATTATCTTATTATTATTATGAGATATATGATGTGACTTGGTGATGAATTTAAGAATTACTTTGGTGAAAATAACCTTCGATTCAACTTTTCCAGGTGAGTACTCGGAAAGAGAAGGCTACAAAGGATCAGATTATGCACCTACTTATGAAGACAAAGATGGAGACTGGATGCTAGTTGGAGATGTTCCCTGGGAGTAAGTATCTCTCTTCCTCTCTTTCTAGGTACTTATTTTTTACATACATACATACATACATACATACATATATATATATATCTATTTATATGTATAACTTACAAGGTTATATTATATTCTTGTTGCAGAATGTTCATCACATCATGCAAGAGACTAAGAATCATGAAAGGATCAGAAACCAGGGGCTTAGGTTGTGTATAAGAAAATTCTCTCTACCAACAATAAATCTAAGAGCAAGAAAAAACAGAAGATCCATCTCTCTAATGGAGAGAAAATCTGTCAGCTTGGGTTCTCGAAGGAGATCTTTGGATCTGATTATCAGTCTCCTCGTTAGGTAGTGAGGTCAGAAATTCCATGGACTGGGAAAGTTTAGAAGGAATTAAGGAAAACGGATAATACAAAGTGGAGTTACATTTTCTTCCTCAGGCAGCAGGCTGCAGCAAAGATATTTGGTGGTTTGAGCGTCTGTACTGTGTTTTGCTGTTATACCCATCATCAAACCAAAACTAGATACAAGAACCTATTTGCTTGAAGTGCAACTTTGTAAAAAAGGATCGAAGAAAATCACAAAAAAGGATGTGGCTATCCAAGTTTTGGTTCTGTAGTGTTATTACAAAGAAACAAAGCTGTGTATCAGCTGTGTCTCTGTATAATTAAACTTGTCGTGTTGTTGTTGAACCTGAAAAATATTAGTTTGCTTTCTTTTTTTGATAAAATTGTCATCTATTCAATTGTATTCATATTCCCTATTCTGAGTTAAGTCTGCATATATAAAGAAATATATATAAAGAAAAAAAAAAGTCAGATCAAAACTTGAAAGCCCCCAGCAGATTAAGGAGATTTTCAAAATTGTTGCTCAAGAAAACAGAAGACTTAAGGATAATTAAAAGCTTTTATAGCTTATTTGTGTGGATTTCAAGCGTTGACAAGAGAGAAAAAAAAAAAGCAATATTTACCAACACCTGTTAGACCAAGTGAAAGAAGCTTGATGTCTCTTAAGTAATGTCTCAAATTTGAGCATTGTGAATAGAGAAAACAACGTTGAGAAAGTTCTCTCGTTTAGAGTACAATAATAGCTCGACTCCGAATTAATCGACGTCCAAAGTAACATTCGGATATTGAAAGCTTTAAACAAAAAAAAGAGCAATATTTGTGTTTTGACTTAACAAAGTAGTAATATAAATTTCTATGAAATGTATAGAATTCAAGCATAAAAAAAAAATTTTAAACGTCAAGATTTAACTTAACTGTTGATATTTCTCTTTAGATGATATCAAATCTAGCTTTGATTCTCTCTCTCCCCCTTTTTTTTTAACCTCATTGCCTCCTTATGATAAAAACAAAAAAAGGCTTTTTATAAATTAACTCCTTTCCCATATACATCACACGCACTAAATTTACACAACACCTCGGCTTAATTTTTAAGACTAGAGCCCAAACAAACTCAAACTTTATTTTTTTCTTTATAACCAAGACAGATTATTTAGTGCAAGTAAAGAACTCATTTGTGTAATAAAAATAAAAAATGATAAAGAGTTTTTTTTTTACTTAACAATCAAATGTATTCTCAATTTTTTGCATAAAATGGATATAAGCCCTCAACGTTTTATTGTATGAAAATTGATCCATAAACTTTTATTTTATTGTAAATAAATCTTTAATTTTTTAATATTTACAATTAAGTTCAGATATGTTAAACAATACTAACCGACGTTGGGACATCTTATGTGGAAGCTGATGTGGATAGTTTCGTTGGTTGTCACATGGCATACTAGTGTGCAATACTAATGAAAGTTGTTATTTAACAAATTTGGACTTAATTGCATTATTTTGAAAGGTTGAAGGTTTATTTATAGTAAAGTAAAAATTTATGGATTGGTTTCCATGCAATAAAACGTTAAAGGCTTATATCCATTTTGTGCAAAAGATTAAAGGTATATTTAGCTATTAAGTCTTATATATATATATATATATATATATATATATATATATATATATATTGATTGACCATAGTTTTATTCATTCAAAATGAGCAAAACTGCAAAAGTAACTTTGTACAGAAGTGTAACAATTACTATTACAAAATATTTCAAAAACTACGTTTCTTCAGTGGTAGTATATTCAAACGCAGTTTTTTTTCAGGTGTCAAAAACTACGATTTTTTAAAACATAGTCAAATATATGATATTGGACTTGCTACCTTTCTTTTTTTCTTATGTAACCAAAAAAAAAAAGACTAGCTAGCTTATTATCATCTACAATATATGACATTAGATTATGGTAAGGAGCCTTTTCTTATATAAATTAGACTATTTTTTAATTTAAAATTATGATTTTTTTTATAAGGATAGAGTATGTTTCAAAATTATCATTGTGATCTCTTTAATTAAATAATTTATTTTTATTTTGCAAAAATTCATTTATATTTGTATTTTTTCTGTACAATAAACTATGTCAAACACAATTATCAAGTACGAAAAACTGTAGTATATTATTTTATAAATATACTATGTTCTACAGCTTGGAGGTCATTTTATGGTATTAGATTACGCTTTTAAATTATAACAAAAAAAAAGATTACGCTTTTAAATTAATGTGTAGCCTTCATTTTGAGTTATATATCAATAATTAATAAATAATTTTATACGAAAATAACAATTTATTACTCAATTGTATAATTTCATTACACAAATCATAACATTCAAAAAAAAATATTACCACTCAATTAGCAAAAAAAAATTGCACCAACCATATGTCGTTAAACAAATTATAATAATAGCATCAATTGATCAAAGATCAGATTTTTATAACAATTAACTATTTTGAGTATAGATATAAAATATGCAAAAATAATACACATGTATTCTTACTTACACTTAACCACTAGGAGACAACAAAAAAAAATCTAGCTTTAATTCAGACATCAACATAATCATGAGTCAATAGATTAAAAAACAAAATATGTCAACAATAATTAAACATAATCAATTAGAGCAGAAAACGAAATAAGTAACAAAAGATCCAATAATATGAATAATAAATAAATAAATCTTCTTGCTTTTTTAACAATATCTCAACTTAAGATCCTAGCGCTGTTTTGACGAGAGAGGCCGGACATGAAATCAGATGAGGGAAACCGAGGAGCTGCAACTGTGTTTGTTAATAATCTTTCACCGCAGATGAACCGGAAATGGCTATGGAGAATTTTTCGAAACCATGGTGATGTGGTGGATTTTTTTTTACCACAGAAAAGAAGTATGGGAGGTAAGAAATTCGGCTTCGTTCGGTTCGCAGGTATTGATGCAGGGAAAGCCCCTCAAAGGCTTAATGGTTCATGGTTGATGGAGTACCAAATCGGAGTGATTATGGCCAGAAAGTAAAAGATTATGACCATAACTGATTTCATAAAATACCTAATAAGATTTCAGGCAGAAAGGCAAGAAAATACATTTGACTGAAATGTTATTTTCCACAGAAAAAGGTCTATATGGAAGTAGAGGCTACAAACAATCATTGTTATTTTCAGAATAAAATACCTAAAAACAATAAAATTGGATTATGAAAATTAGATTTTGTTTATCCATACTTTTCCCCTTTGGGATGGTTGAAGTGTCAAAACATGCCATTCAAAGCCTTTCAACAGGGACCTTTATGACACTAGGATTTTTTGTTCAAACTCAAATGCAAAAGATCCAAATCTTTCCCATCCAAAGCTGAAATTTGTGTTGGGAACTGTAAGATCCAAATTTATTATACTGTATACCATATGTGTACATAATCGATAGTGGAAATAAATCCTTTTAGTGAAATTAAGGAATCATTGAATATGAATTTTCACTTTTCATTTTATGTTATAATGTACGTATGGTGTATAAAGAATAGATGGGATTTAATTATTTATTTAAGGTATGAAAACATTTAATGAAGAGTAAGGGCTGTCAGACAAATGGAGAAAAGAGTGAAAGGAAAGCCAATAAACATTGGTTGGCAGTGGCGTGGACTGGGAAGGATGAGGAGATAACCAATCAACGTTGGCTGGAAGAGAAGATTACGAGGAGAAGAGAAAATTTAGTCAAAAAGGAAGGAAGAAAACAGACTGCAACGGGAGGCTTACCACCATTCCTTTTGTCACCAATTTCTCTGGGTTTTAAATGCATGAAAGACGTGCAATGATGACAGAAAAACAGGATAAGAATAGGTGGCAAGTTCTAAGTGGATTTGAGGGGCTATATAAGAAGAATACCTGAGGAAAAGTCATATTATTGTTACTCGCCCATTCTGTTTGCTACAAATTTTACTTCGTTTCTTCCTTTCCTTTCATAACCATGGAGTTTTATCTTTCTGTCAGTTAAACCTTTTCCTCACCGTTGAAGAGCTAAGGAACAAGTAAAAACAAAACTAAAAGAGGCAGAAAAGCACTCGGTTATTGGGAGAGCAACTGGGTTAAGGTGAGTTTCATAAGCTCTATGGTTCTCTTGATATTCTATTCAATATTGGGTTTCTATGTGTTATAACGTAATAAACATAGATATAGCCTTGTTTTAGCTAAGTCATGTTAGAATATATATAAGAACTAGAACAAGGTGTAATCTGAATCGAGAGTAGACAATGATAATACTGGAAATAATGATAATGGGCGAGCTAAAATCTGGAACGTAGAAGTAAGGGCGAGGACCAATGTTCGCTAATGAGGCGAGTAGGGAAATGAGAACTCGCCAAGGTGTTGTTCAAGAGGGTGTGGTCGCCCAACACTAGCTTAATACATGGACGAGCCCATCGCTGAGTAGAAAGCCGTGTGGCGAACTCTTAAATCTAAGAAAATGTCAGTCTGGCGAGCTGAATGTTGGGCGAGCTCCCAATTAGATGAATAGAGAGTAATTCTGGGCGAGCTCATTTGGACGAGCTATTATCTCGCCAAAGTAATTGGAAATAGTTTTAGGAAAATTATTAGAAAAGAAGATATTAATAGTTTCATAAATTATTTGCAGCCGGAAATTGGGAATTGCTATTGGCGAGCAGGAAGCAAGGCGAAGTAAGACTTCGTGAGATCAGGTAAGGAAGTAGTATGTGATGAAAATGCATGTCCTGTGGAGTAAAAATGTTAAGAAGATATTAGAAATTATTTTGTTTTTTGACATGCATTGGTTGATAAAATGTTTTGATCTTGGGCGAGCTATAAAGCCTCCATTTGTTGTTGGGCGAACTGGTTAGGTCAGGCGAGTAGATTTGTTCTAGACAGAAACTCGGGCGAGCCATGTGGCGAGCTCACTTTTATGAGAACTTGGGCGAGTGCCCTTGTTTTAAAGAGAAATTCGGGCAAGCCAATGTTGGGTGAACCCTTTTTAATATGTTTGGGCGGGCAAACCGTTCTGGATGAGTCATACTTTTGAAAAACTATGTGGCGGGCAAACACTGATTCGTAGCCTTGATAAGTTAACCATGGGCGAGTCTTAAGGGCGAGCCAGGTCAAATTGTTTGAGTCACTAAGGACTGGCGGGCGAACATTTGCTCACCATACTTGGCGAATTGATTTATGAGTATTTCTCAACGAAAAATGAATTATTTTAATATTTTGAAAATAGAAATATGAAACCTTTTTGGGGCGAGTTGACCAATGGGCGAGTTGACTATTGGCGAACTGACTATGGGCGAACTAGCCATGGGCGAGCCAGTATAACCGTGCCTTTGTTGGATTATGCCCTTAGAACCATTCATTAGATGATTGACTTTGGCATTTTTTTTATGTATCATGACATTTTATTTATCATAGTTCATTATTATATTTGTCTTATAACTGCGTAATATAATCTTATATAATAATGTCCTTAGAATAGTAATAACACACTATTCTTAAAATATCCCTAGTCAAGTATTATTGTGAACAAGGATAACAATGATACGATAAGACTAGTATGTGGTTGACTGATGACCATTGTCATGGATATAGGATATCAAGTCATCACATAGGTACATGTTAGAGAACTATGTACTGGATCGACCCTCCATGAGAACGCTACATGGATTGTTATATGAATGTCATAAGCGATTCTCATAGTGATGATGGTGTATGTGATCCTTTGACTTGAGATCATCAGAGATCCCAACATAGAGAATTGCATACTTTAATGCTGCTAGATGTCATTCGTAACAGGATGGACTATAAAGGTAGTAATTGGGTATGCCTTGATCTATGTAGAGGGATGTTGAGTGATCAAGATAGGATTTATCCCTCTTATATAACAAGAGTGATGTCTTGGGCCCTTTGATAGAGTGAGACTAAGAAATGCATGGCCGTGCTCGAATAAGTCAATATGAGATATTGATTTTATTTGTTTAATTAGTCTACTCAGGAATCAAGAAACGTTGATTAGACTATACAAGTGTGACACATTCCATGACTTGTGTCTAATCAAGACATCATAGGATAAAGGGATTAAACTACACGGTAACATCTATCACGAGTAAGGTTATGTCGAGTCATTGACATTCTCGTTACATGGGTAGCAATGATGTGTTGCTAGATACCGCTCATTGCCTGTGACAATTTTGTCATTGCCATTGTTTTGAGAACCTATTGGGTCGCACACTTAGAACGGATCAATG
The DNA here is from genome assembly GCA_031772115.1 of Heritiera littoralis. NCBI lineage: Eukaryota > Viridiplantae > Streptophyta > Magnoliopsida > Malvales > Malvaceae > Heritiera > Heritiera littoralis. The sequence continues at coordinate 2,149,458 of JAPDPK010000083.1, read as the reverse complement.
AGGAGCTTAATTAATCCTATTCTGAATTGGATTAAGGATATATCTAATCCTATTCTGAATTGGATTAAGAATATATCTAATCCTATTCTAAGTAGGATTAGAGTTCTGTTTGACAGTAAATTTTAGGGTAAAATTTACTGCCTATAAAAAGGATGTTTTTCCAAAAAAAAACATGGCCGCACTTTTAAAAAAACAGAAAACAAAAACATTCCTTTTAATCGAAGCTAGCAATTCGGTTATAAGGAATTAAAAAGCTCTTTAAGGCTTCTGATCGTGAGACGTTCAAGAGTCGTGAGATCCGTTCGTGTGGATACCGTAGAGGCAGGAACGAAAAGTTGCTGCTTGTGACTCGACCAACGACAGAAAATTCAGAGAAAACGTCAGGTAAAATCTCGAAACCCTAATCAGGCAACTCTCCGAATCGATCTTGGTGGAGGCCGAATGATTTAAATTCCGCTGCGTGTTGTTTCGGTTTCCTTCATTTCTCACACGGAAAATGTTGAGATTTCGGGCTGTTTTGCTATTTTATAAGACCTTTTGGAAATCAAATCATTTTGTGGAAATAATAACATAATATATGACTTGATTTTTGAGACGTTAGGCCATGAATTCATGCATTATTATTCATGTAGTTGCGTGACCTGCCTGGGGCGGTGGCTCGGTCAATGGACCAACGAGTGCACCTCAGAGCGTCACAAGGCTGATGGACCCGCCAAGTCATCAGCGGTCTCGAGGTCACTTGGCAAGTGAACCCGAGGACCATCTATAGATTATGGTCATACATCTAGTTGAGATAGCCGTGAGGGGCGATGGCCTACGGGTGCACCCCAAAAGCGGATGACTTGTGTTCCTTACATGATTTAAACTGTTGCCTAGTCTCAATTAAATAATTTTTGAAAGGATCTGTTGAATCCTGTTTAATGTTAAATATATTCATTGTTTCCTAATGAGTTTGATCGTTAGGACAATTAAGTGGTTTTGATAATATAGTTTTTTATATTTGTAAAGCAGCATACACCTTCCTTACTGAGCACGTTGTCGCTCACTCCTTATTTTTCCACTCCACAGATAACTGATTTGGACTAAGAGACTTACCTTCCTGAGATTTGATATCGAAGGTATGTTGTAATCTTTTATATATTCAGTAAAGTTGTACAGTACTACTTTAAAATAGAAGGGAATGTATATACGCCGTAAGGAAGAGACTTTAATAATTCGTATTTACATATTAGTAAGGGAGATGTGTGTGAAGTAAAAGTACCAATTTTTAATAACGTAGTAGAAGTTGTTAAGCCTAACGGACAGCCCAACCGATAATTAAGTCTAAGTTATGAGTAAGTATCATGATATACAGTAGCCTTAGGATGTTACAAGAACAGTGAGAACCAGAGAACTGAACCTACAACAAGATGCAAAACTGCGCATTCCTCTCAGTTCCATAACAAGACAGTGGACTTCATGTGCAAGCAAGCACCGAATTTGATGATGTCTTGAAACGAATATGTAAAAACATGTATTATATCTATCAAATGGAACATTTTCACCATAGGTGAGAATGATGATTGGTTGGGATTAAGTATCATAATCTATAATGGGAGGAATAATGTATTGGACAACAGTTTGTTGGAAACTGAAAAGTATTAGAATAAGCTGTGCTTTTCTCAGGAATAGCCACATAGGATTTATGGATGTCTAAAATATCTTTTCCTAACCACACATGCCAATGCCAGCAAGGTAGTTGTTGGCGAGATAATTAAACTAATAATGCCTTTTGTCAGGAAAATCATATCGAGCTATGAGAAAATTTTTGGGACTTTGTAAACATGTTCTTTTCTAATGTTCTTTTGGCAAGAGTGTGCTTTGTTGGGAACACCAAGCTATAAAGCAAATGTATCTGACCACAGGTTATTTTAATGTTGATTTAGTATGTAATAAGATAAAAATTTCCTGATAGATTTGGCTTTAGTGATATCTTAGATATTTATTTTAATGGGTATTTTTAAGTTTACTTTGGATTAGTTTCTCTTTCGATCTTAGAGACATTTTTCATATCAGGATTTATAGATTAAAAATCTCATAATGCTATCGCAAAATTAATGTTTTTTATTCTTTCCAATTCCTAATTAGAATAACATATTTTTATAAATTTATAAATGATGCATTGATAATATATAGTCTCTATACACATCATCAATAAATCTTTATGAGTAAATTGAAAAAAAAATATATTTGTATTTATTTTTAAAGACTTGATATTTTTTAATTTATTTATTGATAAGATATTAACCTTTAATGCATTGATAATATATAAAAATTATACACTATCAATGCATAATGTACAGACCCTATTTTTATTTGGTTCTTAGAGAATATAGATTCTAACTAAGGAAGAAAATGAGTCAAAATGTTTAGGTTTTTAACATCCATTTTAAACCTTTTGCATGTAAAAATAAAAGCATACTCCATCGGTCTCCATGGAACAGTAATAAAGCCTAAAGGTATTATCGCACCAAAAAAAAAAAAAGCCTAAAGGTCTCAAGAAACAAGATCTGACAAGATTCCAGGATTTGACTCTAGTGATCCTAAGTTTGTTTAGATGTCGGTATGATGTTTTATTACAAATCTGTCTAAACTATTCATTGATATGGATGTTTTTGGTTGTTATCTGTTTAACAGTAATTAAACAGGTACGTCCTGAAAAGCATGCTTATATGCTGCAGTTACAGTTGAATTTTAAAAAATTTTCAGCCACTGCTATAATTAATCAGGATACCTTAAACAGCAAGAGCCTTAACTTCTGATAATTCATTTTCCTGAAAGACAAGTCTAAAAGAGAGCACATGACATGTTTGATAATTGTTCATACGCATGTTACTAAATCACAAGGTTAGTAACATTTAGGTTGAAACTCATTACTTCACCACACTACCCATTGACAAATATATGTAACCAAGCCATTGCCTCAAGCTGCCATATCACAGATGCCATGTGAAATTCATAGGAAGGGATGGCAGCCAAGCATGGTTTGATTAGGTGATGCACCTAATATGTGAGAGATTCGGACACCAAAGCAGTTGCTTAAATGAATCATTCCATAACAATGGTTAGAATATCTGTTCTTATGCATAAAACATGCCTTTGTTACATAAGCATTGATACTGGCTGATGCATACCATGTCAAGCACAATGCAAAGCCCGACAGCCCAGGAATCAGCCAGCTAGGCATGCCAGTGGGAATTTCGGTCAAGTTTTTCGAAGTAGACGGTAAGTTTTTCGATGTTTTCAGACGGAAGTGTCTGCCCACATTCACATGCATTGTAATGTTTTTGTACCCATTATTCAGCCTCGGCATTCAGCTTGTCTAAACCCTGGTTTAGCTTGTTGCTAATCTCAACACTAAGTCTATCCAACCTTTGGTGCAACTCTGCAGTTATCTCTATCTTCATCTGTTCCATTGTATCTTCAAATTTGGGTTCCAACTTCTCCAGATCTTTTACAGCAGACCCATGTCCTTCTGCAACCTCGTTGTTACTCCTTCAGCCATAATCACAATCGCATGCTTTAATACTAGATGATGAACACTGATCAGAAGGATCCAATCAACTCTCCAGGTCACCCACGTTAAAAGTGCTGCTTTGACAGTTTATAGAAGAATAGAGAGAGAATGGAGAGAACAGAGAGAAGCGAGACAGTCTATTGATTGCATGAAATTTTATGCCCTGTGCTTCGGCTGAGTTTGTATTAGGTCGCCACATATGATTACTACCATATTATTATCAAAACGATTGCATGCCATTCTAAGTGTATCATACCATCAAATAACTCGTGTGTCACGCGGCTGTTATTGCAAAACTAACTTATTGAGATATATAATACCACCACTTATATACTCAACAACCTTTTTTTTCATATTTAATATAAGATTGAAGTACTCTACTTATTTTATTTTGAAGCGTGTCGATCAAAACTTGACTCTAATACTATTTACCACGTTGCCATTATCTTCTTTTACCAACAACCGATTTTATGAAATATGTAGCAATATCATTTATATGTGACCTTTTTCATATTAGATGTGACATTAAAGCATTTTGTCTATTTTTTTTAAAGCGCATAACGTGACACGTGCATGATCCATTCTACCATCACTCGCATGCCCTGAAAACATGGAATTACAATAAACCAAATCTTTTTCCTCAATTTCATCAAATACTCTTCTTGCCAAATCAACATCCCCACATCTCATGAACAAATCAATCACAGCGCTTTGCATTATCAAATCAAAACATAATCCACATTTCAATCCCAAACCATAAACCGATACCCCATCTTTAACCCTCTTCAAACCGACTAAACTCTTGAGAACCGAAGCCAAAGTAAAATTCAAGGGGAAAACAGAGTTTTTACACATCTTTGAGAACAAAGACAAAGCTTCCGTGTAGTTTCCATTCTCAACATAGCCACGGATCAAAGCTGTCCAAAGAAATGCATTTGGTTGAGAAATTTGATCGAAAAACTTGTGAGCATTTTGGATAAAACCAAAACGAGCATAAAGTCCAAGAAACTTGTTGAGAACAAAGTCGGATGAGGCGATAGAGCCATCGGCGAGACGATGGGCGTGGATATATTTTAATGCTTTGAGAGGGTGGGCTCTGTGAGGAGCCGTAGGAGAATGACTCGTTCCATGGCACCAAACGCAACGCTGGTGGGCCTCAACTATCGTGATTTTTACATATTCCTTTTCAAATGCTTGGGAATTTGCAACATGGATGGGCCCATTAAATGGGCATCTGATGTTTTAGGCTTAAAACAATGTAGCCCAATTTTATAATGAACATGATTTATTTCTCTTCTTTATGTTAGCTGTGTTCTTCGGCCTCCATGAATACAAGCTTTGAGTAAAACCTTGACAAAAGCCGCCGGACATTTTCAACTAATAAAAGCAGGCAATGCTGTTGTTTGATGAGAAAGGAAGAGAGGATACCAAAGAGAGAATCATCAAATATTAGTTCATTGAATTCTTGTACGCCCAAGAATTTTAGTCCTCGTTCAACAAATCCCTCTGATTGAGTTTAACAGAAAGAATCAAATATAAAATGTAAATGTTATGGTTTCCAAAATTAAAGTCCTTGAATGAAAACAGACCCGGCAGCCTCGAATCAATGGCATCCCGACTAAACTTGTTCTCCCCCTCAAGCAGCTTCCAGTCTATGGTCTTCGAGCAAGCCAGGATGATAGCCACACCACTGTAATAAACCTTATAAAATGTAAAAATGTTCTGTTAAATTTTGCTAAGTTACAAGGGCTCTGTAAATAAACAAGTGCCTACTTTCACTTCCCCGCATCACAGCCAGCATAACAAACAACGCAAACATCATACAGATCCACTTCATCTTGCGGTTTACAACTCTACCTCAAATATATACTCATTCTATTGACAGTTGTTGCCGACCTGCTCAAATGTATTGATTTTAGTATTCGTGCTGCCAAAGTGGAGAAGATCAATCAATTGTAAACATCAGATTAGAAGCCCAAGTAGGATATAATGTCAGACCAACCAATATTCATCAGTCATGATCACCATCTTTCAGGAAAAATGGGACAAAGGAAAGAGCTGAGACCTGGTTTCATTAGGAATTTTACGGCAAAAACTACCTCTAGCTTGTTATACATGCCCAAGAAGCCTTCTCATGATTGAGATGGATCACTCTCCGGTTCCGTCTCAGTCGATTCTTTAACACTGTCATTGTTGCTGTTACCAGATAGCAATTGACTATCACTTTGGTTGGAAACAAGAACTACAGCATGGCTCTGAACCTCAGTATCTTTTTGTTTTGCAGAATTATCTTCATGAGGTGTATCAACTGAAGCCAGATATGAAATGCCGTACTTTTGCCCATGAGTTAGTCCTGGACAAAGCCCCTGTCAAATAAAGAATATAATTTATAAGAGAATGAAAAAACTTCAATTTGCTCCATGGAAAGGAGTTATCACACACACACACACACACAAGAAAAAAAAATAAAAGGGCCTCAAATCCATTAGATCTGCTGTTCCACCACAAGAAAAAGTAGGATGAAAAGTGACAATGCTATAACTAGAAATAACCAATTCCAATAGGAGATATGTGAAATAGCTTTTCTTTTTATTTTTTTAAATAAACATCTGAAATAGCCTTTTTTGTTTTGTGATAACCTGTAAATGAAGATCACTAACTAGAACAAACATTAAGTAACAATTATCTAAGAATACCATCAGCCTAGTGGAAAACAAACTAAATTCAGAGTAAAGGGTATAAAAGTCATTCTGAGTCTGAAAATATTTCGACACTAACCTTAATCAGCCCTGATACAGAAGATGCCTCAAGATAAGAAGAGTCCAACGGAAATCCAGTTCGAACCCAACCCCCAGAAACTCTACTACCATTAGTTTCTTGAGAATCAGCAGACAAGTCTGATGCATGAGGCTCTTGTTTAAAGTCATCACGGTTACAATAAGCCCCAAAATATGAACAATGCTCTTGCAATAGAGATATTTGAGGAGTTGCAGGTAGTATATGGCCCTCAGTGCTAAATATGTACCTGTAAATGGAAATTTTTCAGAAAATATGAAATATATGAGTTTGTAACGTCTTTGATGGAATATAAATGGTCGGAAAAAGGAAGCAGAAATTACTTGTATGGTCCATTTTCAACAAGGTTGTCTGGACCCACAGCCAAATCGAAAAGGAGCCACAAATATTTCACCTAATAACAGTGAGAGGTTACAAACAAGATTATACTAAAAAGGAAAAGACAACATGATTGAAAATGCCAAAAACCATCCGGGGAGGTGAAGCTGAAAGACAGGACAAACTGGAGTTAAGTTCAAACCAACAAAAATCCTGAAATCTAGTATCGTCCCCCATCTACAATAAGGTGCATTTAGGGAAACAAGGAATATGGATAAATACATGTAAATTGGTACTTACTGTTTCTGCCAGGAAAAAGCTCTCCATGTGATCTTCCTTCTTGTGAAACTCAACATCTGATATGTGACAATAACCACAAGGGCATCTTGCCCCATATTGCAAGCTAGCAACCATGTCTCGTCCAGCATCCAGATATCTATAATAGAAAATATTTGTAAACTTTAACTTTGCAAGAGTGGGGAAATACAACAATCAAGTTACTCATGTTAACAAAACAGCAAAACAAGTAATTGATGTTAAGTATCCAACCTAAAACCAATTGACAATAGGTGAAGGGGTTCACCTTCAATATAAGAACACAAAAAATCTAAGACTTAACATATGTAAAATAACACCACTTAACACTCACCCCCACATGTAGTTCAACAAGGGCTTACACATGGAAAACCAGACAAACGGTAAAAATATAACAGAACCTAGGCTCTAATACACGTTAACTTCCAACCTAAAAACCAATTAGCAAGAGTTGAAAAGAACCCAACTTGAATATAATACCACAAAAAATCCAAGACTTGACAGATGTGGGATAACACCCCTTAATAACTGTAAAACATCTAACAGCAGCAGGCATAGCTTTCAACTCTCATAAATAATAATTCTTTGTTTAATAAAATAGCTTAAGTGGCAAGTCTGTTTCCACATTTGTTTTATGCAATATGTTAAATCATCGTTGTTAAATCATGGTATCAGGCATCGGTTTTATTCCTTTTACATTTCCCCTTTTTCTGTGTATTAAGTTTCAGCAAATTTTTCTTCTAATAAAATCGCTTGGGTTAAGCATATTTCTTCAATTTATCTTGGGTTAAGCGTATTTCTCCAATATCTAAAGCTGACATGAATTGCTTCCACAAATAAGAGAGAAAGGAAGCTATGGCAGCATATTTCTAATCCTGAAAAAACAAAGCCTTTAAGCAACTATATCAATTGGCGGATAAATTATATATTTTATGATAAATGAATTTATTTGACTTAATGTATAAACCGAGTGCTTTCTTTCACCCTTTAAAATTACTCTAGTTATAGAAAGAACCTGATAAAGTTCAGATATTGCAACATTACCATTCCAAATAACTATATCTGAAAATATGTTCAAAAGTGAAAAATGTTAGAAAAGGCCCTTAAAAATAAATTGACCTGGGATCTCTGGTAGCTTTGTAGAGCCAATACGTGCTTTCTATTAACTCAGGACGCAACGGGTAACTCTTTTGCCCATGCTGCCAAAAGAAACATGGTATAATTTAGATAAATATAGCTAGAGAGAGAAACCCAACATAAGCTTTTTATTAACTGGGGAACAAGTGGTAACTCTATTTCTTATGCTGCCAAAAAACATGTTATAAGTGTGACAATTTTTTTCTATTAAAAAAGAAGGTTATCAGTCAACAGAAGTTACAGAACTTTCAATGGTGCTATGTTTAAGATTTTACATGAGAAACATCATAAAGAAAAATACACCAATTTGGGAAACAGTGTACTTTGGTAACCTGGCATAGATAAGTGTTATTGAGGTACACATAAAAAAAATTAGCAAAATTCTAATTTGAACCCTGAATGAGAATGGTAACAGTAGTACAAAATTATGATTCAGATACCTGAACACTAAGTGTAGCAAGATTAAACCCCTCAGGAGTGAAACCATATCTTTTCCAGACACTGAAGAAGGCAGTATGCGTTCGAATAGCAGGATCAACATCCCCTGCTAAAACCTTCCAAAAATGGTAAACCTCTGATTACCAAATATTCAATTATATATCTTTTGGTTTAAATCAGAAATAACATTAAACAATAATAACCTGAAGCCCAGGCCAAAATGCCTGCAAACTGTTAAATAACGGCCAAACAATAGTAGCAGAATCCATATTGACCTCTACATACCTAAGGGAGTAAATTAAAATTAAGAGAGGGATAGATGATGCAGGGAAAAAGCAAATGATAAGAGGTATAATAAAATAAAGGACAAGAAAAATATATTTACAAAATGTACATTACAGCATAAGTTTTTACCAAGGATCATTGTAAAGATAGTGCATAGCAGCACCATATGCTTCTTGGAAAATGAACAAATACTCTTCATCTCCAAACAATAAATATGCCTGAAAAAATACCAAGAAAGGAAAAGAAGTTTCTTCTCTATTACTAAATTGTGATCGCAAAGTTATGAGGTACAAGAATTTCAAGTCATGTAACAGACCTTCAGAAGATACTCATAGAAGGAGTCAATGCTTGTCCCTATTCCAGCATCCTACAAAACATCAAAAAAGTTCAAAACTGGCCATCTTTCTTCTAGGAAAGACTTACTTTACATATACTGAAAAAATGACTTAATAGAAGCAACAGCAACAGGAAGATTTAAACCTTTTCCATCCATTTTACTACTAAATAATATGAGGAACATCCTGGCATAGCTATTACAATAACAGAAACTTACAATGCCCTTGACCATGCAATAATGGTAAAACAGCATGTTACCTTCTGTGTCCATTCACCGGTAAACACATTGATGTGAGCACCGACTAGATTAAGCTTCGAACGGCGAGCCCATAGGCCCCGCACAGCATTCTTTGTAACTTGCTCAAAAACTGCATTCAATTTAAGAAATAAACCTATTTCAGCAATGAATGCAAAAGTTAACAGCCTTACAATTGGTAAAAGTGGTCTCATCACTGGCCTTCTGATAGCAGTTTGCATAGTCTAGAGAAATTAGTTTTCATTTAAGCATTTCCTAGTCGCTACTTTGGCAGCCCTGTAGGTTTGTTATGTTAAGATTTCAAGTAAACCAATCCAAATTTTCTCTTTAGTGTTTTTTTTTTTTTTCATCTGTTAGTCTTCCTACGGTTTTCCCTTCCATATTTTGTGCATTTCGGTTATGACCGATTAGAACCAGATCTCCATTCACTAAATTTAAACAGAAAACATGATTACTGGGGTTCTCAGGTTTTGCACGGTAGTATACGTGTACTCCATGGAAAAAATGGAGCCCTGACCTCTTCTTCTAGCTATTGTCACAGTGAGAGGAAAGGACATAGGATCCTGAGCTATTAATCTCAGGTTCTCAATAAATTGGCTTTGCAGGTCAGGATTGAGCCAAGGCTGCTTTACAGTTCAGCAAGGCAAATTTTCCTGTTATTAAAGCTTGGACAAGGAAAGGGGAAAGTGGTGTAGTTTCATGATAGTTACACCAAGTTTGCAACAGTGAGAACTGTATTCAAATCCACTATTACAGAACAATTAGTGCAATTAGTATAATCCAAGGAAGCAACTATATTCTACATAAATTTCAAGTCAGCATCATATTATCATTTATGACAACACCAAAACTGTCTGTAACAGTATAGTAGCAAGATAATTCAATAAACCTAAAATGCTTGCAAGGGAGCATGCAAGCTAAATCCAATATTCAATCAAGGACTGATACGATATAGAAATTTGAAAGATGCTAGAACCCATGCTACCTGGACGTAGAATGTGGTCCATAGCCTAATAAAAGCCAGGGCTACTCATCAAGGTTATCAATAACAAGCAAGCAGTAGAGATTTGCTACCATATATTTTGCGGCATACAAACTTCTAGGTAATGAAAAAACACCAAATATAGAGGCAGTAACAAACTAACACTTACTAGGTTCATTAGTCAACCGGCTTAGCACTCCAAATTCAAGGGTCAAAGTCCCACCACCAGCAGTAGATGTTATCTAAACAAACCAAAGTTGGAAGTTTAATTTACATGTATGATATAATATACATGAAACATGCAAATATACAGGACTCCCAAGTAACTAGTACTTTACTAGAGATTAATATGAGAACAACATCAATTCACTTTAATATCTTCATCTTTGCCCATTGGAAATTATGTACAGCAACTATGAACATCACTAATAACTGATAGCATTATATTTTAGAGTGTCGGACAAGGGGAATTAGCACAAGCTACCTTCAGGATGAGACAAGCATAACCAGTCAACAGAAACAACAAAATAAATCATTAATTAGAAGACAATAGAGGAATTGCCTTGCTTTCATGCTCATCAACTCCATGCTTTAGATTAACAGAACCAAAAGGGATTCCTGCAAAGCAACATAGCTGGAGATTGTCATAATAAGATACCACATCTAGTATCAGCGAACATTCGAGTTAGTGCATCTCAATGGAAAAATGATCCAGGAGTGATACCTGTAGGAGTGTCAAATGCAGGTAATAATCTCCGAGCCAGATCTTCACCTAAGTAAAGCAATTGATTGTCATAGGAAGGAATTCTCATGCCCTGAAATTGAGACAGCCCTGATATTTATTGTACAGGCATGAAATATGATTGGAAAAGATTGATGGAAGGGGAAAAATTGATATTACCGTAGCATAGTCACTAGCAATAAGATGAGCAGAAAGTAAACCTCCAAGGACTCGGATGGTGGTCTCAAAAACAGAAACTGTTTTATTCTGCAAAATAAAAGTGAACTCCAAAGTTTAAATTGATAACCATATTTCCAAATACCAAAGTATTAATCGAAATTAACTACTAATTGATTGGATGATAACAATTAATTGGAGGGTGAAAAAGATTCAAGAGTAAGGACAACGAGTTAGTTTAAACCACTACACAGGTGCAAATCGTATTTTAAGAACAATACAGGTGCAAAACATTAATGGTATTTTTGATGTTGCACAGAGACTATAGCATTTTATTGAATTTTGAATACAATTTTGACAATGGAAGCCAGCACCATAAAGAACTTTATGCAGACCTCCAAATTTATCATATCTCTTCAATCATGCCAATCACACTGGTGGTCTCTTTTGTTGCCCAAAAGAGGATGAATGCATGTCTTAGATGTTATGGTTTGAAAGGGACCAGCTAAATTTTACAGGACAATTACATAGGCATTGAAATAAAGAATGGAACATAATTCTTATGGATATTAAAAAAAAAAAGATAATGGAAATCAACAAAAAAAAAAATCTATGACCATAATGGAACATAAATTGACTGCCATAAATGTTGCATTTAAGTCACAGGAACAGAGAAACAGAAGTATGATAACTTTTATCACTTTAGAAAAGATCAAGCTTCTATTGCACTAGTCTCAAGAGTTATCAAGGAGCTCTTTATATCAGAGTTTGAGTGTTTAAACTAAGGATATAAAGTTTCACCTTCAACCCTATCAAAGTCAATATGGCTCCATATTAAAAACATACCCAACCGGATAATGCAAAATAAAAATTTCACTCACTATATCAAACTGAAGATTTTTACCAATCCATTCAACGGCAGCAGTAAAGCGTTCTCGGTCTCCAAGTAAAGCCAGTGTGTCTAAAGAATCAATCTGCAACAACAACATAGCATCAACATAAGATAAAACAGTTCAATTAGCAGCAACATAGGATAAAACAGTTCAATAAACAATCTCACTCACATATAAATTTTGAAAAAAGAAATTGAGATTATACCAGTGTCAAGGCATAACCGCCAAGCGTGTCTTCCCCTTCACACGATAGAGGTCTCAACTCATCAAGTGGAAATGCATGCTCCATGTATCCATCAAAAGCATGATAGAACATTTCACGCACCTACAGCACCCAAATGCAACAAAACAAATGGCATCACGCATAAGGCTAATACATTCCAATTTACTCCTATGAGTTTTATTGATAGTTTTGTTTAAAGGTTAAAGTTTAAGTTCAGCATTCATTTACAGCATATAAAAATCAATTACGAACAATGTGAACGAATAGTATATCTGTTTTCTCATTCTTTTTATTCATTTTGCCAAATGGGTTTTTAAATTTTTCCTTAAAATCTATTCTCATCACCAAAGATAAAATCTATTCTCACCACCAAAGATGCCTTAAATACTCAATTATCAATAAAAAAAATCAAGCAAACACTGCAAAAATCCCAAAACGTCAGATCAGCAAAAACACTGAGACTAACAATAATTAAGTTTAAAACAATCCAGAAATCCTAATACTAATATCAATTTTAACGAAAAAACCCCTAATTCAAAAGATAAATTAAAGAGAAAAAGAAAATCTTTTTGACCTCATCTCTGAGCTGCTTGGCTTCTTCGGGAGTGACGCCTTCTGCACCTGCTTTGTGCAAAGAAATCAACAGAAGAAATAACAGAAACCGAAGAACCAAGTTCAAAGCTCTCATCGTTTTATTAGATTTCTATCTCTCTTTCTTTGTTAAGATATCGGTCTTAAACATCGGCGTTTGTTCGGATCTTCTTTTAGCTTTTTTGCTTAAGTTTAATCCAACACTGGGAACTAAGCTGTCTGTCTGGGCTGTTTTGGCTGGCCGGGGGATTTTGCTTCAAACGAAGAAAGGAATAATTATCAAATAATAATAATAATAATAATAATATCCAATAGGCTTTTTATTTGAATTGTTGTTGACCAAAAAATTATTTATTTTCTTTTGGAGAAGTTATGGTAATTACTTTTTTCAATAAGTTAATAGCAATTACTAATTACAATAGTCTTTTAAGCTTAGTGGAATTCAACTATTTACTTATGAAAAGAAAAAGAAAAATATTTTTTTAAAGAATCAAAAAATTAGATTATTTAACATTTAAAAATAACAATTTATACGTATGTAATATCAATTGATTATTTTTTTATAACCATTACTGGTTTTACATATATTATAAAAAAGAATAATTTCATCTAGATCCTTCAATTTTAACTTTAATTCAACAATTATAACAATTACTGGTTTTACATATTTAGTTGTTTTGTTCAATTTTTAGTAAATAATAAATTTTTTAAATATGGAGACCAGTTAAATCTAAAAGAATCTCCTTATTTATAACAAAAAATGGTAAAAATGCACAAATTTTTTTATAAATACAAAACTCAATAACTTCGGTATATTTCCATACTGTCGAGCTAAAATCAAGGCTTCTTTTGTCGTTTCAAAATTATTACTGTTGTTATAATTATAAATGGAAGTTATCGGATGGAATGCATTCATTACCTTACGGTTAAACACTATGCAAAATCTTATATGACTATATATAAAAGTTAAATTTTTGACAAAAAAGATAATATATCTTATAAACTATTGACAAGTGTATTATGTTAAGCTTATTTGCACAAATTAAAATTGAAAAGATCAATTATATATTTTTAAAAAAAATTTTGTTACAAGAGAAATATTAAATAAGTAGATAAAGATTAAAATTTAAAAAAATCAATTATTTTTTTTTGTAATTTCATTAAAATTAAAAAGAAATAAATTATTTTTTAATTTCTTTTTTCAACGTATTATCTTAAAGTAAAATTACCTACATAAATTATCTTACAAATAGATTAAATTTTAAAATAAAAATTAATTATCTTTTTTCAATTTTTATCAATATAGATTAAAATTAAAAAGTGATTTATCTTCTTTTTAATTTCTTTAAAATTAAAAAAATCAATTATCCTTTTCTAATTCTTTTTCAATGTATTACCTTAAATTAAAATTACCTATATATATAATCTTACTACTAGATTTAAAATAAAAAATTCAATTATAATTTTTTAATTTAGATGGAGAAAGAAATTTTCTTATTTTACCATATTGAAATATATAAACTATAAATAAAAATATGAAAGATAAAAAAATTAGGTCATTCATAAATTTAAAAATTTATATTAAAAATTTTAAATAAAAATTATATTATATATGAATTTATAAATTTATAAATGTATTTTAATGTATCGCACGAGTTTAGAAACTAATATTATTAAAATATGTGAGAACCACATATTCTAATACTGTAGCGTATATAAGAATAAAGAATTGTCATCACTGTCTATTCCTGTGTATTTCGCAGGTATACAGGATAACAGCATGGTGGGCCCTACAGACTTTCTAGTGTCTGGATGAAGGTGTGTCACAGCCCGTGACCACATTTTTTTTTTGTTTTTTCACACATCTTATACTATTGGACTGCTATGATACTTTACTTTTCATTTTCATTTAAACTATTTTATATTAAAATTATAATGTCGTTTACATCCCCTATTTTAATTTACAATAAAGTAGTACTGTAGACAAGTCTAAATACAGAAAATAAATGATTGTACCTCATATTTCAGTTAAGCTATCCATTGTCCTCAAATGCGCAGCCCAAAATCCTCAAATGTTAGATCTCACAGTCACTGAAAATCTGAAATGTTTAAAAGTAGAAGAGTGAGCAAACCACGGCTCAGTAAAAGAATTGTATGTAAAATTGATACTATAAAATCTATATGCTAAAAACATTTGCATCCTAACAGTTCACTAAATAGGATGGATATTATAGTCGGCTAGGAATACCGGATGGAGTATGGGAGGTATTTTAGAATACCGTACGTGTCCCGGCTCCTAAGAGCGACTATAGGGAGTAATCGTTTTCTTTTGATATTCAAATCCCAGTAAAACATTAAATATTCACGTGATAAAACACTTAAGTAAATAAATAAGGAATTAATATTCCTTTCACAATTACTCATTTCCATACTTGTAAAACACCGTATAATATTTAGTTCAACATGTAATATATCAAAAGCTCAGTAGCTGTAAATAATTTAGTACCAGCAAAAGATTCAGTGAAAAGTACAATCATCAATACAGTATCATGGAGACCAGGCAACACCCTAAATATATCATGCTATAATAATATCCTGAATAGGGAAAATAATAACACATGAGATTTATGGCCATAGTCTATGGGGTCCACAGTGTGCACTGATCAGGTGTCCACTGGGACGCTGATAATAGGATCAGTATCTATCAGCACTAACACGTGACACGTGAGCATGATATGGGGCCTAACAGTCTCAAAACAATAAACACATGATATAAACACCATTTATGTAATCAATTTCACTGAATATATCTTCAAATCAATCCATAAAAATTCATAAAGAAAATATTTTTATCTTATGAATAACAATTTATAAAATATTCATACTGTAATAATCGTTCCAGAAAATGTTCTAAATATTTATAGAACAGTATAATTCACATGCTAGTACTTTCACATAATTAAAATTTCCTTAACAGGAATCTTTAAATATAGTTTTTCGGTAACTATAAAATTATGCAATTTAATGAATTTCATGTAAAATTTCCCAAAATTTCACAGAAATTTCCCAAAATTCCACTTATTTTCACTTTAGAAAAATACTAGAAATATTTACTAAATATTTCTATAATTTTCGGCAGAATGACGGCTATTTCTAACTAGCCTTCCTGCACGAAAATTACAGTTTATAATTTCAACAGCAGCCACAATTTCACCAAATTTCACCACTTTCAAAGGCAATTTATATCCAAATTATTTTATAAAAATAGTGTGAACCCAACTATGCATTTACAGTATCCCTACAGTTCACAAATGCATCCCTCACCTGTTCCGAGTCGGCGACTTCCTCACTATCGGTCGCACCCATACTCCATCTCTTCCGATTCCATCATCTCGTTCGTCGAGAATAATTTTGGAATTAAAATTCTAAAATTTAGAATTTTTTTCATAATTTATTTAATTAAATAATCGAAAATAATTTTCGTAATTCTTACCGAATTTTCAGGTTTTCCATAATTTTCGAAATTTTTGAATTCTTGAAAATTTCCTTTTCTCTCTCCTTTTTTCTCTTTTCTTTTCTTTCTTCCTTTTTCTTTTTCTTTTTCCTTTCCTTTTCTTTTCTTTCTTCTTTTTTTTCTTTTTCTTTTCTTTTCCTGGTCTGAACCGGTTCAAACCAATCCAGCCTCCCTTACCGCAGGTTCTCCGACGGTTCGGCGTCTCCACAACTGGCGGACGTCACGACGAAGCTGTGGTTGGTCTCCGTTCAGCCCAAATCGACGGCATGATGATGGATCTGGTGGCGGAAGGTTCGGCTTCTTCTCCCTTTTCTTCCTCCTTCCTCCGCCGTTTTCCTCCTCACCGGTGGCCTCCTCCTTCTCCCCTCACCTCCGCCGAGGTCGGGGTTGCGGTGGTGGTGCTTGGACCGGCCGACACAGCCACTTTCCCATTTTCTTTTTCCTTCTCAGCTTCCGTCGATTTCTCTCTTTCTCCGTTTCTGTTTCTTTCCTTTTCCGTCGCCGGTCGCCTTCTCTTCCAGTCCTCGGCTCGCCAGCGACGTCGCTCCTCTCCTCTCTCCCTCACTTGGCCGGCCGACGGTGGTCGGCTTCATCAGGGAAGAAAATCGAGATCCTTCCCGATTTTTCCCTTCTATTTTCTTTTTTTTTTTATTTTTTTTTTCCTCTATTATAATTATATATCTATTATACTTATAATATATTTTATACTTATAAACTATATATTATAAATATAATATTATTACTTTATATATATAGTATTATACTATATATATTTTCTATAAAGATACATATATATTATGTATTAATACAGTATATCTCTAAGATATATATATATATATACATATTTATATACTTTAAATTAAATAACATTTATATATATCTTTGCATAAATGTAGGAAATATAATATATATTGTATTTACAATATATGAATATATATATTCAAACTTTAATGTAAATTAATATTTACATTTCTTATACATGTATATATATATATATATATATACATAAGATGTTATATTTGTATACATATGTATTTGTATAAAAATACATTTATATGATATATAATTATATAAATATATATCATATTCATTTCTCATTTTCTTATTTGATTTGGATTTCAATTTATCCAAATTAAATTTCCTCCTTTCATTGTTTTTTATAATTCAACCTTATTTTTATTTCCAATTTAATTTTCCTTCACACGAATTTCCTAATTCATCACTTCCTCAATTCACGGAATTTTCACTAATATTCCGATCTCATAATTATATTTATTTATTTATTTCAACTTATCTATTCTCTTTAATATTAATTTCCAATATTAAACAATGAAAATTTTACGATTATCACATTCTCTCCACCTTAAGAAATTCGATTCTCCGAATTTAACTTAAGTCAAAAGGTGGTACATTCCATATATTTATGATTTTTGTCCTTTAGATCAACCTTTACATAATACTGCCAACATATTCTTAACATCAGAATCACTTTTTGACCATTACATATCGTCTTTCATCATACATTTATACTCCCTAAGTTCATTTATCAAATCGGAGTTATTCATTTCATTTCTCTTTTCACATAAAAGTCTATTCACACTATTTTTCATATCACAGTGATTTATATGTTCATCATCCGTTTTCTCATTTGGTGCCAAGTCGTTATAGTTTGACAACTATTATGTACACAATTTAATCAGTAGTATGTAATTGTCCCAGTAGCTTTCACATCTCGTGCACACGCTCTCTCAATGTATCCTCAAGCGTCCACATATCACACTCGAGTATTTACATCGTACGGAGCGGTGCTGTCAGTAAATTTGGAATCTCGAAGCCTTTTACTATTTTCTATAAGCATATGGCAACTTAAAGACTCTCATCACATGTAATGCTCACTGGAACTGTACATATACATTCTCACCATTTCACACTTATATTTTGACTATTGCACTAGAGAATCTAGGATTCTGATAATGGAAAGTGATTCTATTTTGATCATTAGTCTCTAATCACTTCCATATCATCATATCTCTTTTGGAATCTTTATTGTCCACAATATTCATTTTCACATTTATTCTATCAGGCTGCATCTCATTGCAGACTTTACTATTGATCATCTCTTATAGTAATAAATCATGAGACAATCATTTTCTCTCCATGTCTCTTTTCATGTAATATTGTCATTACATATCTTATTCTTATGGTATATTAAACATCACTTAAATTTTAGAATATACTTGAGAATGAAATCTTCTCATAATTTAAATTCTACAGTAGAATATTGAAACCTTATCTATACAATCCACCATTTCTATCATTTCGAGGTGGTTATATGTATAACCATTTTCCATTCATATAACTGGCAGTAAAAAGGTAAATCATTTCTTTACTCCTTTAAATCTCATTAATTTCACTTGTCAAGTTTGGCTTGATTTTACCTAGCCACAGTCATGTGATAACCAACATGAAGTCACTTTTAGTCTTAATTTCGGGAACTATCCTATGTTCCCTACTCGTCACGTAACTTTCTTATTTCGTTTTCATCTTTTTACTTTCATCAATTTAGTCAGTTTTCTCGAATGGTATGGTACTCTATTATTAAAATCTTTTAAAATCTTGCATACCATCTTTTTTTTCTTCACACTTATTCATTTACATACTTGAACTTCTTTAATTATATCCCATTAGTAGAGCAGCTAGTCCCATAACTCTTTTATAGACTGGTAGTCGTATCTAGCTAGACTAATTAATTTTGTATCTCAATCATTATCTCTTTATCATAGACAGATTTATTGTCATTCTGTCATTTCGAGATCATCTATCCTTCAAAAAGAGACACTGTCTAGCCAAATATCATATTTGCCAATCTTAACCTATAGATCACAGTCTTTGAGACTTGAAGGGTCATACCACAATGCTGCTCATGTTCCATTTGTATTTTTAATTATTTCGATACCTCATCACTTTATTCTCGTATGGATGCCTCATTCATTAGGCTTATATACCTCCATAGGAACTCGTAAATATTTTATCGAGTTCTAATCATTATTTCATAGACCTTAGTCTCTAGCTTTTATCTAATGACGCTTTATACAAGGGCTAGTCTTATGAACTCCTCATATATCTTTGATTATATACATAAAGCGTCCATTTTTATGTAGATGAATACTTGTTCTCCACAATAACTTTATTAATAACAGGAATTTAATACATCATTTTAATTCATCTACGTCTCAATGTCATCTGTGTTTCTCTCATTTACACTTATACAGATATCTTCATTATCCTCAATTTACATTATCTGTATTTCCATCAATCACACCTTTACAAGTGAATTTCATTATTCACACATTTTTCAGAGTTGTTGTAAAACTTTCAGACTCTTTCTATGTTTTCGATATAGCTTAAAATTAGATTTCATATAACTAATCGAGTCAATGTTAGCTCGATTTCTCCAATCTATACAACTCTGAAAGTTTTTCGAGAATAACGTCCGATACTTTTTAATCACTATACGTGTATCATTTTGGACAGTTCATCCTTATGTCCTATCATTTTCATTGTATATTTTCAAGGCAGAGACATTTTACATTCAAATCATTTTGAATTATTCTCCACCTTAATTTCATTATCTACTCATACTTCACAGCATTACGAATCTCAATCTAGTAAGCTGTATTAAGTACAACAGTCATCAACACATTTTACAGCTAACCGATTTATTATTGCTGTAATTTACTTTAAAATCAATTTCATTTAATGAATTCAAGTTTAATTCCCTTGAGCACGTTATCCACGAGGTTCGAACCTGGAACCCTTACGTACCTAGTTCCTTACACTCGTTACCATTGAGATAATTGTAAGAGCCCTGCCCGTTCGAATCGGCCGTCGGCGAGCATCCCCTAGGCGATCCTTTCGCCCTAGGTTTACCCTTACAAGTGAGTCGGACTACATAGTTCGCCCACACCTCACAACATATTATCCGCTGCTGGTCGCCCATCATTGGGTCGCCCATCACGTTTTGTCTCAAGGGTCCTAAAGAACTTAGGTTAGCTGTTATCTTCTTCTTTTTATCACTTCACTACTCTTATGTATATTCTCTAATTTATAGTACTCCATACAGTACATCAATTTGCAAAGCATATCTCAAAATGCTTTGGTTCTATAAATAAATATTTGTTTGATACCTCAAAAACAGTAAAAATGTATAGAACCATAATTAACCATACTGGTATGGATTTCATTATCTGTACTATTCACCTTCTCAGTCATTTTCTGTAGTCATTTCACTTTTCATAATATCCAGCGATCCCGTAATAAACATCCAATTCAATACACTCTTAATTCAGGCCTTTACAATCAATAACCGGGCCAATCATCTTGTGACATTCCACTATACACTTATGGGATCGCATCATGTAAGGCCTCGGCCCGTCGGCCGTCCGCCTTTACACATCTGTACTGTCCTCTTTAGCGAGCTCACTGGCCCCTAAGGTTTTGTCATGAGGCCCAGCCCATTCACTAGGTCACTCACAATTCGCGTCCATAATCTAAGTGTAAGTGGAATCAATAATAGGGATCGCTATATTCATATTACATCTTCTATGCCATTAATAACTCCATTATTATCAATGGATTCAAGATCAACTTGGTTTTATCATGTTCAAAACATAACCCAACATAAGGGTATTTTCGTCATTTCAACATTTATTTCTTTCTCCTCAGTATACATTTAAACCAAAGATCTTATTATCTATGTGCTGATAGTATCCTTTCTCATACTAATATCAGTAGTTTAAGACTGGTTCGATTTCGACAGAGAAGTCCACTAGGATCTATAATTGGATTATTTTGCATGTAATGCAGCTTTATATCATCAGTTTCTTTATCAAATCACTTAATTCCAACTCCTGTTGGTCTGTTATGACTCCAGGTAAAATTTTGGAGATAGGGGTATTTTGGTCATTTTTGGCTAATTTTCTCTCTCTCAAAATACCTTCATCTAGTGATCTTAAGGTCTATTTAATGATGATATTTCATTCCCTTTCTTTATATCATCACTTTCAAGCCTTAGTTCGATCCGAACAGAAAAGTACTGGTAGGGCCCTCACCGAGTCCATTTCTATTCCTTACCAAACCGACCTTCATTTAGATTATAAGATCATCATTTTTTGGCAAGTTCTGAGCCTATTTTCCTCTTTAACATTCTCAATTTATAATTTCTCACTCCCTTCAGATTATTTTACTCAATTTGCAATCATTTATTTTCTTTATGTATTCAGACTACACAATACTACAGGGATGTTAACATTTTTCAACACATTTCCTCTCCAAAAGTATCAACAAACATCAGGCCAACTATGCTCTGATACCATTAAATCTGTCACAGCTCGTGACCACATTTTTTTTGTTTTTCCACACATCTTATACAGTTGACTGTCTGTGATACTTTACTTTTCATTTTCATTTAAACTATTTTATATTAAAATTATAATGTTGTTTACATCCTCTATTTTAATTTACAATAAAGTAGTACTGTAGACAAGTCTAAATACAGAAAATAAATGATTGTACCTCATATTTCAGTCAAGCTGTCACATTGTCCTCAAATGTGCAGCCCAAAATCCTCAGATGTCAGATCTCACAGTCACTGAAAATCTGAAATGTTTAAAAGTAGGGGAGTGAGCAAACCACGACTCAGTAAAAGAATTGTATGTAAAACTGATACTATAAAATCTATATGCTAAAAACAGTTGCATCCTAACAGTTCACTAAATAGGATGATACTATAGTCGGCTAGGAATACCGGATGGAGTATGGGAGGTATTTTAGAATACCATCCGTGTCCCGGCTCCTAGGAGCGACTATAGGGAGTAATTGTTTTCTTTTGATATTCAAATCCCAGTAAAACATTAAATATTCACGTGATAAAACACTTAAGTAAATAAATAAGGAATTAATATTCCTTTCACAATTACTCATTTCCACACTTGTAAAACACCGTATAATATTTAGTTCAACACATAATATATCAAAAGCTCAGTAGCTATAAATAATTTAGTACCAGCAAAAGATTCAGTGAAAAGTACAATCATCAGTACAGTATCATGGAGACCAGGCAACACCTAAATATATCATGCTATAATAATATCCTGAATAGGGAAAATAATAACACATGAGATCTATGGCCATAGTCTATGAGGTCCACAGTGTGCACTGATCAGGTGTCCACTGGGACGCTGATAATAGGATCAGTATCTATCAGCACTAACACGTGACACGTGAGCATGATATGGGGCCTAACAGTCTCAAAACAGTAAACACGTGATATAAACACCATTTATGTAATCAATTTCATTGAATATATCTTCAAATCAATCCATAAATATTCATAAGGAAAATATTTTCATCTTATGAATAATAATTTATAAAATATTCATACTGTAATAATCGTTCCAGAAAATGTTCTAAATATTTATAGAACAATATAATTCACATGCTGGTACTTTCACATAATTAAAATTTCCTTAACAGGAATCTTTAAATATATTTTTTCGATAACTATAAAATTATGCAATTTAATGAATTTCATGGAAATTTCCCAAAATTCCACTTATTTCCACTTTAGAAAAATACTAGAAATATTTACTAAATATTTCTATAATTTTCGGCAGAATGACGGCTATTTCTAGCCTAGCTTTCTTGCACGAAAATTACAGTTTATAATTTCAACAGTAGCCACAATTTCACCAAATTTCACCACTTTCAAAGGCAATTTATATCCAAATTATTTTATAAAAATATTGTGAACCCAACTATGCATTTATAGTATCCCTACGTTCACACACGCATCCCTTACCTGTTCCGGTTTGACGACTTCCTCGCTATCGGTCGCGCCCATACTCCATCTCTTTCGATTTCATCATCTTGTTCGTCGAGAATAATTTCTGGAATTAAAATTCTAAAATTTAGAATATTTTTCATAATTTATTTAATTAAATAACGAAAATAATTTTTGTAATTCTTACCGAATTTTAGAGATTTCCATAATTTTCAAAATTTTCGAATTCTCGAAAATTTCCTTTTCTCTCTCGTTTTTCTTCTTTTCTTTTCTTTCTCTTTCTTTTCTTTCTTCCTTTTTGTTTTTCTTTTTCCTTTCCTTTTCTTTTCTTTCTTTCTCTTTCTTTTCTTTCTCCCTTTTTTTCTTTTTCCTTTTTCTTTTTTCTTTTTTTTTTTTTCTTTTTTTTTCTTTTTTTTTTTTTTTTTTTTTTTTCTTTTTCTTTTTTTTTTTTTTTCTTTTTCTTTTTCTTTTTCTTTCTTTTCTTTTCCTGGTCTAAACCGGTTCAAACCAGTCCAGCCTCCCTCACCACCGGTTCTCCGACGGTTTGGCGTCTCCACTGTCGTAACGGTTTCGCGCTCGACGATTTTGAAAACATTTAAAAACAAGGAGTCGCCACCAATCTTTTTTGACTAGGTGTGGTTGGTCACCTAAAATATTTATCTTTTTAACAAAATCTCAAAATTAATTAAGTTTTATTAAGAAGACAATTTTTGTCCTGCGAAAACAAAATCGGGTTCGAGAGTACGGTTACGCGTGGGGAAGGATTAGCACCCCCACGAAGCCCGTTAAAAAACGGTACCATAGTAATCATGTGTTATCCTTTAGTTTTAATAAAATAGTCTCAATTTAATATTTAAAAACGATTCCTGTTTATTGCATCAATTTATTTTTCAAAGTCATTTTTTATTTGTAGAAATCATTTTTTTACTTTAAAAAAGTTAAATTTTATTTTTTTGATTTTATTGATGAAACTCTTGATATTGAAAAATTTAACTAAATATCCCAATACTCTGGTAACATTTAATTAATTCATCTCACCTAGGGATCAGTTAAGAAATCACTACTTGTGAGTTTCATGACATCCCATCATTGAACGAATTTCATTTATTTTGAAATTAATGTTTATGCGTATGATGCAAACATATAGTAGATGATGCACATGGAATTTTAAAAAGAACTTTATATTTTGATTTTTATTAATGAAACTCTTAATATTGAAAAATTTAACTAAATATCTCAATACTCTGGTAACATTTAGCTAATTCCTCTCACCTAGGGATCAGTCAAGAAATCACTACTTGTGAGTTTCATTAAATCCCATCATCGAAAAAATTTCATTTATTTTGAAATTAATATTTATGCACATGATGCAAATAAATAACATATCATGCAAATGAATTTTTTTATTTTTATATAAATATTTCTTTATTTATTTTAAATAAAAATTTTTATTATAGAAAAATTGCACTAAGTATCCCAATACTCTGGTAATACTTAGTGAACTCTTCTCACCTAGGGATCAGTCAAGAAATCACTACTTGTGAGTTTCATGACATCCCATCATCGGACAAATTGTTTATTTAAATTTAAATTTTATTATTAATTTCCTTTTTTCTTTCTTAAAAACTCATTTATTTTTATTTTTAATAAAAATTAAAATTATTGAAAAATCATACTAAATATCCCAATACTCTAGTAACATTTAGTAGACTCTTCTCACCTAGGGATCAATCAAGAAATGTGATAACCGTAAATTTTCCATTTATTGGAAATTAGAAATATTGAAAATAAATATTAGAGAAATTAAATAAGGGGAAATAAATAAAATTTGCAAGAAACGGATATTGGTGAAAATCCTGAGAAATGAGGAAGTGATGAATAAGGAAATTCGTGTGAAGGAAATTAAATGGAAATAAAAAAATAAAATCGGAGTTATGGAAAATAAGGAAAGGAGGAATTTAAAATTGGATTAATGGAAATCCAAAATTTATAAATAAAAATGCGTATATTATATATTTATATAATTAAATTATATAAATATATTTACACATGTTTTTATACAAATACATATGTATGTAAATACTATATAGTATATTAATAATTACATGTTTGTATATATGAATATATATATACTAGTTCATGAAGTTACATAATACATATGTATTTAAGTATAATCTTTTATGTATATATAGGTATATATATATACATATATATTTGAGAAATGTTTATATTTGATTTACATTAAAGTTTGAAAAATATATATTGTAAATACAAAACATATTATATCATAACATATATATATATAGATATATATGTAAAGATTAATTATTTTAAGTATATAAATATATACTTATATATCTATGCTAGATCTATAATTTTAATACGCAAAATATATATTTTATATGCAATATATATAATACTATATTATATACATATATGATAATAATAATATTATGTGTATTAAATATATAATATAAATACATGACATATAAGTATTATTATATTAAGTGTATAAAATATAGTATACTAAATATACTAAAAAGGGAAATAGAAAACAAACAAAAATAGAAAATTAACCTAAAACACAACAGAATCGGTTTCCCGATTCTGTCTTCCCGAAGTGGCACCGGCCACTGCCGCCGGAGAAGGAAAGGAGGAGAAGGAAAAGAAGCGTCGACGCCGGCAAGGGAAGAGGAAGCCGACGCCAACGCCGGCGTGAAGAAACGGAGGAAAATCGAACGGGAAACAGAAGCAAACGCCGGAAGAGAAAAGAAAATGGCCGACGGCGATGTCGACCAAATCGGTGGCCGCCACTGCCACCGAAGCACCGCCGGAGGGAGAGGAACACGATGGAGGTCACCCGACGCGCCATGGACGGCGGAGGAACGCCGGCGAAGAGGGGAAGAAGCCGAGGCAAAATCGAGTGGATCCGCCGCCGTGCCGCCGATCCAGGCCAAGATGAGACCACCGGCAGCTTCGCCTCGACGCCGGCCAGCTGAGGGACCAACGAGCCGCCGGAGAACCGGCCGCCGGCGAAGAACCGGCGAGGAAAGAAGCTGGACCGGTCTGAACCGGTTTGACCGGGAAAGGAAGAAGAAAAAAAGAAAAGAAAAAGAAAAGAAAAAGGAAAAAGAAAAAGAAAAAAAGAAAAAGAAAAAGAAAAGAAAGAAAGAAAAGAAAAAGAGGAAAAAGGAAGAAAAAGGAAGAAAAAGAGGAAAAAGGAGAATTTTGGGAATTCGAAAAATTCCCGAAAATTCGACAACCCGGGATTTTACAAATTCGGTAAGAAATTTCCCGAGAATTTAATTTCAGAAAAAAATTAAATAAATTATGAAAAATTCTAAAAAATTAGAATTTTAATTCTAGAAATTATTTTCAGCAATCGAGATAAGGAATCGGGAGAAATGGAGTGCGGGCGCGATCGATAAGCGGAATTCGCCGACCCGGAAAAAGGTAAGGGATGCATGTGCAGCACTGTAAGGATACTCAGTCTGCATAATTTAATTTAAAATATTTCATGCAATTATTTTATGAAAATTATTATGATGCATGAATTGCTGAAAATAATTTGAGAAGAAGTACTGGCTGAAAGATTTTAAACTGTATTTTCCGTGCAGGAGGTTAGTGAATCGGCAGCCGTTATGCTGCCGAAAATTTTAGAAAAACTTTATAAAATCATATTAAATGATTTATTTCCGAATTTCGATAGTAAATCACGAGACATGAGGAAATTTCTAAATTTCATAAAATATGAATATAATGAGATGGAACTTTAGAATATTCATGTATTCGAGAATGGTGATAATGAAATCACCGAAAATTCTCGAAATAGATAAATTACACGAATTACGAGACGAAAGATGAAGTGAAATATAGTAAATATTTTATGGATATTTTTATCAATATTCACTAAAGGATTATAACCCTTATGGTTTTAAATCATGGAATTATATAATTGTATAAATTCCATAAGGTGTATTTTCCGATGAAAAATACGGTTTTGAGACTGGTTGGTATTCTTATCATGCTGATACATGATATGTGACATGTTTAGTCCCGGTCGACACCTGATCCGTGATCCACCGAGGACAATATAGATTATGGTCATAGATTTGACCGGTTTAGTCCTTTACCCTCCAGGGTTTATAGTACGACAAGATTAACGTCTATATTAAAATCCATAAATGATAGGTGACATGTTAAAAAGGGAAATATTTTACATGACATGGAATATGTCAAACGGAAAAGGCCATACCGAGCAGAGACTCGATGATTGAACCGTGGGAGCCACCTCTAGAGTCCTTCGGGAACTAAGGGCTACACGTGTTCCGATGTTTCAGTACAGGCCATACCGAGCAGAGACTCGATGATTGAACCGTGGGAGCCACCTCTAGAGTCCTTCGGGAACTAAGTGCTACACGTGTTCCGATGTTTCAGTACAGGCCATACCGAGCAGAGACTCGATGATTGAACCGTGGGAGCCACCTCTAGAGTCCTTTGGGAACTAAGTGCTACACGTGTTCCGATGTTTCAGTACAGGCCATACCGAGCAGAGACTCGATGATTGAACCGTGGGAGCCACCTCTAGAGTCCTTTGGGAACTAAGTGCTACACGTGTTCTGATGTTTCAGTACAGGCCATACCGAGCAGAGACTCGATGATTGAACCGTGGGAGCCACCTCTAGAGTCCTTCGGGAACTAAGTGCTACACGTGTTCCGATGTTTTAGTACAGGCCATACCGAGCAGAGACTCGATGATTGAACCGTGGGAGCCACCTCTAGAGTCCTTCGGGAACTAAGTGCTACACGTGTTCCGATGTTAGTATGAGAAATCGTAGGATATTGTGACGATAAGTAAGTGATTGTGATTCGTGAATTAGATAAATGTCAAAGAATGAAATAGATTTTAATAGCTTATTCTGCTTTTTAACGGACAGAACTAATTAAGAGAGTACATTAAAACATGAAATAAGTTTTAAAGAAATAAGATGATGATTTAACTAATATTCTTTTCAAGGAATATACGGATATTAATTATTCTATTTAAAGGCTTTATTTCGTAGAAGCATTATTTTGAAAGGAATATGAAAAAGGTTATGAAAGATTAAAAAGGAAAAGGATTTATTAATTCAAAACAAAAGAAAAAAAAATTTTTTCTCTACAGTTGCTTCTAGGTTCCGTAACAAGTATGGTATTCTAAAATACCTACCTTACTCCATTCGGATCCCTAGCCGACTGTAGTATCTTTCCTACATGCGAGCCTAGAGCCCATAGGAAAAATGAAAAAGATTTTCAGCATATAGGAAGCTGAGTATCAAGTGAGGCATATAATTCTCTTACTGAGCCGTGGTTTTGCTCACCCCTTAATTTTCAACATCTCAGGGTTTGATGAATGTGAAATCAGTGGATTGTGGATCCTGGCTGTACACGAAGAACAATGTGTCAGACCGACTGATTATTTGAGGTATGATTATTTATTCTCTGTATTTAGACACGTCAACAGTACTACTTATCTGATTTGTTACGATAGGGGATGTGTATAATATAAAAAATATTATGTAAAATTTATTAACAGTCAGTACAAGTGAAGTATCGCAGACAGCCCAACCGGTTAAGTTGTGTATAAGAAGGGTAAAAATGTGGTCACGGGTCGTGACAAGAAATCACTACTTGTAAGTTTCATGACATCCCATCATCGGAAAAATATTTAATTAAATTTAAATTTTATCATTTATTTGTTTATCTATATTTCTTTGTTTTAAAAAAACTTATTCCTTTTCATTTTTAATAAAAAAAATAAATTATTGAAAAACCATACTAAATATCCCAATACTCTAGTAACATTTGGTAGACTCTTTTCACTTAGGGATCAGTCAAGAAATCACTACTTGTGGTTTCATGACATCCCATCATCGGACTTTTCATTTAAATTAAATTTAAAATTTTATCATTTACTCAAATTTAAATTTCATTATTTTTAAATACATTTTCTAATCAATAATAATAATTAATGAAAATACAAATAAAAGAAAATTTTTCAAAAAACTTTTATTTTACAACATGCATTAATAATAATAATAATAATAATAATAATAATAATAATAATAACAACAACAACAAAAACATAATAATAATAATAATAATAATAATAATAATAATAATAATAATAATAATAATAATAATAATAATAATAATAATAATAATAATAATAAATAAAAATAAACAAATAAAAGGGTTGAAAAAGATTATACCCAAGGTGAAGCCCAAATTGCTATTGGGCTTGGCAAATGATGGCCCAAAACAAAAGGGCCTTCACGGTTCAGCAATCCAGTCAGCCACGGGTCGGGTCGGCGATGCGAGTCAGGTGGCTGTGAGTGCTCCCGGGTTGGGCACGCGGGTCCCGGGTCCACTTCCGGATCTTTGGCTGTCTCTTTTTTTTTTTTACTTTATAAAACCTCACCCTTTTTTTTCAATTCATTTTTTTCTCTCTTTCAAAAAAAAATCTTCAAAGCTCTCAAAGCTCTCCCGGCCAGGCGATTTTCGGCCCTGCAGGACCGCTGTGCGCCGCCGCCGGTCGTCGCCTCTGGTGGCCAGATACCTAAAAAGTAGCCCTTTTCCGGAGGCTTTCCACCTCCTTTCTTCGATTCCGGGCCTAGTTTTCCCTTAAAATGCCCCAAAACCAATAGATCTGAACCTAAAGCCACGACCTTCAACTCAGATCCGTCGCATTCCCGCCGTCCGATGACCACCCAAATTCTCACCGAGCCTTCTCCTCACCCTCCTCTAGGTTCCCACCGTTGGGATTTGCAAAATAACCTCCCCAACGCCTTGAGCTCGGAATCACCACTACCCCCGTTTGATTTTTTATTTTTTGTTTTTTTGCTTTTTTTTTTAGGTTTTCTGATCTTGTGGTTTTTTTGTTTGCTTTGGTGTCTTTTGAGGTTTTTGAGATCTTGGTTCCTAGGTGTGTTAGCTGTTAATGGTTTTTGTTTTTTTTGTGTGTGCAATATGATCCAGGTTTTGGGGTTTGGAGGCTTGGGAATAGTGGTTTTCGAGTGGCTGTTGTGTGTGTGCGCTGGGGTTGTGAATGGTGACCGAGAAATGGTCCTCAAAATGGGGCTCTTCGGTAGGGGTTTCAGGTTTCTGTTGTGATGGTTGTTGGTATGTGAGGATGATGGTGGTTGGGTGATGATTGAGTGGTGAACGGGAGGCTTCTGTGTTGGGTGGAAGGCGATTGCTGGTGTGATGAAGATGGTGGTGGCTTTCGGTGAAGATGATGGCTTCAGTTGGGTTTTTTGTGAGTGTGGGGGTGTTTGGTGGTCTCGGTGATGTTGAATAAGAAGAAAAGATCAAAATGGTCGACCCCCCTCCCCATCGATAGGTTGGGTTTTTAGAAGGAATAAGCTTGGCTTTGGGGGTTTGGCAGAGATGAGATGTGAAGGACAGGGTTGATGGACAGCCTCGGGAGGGAGACTATGGCAGGGGTGCCTGGCGGTGGCAAGAGAGCTAGCCAGCGCTAGTGATGGATGAGTGACAGGGGACTGATGGCAGATTAGACCAAAAACATAAAATAATAATAATAACATAAATAATAATAGATAATAATAATAATAATAATATAAATAATAACAAAACAAATAATAAAAACAAAATAAAAATAAATACAAATATAATAATAATACTAATAATAATAATAGAACAAATAATAAAAATAAACACAAATACAAATATATATAAAAATAATAATAATAACAAAAATGGGACAAAATTAGGTGTCAACAGCTGCCCCTCTTTGCTCATTGCTGAGGATCAGGAATAGAGAAAAGATAAAAGACAGCAATTTCATCTTGCTTATGACTCACTCCTCCTCTTCTTCTCTTTCTTCTTTTTTTTTCTTCTCTCTTCTTTTTAAATTTTTCTTTTTTTTAATTCTTGTAAAAGTGCTTCTCCTACAATAGAGGCAATGAAACTTTAAAATTCTTTTTTTTTTCTTTTTTTCTTTTTTTTGAAATGTGCTCCTCTTGCAGTAGAGGCAATGAAACTTTAAATTTAATTTTTTTTGAAATATGCTCCTCTTGCAGCAGAGGTCATGAAACTTTAAATTTCCCTTCTTTTTTCTTCTTTTCTTTTTTTTTTCGAGAAAGCTCCTCTTGCAGTAGAGGCAATGAAACTTAAAATTTTCTTCTTGAAATGGGCTCCTCCTGCAGCAGAGGCGATGAAACTTTAAATTCTTTTTTAGGAAAAGTGCTTCTCTTGCAGCAGAGGCAATGAAACTTAAAAAATTTTCTCAGAGGACTTAGAATTTATGCCCGGAGGTCTTAAAATTTGTGCCCGGAGGACTTATAATTTGTGCCCGGAGGTCTTAAATTTGTGCTCGAAAGACTTGAGATTTTATGTCGGAGGTCTTATATTTGTGCCTGGAGGACTTGAGATTTTATGCCCGGAGGTCTTATATTTGTGCTCGGAGGACTTAAGATTTGTGCCCGGAGGTCTTGAGATTGGTGCCCGGAGGTCTTGAGATTGGTGCCCGGAGGACTTGAATTTTATGCCCGGAGGTCTTAAAATTTGTGCTCGGAGGTCTTTGAAATTTTGTGCCCGAAAGACTTGAAATTTATGTCCGGAGGACTTGAATTTTATGCCCGGAGGTATTAGAATTTTGTGCCCGGAGGACTTGAAATTTATGCCCGAAGGTTTTAGAAATTTGTGCCCGGAGGACTTGAAATTTATGCCCGAAGGTCTTAGAATTTTGCCCGGAGGACTTGAAATTGTGCCTGTAGGTCTTGAAATTTATGCCCGTAGGTATTAAATTTATACCCGGAGGACTTGAAATTGTGCTCGGAGGTTTTTGAAATTTTGCCCGGAGGACTTATAATTTGTGCCCGGAGGACATGGAGATTTTGCTCGGAAGACTTAAAATTGTGCCCGAGGTCTTGAAATTTATGCCTGGAGGTCTTAAATTTGTGCCCGAAGGACTTGAAATTGTGCCCGGAAGACTTGGGAATTTGCTTAGAGAATTTGAAATTTGTGCCCGGAGGACTTATAATTTTGCTTTAAGTATTGAAATTTGTGCCCGGAGGACTTGGAATTTGTGCTCGAAGGACATGGAATTTATACCCAGAGGATTTGAGATTTGTGCCCGAAGAACTTAGAAATTATGCCCAGAGGACTTGGAGTTGTGCCCGGAGGACTTTAGATTTTTAAATTGGTGCCCGAAGGTCTTAGGATTGTGCCTGGAGGTCTTTGAATTACGCCTGGAAGACTTGAGATTTGTGCCCGGAGGACTTGAGATTTGTGCCTGGAGGACTTGAGATTGTGCCTGGAGGACTTGAAATTTATGCCCGGAGGACTTAAGGTTTATGCCCGGAGGACTTGGAATTTTGTGCCCGGAGGGCTTGAAATTTTCTGCCTGGAGGACTTGAAAATGGATTTGAAATTTTTGAAAATCATTCTTCAACCTTAATTAAACATAGCACTAATCAAACTGGATTTGAAAATTTCTATATCATGAATAAACTTGACTTTCTTGTTTTGAAAAAAGGATGCATAACCTTCAAAATTTTGATTGGATGGTGTCGAGCCTTTAGCTTGAGAAACATGATTTAATCCCGAAATTTTACACAAAACTTTCAATGCTGATGCTGTATGATACTGTGTATGTATGCATGTATGCATGGCATTCAATCATATACATTCTCTAACTTTGAAACTCTATCTTGTCAAAGAGGTACATCATTTGTCCTTTTTATCTTCTTTGCCTCAACATGATCATGAAAGCTCCTTTCTATTTCCCATTTTTGTAGAGTTCTTATACCTCATCATAGCCTGTTGATGAAAAGCGCTAAAAAATTTCCACATAACTATTTTCCAGGGGGAATGAATCCAAATTTCACAAGTGATACTTGATCCTTTCAAAAAATTAGTGATTACTTTTCAAGATGAGTGACATAAATCCTGTTTGGATCTTTTCAACTGGACAATTGAATGTTTGGTGCACTAGGATGTTCTATTTGGGGAACATTTTGCCACTTATCCAAAAAAACAATGGTTTTTTTTTCTTGGCTCAAAATGGTTTTCTTAAAATACCATCGCTTTTCCTTTTTTTTGAACAAAATTTTGAATGAGAAAAGAAACAAAATATTTTCAACTTGGTTTTGACAATCTCTTAAATTCTCGAATAATGGCGTTATACAGATGCCAAGATGAGATATGAATGACTGGGGTCCTTTCTGTTTAGGAAAAGTATGTACAGGAAGAAAGGTTCAAACTTTTTCAAAAAATGTCAGGCAATCAAGTGACATTAGAATCTTTGGATATCTCGAGGGTTTCTCAAGGCTTGTTGATTCTTTTTCCATGTTTTCAGTTCATGTCACTGCTTGATTTGTTACTCTGAGAGTTCATTGTTTACTCTAGACTGCCCTTTTCGGGTTTTCACCCTAAAGCTTCACTCTTTCTTTTCTTTTTCTTTTTTGATTGTTCCACCATGCATTCAAGAATTCAAATTTCACTCAAACCAAATAATAGTGGGAATTTTCCAAAGAAGAGCTCTTCGATACAAGCATCCATATTTGATCAAAACGGACTTTTAAGTACGTAATGTAGGCCAGGGTTTAGGGTTCTGAAAGAATAGATAAACAGGCCCAAAAATATGTTTGAAGGTGATCAATCCAAGGATCATTTCTTCTCATATAGACCTCTATCATTTACATATTTAGAAGCACCTTTTCTTTTTATACTTTTCCATGTATCTCTTCTCCTTCTTCTTCTCTCTTTTTCTCTTTTTTTTTAAAATCTTTTTCATTCTTTAAATCACCTTTCTTTGTGTACTTTTACATGTATCCTTTCTTCTTTCTCTCTTTTTTTTTTCATTTTTTCCTTTTTTCATTGATTTATGTCCAAGATTTCAAAAACAATTTGCCCCAAATTGTCCCACAACATAGTTAATCTTATTTGATCAAAAACAAAAGTTGAATCATTCATCTTCTTTGAAGAGACATTTTCCGCACATGCCCCCCGGTGTGGAGGGTGGTCCTTGGAGTAGGTTTATTATGAAAAAATTATCAGGCTGAAAAGGGGTAGCAAAAGGATAATGTTTATATTTGTGAACGGAATGTGAAAATGGCCATTCATCATCTCAAATTAAGATACTTCTATTGAAAAGCAATTCTTAGGATATGTTTTTCTTTTGGCTTTTGAAATCATCTGACTATCGTGTTTGCATGATGTCACAATCAATTTCATTTTTTCTCTCCCTTTTTTTCTTTCTTTTTTCTTTTTTTGTTTTTGAACAAAATTTTCTTGTAATGTACCACTTTAATATGATAGAACTTGACCTCACACACCACATCTTCATTTAAGGAAACAGGTGATGCGCAACTCGAGGTATTATGCAGATGGACATTGATGGAAAAATCCTCGACTTTGATTCTCTTTTTTTCTTTTCTTTTTTTTTTTGTTTTTTTTTATCTTGCCTCAAAACATGGGCAAAAGGCATCTAGGGAATACAAGATTGAAGAATTTGGGATTTGTACAAGAATCTAAGTGGAAAGGTGTTTCAAAATGATCTTGACATATTCGACCACCAATACCCAAAATCTTTGAAATTGTCATAAATTGACTTCCAAATTATTCTCAAAAAGTTTTGCATGTCAATCATTTTTTTTAAAACCATTAACAATAAAGTCTTGTCATGTTCAAATGGGAACAAGTTGGACTTTCAAAATCTTATGCCCCAATTTAGCTTTAGGTTTTATTGAAACACGATCCTAGAACAATTTAAGACATTCATCTTTGATAGTAATCACCAATTTTCTTAGAATCATTTTATCATTATTGTGAAGAAAAGAAACATTCTTGTTATAGGCCACTGGAAAATAAATTATGCAAAAAGTTGTGCTTATACAATTGTCACCGAGGCCAACGAAAATGACAAGCATTTTCCAAAAAAAATACAAACTTTGCAATCTTGACATTTCAGTTTCCTCCAGATTAGTCAAAATGCCATAACTCTACACCAAAGTGGACTTCCATTGTTCCATAAGTTCTTGAGTCAAGATTCCACCATTGATGAGTTCTTCAACCCTTTCCTTCAACTGCCTGCATTTTTCTGTTGAATGCCCAATTGCCCCCATATGATAGTCACTTCTACTGTTCGGATCATAACTCTTGGCCAGCAGGTTTGGTGCTATTCTCAAAGGTATAGGGGCCAAATATTGGTTTTTCACCAACAAAGGCAAAAGATCGGAGATTGGAATCTAAATTTTTCCTTGGTTGCTTCTCGATCTTTTTCTGTTATTTATTGATTGTTGAGGAGGTTGAGCTACTGGCCTAGGTATAAAGATAGGCGCATGAGCAACCGTTGGAGGGTAAGAGTTTGCTTGGAATCCTAGTTGCGGGATTGGTGAATAAAGATAAGGATCACATGAAGCATTGTTCGAGGTTGGACGGTATGATGGGTGAGACAAATAGGGATTATATGGAATGAAATTTCTGGGAAATTATCCCTCAAATGTCGCAGCTTGCACTTCTTCTTCCATCCTTTCAAGTCTGTTATCAGCCATGTCACCTATCTTGATCTTGCCTCTCTTGATTGCATTCTCAATCATCTCTCCGGAGGCCACCATGTCAGCAAAATTCTTTGTAACATTCCCAATCATCTTATCATAATATGGTGCCTGGAGGGTACTAAGAAATATAGTCGCAGTCTCTTTTTCTGTGAGGGGAGGTTGGACTTGGGTAGCAACATTTTTCCATTTCTGGGCATATTCTCTAAAGCTTTCAGTAGCTTTCTTCTCCATGGTTTGCAAAGATAAACGATCCGGGGCCAGATCCACAATATGCTTATATTGGGTAATAAATGTCCTTGCCAAATCTTCCCATGAGTGAATATAATCCTTGTCTAATTGTGTATACCACCTAGCAGCAAATCCTTTAAGGCTATCTTGGAAAACATGAATCAACAGCTTGTCATCATGCACATGCGCCGCCATCTTTCTACAGTACATGGTGATATGGGCTTTCGGACACGTAGTTCCATCGTACTTCTCAAATTCTGGGGCCTTGAACTTTAAAGGAATGATCACATCAGGTACTAAGCATAATCTAGTTGCATCCAAAGATCCATGGAAATCCATTCCTTCAACGATCCGAAGCCTTACTTCTATAAGTTGTATCTTTTGTCGGGAACATGAACCTTCTTTCACTTGTGGCATCCCTTGCTCTTTGTGACTATCCAAATTGGCAATATGAGTTGGTTCGAAGGGGTTCATTGTGGGAGTTGCATGCCCTTGAAACCGACTAGGGTCGACTAAAGATGGCATCTTAGGGCACACATAATCTTTGGTGGGCATTGCTTGTGGCTCCTGAGATGTTTGGGTTTCTCGTGAGCCACTGTTAATTGGACAAAAAGAATCCTCAGCATTTCGCAACTGATGCCCCTCTTGAGTAGCTAGTCCTCCCATCGTTTCTTTTCCATTATGCAACCTTTCCAACAAAACTGCCATCTGTGATAATTGCTCTCTTATCTCTTGCTGTGCTTTTCCATCCTTTCCATTCGAATCATTTCTGTTTCTTCCATGGTCCAAAACTATCTCCAAAGCTTTTCGATGTTCAAGCCACTTGACACCTAATCCAACATAACCCTGAATTAAATGTCATGCTTGCCATGCAAATATGAAGCTTTTATTGTATGGAAATTTAAAAAGAACAAAATTTAAATATTGTTATTATTTCATAGTATCACAAGTTGTATACCAAAAGGAAAAATGAAAAGAAAGAAAAGAAGAAAAGAGAAAAAAAATTTGAAAATTATCATTTGACCATTCATTTGTTTTGATCATATATTTTTTTGTTTTTTTTTAGGAAACAGTTATTGTTAGTTGTATTATTTTGTCAAAATCATATTATGCACATATGAATGAAGTGAATGCAAACTTATAAAATCTTGTAACATTCATATTCACAAAGGAATTGTTTACAAGATTCAAAATTCCTTACTAACTCTCCCTTCTTCTAATGTCCTCTACATTCAAAGTCTTTCAAAAACGAATTTCACAATAACGACCACCTTTTTCACTTTCCAAACTCTAATCAAGCATGGCAGATTCCTGGGTGACCATTTCATGAAAAGTCAATCGGTCTCTACTTGCTAATGATTCAACATGTAGTTGTTCTGGAAACGAGAGTGACCCTTGAAAATGAACCATTTTAGTCTCTCCAAAACTTCCAAGCATTTGCATTATCTTAGCTAGCTTTCCTTTTACCTCCCGTATATCATGTCCAAATTCTTCTTGATTATTCTCCAAAATAGTCTAGCTTCTAATTGATCTCCCATGTCTTTAACCTCTTTTATACCAAAAAGACAAATACCCTCCTTATTATGTGATGTGAATGCATTAATGTAATGAAATATACCATGCTAAAATTTAAGAATAAAAGAATCAAAATTTTCTCTTATTTAAGTTCAATGAACAAATTCTCTTTTTTTTTTCTTTTTCCTTTTTTTTTAGATTTTGATTTCTTTTTTATTTAAAAAAATTAAAATTTTCTTTTTGCTCTTTATCTTTTTTATTTTAAAGAAGAAAAGAAAAGAAAATCTTATTTTCACACCACAATTTATTTTCTTTAACTTCCCTTTTTTATTTTTTGAAGAAATGTGATAATGTATAAAAAATTTTGTGTCTATGCATAAATTCCAAAAAAATAAAATATTGTTAGTTTTTTAAACTGATTAAAGAATGAAGGAATATTTCATGTTATTTCTGACAAAGAAGAAAAATCGAATAAGTCTTTGTTTTATTCTATAAAATCGTAAAATTGTAAAAATTTATTTGAAAACAAATCTCTCTTGATTTTATGAGAGCATGAATTTGAAAAATTATTAGAGTTATGACATGAAAAAAAAGTAGTAAAATGTTCCCTCATGTGTCCTAATTTCGAGATAATTTCTACAAAAATCGAACATGGCTCTAGCTAGGATCGGCTTCTTAGGGCCTTTTACATGCTGCGTTGGGACTTATAAAGATCTAAAGGTTCTCAAATTATACCTTACTGTCATCCACACTGGACTAGTAAGATTTAATTTAAGTGGCAGTATTTTGCTTGCCATTGCGGAGGTGATTACCTCACGAGAGCAAAGGTACTCTACTTCTGTAACGACCCGCTACCACATTTTCCACCTTATTGTACACAACTTAACCGGTTGGGTTGTCTGTGATACTTCACTTGTACTAACTGTTAAACAATTTTACATAACATTGTTTATATTATACACATCCTTTATCTTAATTAATTAGATAAGTAGTACTGTAGACATGTCTAAATACAGAAAATAAATGATCATATCTCAAATAAATCAGTCGGTCTGTCACATTGTCCTTTGTGTATAGCCATGATCCACAATCAACTGATCTCACAATCATCAAAACCTGAAATGTTTAAAATTAAGGGGTGAGCAAAACCACGGCTCAGTAAGGGAATTATATGCCTCACTTGATACCCAGCTCTCTATATGCTGAAAAAAATTTTTTCTTTTTCTTTCAAATCTTCCTAGTTGGCTCTAGGCACACATGTAGGAAGGATACTACAGTCGACTAGGGATCCGAATGGAGTAAGGCAGGCATTTTGAAATGCCTGTCTTGTCCCGTAACCTATAAGCAACTGTAGGGAGTAATAAATTTCTTTTGAAATTTAAATCATTTTTCCTTTTTATTCCATATCATTTCCATATTCTTTCCAAATTAATGCTCTTATGAAATAAGGCGTTTAAATAAAATAACTAATATTCATATTTTCTTTGAAAAGAATATTAGTTAAATCATCATCATTTTCCTTTAAAACTCATTTCATGTTTTACTGTACAGTCATAATTAGTACAGTAAAACAAATTTGCATAACTCATTTACTAGGTTCTATATAGGTCAACAAAAGCTAGATCACATGTTAGAGACCCAAAAGAGCTTTCTTTGACAAAGATGGGTTAGGATATAATGCAATACAAAAAGAAACTCATCTAAAGAATTTCCTTGTGAGCAAAAATACTATGCATAATTTATCTCTTACATGCTCACTATGCAATAGAATAGGACACTCTTCACAAACATGCACATATAGAAAAACCACATTTAGAGGAAGAGTGGTTAGAAAAATGTGGGTGCCAAAGCATGCAATAAATAATGATGATTTGAGTTTGAAATGGATCCCCAAAGGATCAAAAATTATTTGCACTAACTCTCATGGACCGAAGAAAATGTGGGTACCAAAGCATGTTTGAATATGGTTTGTTGTAGGAGTGTTAGAGCATGGGAATACAATGGAACAATGGAGTTTAAATGCTCAACACATCCTCATGGAGTTTGCTTTTGCCAATGAGAAAAAGGAAGAGCTTGGAAATCCATCCTTAGCAAGGTCACAACAATTCTTCAAAGAATGGCACAAGGTGGATTCAACTATTCAAGGCAAAGCATTCTCTAGCAAAGGAGTATTGTAAGCTTAATTCCTTACTCCTTAAACTTTTTAGTGTTTATGCCTTGATGATATGGTTTGTTGATGATCTTTGATGCACTATAAGTTGAATGGATAAATAAAAGGCATGATAAATGATTGGATAGTTTTTGATGCAATATTTGATTGAATGAAAATCATGTTTAGTTATTTTGAAATGATTATTGGATTTCTGCATTTTGAGCAAGTTTTCTATGTGTTGATAATGTATTTACTTGCCTCAAATTACCAAATATGTCATATATGCAAAATGTCATGTCATGTGCATTAACGAAGAACTTGTATGTTGGAAATCATGGCATAATGTTCACAAGTATGATGATTTGATGTTATATGTGCTTAAAATACATATTTATGAAATTCAATGCATTGGTTTTGCCAAAACAAGCATAACTCTCAAAATGACCTCCTTTGAGACCAAAAATGCATTTATTGGTAAAAATCCTTCCAAAATTGCAAAATCTATTGATAAATGGTTTTTCATTCATGTTTTTCATTCATACAAGTCCAAAATCATGTTTTACAAATGTTTAAACCCTTACTTGGACTTAAAATACTCAAAAACGAAGATTTGGTACTTCACAAGTTGGATTTTCTATCAAAAATCTGCAGAACCAGGATGAGGGATCGATCCCTCTACATGCAGGATCGATCCCTTTGGAAAAACATGCAGAAGACTAGTTTCTGGAGTTTAGGGATCGATCCCTTTGCTCATAGGATCGATCCCTCTAGGCAATTTATGCCTTTTTCTTCATTTTTAAGCCTTAGTTGAGAAGTTTTCTTAATTCTTTTGATATATTCTTTCTTCTCAACTTAAAATTCAATATTCTAACTTCCTTTGATGATATTTAGAATATAAAAAATCATTTTTCATTGATATCATGCCTCAACTCTGTCAACTTGTGTTATTTCCAACAAATGGTATCACTTTCAACAATCAATATCATTTTTCTTGAGCTCACAAGTGCAAAATCATCTTTCTTGTTGAAAACATTCATGAATCTTGAAATAATCTTGATATATACTTTCAATGAATGCTTAAACATAATTTTAAAAAATATTTCAAGAATTTATGGATATATTTGAGAAATTGATGAACTAGTGCATAATGAATCTTCTTCATTCCTTTTTGTTCATCTTAGTCAAGCATGCTTATAGGATTATGTTTCTTAGCTTGACTCAACTACTCCACACTAGGTTTCATGATAATTATACATCTAGTGGAAGAATAATTAAAACTTGACCTTAAGAATTGATTTCAAATGTAAATTCAACAATTGGTATAAGGTCATAATTTTCCTTGGCCTACAATGTGTGATGATAAATGGATCCTAAATGTTCAAATGCATGAAACTTTATCATCCTTGTACTTAAACTTTTCTTATGGCCAAATTATTAAAGAACTTGGGCTTTAATGACAACACCAACAATTGATATATATGCATTGTATCTTGATTGTTTTGATGTTGAACATGCATGTTTACTTAAGTTGAATCAATAATCATGCCTCTGAGATGAGAATAGTTGTTTTCATGATATTATGTGCTTAACCTCACTCATAGTTTATGGATTCTAATGATAAAATATATTTTAGCTTGATAATATTGATTCACTTAGGTGAAGCCATTTTTGTTAAAATAGCATATACCCTCTAGAATGTTAAATGATGATAACAACTAGGGATATGACTCTTAATTGATTAAAATGGTAATTTTGAATCTTTCCTTGCTCATAATTGGTTAAGGACTTGAATTGGAAAATGAGCATAGGATTTTTGTACTTGAAACCATGGAAAAAAATGTGTTTGCTTTAATACCTTTATTGTTTGAATCTTCCATATGGTATAAATTTGTAAATATGAATATGGATTAATACTTTATGATAGTATGCTTAAGTTTAATTAATCCATATGTATATTTGATGATGTGTGATTGTGTTCTTGCATATTTAGAATGATTATTTTCTTGACATGAACACACTACACATAGATATTGGATTCATACAAAATGACTAAGTCAACCATTAGTAACAATTGGTATTTAGATTGAAATAACAATTAGGATCATTGGCAACCATATTTTCAATAATTGGTAGGCCAAATCTAAATTGCCAATTGGTATGAGCTTTAAATTGACAATTCTTCTCATGCTCTTTAGTTTGAAATGACAAATAGAGAAGAATTCTCTTAGGATATTTTTGTATGAAACTCTTGTGTGCTAGAATTTGAAGTTAATTGCTATATGTTTTGATTCTATGCACACTCTTGCTTGAACATGATTAATGAGCACATGCATATGATATGTTATATAATTTCAGCTCATAATCATGATGTATTGACATGCACCTTAGTTGGACTTTAGAGAACAATTGTTATACTTAGGTGCTTGCTTAATTTCTTACCAATTGTGAACTTATTGCAAAATTATTTATAAACAATTGGTTTAGGATCATAAGTCATATTCTTTGCTGAATATTTCATACTCTTTGTGAATATTGACTTATTTATTTGTGCTATGAGTCCCATGTACTAACATGTTTCTTGTTGGATAGAGCATATTCTTTTATCTCTTCTCACATAACCATGATTTTAGGGGGAGCATATTTTTTATTATTTTTCCTTCTTTTTGCTATGACAAAAAGGGGGAGAGATAGATATTAAAAGGGAGAGATATTAAGGGGGAGAGAAATAGTTTGAAAATTCATTTTCAAAACCCATGCTTATATTAAGGGGGAGCTTTATAAAATCCTGCTTTATTTGAGGGGGAGTATTTTATCAAAGAATTTTCAAAGCAAATTTACATTAAGTTTTGTCATATCAAAAAGGGGGAGATTGTTAGCTTTAAATTGCAATATATATTTTGAAATGACAAAAACTTAAGTAAGCTTTAATGTTTTAATTCATTTTGTAAATTTGCCTTATCACACATGATTTTCTCAATCCATTTTCAAGTGATCATATCAAACAGTAAGACCATGATTTAATGATACATCCTTATTGGTCTTAATACTTTATAAATGTTTTGAATATTTTAGAAAATCACTTGATTAATTTTTGGACCATGTTTTCATTAGAGAAAGTCAAGAAAAACTCCCACAAAATATTGGGTTGAATTAGGATCAAACACTATATCATTTCTAATCCAAAAGTGCAGGAAAAATGCCCTCTGGAAGCATGGGATCGATCCCATATGGAAAGGGATCGATCCCTTTTTGGTAGAAGCACTCTAATGCATGAAATGAAGGAAAGGATCAATCCCTTTGGTGAAAGGATTGATCCCTTTATGTCAGAAAGTCCCCAACGGCTAGTTTCTGTAAGATACAACGACTAGCTTCTGTTTTGGCTCCAACCAACGTCCACAAACCATCCAAGGGACTATAAATAGAGGCTTAGAAGTTAAAGGAAGTAAGAGGAAATAATCAGCAACTCCAAAACTCATTTTCCTCAAATCCACAAGCCTCAAACAACAAATCAAGAGCTCCAAAGTCTTCATCTTCTATCATTCTCTTATTCCTTGTAGTGCTTAGCACAAATCTTGTATAGGTTTTCATTATGCTTAATTTCTGTAATCACTTGCCTATCTAGAGGCCCTTCTTTGATTACATTATTTGTAACCCATCATTCCTTGTAAAAGGGAGGTTTCTCTTGAGCCTTAGAAAAAGAGGGAGGTTTCTCTTTAGCCTAGAAAAAGAGGGAGAAGAGGTTTCTCTTGAGCCTAGAAAAAGAGAGAGGTTTCTCTTGAGCCTTGAAAAGAGGGATTGTAAAGACAAATTCAAAGATAGTGAATTTGGGAAAATCCTTGGGAGCATCTCAAGGTAGAGGACGTAGGCAAGGTAGCCGAACCTCTATAAATCGATTGTGTAAATCTCTCTCTCCCTACTCTTTATTTACTTGCAATTGTATTGTGCTTTTTGAATTGAATTTATATTGCATTATTGAATAGCCTAGAGAACTTAGAAAATATTCATATAGGCTAGAGAATTTAGAAGAATCGCAAAACGAACTTAAGGGTAGTTAAAAACCGATTCACCCCCCTCTCGGAATAGCCTATAAGAGCCAACAATTTCCATAAAATATTTCGAAATTAAAACATGCAAACTGAATATCCTTACAGTGCTGCACATGCATCCCTTACCTGTCTCGGGTCGACGACTGACTCTCGAAGGTCGCGGTCGTGTTCACCTCGCCCGATTTCATCAGTTCGGTCATCGTGGGAATTTTTCTGAAATTTAAATTCTAAAAATTAGAATTTTTTCATAATTATTTAAATAAATAAATTATTTAAATAATTTAACACTTTTCGGGATTTCTTACCGATTCTCGTAATTCTCGAGA
Organism: Heritiera littoralis; assembly: GCA_031772115.1. Lineage (NCBI taxonomy): Eukaryota > Viridiplantae > Streptophyta > Magnoliopsida > Malvales > Malvaceae > Heritiera > Heritiera littoralis. The sequence continues at coordinate 2,105,249 of JAPDPK010000083.1, read as the reverse complement.
TTTCCCTTAATTTTTGAATTCTCGGGAATTTTTCTAATTCCCGGAATTCCTTTTCTCTTTCTCTTTCTTTTTTTCTTCCTTCTTTTTCTCTTTTCTTTTCTTTTCTTTTCTTTTCTTTTTCTTTTTCTTTTTCCTTTTCCTTTTTCTTTTTCTTTTTCTTTTTTCTTTTTCCCGTCCAAACCGGTCTACCTCCTTCCTCTCCGGTTCCTCGTCGACGACCGGTTCTCCGGCGGTTCGGTGGTTCCTCAGCTGGCCGGCACCATGGCGAAGTCGGATCTGACCTCCGTTCATCCCGAATCGACGGCACGGCGACGGATCTACTCGGTTTACATTCGGTTTCTTCTCCTCTTCGTTCCTCCTTCCTCTGCCGTCGGTGGCCTCACCGGTGGCCTCCTACCGTTTCCTCTTCCTCCGGTAAAGCTTCGGTGGCAGTGGCGGTGGCCAATTTGACCGGCACCACCAGATCCCTTTTCCTTTTTTTCTTTCCTCGTCTTCCGCCGACTTCCTCTGTTTCTTTCCTTTCTTCCGCCGCCGGCAGCTTCTTTCCTTTCTCTGGCCGGTGGCATCTCGCCCTTCTCCTTCCTCCCTCGCCGGCGGAGGCAGCTCCGCCACCGTCGACCTCACCTGGGAGGATCGGGTTCCTCTCGCTCTTTCCTTTCCTTCTGTTTTCTGTTTTCTTTCCTCTTTTGTTTCTTGTCTTATTTCCATATTTAGTATATAATATACTACATACTATATACTATAAAATAAATTTTATACATATAATATATACTATATATTATATTTTATACATATATTATTTCATATATAATATACTACAATATATATTTTATATAAAATACATGTATATTGTATATTACAAAATATATCTAGTATAGATTTATGTATATTAATATATTTTAAATTAAATAACCTTTATATATATTTTTAAACATTAATGTAAATTAATATTTACATTTCTTATATATGTGTATATATATATATATCTATATATATACATAAAATATCATATTTATGTACATATGTATTATTTAAATTTACTAAATAGTATATATACATATATATACTAATATATATTAAAATATACTATATAGTATTTCAATACATATGTATTTGTATATAAATACATTTATATAAATTATAATTATACAAATATATTTTTCTTTTTCTTATTTAATTTGGATTTCCATTTATCCAAATCAAATCTCCTCTTTCCATTATTTTTCAAAATTTCAAATTTTTATTTTCCTTCACTCGTATTTCCCGATTCGTCACTTCTTCAATTCTCGGGATTTTCATGAATATCACGTTCTCACAATTTTATTTATTTCCTCTGATTTATTTTCTCCAATATTTATTTCCAATATTTATAATTTCCAATAAATGAAAAATTTATGGTTATCACAACTCCCACCTAAGAAGGACGGAACCCGGGTATAGAGCTCATGTTATGCAAATGCAAGTGCAAGTGTGTGTATGAGGGAACACATCAAACATTCATCAAACCATAACCCCTATCCTAGATGCCCCACAATTTATTAGCAATAACATATATACAAAATAAAGAATGGCATAAAATAAACATAATAGCTAAAATACAAATGCAACAAATTGTTTAAAATTAAAGAGATTAAATTTAAATATTAATTAAGACCATTAAATTAAAACTTAGGATAACACACGACCAATAAATGGCTTGACTCTCAAAAGTTCCCCAGCGGAGTCGCCAAGCTGTCGTAACGGTTTCGCGCTCGACGATTTTGAAAACATTTAAAAACAGGGAGTCGCCACCAATCTTTTTTGACTAGGTGTGATTGGTCACCTAAAATATTTATCTTTTTAACAAAATCTCAAAATTAATTAAGTTTTATTAAAGAGACAATTTTTGGCCTGCGAAAACAAAATCGGGTTCGGGAGTACGGTTATGTGTGAGGAAGGATTAGCACCCCTACGATGCCCATTAAAAAACGGTACCATAGTAATCATGTATTATTCTTTAGTTTTAATAAAATAGTCTCAATTTAATATTTAAAAATGATTCCTATTTTATTGCATCAATTTTATTTTTCAAAGTCATTTTTTATTTGTAGAAATCATTTTTTATTTTAAAAAAGTTAAATTTTATTTTTTTTATTTTGTTGATGAAACTCTTGATATTGAAAATTTTAACTAAATATCCCAATACTCTGGTAGCATTTAGTTAATTCCTCTCACTTAGGGATTTGTCAACAAATCACTATTTGTGAGTTTCATGACATCCCATCATCGAATGAATTTCATTTATTTTGAAATTAATGTTTATGCATATGATGCAAACATATAGTAGATGATGCACATGGAATTATAAAAAGAACTTTATATTTTGATTTTTATTAATGAAACTCTTAATATTGAAAAATTTAACTAAATATCCCAATACTCTGGTAATATTTAGCTAATTCCTTTCACTAGGGATCAGTCAAGAAATCACTACTTGTGAGTTTCATAACATCCCATCATCGAAAAAATTTCATTTATTTTGAAATTAATATTTATGCACATGATGCAAATAAATAACATATGATGCAAATGAATTTTTTATTTTTTATATAAATATTTCTTTATTTATTTTAAATAAAAATTTTTATTATAGAAAAATTGCACTAAGTATCCCAATACTCTTGTAACACTTAGTAAATTTTTCTCACCTAGGAATCAGTCAAGAAATCACTACTTGTGAGTTTCATGACATTCAATCATCGGACAAATTGTTTATTTAAATTTAAATTTTATTATTAATTTCCTTTTTCTTTCTTAAAAACTCATTTATTTTTATTTTTAATAAAAATTAAAATTATTGAAAAATCATACTAAATATCCCAATACTCTGGTAACATTTATTAGACTCTTCTCACCTAGGGATCAGTCAAGAAATCACTACTTGTGAGTTTCATGACATCCCATCATCGGAAAAATATTTAATTAAATTTAAATTTTATTATTTATTTGTTTATCTATATTTCTTTGTTTTAAAAAAACTTATTCCTTTTCATTTTTAATAAAAAAAATTAAATTATTGAAAAATCATACTAAATATCCCAATACTCTGGTAACATTTAGTAGACTCTTCTCACCTAGGGATCAGTCAAGAAATCACTACTTGTGAGTTTCATGACATCTCATCATCGGACTTTTAATTTAAATTAAATTTGAAATTTTATCATTTACTCAAATTTAAATTTCATTATTTTTAAATACATTTTCTAATCAATAATAATAATTAATGAAAATACAAATAACAGAAAAATTTTTCAAAAAACTTTTATTTTATAACATGCATTAATAATAATAATAATAATAATAACAACAACAACAACAACAACAACAACAACAACAACAACATAATAATAATAATAATAATAATAATAAAAGGGTTGAAAAAGATTATACCCAAGGTGAAGCCCAAATTGCTATTGGGCTTGGCAAATGATGGCCCAAAACAAAAGGGCCTCTACAGTTCAGCAATCCAGTCAGCCACAGGTCGGGTTGGCGATGCAGGTCAGGCGGCTGTGAGTGCTCCCATGTCGGGCACGTGGGACCCGGGTCGGATCCTGGGTCCACGCGCGAATCTTTGGCTGTCTCTTTTTTTTTTTACTCTATAAAACCTCACCCTTTTTTTTCAATTCATTTTTTTCTCTCTTGCAAAAAAAAAATCTTTAGAGCTCTCAAAGCTCTTCCAGCCAGGCAATTTCGAGTCCTGCCGGACCGCTGTGCGCCGCCGCCTCTGGTGGCCGGTTACCTAAAAAGTAGCCCTTTTTCGGAGGCTTTCCACCTCCTCTCTTCGATTCCGGGCCTAGTTTTCCCTAAAAATGCCCCAAAACCAATAGATCTGAACCTAAAGCCACAGCCTTCAACTCAGATCCGCCTCATTCCCGCCGTCCGATGACCACCTAAATTCTCATTGAGCCTTCTCTTCACCCTCCTCTAGGTTCCCACCGTTGGGATTTGCAAAATAAACTCCCCAACGCCTTGAGCTCGGAATCGCCACTACCCCCGTTTGATTTTTTATTTTATGTTTTTTTGCTTTTTTTTTGGGTTTTCTGATCTTGTGGTTTTTTTGTTTGCTTTGGTGTCTTTTGAGGTTTTTTGAGTCTTGGTTCCTAGGTGTGTTGGCTGTTAATGGTTTTTGTTTTTTTTTGTGCGATATGATCCGGGTTTTGGGGTTTGGAGGCTTGGGAATGGTAGTTTTCGAGTGGCTGTTGTGTGTGTGTGCTGGGGTTGTGAATGGTGACCGAGAAATGGTCCTCAAAATGGGGCTCTTCGATGGGGGTTTCAGGTTTCTGTTGTGATGGTTGTTGGTATGTGAGGATGATGGTGGTTGGGTGATGATTGAGTGGTGAACGGGAGGCTTCTATGTTGGGTGGAAGGCGGTTGCTGGTGAGGTGAGGATGATGGTGGCTTTCGGTGAAGATGGTGGCTTCAGTTGGGTTTTTGGTGAGTGTGGGGGTGTTTGGTGGTCTCGGTGATGTTGAATAAGAAGAAAAGATCAAAATGGCCGACCCCCCCTCCCCCCAATGGTGATCGATAAGCTGGGTTTTTAGAAGGAATAAGCTTGGCTTTGGGGGTTTGGCGGAGATGAGATGTGAAGGACAGGGTTGATGGACAGCCTCGGGAGGGAGGCTATGGCAGGGGTGGCTGGCGGTGGCAGAAGAGTTAGCCGGCGCTGGTGATGGATGGGTGACAGGGGACTGATGGCAGATTAGACCAAAAACATAAAATAAAAATAAAAATAAAAATAAAAATAAAAATAAAAATAAAAATAAAAATAATAATAATAATAATAATAATAATAATAATAATAATAATACATAAATAATAATAGATAATAATAATAATATAAATAATAACAAAACAAATAATAAAAATAAAAATAAAATAAAATAAAAAATAAATACAAATATAATAATAATACTAATAATAATAATAATAATAGAACAAATAATAAAAATAAACACAAATACAAATATATATATAAATAATAATAATAACAAAAATGGGACAAAATTAGATGTCAACATCCACAACTGGCAGACATCACAACGAAGCTGTGGCTGGTCTTCGTTCAACCCAGATCGACGACACGGCGACGAATTTGGTGGCGAAAGGTTCGGCTTCTTCTCCCTCCTCTTCCTCCTTCCTCCGTCATTTTCCTCCTCACTGGTGGCCTTCTCCTTCTTCCCCTCACCTTCGCCGAGGTCGGGGTTGCGGTGGCCGTGCTTGGATCGGCCGGCACCGCCACTTTCCCATGTTCTTTTTCCTTCTCGGCTTCCGCCAATTTCTCTCCTTCTCCATTTCTGTTTCTTTCCTTTTCGGTCGCCTTCTCTTCCAGTCCTCGACTCACCGGCGACATCGCTCCTCTCCTTTCTCCCTCACTTGGCCGCCCGACGGTGGTCGGCTTCATCAGGGAAGAAAATCGGGATCCTTCTCGATTTTTCCCTTCTGTTTTCTTTTTTTTATTTTTATTTTTCCTCTATTATAATTATATATCTATTATACCTATAAACTATATATTATAAATATAATATTATTACTTTATATATATAGTATTATACTATATATATTTTTTATAAAGATACATATATATATATTATGTATTAATACAATATATCTCTAATATATATATATATATATATGCATATTTATATACTTTAAATTAAATAACATTTATATATATCTTTGTATAAATGTAGGAAATACAATATATATTGTATTTACAATATATACATATATATATATATATATATTCAAACTTTAATGTAAATTAATATTTACATTTCTTATATATGTGTATATATATATATATATATATATTTATATATATACATAAGATGTTATATTTGTATACATATGTATTTGTATAAAAATACGTTTTATATGATATATAATTATATAAATATATATCATATTCATTTCTCATTTTCTTATTTGATTTGGATTTCAATTTATTCAGATTAAATTTCCTCCTTTCATTGTTTTCTATAATTCCAACTTTATTTTTATTTCCAATTTAATTTTCCTTCATACGAATTTTCTAATCCGTCACTTCCTCAATTCACGGAATTTTCACTAATATTCTGATCTCATAATTATATTTATTTCAACTTATCTATTCTCTTTAATATTAATTTCCAATATTAAACAGTGAAAATTTTACGGTTATCAGAAGGTGAAACCTAGAAAACTTGACATTTGGAGTCAAATAAAGTGATAGTAAGAAATTCTAACCCAAACTCAATTATTTAGTTTATTTTTGAAGCATTTAAAACAAATTTAAAAATGACGATTAAGGACATAGGTTGGTAAAGTTTTCGTGAATAACAGTCAAACGAATTGGACTTTTCGCCAAGTGTCAAATGTAAAATAATCTTCATGTAAGAGAGTCTCATGTCATGGCAATAGATAGACTAAATCATCTGAAGAAACAGAAAATTACGCAATTTTATGGTTAGGGGTATTTTCATAATTTCATGCAAATGACCAGTCAAACTTCAACGAAAGCTTCTTCGACCATAAGAATATGTTAAATAGATATGATTGGTGATAAAAAATATTTTGGAGATTGGACCGATGGTTTTCAACAAAGTCAAACTGAAATGGCAAAAGAGTCCAAAATTTTCATAATAAAGGGAAAAATGGTAATTTTGCCTATAAAATTAGAATTTTCTCTTCTTCTCTAGTAGCATCCTCGTCACTTTCTGCTGGAACCAGTCCCTATCCAAAAACTCCATTAAAGCTTGCTTCCAAGAGAAAGAAACCTTCCAAAAACCTAGTAAAAATCATCCGAAATCGAAAATTCCCTTAACAAACTCAGTCTAATTTTCAAAGCTCTTTCTTTTGGCATTAATATTTCATCCTGTAGTGGCCAAAATCAGACCCCAAGCCTTCCTACATAATTCGGTCAAGGTGAGTTTGCTTGAAACCTCAAAAAATTTCATGGTTTTCTTGTTATTTCCTACATGTTCAAGTTCTTTACATGCTTCCCTAAGCTTGAATCATTTTAGAATTATGAAATTAGGTGGGAGAGGGTTTTGGCCTACATACATGGGACATGGGAATGCTATGTTCTTATGAAATTTAATGTAGGGAAATAATGTAGAAATTATAGGAATTATGAAATTAAGCTTAGTTTAAATTTAATGGAAAATTTCAAGATGTTATGGCACAAGAGACCATTCAGCCATGGCATGAGGGACCAAGAATTGATGTCATTTGATGTGTATTTGATGTGGAAGTAGCATAGAAAATTTATAGAATTAATTTGGAATTGATAAAATAATTAAATTTGGAAGAAATACAATGGTGGAAGAGAAAGAGGCATTCGGCCAAGGTGAAAGGGAAGGAGAATTCTTGGCCATTTTGACCCCATTTAGGTTCTAAAATAATGTACAAATTATTCTGAGAATTTAGGCACAACCGGAATCGAAATCGGAGTTATATAGAGAAAGTTATAATTTTCTTACCGATAGAAAATAAACTGAAAAATAAAGCTGTAGTAGGCAATATAATTTATTTCATGATACTAAATATTTTTATAACTAAAATGTAGAATATTAACAATATTGATATGACAATTTCCAACTAAGAAAACCGAGGAGGATACTGTGCTCATTCGCAGCACAATGAAAAGTTATCAAGTAAGGGATATATATAATAAACATAGGGATACTATAAGCATATTTTATATGAAATGATTTCTTTGAAATTGTTTTGGATTATATTGGATTGAAAATTGTAAATTGTGGTTGTGGAATTTCGGTTGTTTTGTGCAGGAGGGCTAGTATATACCTAGCCGTTATGCTGTCAAAATTTTATAAATCTCATGAATAACTAACTCTTTTTATATGACTGGATATTAGTGGCAAATGATTTATCAAGTAATTCCATTGATTTTGTCTAAATTCTTTAACTCATATTATACCGAAAAACAATATTTAAAAATTCATGTTATCGAATTTTACGTACATGAAGGTATTGACATGTTATTGTAACTCATTTGCAGATAAATAGATCATTTTTAGAACTAAATACTGATTTGTGAATATTTTATGAATTTTTATTTGTGAACTACTTAAACCTTCAAGGTATGTTTTTGGGGATAAAATTTAATGATTCAACTTTATGAAATGATCTCTGTGAACAACTATAAAATGCTTTAGATAGATTTTAGAGACTGTTAGCCCCATAGCTGCTTGCGGGCATATGCTATTATGAGTGTATGATCATATGACTGACTAATGGACTGATCGACCTTGATCCCGTCATCAGCATCCCGGATAATGTCTAATCAGTACCACTAAGGACTATATTCTGACTATGGTCATATGTCATGTGCATGAGTCTATTGGGTGATGCCTTGTCTTTAAAAATTGTGATGATATTGATGATTTTTAATTGAGACTTTACTACGAACTTTGTAAAGTAAAAGCTTTATATATGTGTTTGTGGAATATTTTAGAATTTATTTTCTTAAATGTGAACTTGTGAAATTTATACTTGAATTTTATTACATTTTCGAACTCTCTATAGTCGCATCTAAGGACCAGAACACAACAGGTATTCTAAAATACCTCTCATATTCTATCCGATTTCCTAGTTGACTATAATATCATTCCTGTGAAACTCGTGCCTAATTTATTACTTGTATTATTTGTAAATTTTAATGCATATTTTGAAAATTTGCATGTAATTATATAGTATCAGTTTTATTATATATTTCTTACTGAGCATTAGTTCATCCCATTTTTCCCCTCCTCCCAGATTACTTTCAGTAGACTTTTGCTTCCACTCAGGAGGTTCGACGAGGTATCCTTAGGCAGAATTATTTCACAGTTGAGGTATATTTACTTTTTTATATATTCAAATTTATATTGTATAATACTGATGTATTTAAAATACAATTATAGGATGTAAATTAAATATAATTTCATAATATAAATAAATAAATTTTCCTTTGTATATGGATTTTACATGAGTGAAATGAAGGCACTGCAGACAACCCAATTGTTATCTTGTGATATTAATGGAAAATGTATAGAAAATATCTAAATTCAGAATGTGACAAAATATGATCATGACTTTTTATTTATCATAAAATTTTAAATATTTACATCAGTATTTGGAATAAAGACTCTGATAATGATATTAATTTTTAAATATATCCTAATAAACATGTGACAACATTATAATAAGAATATTTTCAAGCTTAGGCCCAGTTTAAGATATTATTTTATTAATAAAATATTTTTTAATTTTTAATTCTATAAGAAATATTTTAAATAATTTAAAATTTTTGAATTATTTTTTATACTTTAATGTAATTGAACTCAAAAGGGAGATTAATGAATTTCCATTTAAAAATGCTACCAAGTAAATGGGATTGAGTCTTTGAGATGATCGGTTCAACTCATAAATACCTCTCTCTTACTACTATAACAATGATCAATTATTATGCTAACAACTTTTTGATAGAATGGTTAAAAAAGAGATGTAACATATTGTAATATTTGAATTCAAATCCAAACAATTCTACTCCTATCCCAATTATTAAAGATTTTCTGGTAATAAAAAAAAAAGCAATTCTTATGACATTATTTGATTTTCTACATAAATTAATACTTTAAAACATCGATTGATATATTCTATAATATAATCATGACATGCAAATTTTCAAAATTTAATTTTGATACGAGATCAATTAAGAATATTGTGTTTAACTTCAGTTTTGGCTACATATATTTTTCAATTTTACAATAAGTTACATGAATAAATTTTATAAAAATCTATAAAGCCAAATATTTTGACTTAAAAAGAAAATATGTTACGTAAATAGCTTACTTTTTGACATGTAGGATAAAAAATTAATTTCAATTTTTTCTAAGATAATTCTATTCAATTAATTATTTAGAATTTTAATAAAATTTTAGATTTCAATAGTTTTATCTTTATTTAAATCAAATAAAAATTATCTCATAATTTTATTTCTCTTTTATCACTTATTATGTCATTTTTAAATTAAAAAAATTATCTATATATTGAATCAAAATTATTATAAAGATTTAAATCCTTTTAAAAAATTACAATGAGGTATTTAAGTCTATATGGTAGCATTGAATTAAACCTCATTATCTTCTACTTTTTTCAGTTTTTGTTCAAATTTACAATTCCGTTTCTTTTTTTCTTTTTTTATATTATTTCCATTTTGTTTATTAATTCCGACACCCCACTTGAGAAAATTCATTTATTTGTTGAATCATTTTTTTTATTTATTTGTTCAACAATCATTCTTTTGGTAGGAAAATCCATATCAATTTTCAACAATCAAACTTGGTCTAGTGGTTGTTGCCCCTCCTTAGGAGATATAAGATTCAAGCTTTGATTCCCAACTTTCCCCCTTGTACCTCTTATGAATCAAAAATTCGTATCGATCTTCTATTCTTTTGAAATGTGTATTATCTTAAATATTGTATTTAATTATTTTGAAATTATTTAAAATTTTAAAAAAAATAAAATAATAATTTATTTTTATTTTTATTTGTATTTACATTTTTACTTTACTTTTTTTAAGGTTTGGAACCATTATAAACAAAGGTTTCTTTTACATTAAAAAATTGACTTTTCAACACTAATTAATTTTAAAAGATTAATTTGAAACCATTTAAATTCAAATTTTAAAACTAAATCAAGTTTTATATGTAACAATAACCAATGATCTATTAATGATTAAGATATTAAGAAATGCTTTCATTAAGATTGTAGCAATTTAATTTATTTATTTAATATTTAAGATGTGCTATATTTATTTTTATAATTTTTTAATTAGTATTAGATTTCAAATTATTTTTTATTTGTGTATTCTATATATAATATATATATATATATATATATATATATCAAGATTTTTAATATATTATTCAAAATGTATTTTAAAATAATTTTTTATAATTTTATTCTATTTCAAAAAAAATTATTATAAAGGATAAATTCTATTTAGGTCCTTCAGTTTTAACCTTAATTCAATACTAACCATTAGTTTGAGACATGGATATTTTGATCCAAAATTATCAATTTGACAATACAAAAAATTGTTCTATTAAATTACTATTAAAATATCTATAACTCTAAACATTACTAATGGACTAGAATTTAATTATGATAAAACCTTGATAATAGTATTTACCCTATTACATTTAAAAAAATTTTGTTGCATAAAAAAACAAATTTTGTTAAATAGTTTTCAAGATTTCAAAGCACTTTTATATTAAGTTTGCTAAACACTAATTTAAATGGATATTTTGGTTCAAAATTATCAATTTGACAATACAAAAAATTGTTCTATTAAATCACTATTAAAATATCTATAACTCTAAACATTACTAATGGACTAGAATTTAATTATGGTAAAACCTTGATAATAGTATTTACCCTATTATATTAAAAAAAATTGTTGCATAAAAAAACAAATTTTGTTAAATAGTTTTCAAGATTTCAAAGCGCTTTTATATTAAGTTTGCTAAACACTAATTTAACTTTTATTAACGTTACTTTTAGAATAACTCCATTCGATCAACACTTTTATAAAAGCTCCGTTTGGACGAAATTAATCTTTTTGTCCCTTAAGTACATTTTTATTTATTTTAGAATATTTTACTACATGATTTTTTATTTATTTTTCATTATTTATTTATTTATTATGCGTAAAAATTTTAAGAATAATGAAAAAAATCATCAAAATGGTGAACCCTACTTTATCCCTAAACTCCAAAACCTTCCATAAGCCTAAAACCTAAACACAATCTAAATGGACTTAATCTTAAGGAGGTGGTTGTTATTTTGTTTTCGAAAGCTGAGGGATGGTCGCTGACTTAGACTAAGTTGCTGACCAGGAAAGTCTAATCCTAGATAAACTTGCTGCCAAAGAAAAAAACCTAGAGACCTATACATATATAGAGTACATCAAACAGCGGAGAAAAGGGGGTGGGTGGTTAAACAGTCCATTTTCACCCTTTACTGCAATTCTTTATTTATGTTTTCCTTAGTTTAAGAATAGTTTTAGATATTTATTTTACATCTTTAGACTAGATTCAAAAGGGGAAGAAATCAGCTGAGTGACACAGCTTGAAATCCTCCCTTGCTTTCGGGTTTTCTTCTGTTTCATGTTTTCGATTACTATTTTATACACTTTTGGTTTATACAATTTTCTTATTGTTTTCTACTACTTTGTAGTTAATACTTTATGTTTTTAGCAAGAACTATCAAGTGGAAATGTTAAATAAAAATTTGCTACATATTTTCTTTTACTTCTTTTACTTCACTGCTGTGCTTCTTACTTATTTTCTTTTCTGTTTGTTTTTTGCTCTGTTTCTTCTCTTTTCTGCATGTTTCTGTCTTGAGTTTCCAAGCTCCTTAGCTGGACTATTTTGCTTGTGATTCTTGGCTGGAATCTACATGTTTCTATTGTGTGGAAGACAAGTGAGGGCTACGACTTCTGCTGGTTTCTGTACTTGCAGGATGCATGCTTAGGTTGAGTATGAAGCTTGGTTAAGCTATGCATGGGTGTGTGGCTGAAGGTAGAAGTGCGGCATGGCTGCGGAGCATGGATGGCAGGAAGCAAGTGCATGGCTGTTGCAAAGGATGCATGGTAGAGATGGCTGGAAAAATAAAAGGGTGGTGCGTGGAGAGGCCACTGCCTACGTTTCTACTAAGTTTTCATTTTTTTTTATTTTAGGTTAATAGTTAGTTTATATTAGTTTAATAGTCATATAATTATAATATTTTATTGGTTAAGTTTAAGATTAGTAATTTAGTTTAGTTTAATTAACATTAGTAGTAGATATTTAGTATAATATTTTTATTTTATGTTTTAGGTAAATTTAATTTATGTTCATCAATTTAATTTTTCCCTTTTATTTTTATGCTTTTATTATTTTGTCTTTTAATTTTATATTCGTTAAATTTAATTTTTATTGTAATTTAATTTTCATGTTCTTTAATTTTTATTTGCAAATTTTATTTTATGTTTTATTATATTATTTTATTAGTTAATTTAATTTAAGAAAAATTTGATTGTCTGAATAAATTTAGGGTGACAAATTTTCGTACTTAGATAAATAACTTAAATAATCGTACTAGGAACAACACTCTACCTCATTCTATATTACTTATTGCGACTCGTGCTGCTACGGTTTTACATAACAAGTTTCTAGCGTCATTGATGGGGATTAGATTAGGTCGTTCTTAGTTAAATACCAGTCATACTTAAGTTTAGTTCAAACCCTTCCTTTTCTTGAAAAGAAAATAAAAAAAAATTCTTTTAATTTTTCGTGGAAAATATTATACTTTTAATACATTTTTTTCTTTTGAGATACCATTGCTTATTGTGCTAAACCAAGAATCATGGGAGACTACATTATGCCTTACTTTGTTGAAAACTATTCAAGCATTAGGAAGCCTGAGATTGAAGTTAACAACTTTGAGATCGATACCAAACATCACCCTAATGATCTTAAAGTCAGTTCAATTCGAAGGACTGCTAGTGAAGACCCTTATGTTTATATAGTCAAATTATTGGAGATATGCAAATTGTACAAAAACGATGGTGTTATTGATGATGTCATCCAGCTACGACTGTTCTCATTTTCACTATAGGGTCGACCAAAGTATTGGTTGTAGTCACTTCCTCATTCTCCACTGTGTAGAATGATTTGGTTTGGCTCAAAAGTTCCTAACCAACTTCCTTTCATCGACACTTACAGCAAAGATGAGGAATGACATTGTGTCTTTTGTGTAGTATGATTATGAGTCTTTATACAAAGCATGGGAATAATTTAAAGGCTCATTCTCAGATACCCTCGTCATGGATTACCCTTGTGGCTTCAACTCCATACTTTTTACAATGGTTTGGGTAAATCAACCTATTCACTCATCGACATAGCGGCGAGTGGAGCACTAATGGAGAAGATAGTTGCATATAAATTGATAGAACTAATGACTTCTATAGTAGAGTGACCTCAATCGAAAATTTTGCTTTCTATGAGCATCATAAGTCACAACACCATCAGACCACAGAACTTTCAACTCATCTATTAAGGCCTTAGAAAAATATCTAAATTGTTTCCTGGACTACTCTTTTCTAGAATTACCATATTCAACAAAATATTTGACTACTTCATACACAATTATGGGGGAAATTTGTAAATAAGAAGCATAATTGGCCAATAACTATACGATTTTGTAGCTGGACCATCATCATCATAATCAGAGCCTTTATCCAAATACAAGGGTAGGCTATATACACTAATATATGACCTCACACTAAGTCGTCAGCAGTATATCCTTCCAACTCTCATTCTGCCATATCTTTTCAGATTACTTCTTTCTAAGTCTTCTTCGGTCTTTCCCTAACCTTCACCCTTTTTACATCATTCATGACCTACACTCTTCTAACTAGAGCATCCACAAGTCTATGTCATATGTGTCCAAACCAACATAAATGACTTTTACTCATCTTGTCTTCTATAGGTGTCACTCCAACCATTTTGCGAATGTCTTATTTTCTCATTCTATCTTATCTCCTATATCTGCACATCCCTCACAGTATTCGCATTTCTGTTATACTCATTTTTTTATGTATGAAATATTTTAGTTGCCTAACATTCATTGCCATTTAGTAATGTTGGTCTAACAACTGTTTTGTAAAACTTGCCTTTCAACTGTACAGGAATTCATTTGTCACTCAACACATCTATAGCGCTTCTCTACTTGCTTTAACCAACTTGTATTTTATGAGTCACATCACCATCATTCTCCATCATTTGTACATTGACCCCAAATATCTAAAATAATTACACTTAGGGAGTGCCACCCCATTTAGCATCACTATGTTTCTATCTTCCTCTTTGTTTGAACTAAATTTACATTCCATGTATTCAATCTTTGCTCTGCTTAGTTTGAATCCTCTTGATTCCAACGTTTGTCTTCACAATTCTAACTTCGCATTAACCTCTTCCCATATTTCAGCACATAAGACAATATTATTTGCAAACATCATACTTCAAGGTATGTTATCTTGGATGAATTTTGTCAGCTCGTCCATTACTGTAACGAACATGAATTGGCTTAATGTCGACCCCTGATGTAGTCCTACAATGATAGGAAATTCAAATGTTTACCCTCCACATGTCCTCACATATGTGCTTCCATCTCCATATATGTCCTTAATTATTTCAATATATTTCACGGAAATTCTTTTATTCATTAAAGACCATCATAACACCTCCCTAGGTACTTTATCATATGCTTTCTCTAAGTCTATAAACCATATGACCATCTTTACCTTGTACTCGAGAATGCTCCACAAGTTTTCCAAGCAAGTTTATTGCTTCCATAGTTGACCGACTAGGTATAAAACCAAATTGATTATTTGATATCTCTACAGTCTTCCTTATTCTTCGTTCTATCACTCTTTCCCATAATTTCATAATATGGTGCGTTACAATGGACTAGAGGTCTAATGCTATCCAAATAAACCCAAACTTTACATTTAACTAACTATTTATTCATTAATTTGAAAATTATCTAACAAGAAGGATTTTTTTTCTTTGGGATAAATGAAAGTTTATTATTTCACCATCTATACAAGCAGAATATATTTGCTACAAAGATAACAAAAAGAATAGTGCTTAATAACAACACAAGAATATTAACATTGGGATGTTAACCCAAGCTTTCGTAAAGACCCCTGTTTCATGGCTTGTTAGCAGCAATAGACATGCTCTTAATTCTAAATAGAATATTTCCATAATATGCTACCGAATAGCTGCAAGGGAAATAACTATACTAGTGTGTTTACATGTGTGGTAAATATAAGCACACCATGCTACCCATAGACTAAAAGATGCAAAAGAGTTTCCTTTAAATGTATGAGCAGCCCAATAAGAAAGATGTTGTAACTGTTGAAGTCCAGCAGATCAAACTTGGGTTTTGTTTGTTTTATAGGAAATGATGGATAAGTCATTCTTAACCAAAGCTGGGAAATTGGTTTTAGTTCTGAACTTTATAATTAGGCCACAATAGCCTTTTTGTTTTCAGGTCAATGTCTAAATCTGATCCATGATAGCTCTGCTTCTTCTAGATTGAATGCTTTATTAGTGGCTACACATTCAACTTCGTTTTTAGCATTTTAGGAAGCTTATGCAATGCTAATTTCTATATTTAAGACTTATTCTATCCTATTAGGCATTATAATCATTAGGAACATGTAGATAGATGCTTTATGGTCTTTTGCAATGAAATTAACAAAAAAGAATATATTTTATTTATCTTCAAATATATATATATATATCACTTTATTTCAAGTTTATATGCTACACTCCTTCCAAAAATCCCCTCAAGTCAAACAAAATCTTGCCCTTTATTTACCTTGCAAAATGTGAGAAAACTCATGCACTTCAAAATTTCATAAAAGGCAGAGCAGTTCACATACTATTTGGACAACTATCTCTACTACTGCTAATCTACTACAAGTGCTACTTCTAGTAAATGTAGTACAGGATTATAAAAGAGGTCCTTGACTCATGCGTGAGCAATTTTTACCTTGCCACAACAATTGAAGTTGTTGATCCATCTTTTGCTACATTTAAAAGCAAATCATCACTCTTAGACAATGCATAAACAATATCCACCATGCTAGGCCTTCTTGTAGGGTCCTTACTCAAACAAGCAATGGAAACAGCCATTACACTCATCACACTCTCCATTGAGCAATACTCCTCTAAAAGACCTCCATCCATCCATTCCTTCACTTTTTTCACCTTGCTCTCTTCATCCCCATCCAAAATACCATCAACGCTTGCCCACAAAAGCTTCCCTTCATGATCAATGGCCTCCCTGCCAGATATAAGCTCAAGCAAAACCACCCCAAAAGAGAATACATCCATCTTTGTTGAGACCACCCCATCTGCTAGATATTCAGGTGCAATGTAACCTTGAGTGCCAACGATGTGGATTGTTATGGCATTGCAGCCTGATTTTGCGAGTCCAAAATTGGCAATTTTGGCCCTCATGTAGGAGTCCAAAAGAATGTTGCTGCTTTTGATGTCCTTATGTACAACTCGTGGCCTTGTATGTTCATGAATATATTGTAGACCGTTTGCAACATCAACAGCAATCCTTAACCTTGCTTTCCAATACAAATTTTCATTCTGGTTTTCATGAAGCCAAGAGTAAAGAGAACCATTTTCTATGAACTCATATACAAGATAGCAATTTGTATCTTCAGGGTCAATGCAGAAGCCCTCCAACTTCACCAAATTTCCATGGTTTACCTTCAGATGACAGACAAAAAAAAAAAGAAATAATTATTGTTTCAAGTCAAAGTTTTCTAGTATTTCAAAATTTTAGAATCTGTCAATCTTCATGGTAATGATACCAAATGTGGTTCCTTCCTTCCTACGTACTATTATGACTTTATTTTATTAAGAAAATGCAATAATCTAAGCTTAGTTTGGTTGCCCAATGGGCAACTGTGTGTCTAGTTGAAAAACTAAAAGACAAAATAGCAAGAGGGTAAAATTACCTTTCTACCCTTGCTTTATAATTTTTTTAATTATTTTATTAAAAAAATATATCTTAAAACATCTTTTTATTATTTTTAATCTCATTCTCACTTAAATCAATTTCACCCTCTATCTAAACTAACCCTAAAAATATTCCCCACCAAAGAACAAGGGTTATGATATTGATACCTGCCAAAAGACAATGATCAGAGCAAATACAAGAAGGACATAGGTGGGAAAATACAATAGGATTATCATCCTTTCAATGGTTTTGTGACTTCATACTTTTATGATTCTTTCATCCCATTGCCATCGTCCACTGATTTCATTTGATTTCAGCAGGGAATCACAGGCGCTTTTCTTTCGTTTTTTTTTTTTCAGTATTTATCGTTTTTTGCGAACATGCGTTCGGCTGATTTCAATACGGTCCAAACCAAAACGAATGGGGCCAAGCCATTTCGCCTTTGGGCATGTCATTTTCAATCCTTTAAGTTTCAAGTCAAGCTTTTAAGAGCTTGCCAACAAATACAGATAATTTAAATTCTTTACAAAGGAATATAGAGTATAAAAATATTTTAATTTGTTAGTCAACTTATTGACAGGTCTTTTGACCTAACCATTATCATATTGGTATTAAAAAATCCGACACTTGTTATTGGCATTTCTTATGAGTTCTTTCCAGTGATGTCCCTAGCACCTAAGAATGTTTTCAACTTTCCCATCAAACAACACATTATGTCTAATTATTTCCATGTTATTTGAATTCTTTTCACATGACTCCTTGAAAAATATTAACAGATTAGTCCTAAGCAAAAAATAATAATAATAACGCCAGATAAAGAACTCTGAAATATTAATGGAAACATCAGAAAGAATTTCCAGATGATAAGGAAATGATACCTTCTGTAAGATCTTAAGCTCCTCACAGACATTCCACTTCATCTTCTTTATGGCATAGATATCTCCATCAATGTACCCTTTATAGGCAGATCCTTGAATCAAGCAACTCTCACTAAAGTCATCAGTGGCTTCTCTGAGTTCTTCAATTTTGAACACTCTATACTTATCCAAGCAACCTGATATATCTGCCATCAAATTTACTTTCGTTCCCTTCATCGCGGTTCCAGCCCTATCAATCTCTATCTTCTGCTTCTCCTCTTCCCTTTCTATGTCTCTTCTCTTCGACAAAACCTCTCTATGAAGCAACACAACAAAGAACAAAATCAACAGCACTCCACAAATTCCCAACCCAACCGCCAATCCTATAATGACACCTGTCCTCTCAGTCCTTCCGGGAGAGGCTGCAGGAGCTACCTCAGGCTGAGATAATACAGGTAGCCTATTAACTGGAATGAATATGGTATCAAAAGGCTGTGTGTCATTGCCATTGACATTGGTTATAGCCTGAGTTTGAACTCCAAACCTTGAAGCAACTAACGATAAGTTGTCAGAAGGCTGAAACACATAAGAAACAAGGTAATTCACTCCATTTTGCACCTGTGTTTCATTAGGACACTTGCAGAAGATTGGGAAGACAATTCTGTCACCTATATCAAGGTCGGTAGGGACGAAAGTAGGATTGAAAGCTTCAACAGATTGGTAAGTGGTAAGGTTTTGAAAATTAACAGTTGATACGATATAGAAAGTGTTGCCACTTTTGATGGTGTAAGTGAGGTTGGCAGCTGAAAGATTACCATTAGCGTTAATGGAGTTGCAAGAACATGTTATGGGGACAAAGAGGAACTGATCAGGGATGAGAGGAGAGGACGGGGAGGAAATATTGCTTGGTTCTGATATCATGAGCCGACTGACATTGAAAAGATCCCCAACGGAAGCCAGGTCAAGGAAGTCGGGAGCAGCGGCTCGGTAGAAAGCATAGGTTTGGCATGGATAACTGGTCCGGTTTGCTGTGCAAGCGTAGCCTGTGGTGTTTGGTTGGGACTGGGAACCTTGGAAGAGAAAGAATAGAAGGAGACAAGAGAAAGAGACATGGCTGGGTTTGATTCTCATTTTTGCCTTGTTTCTTGTTCTGCTCCCGGCCTCAGCTGGTTGGTTTATAAAGAATCTGCAGAAGCCTCAAGCGAGGAAACTTGGAAAAATGAAACTGGAAATGCTAATTGTCTTTTGACTACAATCAAGCTGCCCCTGGAAAATGATAGTACCATATGATGGATGAAACCCCACGAATTGAAGAATTTCTCTGGTTTCTACAAAAATTTAATTTGTGGTCTAACTTTGACCCAGGTCATGGTAAGCCTATTGTATTGGGTTTCATCGTCTTGTCTAATACATAAAAGTCAAAGTTTCAAATTAAAACAAAAATTTAACAGGCAAGATGGTAGATAAATTTTGATTTTCTATCTTTTAATTCTATTCAATTAATCATTTAATTTTAAAATATCTGAAATTTTGAAAAATTAGATTTCAATTGTTTTATATTCATTTATATTAGATAAAATTTATCTTATAATTTAATTTCTCTTATTTTCTCAAAATAACTAAAAAAGTAAGTTTATATATTTTAGCTTTGAATTAAACTTTTATAATTTTTTTCAGTTTTCATTTCTTTCTATTTTCAATTTTATTTTTTTAACAATTCTATTTCCTTTTTTTTGTTTATATCGACCCTACTTTGTTTATTTTTTCAAACATCCCAAATAAAAAAAAATCATTTATGTGTTTAACTATTTTGTTTATATAATTTTTTATCAACTACTTTTAATTGTGTTTACGATTGAAACTATTTAATTTATTTATTTAATATTTAAGATTCGCTATATATTTTTTTCTTTATAATTTTTTAAATTATTATAAAATAATAATTCTTTCTTAATTTGTGTATTTTATATATGCATCAAAATTTTTAATACATTATTCAACATGCATTTTAAAAAAATTTTTTATAATTTTATTATATTTTTAAAATATTATTATAAATTAAAATCATTATCTTGCATCACACAAATTTAAGTATAAATCTTATTTAAGTTAAAGAGTTGAATATTGTAGCACAGAAAGATGAGGTTCAAGTTAACGATTCTACCGAATTTTAAGCTAGCGGCCGGTTGTATTGAAGGTGACCCTTTATATGAAAATGAAAATGCCAAATCTGAAAGCAAATAAAAGGCAAAATAAATGGGAAGACTAGAAATTCAGGACGTCTCCATTCTCGAAGTCAAAGTCTTGGGTTGTAATTATTTTCTCCACTGAGAGTGGTGGCACAGTGGCACCTGATTAATGCATTTCGTAAGTGACATCACTTCGGAGCTGAATGGTGGAAAAGTTGAAGCCAATAAGGTACTTGGCGTAGGGAGACGATCATCAAATAAAAATCTCAATTGTTTAGCCCAAATCAGAAGCCACTACCGTTGACGCTGTCAAAATTATTCATAGTTGATTTTTAGTCATGGTGGAGTTTTGGTAATGGCTAATGAACTATGAAAGCTGAAATATGTCATGCGACTAACTGCTCCAACTTTAGATATGCGGTAAAGCTTTGAACACTTGAAAAAATGGTATAATCTGAAAGTCGAAAAGTTACGTATTTGAAACGCAAGCAAAACTTCCTCCTTCAAATTGAGTTGGCTTGTAAGCACGTAACACCTCAATTTCATATTTGGATTTTGTGATTTATTTTTTTTGGGAAATGAAAATTTTGCTATGCAATATAGAGATTTAAATTTATAGTTGTGAGATGCTTTTATGAGACAAAATCATAAAATCTTTACAGGTTGAATGCGGATCTTTACAAATAATATCATAATAATTCATCAACCGAAACACGAAGTTCTATTCTATGTCGGACTTGATGAGGTCCTCAAATTTTAAAAAAGAGAAGTTTGTAATATTTTATTCCTATTTTGAGATTCATGAGAATCTGTTATGTAAAAACTTAAACTCATACTTATAAAATGCTTTTTCTGGAACAAAAAAGTGTGACTTTTGAATTAAAACGGATAATACTTTTAAGTCCGGATCTCCACAATGCATTAGACAGATTATTGCTTCTAGTAGTGTCTACCGGATATGTATATAAAAAATATGGTGACATCTTAAGAGCTCAAGAATAATTACAAGGATTGTTCAATGAATTTTCTATGCAGTGGTGCATAAAAAGTAATCATGTATAAAGATAAGAGTAGGACTGGAAACAGAGAAAATCTTTCAAAGACGTGGGATAACATTTTAAAACAAACTAGCAAGAATGATGTGCTTTTCCAGCATGGCAAACAACAGAATTGAAGAAATAGTCTAAATGCTACCATGTAAAGTAAGAGTTGCTAGATGAAGTGTCGAGCCTAGCTCTTAACTCTAAAATGGCCACCAAGCAGAACATACGCAGTCAATTTTGGTGAAGAACCAAGTTTGTGATATTCAATCTTTCCTTGTCTCCGAAAATTAGGCTATATTTGAGGCTTTTAGTTTGGAGTTGCGCTAACATATTACAAAACAGAGAATTTGTCACTCATGAAGAACACAAAGAAATACACGAAAAAAAAAATAAAAATATAAAAAAACTATTTTCATGCTTACATCACATAGCTTTAGCTAATAATTGCAAATCTCTTTTCTCGAGAGAAGTTATCTCTTTGTTATATCATCCTTCTTGACAGTGAAATCCCAGAGATCTCCATATTTCTCATTAAAATCCCATATGCTCATGGTATTATAGTCATTGATTAACTTATCACGAGCTCCCCTCTCCATGTTATATATCTGAGGCTCAAAGTGGTGCGGCTCATCGGGTTTATCCATCTCAATTATACAAAATATAGCCGTAAACACAGCAGCTCCTATGAACAAGTACTCCCCCTAACGCAAAATTCATGAAAGAAACACTTGTCAGTCTTAGCTCTGTCGACTAAAAGCTAAATGAAGATTTGAAATTAATTACCGGAACATTGAAAAACATCCCAGCAGCAACTGCGGGGAGGAAGAGCCACGAAATCAGGCCTGCAATTAGTTGAACACATTCAATTACAAAATGTCCAAGACGGGTCTTCAAGTACAGTAATTTAGTAATGTTTTGCAATGGAATGAAGAATCTATGTTCCCAAGTTAGCTATCAAGGATTAGAGACTTGTAATTGATACCTTGGAATCCTGTAGGAGGTTCTACGGCCTCAATGTCATCTGCAATCGCTCCCCAAAATGTTCCTGAAGTAAAGCTAAAATTAGTTGTCGAAACTTGATTGATCCGCAATAAACCTAGACAGACACCCATTGGCTAACAGAACAGAACAACATCAAATTCCACTACCTTTCTCCTCTCCTTCGTAGTATGTATGGTGCCCATCATATTCTCCAAACTTAAAATCCTCCTATAATCAATGAAACAGAAGCGTTGAAATCAACCAACATATTTCCATAACAAATATGTATGCTAAAAGTACTCTTGACAAGTCCAAGTTCAAGCCTTGTATTGAAATTCTTGAAATTCTCAGGTTCCTAGCATCCAGAATCCGACATTAGAAATCAGAAGTAGAGAGGAATGAGCTTACAGAGCTGATGCTGTTGGTCGCCCATCTGTCAACAGGGTCTTCATTAAGATCAGGTTCAATCTCAGACAAGCCTGCAGCATTCAATCTTGTTAACCTGCTTCTATCCCCACGGTTTATAACCAGCTTGAAACGAGCAGAACAATCCTCTCTTTGGTTCAGAACTTTAACTCTACTTTCAAGCTTCTTAAAGTTGATTTTAGGCACTGAATTTACTGAAACGACTGAGAGTGGTGCACGACCTGCCATTTTTCTTTCGCTTTGTTAGCGTTGAGCATCTAACGCCCGCCTTCCTTCGTTTTAACGGATTGGACTTTCAGAGCGGCTGCTTGGTGTTTAAATTACTTGAATGACCAACTGCATTGAGCCACGTTTTACGTGGAGATCCTGATCGGGGTACGTGGTGCATTTTGGTTGAGGTTCTCGCATTTTTCCTGTCAGGGGTCAAGTAAGACTTTGGTTGGTTAATTTGGCCTTAAATGAACGATGGAGAACGCTTTGCCCGTTATCCACTTTTTTGGACATACGAACTATAAAGGTCTAAATTACTAACGAGTGATTAAAGGAAGTAAAAATAAAATTATTTTAAATATTTAGATATAATTTAAATTTTAAAATTATCATTATCAAAAAAAGTTTTCTGTTTATCGCTTATAATTGTTTATCCAAACAAAATAAAATAAATGAAAATTTCTGTAATTAAGGAAAAAAAACCCTCTAAAGACCCAAACTGACTGAGGACAGAACTCCGACGAGCTCCTTACAGGTGTTAGCACGAGACAGGCCGCAAGACTGGAGTGTAGAGGCATACTATGGCTAAGGATCTTTGTTCTTATACTAGCTATTTGTATTTTTAATTCGTTTTTTTATTACGTAAAACTATATTCGTATCATATAAAATATAAAAAATTTGTATCACAATTTATATTGACACAAAAAATGTAAAATTTTATTTTTAATTTATTATTAATTTTTACTATATTTATATATAATTTTTAATTAATTTTAATTCATATTATTTTCATGTTTTATATTCATATCGTTTTCGTATCGAGATTATTAGACCTATTCTTGGCATTTCGGCAATTTGAGATTCCAATTGCCAAGCAGAGGATAAAGCATGAAATGGGATAGTAAGAAAAAACAATCAGGCAAGGAGGACTCCAACAAAGTTTAACTGATTATTATATAATTTTTTTAATACTAATAAACAAGCTTATCTCATTCTGCATCATAAGTAATTTGTTTACAATCCTTTATTCATTTACTAAATTGTCCTTCGTGGAGGCATCTTGCATTGATGCTTGTGCTTTTTTTGAAAAACTAAGCATATGGTACTCGTAAAAACGATAGGGTTGGAATCTTGAGATGAGTAGGACTACGCTATTAGCATCCTTCAATACCATCTCTAATTGGCCTGTCACCGTAGCAGCTTCGCCTCGATTCACTCCTACATTTATCTATCATCGAACTCGTCCTCCACTCTCCCACTTCACTCCTATTTCTCACTGCATGTAAGCTCTCTCTTTCTCTTAACGTTCTTATCCTTGAAAATAACTAGTTCTGGTTGTTTTGCGGGAAAACTTCTTGATGGGTATCTTTTATTCAGTCTCTTTGCTGCTTGTTTCATATTTCTTGGAGTGAACAATTGAATGTAAATTTCAGTTTTTGTCATCAGCTGTTACTATTCGCTGATCAGTTTCTTCGTTTTATCATTTGTTGATTGATGAAACGTTTTTAGCGTCTTGGGAATGGGCGATCAGTGGAATAAACTTGAAAAGATTGATTTTGGGAATTGGATTTTGCTTATAATCTATATTGTTTCGAGTATGAATGGCCTGTGCAACAGAGAGGTAGTGTCATTCAAATTTCCTGCAAAGAAAGATTGCAAAAAATGCAACTTGGTCCAAGCAGAGGGTCAGAATTTTTCTTTGTTCCTTTTGATTTGATATCATTTCAGATCTGCTAATCTATGCCTGCTAGCGGGACTTGCTTGTTTTTGATGAACCTAGAATCTCAAACCAAACACCACCTTAGCACTTCAGAGTTGCTTGTGATTTTAATTGGGGGTCAAGTAGATAAGCATTTGAGGCAATATCTTAGCAGTTAAAGAAACAGAACATGAACATATGCACCGAGTAATGGTGGAAGTATGGTGGCTTATGTCCGTTGGCTTGAATTATCTGCGTCTAGTGAATTAAGTTGACTTAAAATTGAAATTTAATCATATCAGTAGGTATAAGTGCTTCACATCTGTTATTTTTCTCCCATATGATTTCCCGCATTCTCCAATATCCATTGCATCTTTTACTCACTTTTCTCCATTGCATGTATGATTGTGAAGCAATCATATTTCGGATATTATTTTGTATGTGCTTTCTGAAACAGAGACCTAATTGTTTCTGTTTGGATGAGATGGTGGGGTATAATATAATTGGTGCTTCTTGATGTTATAGGAGTGCCAATTAGTATTGACCATTCAGTGATGGGATATTTCTTGTATGATTGATTGTATCAATTGACAAAGTTTTTGCTTTAACATATGAAGCAGTCTTATTTTCTACTTCTCTGCCTATTTTGTTTCAGAAATTATTGATTTCCTTTTCCAATCCGACTTGTAGCAAAAAGCTGTCAGCTGTTTTGGCCATGGATTCTTCTAAAGCTGGTTCAGTGAAGGAATTGCCAGTGGGGCTAGATGAAGCTACTGAAGAAGAATATGCCTCCCTGTCTAAATTGCTTAAAGAGTTTACTAGCATCTCCGGCATTGACAAGGCATGGACTTTTAAGTCTGAGAGTGGTAGGATGGATACAGTGTCTTTATCTCTCTCTTTCTTATCCCACTTCTTTTTATTTGAAACCATAAAGCTAATACTGATTCTAGTGCTTTTTATGAAACTGTTGCTGCAGGATTGGCCTCCCAGGCAATGTTTTCAGTTAGCCAACCAAATCTTTTGGCAAACAAGAAAAATAAATTTATGCTGTACGCTAGTATTTCAAAAGAAAGTAATAATAATGTAAACTTCCAATGGACCCCATTTCCTGTTGAGATGACAGGAGTGTCCATAATTGTTCCCTCACCATCAGGTTCAAAACTTCTTGTAATTCGAAATCCTGAAAATGACTCTCCCTCACAATTTGAAATATGGAGTTCGTCTCAGTTGGAGAAGGAGTTCCAGATTCCCCAGTCCGTTCATGGTGCAGTGTATGCTGATGGATGGTAAATGATTTAATTAATCTCTCGATTTTCTTTTCTCTGATGATAACTTTTGACACTACAAAATTAACCTAGTCATTGATCCAGAAGTAAATGATATTTAAGTAAGTTGAATTTTCACCTCTATGGATTTAAATGTGGTAGAAAGTCTACTACTGGTTGTAAGAGCAATGCTGCTGGTTATAGCCGTGTTTGCAGTAGCTGCAGGATTGATATCTGTAATTTTACTGATAGCTATTATCACTGCAAACTTAGAAAAATTGAAATCTTTCTTAATGGTATAGGTTTGAGGGAATCTCTTGGAACTCTGATGAATCTCTTATTGCATATGTTGCTGACGAGCCATCTCCCTCCAAGCCTTCTTTTGACTATCAGGGTTATAAGAAAGGTGCTACAAAAGATAAGGAATGTGGTAGCTGGAAAGGTCAAGGGGACTGGGAGGAGGAATGGGGGGAATGCTATGCAGGAAAAAGGCAGCCTGCACTATTTGTGATCAATCTTAACAGGTTTCATGTATAATTTTCAGTTCAATACTATAGCATAGTAGGGGGCTTTTGTGCAGTGGAAGAACCCTAACTGAACTTCTGTGCATATCACAGTGGCAAGGTACATGCTGTTAAAGGAATTGCGAAGTCTTTGAGTGTAGGCCAGGTGGTTTGGGCTCCACCAGTGGAAGGCACAGATCAATATTTGGTATTTGTGGGGTGGTCAGCAGATCCAAGAAAGCTTGGTATAAAATACTGCTATAACAGAACCTGTGCATTGTATGCAGTGAAGGTGCCACTTTATGAATCAGAAGATGCCGAGTCTGAACTCAAGTAGGTTACTTCATTAAATGGCTTTTGGTTTTTCAAAGTTTTCTTCATTCATATATTTCCATGTTGGAACTTGACAATGCTACCTTTAATCATGATATATAATTTTCTGGGGACAGATCAAAGGAAGAATCAACTCCAGTCAACTTAACACAAAGCATAAGTAGTGCATTCTTTCCACGATTCAGGTATGCTATTTAACTCTTACCCTCACTTTTTGGGCTTGTGCCTGAGGTGTATGATCTTTCTTATTCCCCGATCTGAATTTCCTCTCTTTTTAAATGCTGTACATGATAGCATGAGCAGAGTGCCTTTTGAGGTTAATTTTCAGCAAACATTTATGTGTACTCTTAGCTGACACTTTGTGGTGAGAATGGACTAAAATTACTGTTGTTGCATCTATGTCTACTCTACTCTTTAGTATACTTGGAAACTTCATTTCCTTATACTTGTTTTCATTGTACCAGCTATTTCATATCTCTGTTTTGTTTTTTAAGTTCATACAGATTTCTTCATGTATTCTCTCCATCTCATTCCCTTTGGGGTTCCACCTTTTGTTATGGCGCAAATGAGGCTCTGTTATATGTGGAGTACTCATTTCTTGGTTTAATGTTTGTCTGTTGCTTCTCTGCAGAGAATACTGTGTAACTTGTTGTTTGGAAGTCATTGAATGGCTGTCCAAAGTTTCTCCTTGAAATTCTTCTATCTACTACCCTATCAATGTTTCCATTACATCCATTTAATGCTGCTTAATTAACTAGGACCTTGTGTGTGCAGATGCATAAATTGTTAAAGAAAAAAAAGCCTCTTTTTACAAGCTACCTCTTTAGCTTGTTGATTTTATATGTATATTATGTTTCTTTTCCCTCAGTCCAGATGGAAAGTTCCTTGTGTTTGTGTCTGCAAAAGCCTGTGTGGATTCTGGGGCACACTCTGCAACTGATTCTCTTCACCGAATTGATTGGCCAACCAATTGCAATCTCTTCTCATCTACAAAAATCATTGACGTGGTAAGTATCTACTTTGTTTTCTGCTTAAGTTGAATCTAATGAGTTCAGTTTAGAGCATACATATTTTTAGATTTATTTGGGTTCTTCCCACCCCCCACCAAGGAAAAAAAAAGGGGGGTGGGGGGGAACCTATCCAAAACCTCCAATACCCTGCCCCATGCACTCTAGTGGGTTCTGTTTTTTCCCTCAATGTTTTCTATTTGCCTGAACTTCATTTTTCCGTATTTCTATTGTTTTAGAAATATGATGATTTTTTTTTATCAATTGCAATGCTTACATGCTGCAACCATATGTCGCCTATATGTCTCTAGTTGCTTAGGTTCACATCTGACTGGTAATCTGTTTTCATTCTATCAAATCTTTGTAGATTCCTATTGTGAACTGTGCTGAGAATGGTCACTTCCCAGGGCTTTATTGCTCAAGTTTTCTTAGTAAGCCATGGCTTTCTGATGGATGCACTATAATTTTGTCTTCCTACTGGCACAGCTGTCAAGTGATTCTTTCTGTAAATGTGTTAAGGTGCCTACTGGTTATATGCCTTCTTATTAGGTGCATATCATTTCTTCATTACCTGATGATGTTATTATCTTATTACAGTGGTGAAGTATTACGTATCAGCCCTGCTGACTCAAATTTTTCATGGGATGTTCTTACATTAGATGGGGACAATGTCATTGCGGGTAAAATGTTTTTTTTTTTCCTAAATGAATAATATCTCCCTTATTTGGAAACAAAGAGAAATGAAATCTGTAGTTGTTGTTTCTTGATCTTGCAGTGTGTAGCAGTCCTATAGATGTTCCTCAAATTAAGTATGGCTGTTTTGACAAAGCTATTAATAGCACTGCATGGCATTGGTTAAATGTCGCAAGCCCCATTTTCAGATGTTCTGAGAAGGTTTATTTTACTTTCTTTTTTTCCATTTTATCTGCATTTCTTTAAACCTGTGTTGTTCTTTAAATATTTACATCTGATGCTGCAGGTTGTGTCTCTGAGTTCATCTCATCAGTTTAGTATTGTGCAAATTCCCGTGAAGGATGTTGCAGATTGCTTAACAAAAGGTACCACAAACCAGATTGGCTGTTGATTTTCATATCACAAAAAGCTCCAATAGCTACAGTTAAGAGTAAAGTTTTTTTTCTACAAAAACATATTTTATCCTAGTGATGGTGAAATGAGATGCTTGTGCTGATGATGGCTACTGCTGGAAAAAGTTTAATGAAAACTTGCAAGCTGACTCCCGAAACCTCCCTCAACCACATTGAAAACCAAAAGGAAAAGAATAAAACATGATTTCATGTTTGTACCATTTACCCTTGCACTTAAATCACAATCAAGAGTAGAATGTTTTCTAAGAAATCCACAAAAATAAAGATTCATGTATCTGTGATTTATTTCTAGGCTAAGGTAAATGTTTTGTTCTCTATGGTGTTTCGTTCTCTATGGTGTTTCGTTAAACTCTGATTAATATTGGATCTAATGCAACTGTCAAGATCAATCCCTTTTCAGGTAAAAGGAAAAATACATTTTAGCTCCTTTTTCATTTTCAGAAACCTTAGTCATAGCACTTCCCGTGCGGTGAAAAGAAAAGGTTTTGATGATGTATTTGTCCAATTAATTCAGGAGCTGCTAAACCTTTTGAGGCAATATTTGTATCTTCCAAGAAAAATGATGCACCTGATCCACTAATAGTGATCCTTCATGGGGGCCCACATTCTGTCTCCTTGTCAAGCTTCTCAAAGTCATTGGCGTTTCTTTCTTCAATTGGTTACAGCCTATTAATTGTAAATTATAGGTGAGTGATCTTTACTTCTTCAGAAAAGTTTAATTTGAGATAGGAATCCAGATTTGCTTTTATGTTTTGAGTATTTGATTAAAGCTAACTACCCTTTTTTTTCTTGCCATTTCAATTTGACCATGTTGCTTAAGTTTTCCTTCTATAAAAGAAATCAACATAGCACTCTCACCTTAATAAAGTACCTAGTAAAGCAAATATGATAGCAAAGCAAGCACATCATTCTATTGCTGATATGAAAATTATCTGCAGCTCCTTTGTGATCTCTGCTGTCACATGCTTAAGGAATTTTCCTTTAAAAATCAGCATTTATGATTTTATCATCATCAAATGGCTGGCATAGGATTTATCTTCATCTAACATGGTAATTTATTTCAGAGGTTCACTGGGATATGGTGAGGAAGCATTGCAATCTCTTCCTGGGAAAATTGGGTCTCAGGTGCTTATTCTTGATCAGTTCTATTATATGTGCTTGAGTCACTAACTTATCTTGGGTGCAGGTAATTAAATCATTGTCATGTAAGTAACAAATTCTCACTCCTTCAATCATGCACAGGATGTCAATGATGTACTAACAGCTATAAATCATGTCATTGAGAAAGGACTTGCCAACCCATCTAAAATAACTGTTCTTGGTGGTTCCCATGGTGGCTTTCTAACCACGCACTTGATTGGCCAGGTAGAGCTTTCTCTTGAAGTAATGTAAATGTGTTTTAGTGACCAACAAATGTCCTTTAGCTGAGAACATTTATGGTGTTTTTGATATTACTTGTATCTCTCCGCAATTGAGCAATGGATTAAGAGTGGGACCAACTACATACTTTTTGCAGGCACCAGATAAGTTTGCTGCAGCTGCTGCGAGGAATCCAGTTTGCAATCTTTCATCCATGGTTGGTATAACAGATATCCCAGATTGGTGTTATGTGGAAACCTATGGAAGCAATGGAAAAAGTATCTTTACTGAAGCACCTTCCGCTGAACACCTGACTCACTTTTACAACAAGTCTCCCATATCACATATCTCAAAGGTACAGTAAATGAAGACTAGTTTTCTATCATGATGCATATAACAATGCTGCCAATCGAACTAATTATCATGGCATGCTTTGGCACTGCTGCAGTCTTAGCATTATTTGAAGCTGTTAAATTTTAGATGGATAATAATTTGGAAATAAGTGAAGTAACCTTTATTATATTCTTAGGATACCTAATTTAGGTGACATGGTATTAACTTCACATGTAAGCATAACAAGCCTATGTGTGGTGATGTAAACTTTGCATCGTAAGTATAGCACAATAAACAGGGCATTAACTTCACATGTAGGCATAAATGATCTAATTATGCAGTATAAACTTCGCATCGTAGGCATAATTTATTACAAAAGAGACAATGAACGGAGGCAACATCCGCTTCGAGAGCATGTTGAATTTTAGAAGAATATTCAACCTAAAACTAATTAGCATAGATGGAGAGACATTTGTTATATTTATATGTCTAGGTTACTTCTAATTTAACTGATGTAAGATTTACTTCATCTCCATTTTAATACTCTCCTTCCCTTAGGGACAACAAACCCACACGTCCGTGCAACATGAACTTCACAATGAAGGCATAAAAGACATATCTTGGAGAGACTAACAAATGGGGGCAGCGTCTACTCTGACAATATGTTAAATTTTAAAATGAACATCTAATTTAAAACCAATTGACAATAAGTGGAGTGAGTTTATTATTTTTATATGCTTAGGATACCCTAATTTAGCATACACTTTGATAGAAGCAAAATCAATCAGATATATATATATATATATATATATATATATATATATATATCTAGGAAGATGAAAGGGAAGGTTACTTAAGCTGTAGTAGAATATGCATGGTGTTCTAGAACTTGGATTGATTTCCGGGTATGAAATTGAACAATCTGTCATCAAGTAAGTACCATAGTACGATGGCGGCTAAAGTAATTTTTTATTGTCTTTTCAGGTAAAACCCCAACCCTCATACTTCTAGGTGCTCAGGATCTTCGTGTCCCAGTTTCCAATGGACTGCAAGTAAGATAGTCTTTTTTATAGCATGAATTATGATGAATATTTAATTATTTTTTTAATGTGGATGCTGGATATCCATACTGCTGTAGGAGTTTGAGTGATTATTAAGCTGTTATCACTCGCACACAGAATAGTAAAGAGGGATAAAGTTGAAGTTTTCTGGAATTTACTCTCTCACCCCCATGCACACATTTTTCTTTCTGATTTGAAAATTGGCATAACGTGATCAAATCTAATATTGCTCTTTGAAACTTGTAGTATTCACGGGCACTAAAGGAGAGAGGAGTTGAGACCAAAGTTATTGTGTTTCCCAATGACATTCATGGAATTGAGAGGTAAACAGATGCCCCGAACAAACTTATGATTTTGCTATATTTACTCATAGAGAAAATCTAAAGGTGATGTCCTACTGTTGAGATCTGATATAAACTCTTTCTCTGCAGACCGCAATCCGACTTTGAAAGCTTTCTTAACATTGGTGTATGGTTCAACAAGTATTGCAAGTGAACAAGTTTATGCGTTGTGTCACACCGGTTGTGTGATCCAAATCTAAAGTCCAGATTGTTGGCTAATAGCTATTTGGGATTGGGGATCATGCCACTTGTAATCAAGAACTTAATCTCCATAATATTGGTTAAGATGGTTTGTTCTTCTAAGGCATTCAATAATCTAATAATTTTTGCTTTTACTTATACCCTCATTTTCAGCATATGGTCATTTTAACCTGAGCCATTGTGAAACAAGGCAGACCGTAAACAACCATATTCATTGGAGAAGTTGGTTTGATCGTGGCTAGGGTAAACAAACAGAATATTTAATGAACAGTTTATAAATATATTCAGTTTTTATTGTTTATATTTGTTTATTAAGCTCAACAAACAATTTAATATTCGTTTTTTAAATGAATCGAATACAAATAGAGGTGCACATGAAGATGCTAGATAGCTAACTTGGATGACAATTTTGAGAGGCAAGAAATACTCTCGACTGAAGGTTAATCTAGAAAAGGCCCAAAATCACATGAAAATGCAAATTGATCGAAACAGAGCTGAAGTATTTGGGAAACTTCAACCATGCCGCCAATTTTCTGTGGTACGTAAGAAGTATCAGAAGTTAGCCAAGAAGTACTTTGGTCCATTTCGGGTTACTCATAAAATACGACTTGTTCCTTGTGAGTTAGCTCTATCTGCCGCAACCACGATCCACTCTGTTTTTCATGTATCCTTCTCAAGGCTTGTCACGGTCAACCAAACTCATTCTATTATCCACTACCGGGTAATGCTATACATGATGAACCCATCTTAGAACCTGAGAAGATCCTCAAGCGGAAGGGGGTTTTACGCATAACATGAACGTTCTCACTTAATTTCTCATTTAGTGGAAGCATCTGCCAACAAGAAAGGCCACATGGGAATGAGAACAAGATATGATACTCAACTATTCCGACTTCAACCTTGAGGACAAGGTTGCATTGAAAGAGAGAGGGAGCCAGGGCACAAAATGTCTCAACAAGATTCCAACTAGTGACAGGTGACTTTATTATGGGCTAAAAGTTTGGAAGAGAACAAGTAATAAGTAGGATAAGAATAATGTAGCCGATTATTACTTTGTGAGATACTGTAATGCATAGCCTCATGCTATATGTATGTACAAATAGAAAAAGGAAGAAAAAAGTTGCTCTCATCTCTCTTTCTCTCCTTACTCTCTTCATCTCTTTCTGTGTATTCGCTAAGTTTACTTTGTAGATATCTATCAATGTTCATCAACTGTTATTAAACATATGTTTTCAACGAATTGATTGATAGGAGGATGGTTTTGTTACAACTATTTTTAGAAATGTAAAATTCAATACTGTACTTGTTAAATTTTAAGCGTCAGATCCAAAATTCAGGTACAATGGATATTGCGTTTTGGATTCTTACACGTGTACTAACAAACAAAAAAAAAATCAGTTCTGTGGTATCTGTCCGAAACAACAAAGCCCGTTAGATAGTATTACTTCATAGTTGTGCCGAAGCTCAGACGCTATCTTCCGACACCAAAACCTTAAACTGAAAATGCTTACATTTTAAACCTTTGTTTAATTCGTGTAAAATGGCATTTAAAAAATAATTTTTGTAAAATAAATTTTGAAAATTTGATTTTTTGAAAAAAACTAATATTTTATGTTATTCAGTTGATATGCTAAAAATATTTTTTGTTATTTGTTGTTTTAATCCAACATAGATTAGATTGAGTTTTAGTATGAGTTTTTTTCTTAAGAATGGTATAGGTTTGAAAATTGTCTTCCTCTTTTGAAAATGGGAAAACAATTTTTCAAAATTCTTAAAGATTTTTCATTGACTGAATTTCATTGTTTATTGATCGAAAATATTTTACATGTACCAAATACTGAAAAATATAAAAAATATTTTCGGAAAAATGAAATTCGCGAATCAAACGGATAGTAAGTCTTAACTATGCATCTCTAAAACAATGTTTGATGGATTTATAGGTGATAGAGGTGGCAGGGGATATGTTAAAAATGAATTCTTACTATTACTGCTACATTATAAAAATAAAGTTTTTAACCATTAATGTTTTAATCTAACGGCTATTACCATTCCTAAAAAAAATTAGATTTAGAGTTTGAATCGTCCTACTCCTTTGTATTTTCTGATGATCTAAAAAAATTAAGTTTCTTTCATATGAATATTCCTTTAAAATTTTACCTTAATGCTCCTACAATTTTATACTAAAGCACATCTTCATTCGAATGAGCAGGAGTGAACAGTTGGTTTTGAAAACATAAATCGAAAACTGAACCGAATTAAACTTTAAATCGAATCAAATTTTTTTTAGGCTAAAATATTAAATAAACTCCTGTACTTTCAAGCTTTTTTTATCTAAGCCCTTGAATTTTAATTGTACTTAAATAAGCTCTTATACATCCATTGATATTCATATAAGTTATTTTTTAACGAAAAGATAATGCCGTTAACTTTTTTACCACATGACTTTGGATAGCCATGTGGATGATGATATGGCAAGATGACATGTCCAAATGAAGTTGAATCGGACTTAAATAATAGATAAAAAATTAATTTTTAATTATCAAATTAAAATTAAAACCTAAACTAATCATTCAAAGATCTTATTCCAAAAAAAAAGTAGCAGCGGTTTGCGGAAGAGAACTGCTACTCACAATTGATACTTATTAGATGACAACCACCTTTGATTTTTTTTGAAGAGAATTGCTACTCATTAGACGACAGCTACCTTTTATTCTAGTCTCCTTTTGACTCTCGTTGGCGTCAGGTAAAAAATAAAATCCTTTATCCATTAATTGCACTGTAATCACTAAATTAAAGAAAAAAAACCCTCGTTGATTCAACAAAACAAAAAATAAATCCTTCACAAGTATCGATATTTTATATTCAAAAACAGTAATCAAGGATAGAGATAAGGTTGGGAAGGTTTCACAACATTGGTGCAGAGATGCTACTGCTGGTTTAGCTTTTATAAAAAACTAGCATAAGCCTCGCGCGTTGCTGCGGGTATAGAGAGTCGAGAGGGACACAAGATAAGGCAAATCAAAATGCAAAGGAAAAAAAATTAACATTAAAAGCACAAAAGGTCTTTGAAATATCTAAAGCAGCAAAATACAGAGAGGTATACTGGATACCTAGGTTCAAGCATCGAGAATGAGCCATGATTTATGTCATTTTATTTTTTGTTCCTCAAAATATCAAATCAATGAACCCTTCATTTTTTTCTCTTATTTTTTTTATCATCATAGATAAGTGTATTGAATTCAGTTTAATTTATATAAAATAGTTTGAGAAGTTGAAATAATTATCTGTTTCCTTTTGTGTGTTTGATATTTAATTACAAATAGCTTATGCATCTAATGGGATTTAAATTCACGCCGAGATATGCATGTAATAATGAGCATTTAACAATTTTATTAGCAAAAGAGAGAAAGGCAACAGGTAGATATCAATATATGATTGAAGGCATCACACAATTGTTTTGCTTTTCATTTCAAAACATACATTGTTTGCTGGATTTACACACAGGGAACATCTACCAAGTAAAGAAAAGGCAAGCTACGGAGTTAATAAGCAAAAAGAATATACTAAAATCAACATCCGTTTGTAGCTTTTTTCATTTTAGCAGAAGATATTAGTAATGGTCAATAAAAGATGCACAGAAAGTTCCACTAGGCTTCTCAAAAAGCATAGCCAAACATTGACTACCAACATACATAATCACTCTTCCATCTTCCATGTATACCACAACATCTCCATACGCAAGTTCTTCTAAACGATGGGTGACCCACAATGCTGTGACTTCTCCGCATATATCCAAAAGATTTTGAATAGCTTTATTAACCCCAATCTATTAAGGTCATGTAAAGAAATTTGATTCAGAATAAACTCAAAGCATACAGAAATAGAAAACTGTTCCAAATGTCATGTTCATTAGTGTGATTACTTATCTAAAAATATCCAACCGAATAATATCTGTGATCACCATACATTACATACCGATTTTAAAGCAAAACTGCAACTGTATGGACCAGAAGAAGATTACGGATGTTTGGTCATTTCCTTCGTAAGAGTTAAACACAATAGTCATCCTACCTTAGAGCCCCCAGATTTGATTACTCCTATCTCTCCAAAGCATCTTTTGACCAACGAATCATGAAAAACTGCAGAATAAAGCACACATAATCGTCAAATTCTATTTACAATTTCAGCAACATGATCTTCAATCACCATGACTTTACAGAAGAATCCACCTTCTTTTTTAAATTTCTCAAGGAGTTATATCAGAAATGCACTTTGATGTATTTGAATATCTTTAACATAAAGAAACTTGTGTTAAAATACAAAAACATCTCTATCCTCAAATTGACCTGACCATGGCAGCTGAAGCCTAAGCCATTTTCAGTTCTTCTAAACTCAAGTTTCAAGCAAAAACAAAGAGGCATTATATTGGTTTGCATGTTTATAGTTTATACTTAAGACTTGAGGAGGAAATAAAAAACAAAATACTAATATGATTTTATCACAATTAATGCATCACCAATGTTCTTGAATGTTTTCCTAGCATTCCTGCATTTAATCTACTTTTGTATAATAACAGCAAGTCTGTCTTTGCCGTAAGAAAGCGTATTCTTAGGTTTTCTCTCCTTTGACAACTATAGTAAGAAAAATATAAAAATCTTGTCTTGGCATTTTCTTATTTTGCATAAATATAAATTCAAAGCAATATGAAATAGAAAATGGGAACACATTAAGAAGGCTAGCAATTCCTCTTTGAAGCTCCAAAAAGTAGAGACCATCTTGTTGCCCTTTGATGCAGCTTTAAACACGAAAAGTAAACTTACATTTGCAAAAAAAAAGGGCAAGAAAAAAAGGGAACGAATTATCATATTTAATATTGGGGTGTGTATATATATATAATCAACCTACCAAAAGAAGGAACCAAATACCTATATATTGTGAAGTGGTAAGAATTCCAATAAATCTAACTTTCAAAAACTTATTAGGAGCAATACTAAGGTTTTCCAAATACCTATAAATTGTGAAGTGGTAAGAATCCCTTGGACATGAACTCCATTCCAGCTGACCCTTCCTTCAGCAGATTCTACTCATTCCTTTTCATCAGATCTTCAAGGCTATGTAAAAACTCTGACAAAAATAAAAGGTTTTTATCGAACAAATTTGATGTAAAAAAATGAATAAATGATTAAGTTCTTACTATTCTAAAGGTATCCAACAACAGAATCAACCCCATTACCAAGTTTGCTTCTTATTTATAGTAACTTATCGAAGAAGACCAAGAGGGAACTACGCAGCAAACCACTTTCTAACTTTTAGTACTTGATGATCAGTAATTGATTTTTTATACAAATTTGCAACGCCAAATGACCTTCTTAAAAAGATACATACATACATACATACATACATACATACATACATACATGTGTGTGTGTGTGTAAAGAGTACTGAATAAAGGAGCTCACTCCTTAGAGGTTGGAAGAATCATTTTACATATGGATATCTATGCAATTTTTATCAAAATGAGAAAAAAAATACAAAGTAACATGAATAGACAACCTTTTTAAACTAAAGAAAAGAAGACAATGACATGAGATGAAAGTCATATAAGGACATGTAACTCAGTGCATGATAACAATAGTTCAAATTACAAATTTATTCTTTTTACTGATTAACAGTAGATAATCATTAATTAAAATGGCAAAATATTCCCAAGATCCATTAAAAATAGTTAAAAAAACAATGAATATTCACTAATTACAAAAGCCAAAAAAAAATTATAGAGTGTTTTCAAAAGGATATTTAAGATAATAGTAAAGGAAAAATGTCTTACATGGGTGGGACTCACGCGTTGTGGCGAATTTAAAACAAAAAACAAATTATAAATTTAATAACTTAGATTAAATTGAAAGAAAAATCATAAAATCAAACATTATATGGATTTCCACCAAAAAAAAAATGCATCAATTACTTTGATAAGCACCCAAAACACTAAAATGGGAAAAGAGATATGCAAAGATGATCCAGAAGAAACATCTACTCTTAACAGCAAAGATGAAATTTGAATTTACAGTAAGTAAAATAAGAATATTAAACAAGGTCTTTGATCTGCATAGAGTTTATCTCTAATCTCATGAGGAAATAGCTCAATGATATTCAGAAAACATAAAAAAGAAGGTAAACAAAGCACTTGAATTATAAGAAATCAAGTTTGTTTTTATACACACGTGTATGTTAAACAAAAAGAAATGATTAGCAGAAAAAATTAAAACAACAAAAATACAAAATAAAGAGAAAATCTAGCACAACCAAGTACCCCACTTTCCTTTCAAAGCCTGTTATATTAATTGAATTTAGAGAGAGGAGAAAATAGAAGGACAATAAATAAAAACATAAGCATCAATTCAGAAGTGCAAGATAGTAGCTAAAGTTAAAAAGCGTATACTAAAACATTATTAAAAGAAGCCAAAACAGAAGTTAAAATAGATTCTACTATGCACTATTTGCTTTTGATTTTTAGAAACTGTTAGCAAATAGCAAAATGAAAGTAACCTGATGCAATAATAAAACATATAAACAACAAATTTAATATCTATAAATAATAAAAAAAACTGATTATAAAAATACCTTTTTACCTTGAGATCTAACTTTTTTGCTCTCAGCTTCTCGTTTAATATCGCTTTGACTTCTTCTTTGGTGAATTCATGATCAAGACATTCCCCAGCGTTCTTGACCTCAGCATCAACGACAATTGTAACGTCTTGGCGGTAGCTAACACAGCAAAGGCTTGTCGGCCTCGCCCCGTTCTTGTTTAATGGATTTTCATCTCCAAGTTCTTTCCTCTGAAATTAATAAAAAGAACAACAATAATTAAAACAAACAGATTGAAACATGAATTAAAAATAAAAAAAGGGAGAATTTTAAGAAAAAATGGTGACCCAAGAAAACAACATTTTGCATTTTTTAAATTTACGTTCTTAAATATTTTTAAAAAGTTTATAAAAAGGAATAAATTCCCCGCCCCTTAAAATCTTCTTTTATTGTTCAATTTCGATAAAAAAAAAAAAAAGCAATCCCAAAAAATATATGTTTAACATCAAAAAAGAAAAACAAAAAACCCTTTTAAAGTCATGTATAAATGAGGTTATTTTAAAGTAGCTTGCGAAGAAGAAAGCTTTTTAGTTTGTGGTTTCTTGAAGAGAATTGTACCTTTCTTTCTGAGTAAAGTTGCTTGGGTCGGGTGATGTGAGCTCGTACCATACCGATGAAGTTCCCACTTGGGTTTTCAACATGTCGTTTTCCGATAATCCTACGCTACATATCATCGGCTAGGGCCCACCTTCTGACTTAGGCTCCGTTATTCTTGAGCTGTATTTCTTGAGCTTTACTGTGGGGCAAAGGAAATGTCGACTGTTATGGTTGCTTGGGATTACGTGGTTACGCAAAGACATGGAGGGTTTGGAGAAGGAGTGAGTGGTTTTGTTAAGGGGTAGGGTGGCGCCAGAGAGTGGGTGAATCCCACGGTTGAGAGGGAGAGATGATAAGGGAAAGACGTCAAATCATCTGATAAAGAACAGAATCAGAAATCGTTCAATTTGTCCACGCACCAAATTTAAGCTGAAAAAAACAAATCAATCCAAATTATCATTTTATCCAGCAAGCTAACAAAAAGGAGCAACCCAATTAAGGGTGAACAGTGGAAAACCGGGTCCCAAAAACGTGGTCGATGGTGAAGCTGCGTAAATCTACAACTTTTATATATAAGATTTAATCTACGATTGGATTGAGAAGATTGTATAATAGCTGCGCGTACTTGAAAATTGAACTTGGGAATCCTGAAAGAGATAAGGAAAGGAGATTTAGCTGTGGCTAAAAGATGAGACAGTCAACAAAAACAAGACTATAACATATTTTCTTTCCTCCCCTACTTTTCTGAGTAACTAAACAAAGGATAAAACCAAGAAAAACTCAGATAAAGAAAAGAATTGGAGAGACAACCTTACAATTTTGGGTAATCCAAATAAGCTACGCGTACAGGTATGCATAAGATATATATACAACTTTCAATGTTGTAAAAATTGAAAACAAACAAAGTTTAGAACCAGATTCATAATTAAAAATCTAGAAATCACATGGATATTTAAACTAATGAAAACAAACTCAACTACAGATTGCTAAAATCATTAATAGTTTAACTAATTGAAGTAAAGTGAAGCAATTTTCTCCCAAACCTTGTTGTTCCATCAAAAATCGGAGGTGGGTCTGAAGTAGAATCAAGAGCTGGTGGAAGATACATTATCCAATTCGAGTGAATGCCCAAAGGAAAAGGAGAGAATAAATATAAAAAGAATGAGGGTCGGTGTCGTCGTTTGGTGGTCGTCGTCTAGTGGTCTTCGTTCGTTGGCCAGTAGTTCTTCTAAGCCACAACGCCGTTGCTCTGTTTTTGGGAGTAAGTTGTCGTTGATTTGGATTTTAATTTTGTAATTAAAAGGTAAAGCTTTTTGTCAAGTATTTAAATCCAACTCAACTTTATTTGGACATGTCATCTTGCCAAATCATAATCCACGTGGCCTTCTAAAGATATATGACAAAAAAAATTAACGATGTTATTTTTTCGTTAAAAAAAAGACTTATATGAATATCAATTAAAATATAAAAGCTTATTTGAGTACAATTAAAATTCAAAGAATTGGGTATTATGTAATGGGTTAACAAAAGAAAATTTTAAGTATTTTTTAAAATTTTAAGCATTAGATCCAAATTTCAGGTACAGTGGGTATTACGTAATGGGTTAACAATATTTTGCGCGGATAATTCAAAATAAATTGTGATATATTATAAATTTTAAATTTGAATTTAAACACTCTCTTTCTAATTATTTGATATTTCTTTGTAAAAAAAAAAAACAAACATAAATTAAATCAGTTCTGTGGCATCTGTCCGAAACGGCAAAACCCGTTAGATAGTATTTCTTCATAGTAGTGCCACAGATAAGATGCTATCTTCCGACACCAAAACCTTAACTGAAAACCCTTTTTAGCACCAAATCCAAAACCCATTAGGCCATTACCCAGACAAACATGTTTTAATTTCTGGTAGTAAAATTCTCAATTCTTCAATTAAAATTTCACAAAAAACCATTTTTGTATGAGCAAAAAATGTTTGCAAAGTTCCAGCTAGACACCAGTTGCTTCAACATTTTATGCTCCGCTAAAACCTCACCACCCAACATCACAGGAGCTTCACTTTCAATTTCAGTTTCAGTTTCTCCAATAGAGAAACACGAAGCCATCACCAAAAACAACCAACAAAGACTTCTCGAGACTCCCAATGGAGGAGAAGCCTCTAAAATTAATGGAGTTCGAAAACAATGTCATGATAATCTACCTGACCCAAGTATTCAGACTCTGGAGAAGAACTCAGATAGAGAAAGGAGAGAAAAAACGAGGGAAAGTTCCAAATTTGCGAAGAAACGAAGTAATCATGGACCGGTTAATGGCAAAAGTCCAGTGGAGAAAATGCAGTCCAAATGTTCGACGAAATGGGTGTCTTATGGAGGTTGTATTCCAGCAATTTTGGCGGCTTTGGATAACTTTAAGAATTTGGATGACGCATTAAAGCCATGGGCTGAAAAGTTAAGTAACAAAGAAAGGAGTATAATTTTAAAGGAGCAGTCAAGTTGGGAAAGAGCTTTAGAGATTTTTGAGTGGTTTAAGAGAAAACATTGTTACGAGGTGAATGTAATTCATTATAATATTATGTTTAGGATTCTAGGCAAAGCTCATAAATGGGGTTATGTTGAGAGGCTATGGAATGAGATGAGTTTTAGAAGGATTCTGCCGATTAATTCTACTTATGGTACTCTGATTGATGTTTATAGTAAAGGTGGGATGAAGCAACAGGCTCTTTGTTGGCTTGGAAGAATGAATAAGCGAGGGATGGAGCCTGATGAGGTAACAATGGGAATCGTTGTGCAGTTGTACAAGACAGCGGGTGAGTTTCGAAAAGCTGAGGAGTTTTTCAAGAAGTGGTCATTGAAAGGATCTTTGAGGCATGATGGAAGTGAAACAGTCAGTGCAGTCGGAAATGATTTACATTTAAGCTCATATACATATAATACTTTGATAGATACATATGGAAAGGCAGGGCAGCTTCAAGAGGCTTCTGAAACGTTTGAAATGATGCTTAGAGAAGGGATTGTTCCAACTACTGTTACTTTTAATACAATGATTCACATTTGTGGTAACCACGGACAGTTAGAAGAAGTGGCTTCACTGATGAAGAATATGGAAGAGGTTCATTGCCTACCTGACACGAGAACATATAATATTCTCATCTCCCTCCATGCTAAGCATGATGATATAAAGATGGCAACAGGCTATTTTGCTAAGATGAAGGAGGCCTGCCTTGAACCAGATCTTGTGAGTTATCGCACCCTCTTGTATGCATACTCGATAAGGAAAATGGTTAGCGAAGCTGAAGACCTCATACAGGAGATGGATGACCAACATCTTGAAATTGATGAATATACACAATCTGCTCTGACCAGAATGTACATAGAAGCTGGAATGCTCCAGAAGGCATGGTTATGGTTCAGGAGGTTTCACCTTACAGGGAATATGAGCTCAGAGGGCTACTCTGCCAACATTGATGCCTTTGGGGAGCGGGGACATGTTCTTGAAGCTGAAACAATTTTCTTCTGTTGCCAAGAAAGGAAGAGGTTAACTGTCCTTGAGTTTAATGTAATGATTAAAGCTTATGGGATAGGGAAGAGTTATGACAAAGCATGTTGGTTATTTGATAGCATGCAGAGTCATGGTGTACTTCCAGACAAATGCAGTTATGGTTCTCTCATACAGATTTTGGCTGGTGCAGACTTACCACATGTGGCAAAATGCTACCTGAAGAAGATGCAAGAAGCAGGACTTGTAAGCGATTGCATCCCTTATTGTGCTGTGATCTCAAGCTTTGTGAAATTAGGAGAATTGGAAATGGCTGAAGGACTATATAATGAGATGATTCAGCACAAGGTGGAGCCTGATGTTGTTGTCTATGGTGTACTGATAAATGCTTTTGCTGATCTTGGAAGTGTTAAAGAAGCTACCAGTTATGTTAATGCAATGAAAAGTGCTGGATTGCCT
The DNA here is from genome assembly GCA_031772115.1 of Heritiera littoralis. NCBI lineage: Eukaryota > Viridiplantae > Streptophyta > Magnoliopsida > Malvales > Malvaceae > Heritiera > Heritiera littoralis. Next base: position 2,061,586 of record JAPDPK010000083.1, on the reverse strand, counting down.
GGAAATGCTGTTATATACAACTCTTTGATTAAGCTTTATACAAAAATTGGTTATTTGAAAGAAGCACAGGAGGTTTATGAACTGCTTCAGTTGTCAGGATTCCACCCTGATGTATATTCTTCAAATTGTATGATTGACCTCTACAGCGAGCGCTCTATGGTTAGCGAAGCAGAAGTGACTTTCAATAACTTAAAGCAAAAGGGAGAAGCTAATGAATTTACATATGCAATGATGCTCTGCATGTATAAAAGAAATGGGAGGTTTGAGGAAGCCACTCATATCGCAAGACAGATGAGGGAACTGGGTCTTCTAACTGAGTTGTTGACATATAATAATGTGCTCGGATTGTATGCAATGGATGGGAGATTCAGGGAGGCAGTCAAAATTTTTGAGGAAATGGTGAGTGCTGGCATTCAACCTGATGATAGTACATTCAAAACACTTGGATCTGTTCTCATAAAATGTGGAGTTCCAAAGCGGGCTGTTAACAGGATGCAAGAAACAAGGAAGAATGATGCCCAGAGAGGTTTACAAGCATGGCTGGCCACCCTCTCTTCAGTGGTTTGAATGGATGAAGATGATGATGATGACTACGCTCAGACTTTCTCTTTGCAACTGACTTTTTGGGTTTGAGTTCATTGTCAGATCAGTGAAGCCTAGAGATGACCAGGTAGGCAAAAACCTTAATCAAAATCCTAACAACTGTATAGCTGGGACACTCAGTTAAATTTTCAGTGTCCATGACAATGCATTTAGCTGTTGTATTTTGTATATTTATTTGAGGAAAAGAAGTTCAAGAACTTAAGAGTGATGCTGGGAGAGCAAATACTGTTACCTTTATGCAGCTCTTTGTCGTTGCTGAAAGTTTTTTTGAGCATCATGTAAATTAAGTTGTGTTATTAATATGAATGAAAGAACTATAAAGTCAACTTGTTTGGTTGATTTATTTTTTTTTTGGAAACACATCTAATCCATATTTGTGAATTTTGTTGAGTTTTCAATATTGACAAGTTTGATTGGCAACTCTTTGAGTCAAACAGTTTTGTATATTGATTGCAGAGGTTTATGATATGAAGATTTCAACCTGAAATTCTCCATCTTGGTTTTTGATATGCAGCACCTAGTTCATAGCTTGATGCCATTAACAGAGGGATGCTTGCTTGCTCAGTTTCATTAACATCCATAGCATATTACTATCCAGGACTAACAAGAGCATGCTCTTTTTCTTATGAACAAGTGGTTTGATTTCATCCATTTGATCTCTTCCTGGTCGCTTGTTACACTAGATCTATGAATTGATCACAACTGTATACAGTGGTTACCAACAACGCACTCAGAAGAACAAGATCTAGCTAGCTTCCAAAACTCTTATGTAGCTTATTTTATTTTTTTTATAGCATCATCAATTTTCTCCACTGTTTGTGGACATTATTTGTAATCAACACCTCTTTTTCGTTAATGTTTCTGCTTCAGGTTTTTCTTGCTTCCGAATTGATTCCAATTTTAGAAACGCACCAGACAATTCTACATTAAATTCTGCACAATTGACGGAAAATTGGCAGGAAATTAACAAAAAGACACTTTGATCCAGGTGCTAACATTAACCACTGAATACCACTATAATATTAATCATTTACATCGATTCAGATAAGAAAGAAACCCAATAACTCTAAAGAATACAACAAAAAAATGAAAAGAAAACTTCCATGGACATTACAAACAAAACCATCAGCCTAAAGCATTATTATCCCAAGAAACAAAGCTGTCTCCAAGGCCGGCTTCCAAATCCACCCACTGCTCTTCCTGGAACTCCGGCCCACCTTCCGCCACCTTCACCTCCACCAAAACAAACAACTCTGCAATCACGACCAGCTCCACCACCAACACTACCCTCCCTTTCCCCAACCCCACAACCCCTCTTTTCCCTCTCTCCACTCTGTACCCCAATCTCTCCCCAACCTCCCTAACCCTCTCCATCACTCCATCCAACCCCATCGAAGTAGTATACCTCTTTTCCAACTTCTTATCATTCCCTCCTTCAAAAAGCCTCGACAAATCCAACCCCGAAGACAAAGATATTATATCAAAAGCGTTAACTCCATTATAATCCATGTCATGTTTTAACTTTCTGTCATGTAACAAACTTTCTGGTTCATTGTTTGATGATGCAATTGGCTTTAATGGTCTCTTAAACCATGAAGTTTCCATTAACTTTGCTATGCTCATTCTCGTGTCAGGATTCGGGTCTAAAAGCTGCCATATTATAGATTTTGCTTGCTTGGATATCCAAGATGGAAACTGAAACTCCCTACGATGAATCTTTTTATACATAGCCACCAAGTTACTATCATCAAAGGGTAAATAACCCGCCAGCAAAACAAATAAAATGACCCCACAAGACCAAGCATCCGTCTTGGAACCATTGTACCCTTTATTCCGAAACACCTCAGGAGCCGCATAAGCCGGTGTTCCACAAGCTGTATGCAGAAGCCCGTCGTTTAGCTGTTCGGGAAGAGCTGAGAGACCAAAGTCTGAAACTTTGAGATTTCCGTTTTGGTCTAATAAAAGGTTTTGTGGCTTCAAATCACGGTGGGCGACACCGTTCTGGTGGCAGAAATGGAGGGCAGAGACGAGTTGGGAAAAGTACCTACGTGCGGCTGGTTCACCCAAGCGGCCACGGCGTAACACTTTGGCGAAAAGTTCACCTCCTGAGGCTAGTTCCATGACGAGGTAGATCTTGGTCTTCGTAGCCATAACTTCGTGGATTTTAAGGATGTTTGGGTGATGTTGTAGACGGCGCATAGCTGAAACTTCCCGGATTATTCTCGGTTCCATGCCAGCTTCTGCTGTTTTCGTCTTGTCTATAATCTTAATTGCCACAACGCTGTTATCGTCCTCAAGTGAAGTTGCCTCGTGAACCTTTGCAAAGCTTCCACGGCCCAACAAGCGACCCAACTGGTACTTACCTAAAAGTATGCCGGTGGGTGTTGTGGTACGCGTGATTTTTAGTGGTGGTGGTGGTTGCGGTGTCAGGGGTGGCGGAGCCCCTGTTGGCATGGTGTACGGCGGGGGTAAGTAGAGGCTGAAGCAAAATAAGAGAGTACCGCAACAAGGATGAACGGTAAGGTCAGTAGGGATATATAGTGGAGATCACGGAAAGGAAGGGAGAGAGAGTTTTGGTTTTGTTGGCTTCTCGCTGTCAAAAAGCTCTAGTCAGGTGGGACTTTCCTTTTATTTAGGTTTCCTTAACTACCCTTTAGGTTTGCATAATTTCTATTTCCTTTTGACTTCGGTTTTTCATTTATTTTAGGTGGCTTTTTTTTTTTTTGAATAATTATTAGGTAGCAAATTCCTAATGGGTCTTTTATTATGTTTTTGACTTGGTTTTGCCGCTTAATAAATCACCAACCGTAGTCTGTGGAATAATTAAATTGTACATTTCTTTTCTGTTTTTCTATTGGCTTTTACATCTTTTGTTTTTCTTTTAAGGGAATATTTTTTTTGGGTTTCTACTCTATATTTTAGGCACAAAATCGTACATTAATTTGTTAAATCATTTAATTTTAAAGTATATAACCCACGTTTATTGCTTTGATTATTTGTTTTAAAGAAATTTTTTATTTTAAAGGAAATATATTATTTAAATTTTTATTAAAACATTAAAAATATTTTTATGTTAATATTGTTTTTAAATATATTTTAAAATTAAATTTAAATAAAAGTAATTATTTTATAATAAATTATTTTTAGGGATGGAGTCTGCTTGAAGTTTTCTGTTTAGGACTTGGTTCGTGCATCTTTTATATATATATATAAATCAAAACTTTTGGTTAAAAATAAAATATACTAGTTGAATAACTTAACTTTTTGCTGCTTAAATAATAAATTAATTTTATTTTTATAAAATAATTTTATTCAATTAATTATTTATCTTAGAATTTGATTTCTTTTATCACTTATTATGTCATTTTTATATTAAAAAATTATTCATATATTTTCATTGGAATTATCGTAATAAATTTTATTTATATTTTTACTTTACTTGCATTTTATTTTTGAGAATATCATAAAAAAACCTTTTTTAAAAACCTAAAAAATAAAGTTTTCAACTCTCGTTAATTTTATAAGAAGTTGGAATCATTTAAAATTAAAAATAAATCAGGTTCAAAGATGAAAAAATGACCAATAACCAATAATCTATTAATGACAGATGTAGTAAAAATTGATTTTATTAAAATTATAGCTATTTAATTTATTTGTTTAATATTTAAGATATATTATATTTAATTTTTTTCTATAATTTTTCTAATCAGTATTATGTTTCAATTTTTTTTAATTTGTGTATTCTATATATATATATATATTAAGATTTTTTCTATACATTATTCAACTTGTGTTTCAAAATTTTTTTATAATTTTATTCTATTTTTTAAAAAGTTATTATAAATTAAAATAGTCATTGTGCTTTGTGCAACAGATGCTTTTTTCTTATTAATCAAAATTCAATTGGAAAGAATTAATTTTGATAATAGAATTTTAAATTTATTACATTAGTATGTCTTTAAATTTGTCCGTCTAAGGATTAGATCCAAACAAATCTTTAAAATACCTGATCGTCTGTTTAAAAAATAATATATATTAAGATATATAATTAATTTAATATGCATATAAATAACTTTCTTTAATTTATATATATTTATATATGTAAAGAATATGTAAAGACTAAAGAAAATTTCTTTGAGCTAAATGATATATAATTTGAATTTAGAAAACATCACATGTGATGAAAATAAATTAATTAGTTGGATGCTTAAATTGGATTGAAATCTTTTCTGAATGAGAAGAGATATTTTTTGATTTGAGGGATGGATTGTTCTGGTACGTAAGCACAGAACTTATGTAACCGAAGGAAAAGATTGTGGCGGAGAATGAATAAACCAGACTTTAATTAGTTTACTTTAATTTCAAAAACATCTTTAATTCTCAACTCTCAGTAATGGCGTTGTCAAGATCAAACAACGCATGAAAAGCCAACTGATATAATTGAAAGATTGCCAATGAAAAGTACTTCCACTAGCAATTAAAGACCTTATGCCAAAGCCAAGACCCGACGCACACCAGCATAGTAAAATTATATAAAATGTCCCTATCTTCTCTTTAGAAAATGATATGTGACGAATCACCATCAACCCTACTTCCAATTCTCACTACTTTAGTCATTTGTTTCCTTTTTTTATGTAATTTCTTCAAAAATGGTGTCGCAAACTGGAATATGCAAAGCATCTGTCTACTTATCAGGTTATAATCTAACCATAAATCGTGTGTATTAACTGGCTCTCACTAATCTTTTTTTATAAGATATTTTTGAAGGTCCATTTTCTTGCAAGTTGTAACTTCTAGTCAAACTCATCAGCCGACAGCCGTGTTTCGCAGCAATATCCCCTCCACCCTTTTCCTCTTTCTAGCATTTATGTTCTTTCTAGGAATCATCGGCTCACGGGATGCACACTGTGAACGGCTGAATGGCTTGCTTGCCGTGCATCTTTTGCATGGTTCAAACCAAAATATCAAGCCACACTTCACATTCTGAATCTCTCTATGGGATCAAGGATAAAAGGTATGTCATATATTATATATTATTAATATTAACAAGAGATTAAAGGTTGGATCCGCTAATAAGAAAGTGTTATCTTGTAGACTAGGGTTTAATTTGGATAGACAGTACGATTAGTTCTGGTGAAATTGAAAACAGTAATGACAGTGAGATTGATGTCAAACAATAATACGTTTAGATTCCATCACAACGGTGATGATGAGATAAGCGATAAAATAATTATTAAAAATTTATTAAACTTATGAAAAAAAAAACTAAAGGTAATATGGTAATTGTCACGGTCCGTGCCACACTAGAATCAATCGAGTTTCCAAACTAAGTTTAGATCTAAAGATCAAATTTTGAGGTCAACATCCAAAGAACTTAATTTCCTTAAGCTCTTAAGATGGCCCCAAAAAAGATTAGTCTCGAGCGTGTAGACTAATCTGAGAACTCTTAACCGTCAAAACCCCTAAAAAAAATCAGAAATAAATTTAAATTTAAAAATGGGTAACGCTAGTAGGCATTTTTGTAACTTTGTGGAATCAATTGTGAAAAGTGCTGAACGGCGTTGAAGACTTTTGGGTGGCGTGCGATTGGTTGGGTGCATGTAGTCATGTCGCTGGCGGTAATTGCTGCTGCAAAGCAATTGGGCTGAGTCGGACGGCCGAGGAAGTGCCATTTAAGCATGCTGGTGACCTATTAAGGTTTTGCAGGGACCCACTTCCCGAATTTAGAAACTAAATGAAGCGACGGCATTTAGCAGTTTAGCACGCACGTTCTCTTGCGCCAGCAGTACCCAAGCAATATTTTCTACTCCTAAACTATCAGGTCGCTGCAGAGGCGGTGCGTAAGCCTCTCTAGAGGGGATTTTGGTCCCTCAAGATTTAAAAAATATAATATATATATATATATGTATATAAATACACATATATATAAAATAAATTTAAAATATGTATTTTAAATTAAAAGTAAAATAATATTTATATCTATCTATTTACATTTCTCACTAATTACTATTCACAAACATTTAAATTAAAAACATGGTTCATAATTTTAGATAAATTTTTTTATATCATATATTTTATTTGTATGGTTTTGTTATGAATTGGTAAAACTTCTGATTTTATAAGTTTTTTATTTTTTTACTATAATATATATATATATATATATTAGTTGTATACTTTTTATGAGTAAAACATAATGGATAATATTTAAATAAGTTTTAGAGCTCTACTCAATAATAGAAATAAATCTATGATTTTTTATTGCATGAATTTTAATTTTATTGTAATTAGAACTTTGGAAGCATAAAATATTCAATTATTTGATAAACTTTTTTAGTTGAATGATTTAATTTGTAAAAAAATTATTTAGATTTATTTGGATATTCTGAATTACAAATATTTGAGAAAATACTATTTTAAAAATTTTATCAATTGAATATAATTCCCTCATTTTTAAGATTTAATAGGTATAATTACAATGAAATAAAAGTTCATAATCTTAATTTTATGCAACAAAAGATAAAGCACTTGTTTATATTTTTCAGTAAAATTTAAGAATTCATTTGAATATTAAACTTAAAACATAGTGGTATAATTCAAACAAGAAATATATGTGTATATAGTTTTAATCTTTTAGTTGGCCCTCAAAATAAAATATCAAGATCCGCCACTGGGTCATTGATTGCTTTATTAACAATTTACATAGTCACTGTTAATTACTTAACATTTTTGAGGTCAAAAGTCTGTGAATAAGATAGGGTCACAAATATTAAAATTTGTATCCCAAGTTACTTACCGAATGTCAACTTTAAAAATGATTAAATGAATTATTTGAGTTAAATTTTAAATTCTTTAATTTTTTATCCTAATAACTCATTTTTTATAAAATATATGATAATCACTTATTGAATGTTTTAATTTTATTTATTTTTCATCACTTATTTAATGTTTTAATTTTAATACTTTTTGGAAAGAACATTTCAACGGCTATGGTATTCAAGTTTTAATAATTTTTATTTTGAAAATCACAATGTATTTATATATCATATTGGATATGAGATTAATACATGTTCAAGAAAATTTGATCTAATGAATATTTGAACACAAAACTTTAATTTCGATATAGATCATCCTTACTTAGAAATTAAGCAGGACCACCTTACACTAATAAATCAACTCTTTAAGTCTTAATAACTTTTTAAAATGTATATAAAAGAACTTAATAATTCAATGAAGTGGGAGACATAATTAGTTTATAAGCTTGATGTTTATCTATGTCTCAAAATTTTAATAAAAAATAATTAATAAGAGTATATATCAATTATATATATAGGATAGAAATGTAATTACAAGTAGAAAAAATGCACAATGATTTTCTGAGGTATGATGGAGTTCACACAAATGTTTCGTTCATTATATTAATCACTGTTGTTGCCCAAAACAACAATGATTTTTTATGAGGTACGAATCTCGATCTGCGTCTTAACCTGTCTCCAAGAACTCTGCAAAAAAGAAAATGATCACAGGGCGCAAGGGCCTTCCCCTGCGCGCGCACTCTGATGCTTAAGTCAGATAGGATCTAAGCAGGGTTTTCATCAGCAAAATAGATATTAGGGTTTAAAAATAATATCTGTGACTTATTTATAGGAGTCGGTTTATGCGTAATTACTTTATGACCCACATCTTAAATGGGCATTTAATGGATCTTCCTGAGTCCTCTTTCTACTTGGGCTCAGTTTATCTTTAGGCCCAATGATCTTTAGTTTGACTCATAACAAGGTCCAATAATTCTTGGTATAACTCTCATCAATTGCTCCCCACTCTTTCGCAGGGTATACCCTGTGGAAGAGTATATATGGTTTTTGTTTTTTTAATTAAAAACATTATAGGTACATAGACTTTTCAAATTCTCTCGCTACCCCTATTTTAGAATTATTGCAAGAGACTTTTCATCTTCATCCGGGAGCTTAGCTAGTGGACTTCATTATAATTTGTAATAGGAACGGCGTCATGCTATTATTTCTTTTGTTAAGTGCCTTTTCAAAGCCCATGGATTCTCCGAGTCAGTGACCTATTTTATTTAGAAGGCCTTTTCTTCACTCAAGAGAACATCCTATTTGCTGGTTAAGGCATGGCAGACACTCTTACGTATCCATAAGTCCTCTTTTGGAGCCCAAGGGTCCATTAATCCAAAGTGTTGGGTGTGCTTCTTGCAAGAGGAAGGATATTGAGCACTTCTCCGCCTCTCAAGCTGAAATTCCTCATTCTCAGAAAAAAAAGTTCGCTTCAAAGGAGTGGTTACAAAAAACACTTGAGCTTATGCTCTTCTCGTGTTCATTATAAGGGATTTAGTTCCTCTTGATCCCTTAACCATGGGAGGAGTAAGTCTGTCGTTAGTGAATCACTAGTGATCAGTTTTGGTGAACAGGAGGAACTAGAAGTCACAAAGGCAGAATCGAGCCGAGTGCAATATATTCAAGCTCCTCATGAAAGATAGAAGGTAGCTATTCATGAAGCTATAATGAGAGACATGCATATGCTTCCAATATTGCTCCTCTTAAGGAGTAAGTTTCAAATCCTTTATTTCACGTTAATGTGAATGTCTTGTGAGTTTACTAACTCGTTTTACTTGTTTGCAAGCCTCGCAACAAATAATTGCTATTGATGCTTAGCACTTAGTGTTTAAGGTGCAAGCCCTAAGAGAACTCGAGCAGATGGAGCTGCTTCATCTTAAGGACGATTTTGAGATAAAAAAGGTCCAAGATTACTGTTGTAACGGCTTCGCGCTCGACGATTTTGAAAACATTTAAAAACAAAGGATTCGCCACCAATCTTTTTTTGTAAGGTGTGATTGGCCACCTAAAAATATTTATCTTTTTAACAAAATCTCAAAATTAATTAAGTTTTATTAAAAAGATAATTTTTGGTCTGCGAAAACAAAATCGAGTTCGGGAGTACAGTTACGCGTGGGGAAGGATTAACACCCCCACGACGCCCGTTAAAAAACGGTACCACAATAATCATGTGTTATCCTTTGGTTTCAATAAAATGGTCTTAATTTAATATTTAAAATTAATTCCTTTTTATTCCATTTTTGAAGCATTTTATTATTTATCAAAATTATTTTTCATTTAAAAAAAGGTTAGATTTTGTTTATCGAACGTGAGTGTGAACCCTTTTGTATTGAATAATTAAATTGAATACTCCAATACTTTTGGCAGCATTCGAAATAATTTTTCTCACCTAGAGATTTCTTAAGAATCACTACTTGTGACTTCTATAGAATCTTATCCTCGGAAAATTCACACTTGCTTCGAAAATTATTATGAATGCACATGATGCAAACAAATAAAAATGATGCAAATGAATTTTTAATTTTGAATTTCATTATTTATTTGTTGATTTATTTATTTCTTTTTTTAGCTTATTCATTTTCATTTTTATAAAAATTTAAATTATTGAAAAATTGTATTAAATATTCCAATACTTTTGACAACATTTAATACGACTCTTCTCACCTAAGGATCAGCTAGGAATCACTACTTGTGACTTCCGTAGCATCCCATCATCTGACATTCATTTAATTGAATTTCATTATTTATTTATTTAATTTTCTTTGTTTTTTTAAAAAAACTTATTTGTTTTTATTTTTAATAAAAATTTAAATTATTGAAAAATAATACTAAATATTTCAATACTTTTGGTAACATTTAGTACAACTCTTCTCACCTAGGGATCAGTTAGGAATCACTACTTGTGACTTCCGTAACATCTCATCATCGGAAAAGTATTTAATTAAATTTACATTTTCTAATCAATAATAATACTTAATGAAAATACAAATAAATGAAAAATTTTCAAAAAATTTTATTTTTCAACATGCACTAATAATAATAACAATAATAATAGCAATAAAAACGATAATAAATGCACAATAATAATAATAATATAATAAAAATAATAATAATAACTATAATAATAAAAACATAATAATAATGATAATAATAATAATTTTTATTTAATTTTTTTATTATATATTTTTTTATTTTTAATTTTTTTAATTAAATTATTTTTAAACATAACAAATAAATAAATAAGTAAATAAACAAATGGGAAAAGGAAAAAATATACCAAAAAGGGATTTGGGCTTGATCAGACCAAAAAAGTCAAAAATCAAGCCCAATGGTCAAGGCCCAAGTCTAGCGATTCAGGGCTGGTTAAGCCTGGGCGAGTGGGTCACGAGCGGGTCGTCAGCCGGGTGCGCGGGTTGGGTCAATTCAGGCGAAGCGGGTAGCACGCAAGTCTTCTTCTCGGGTCGAGTCGGTTCAACACGCGGGTCAGCCCTTTTTTCAACTATAAAATCCAACCTTTTTTTTATTCATTTTCTAACCAAAAAAAGAAAAAAAAAACCTCTCAGAGCCTTCAAAAGCCCCCTGGCCAGGCGATTTCCGACCGCTACCTGGGCCGCCGTCTGTCGCCGTCACCGATGGCCAAGAATGAAAAAATTTTCCCTTTTCCGATTCCTTTTCGCCCACCCTTTCTCTTTTTCACCTTAGATTTCCCAAAAAATACCTAAAAAGCCTTAGATCTGGAGCTAAAGCCGTCGGCTTTCAAGCTCAGATCTGCCTTCTTCCGCCGCTGGACTTCCACTACACTTCAAGGCGAAATCTTTTTCTCTGGTTCTCTGTTGTTGTTGGTTTTTTTTTGTTTGTGTTTTTTTTTGCAGGTTTCAAAATTGATTTTAGGGTTTAGATCTGGGTTAGGGGGTTTGTTTTGGGTGTTGATGGTTGGTGGTGATGATGTTGGGGAGCTTGAAACTTGGGTGGTTTTCGGTAATGGTTGTCTCGGTTTTAGGGTTTTTGGTGAGGGTATCTCGGTTTTGGGATGAAGGTTAGGCGATGGTGGAGAATTTTTGGGGCTTTGATGATGATGGGGGCTCTCGACAGAGGCAGAGGTGGTGAGGGAGTTTGAGGGTTTCAGTGGTTGCTGGTTTGACTGGGGGTTGATTTGGGTAGTGAGGATGATGCCGTGTTGATGGTGAGCCGAGGATGGGGAGATTGTAAAAGGCTTGGGTTTGGCCTCAGGCTGGTGGAGATGGGATGGCTGGCAGGAGTAGGAGGCTGGCTGATGGATGGGTGGCAGAGTAGCTGGCCGGTGGACAGTAGTGGTGATTGATGGACTGATAAATAATAATAATAATAATAATAATAATAATAATAATAAAAGTAATAGAAATAAAAATAAAATAAAATAAATAATATATAAGTAATAATAATAATAATAATAATAATAATAATAATAATAATAAAAGAAGAAAAAATAATAATGCTAATAATAATAAAACAAATAATAAAAATAAAAACAAAAACAAATACAAATATATAAAAATAATAACAAAAATGGGACAAAATTAGGTGTCAACAATTGCCCCTCTTTGCTTATTGCTGAGAATCAAGAATAGAGCAAAGACAAAAGACATCAATTTTGTCCGACTTATGACTCACTCCTCTCCTTTTCTTCTCTTTCTTCTCCTTCTTTAAAGGTGCTCCTCTTACAACAAAGGCAGTGGAACTTCAAAATTTTTCTTGAAATATGCTCCTCTTGCAGCTGAGGCAATGAAACTTTAAATTTAAATCATCCATTTTTTTTGAGAAATGTGCTCCTCTTGCAACAGAGGCGATGAAACTTTAAATTTAAATCATCCATTTTGTTTTTGAGAAATGTGCTCCTCTTGCAGCAGAGGCGATGAAACTTTAAATTTCTTTTTGTTTTTTTTCTTTTTTCGAGAAAGCTCCTCTTGCAGCAGAGGCAATGAAACTTAAAATTTTCTTTTGGAGATGTGCTCCTCTTGCAACAGAGGCAGTGGAACTTCAAAATTTTTCTTGAAATATGCTCCTCTTGCAGCTGAGGCGATGAAACTTTAAATTTAAATCATCCATTTTTTTTGAGAAATGTGCTCCTCTTGCAGCAGAGGCGATGAAACTTTAAATTCCTTTTTTGTTTTTTTTTCTTTTTTCGAGAAAGCTCCTCTTGCAGCAGAGGCAATGAAACTTAAAATTTTCTCTTGGAGATGTGCTCCTCTTGCAACAGAGGCAATGAAACTTTAAATTCTCCTTTTTTTTTTGAAATGTGCTCCTCTTGCAGCAGAGGCGATGAAACTTTAAATTCTTTTCTGAAAATGTGCTCCTCTTGCAGCAGAGGCAATGAAACTTTAAATTCTTTTTTGTAATTTGCTTTTTTTTCTTTTTTCGAGAAAGCTCCTCTTGCAGTAGAGGCTATGAAACTTAAAATTTTCTTTTTGAAATGTGCTCCTCTTGCAGCAGAGGCATTGAAACTTTAAAAATTTTTCCCGGAAGACTTAGAATTAGTGTCCGGAAGTCTTATGATTTGTGCTCGGAGGACTTGAATTCCTTTTCTGAAAAATGCTCCTCTTACAGCAGAGGCATTGAAACTTTAAAAATTTTGCCCGAAGGACTTAGAATTAGTGCCCAGAGGACTTATGATTTGTGCCCAGAGGACTTAAAATTCTTTTTCTGAAAAGTGCTCCTCTTGCAGCAGAGGCATTGAAACTTTAAAAATTTTGCCCGGAGGACTTAGAATTGGTGCCCGGAGGACTTATGATTTGTGCCCGGAGGACTTAAAATTCTTTTTCTGAAAAGTGCTCCTCTTGCAGCAGAGGCATTGAAACTCTAAAAATTTTGCCCGGAGGACTTAAAATTGGTGCACAGAGGACTTGAGATTTTGCCTAGAGGACTTGAGATTTATGCCCGGAGGTCTTAAATTTGTGCCCGGAGGACTTATAATTTTCTTGAAAAGTTTAAAATTGATGCCCGGAGGACTTACACTTGGTGCCCGAAAGTCTTGAAATTTTATTTGAAGAATTTAAAATAGGTGCCCAGAGGACTTAGAATTTGAAATTGGATTTGGAATTTTGCCCGAGGACTTAGAATTTATTTGAAAAGCTTAAAATTGATGCCCGGAGGACTTACACTTGGTGCCGGAGGTCTTAAAATTTTATCTAAAGAGTTTAAAATTGGTGCTCGGAGGACTTAAGATTTTTCCTGAAGCGTTTAAAAATGGTGCTCGGAGGACTTAAACTTTACTTGAAGAGTTTAAAATTGATGCCCGGAGGACTTACAATTGGTGCCCAGAGGTCTTGAAATTTTATCTGAAGAATTTAAATTTGTGCCCGGAGGACTTATAATTTTCTGAAAAGTTTGAAATTCTTGCCTGAAGGTTTTAGAATTATACTTGAAGAGTTAAACTTTGTGCCCGGAGGACTTAAGATTTTTGAATTTATACCTGGAGGACTTGAAATTTGCTTATCTTTTGAAAATAAATCTTCAATCTTGATTAAACATGGCATTGGTCAAACTGGGTTTGAAATTTTCTTTATCATGAGCAAACTTGACCCTTTTTTTTTAATCTTGGAAAAGGTTGCATAACCTTTAAAATCTTGATTGGATGGTGTCGAGCCTTCGGCTTGAGAAACATGTTTTAATCTCAAAATTTTCACAAAAACTTTCCATGCTAATGTTGTATGATATTGTGTATGTATGCATGGCACTGAATCCTTTACATTGTCTAACTTTGAAATTCCTTCTTGTCTTGCCAAAAGAGGCACATTATTTGCCTTTTTTATCTTCTTTGTCCCTAACATGACCGTGAAATCTCCTTTCTATTTTCCATTTCTGCAGAGTTCTTGCACTCTCATCATAGCCTTTTGACTAATAGCATTAAATTTTCTTCATAACTTTTTTCCAGGAAAGAAATGAATCCAAACTTCACATATGATATTTGATTCTTTCGAAAAATTAATGATCACTTTTCAAGATGACTGACATAGGTTCTATCCAGATCTTTTCAATTGGACAATTATCTAAAAACAATGGTTTCTTTCCTGGCTCAAAATAGTTTTCTTAAAATACCATCGCTTTTCTTTCCTTTTTTTTTTACAAAATTCTGAATGAGAAGAGAAACAAAATATTTACAACTTGGTTTGACAATCTCTTAAATTCTCGAGTAATGGCGTTCCACAAATGCCAATATAAGATACAAATGACTGAGGTCCTTTCTGTTTAGGAAGAGTACTTACAAGAAGAAAGGCTCAAACTTTTTCGAAACAATGTCGGGCAATTAAGTGACATCAAAATCTTTGGATACCTTGAGGGTTTCTCAGAGTTTGTTGATTCTTTTTCCAAGTTTTCAATTCACGTCACTATTTGATTTGTTGCTCTGAGAGTTCATTGTTTGCTTTAGACTGCCCTTTTCGGGTTTTCACCCTAGAGCTCCACTCTTTCTTTTCTTTTCTCTCTTTTTTTTTATTGATTGGTTGTTCCACCATGCATTCAAGAATTCAAATTTCATTCAAACCAAAGAATGGCGAGAATCTTCCAAAGAAGAGCTCTTCGATACAAGCATCCATACTTGATCAAAATGGACTTTTAAGTATGTAATGTAGGCCATGGTTCAAGGTTCTGAAAGAATAGATAAATAAGCCCAAAACGTGTTTGAAGGTGATCAATCCAAGAATCATTTCTTCTCATATGAATATCTATCATTTTCACTCTTCGAAGCACTTTTCTTTTTCTACTTTTCGATGTATCTCTTTTTCTTCTTCTTTTCTTTCTTTCTTTTTTCTCTCTTTCTTCTTTTTTTTTTTTCAAAATCCTATTCATCCTTTGAAGCATCTTTCTTTGTGTACTTTCACATGTATCCTTCCTCCTTTCTCTTTCTTTTTTCTCTTTTTTTTCATTGATTCATATCCAAGATTTCAAAAACATAGTAAACCTTATTTGATCGAAAACAAAAGCTTAATCATTTATTTTCTTTGAAAAGATATTTTCTGCACATGCCCCCCAGTGTGGAGGGTGATCCTTGGAGGAGGTTTATTATGAAAGAAATTATAAGGCTCAAAAGGGGTAGCAAAAGGATAACATTTATATTTGTGAATGGAATATGAAAGACGGTCATTCATCATCTCAAATTAAGATGCTTCCATTGAAAAGCAATTCTTAGGACAAGTTTTTTTTTTGAAATCATTTGAATATCATGTTTGCATGATGTCATGATCCATTTCATTTTTTCTTTTTTCTTTTTTTCCTTTTTTTTGTTGTTTTTTTTTGTAATGCAACACTTTAATACGACAGAGCTTGACCTCACACACCACATCTTCATTTAAGGAAAGAGGTGATGCGCGACTCAAGGTATTATACAGATGGACAACAGTGAAAAATCCTCAACTTTGGCTTTCTCTCTTTTTTTTTTCGATCCAAAACATGGGCGAAGGCATCTCAGGAGTATAAGGTTGAAGAGTCTAGGACTTGTACAAGAATTTAGGTGGAAATGTATTTCAAAATGATCTTGCCACGATCGACCACCATTGTCCAGAATCCTTGAGATTGTCATTGATTTCCAAAAAATTCTCAAAAAGTTTTACAAATCTATCATTTCTTTGAAAATCAATTAACAATAAAGCCCTATCATGGTCAAAGTGAAAACAAAATCGAACTTTCAAAATTTATGCCCCAATTTAGCTTTTTGGCTCTCGACTGACTTAGATTTTATTGAGATATGATCCAAGAATGATTCAATACATTCATCTTTGACAGCAATCACCAATTTTCTTGGAATCATTTTTATCATTAATGTGAAGAAAAGAGACATTCTTGTCATATGCCATTGGAAAATAACTCATGCAAAAAGTTATGCTCATACAATTATCACCTAGGCCAACGAAAATGACAAGCATTTTCTAACAAAATACAGGCTTCAAAATCTCACAATCTCTTTCTTCCTTCCCCTCCAGATTGATCTGCCAAAATGCCATGATTTTACACCGAAGTGGACTTCCACTGTTCCATAAGTTCTCGAGTTAAGATTCCACCATTGATGAGCTCTTCAACCCTTTCCTTCATTTGTCTGCATTTTTCTATTGCATGCCTAATTGCCCCCATATGATAGTCACATTTGCTGTTCTGGTCATAGCTCTTAGCTACTGGGTTTGGTACTGTCCTCAAAGGTATAGGGGCCAAATATTGGTTTTTTATCAAAAAGGGCAAAAGATCGGAGATTGGAATTGGGATTTTTCCTTGATTGCTTCTCGATCTTTTTCTGCTATTTATTGGTTGTTGAGGAGGTTGAGCTACTGGCCTAGGCATAAAGATAGGCGCATGAAAAATCGTTGGAGGACAAGGGTTTGTTGGAAATCCTAGCTGTGGGACTGGTGAATAAAGATAAGAATCATAGGAAGCATTATTCAGGGTTGGACCGTATGATGGGCGAGACAAAAAAGGATTATGTGAAATGGAATTTCTGGGAAATTGTCCCTCAAATGCCGCAGCTTGCACTTCTTCTTCCATTCTTTCAAGTCTATTATCGGCCATATCACCTATCTTGATCTTGCCTCTCTTGATTGCACTCTCAATCATCTCTCCGGAGGCCACCATGTCAGTAAAATTCTTAGTAACATTCCCAATCATTCTATCATAATATGATGCCTGGAGTGTACTAAAAAACAGAGTTGCCGTCTCTTTTTCTGTGAGGGGAGGCTGGATCTGGGTGGCAACATTCTTCTATCTCTAGGCGTATTCTCTAAAGCCTTCAGTAGCTTTCTTCTCCATAGTTTGCAAGGATAAAAAATATGGGGCCAAATCTGCAATATGCTTATATTAGGCGACAAATGCCCTTGCCAAATCTTCCCATGAGTGAACATCGCTCCCGCCCAATTGTGTATACCACCTAGCAGCAGATCCCTTAAGGCTGTCTTGGAAAACATGGATCAACAGCTTGTCATCATGCACATGCGCTGCCATTTTTCTACAGTACATAGTTATATGGGCCTTTGGACAAGTGGTCCCATCATATTTTTCAAATTCTGGAGCTCTAAACTTTGACGGAATGACCACACCAGATACTAAGCATAATTTGGCTGCATCTAAAGATCCATGAAAATCCATTCCTTCCACAATCCGAAGCCTTTCTTCTATAAGCTTTATCTTTTGTCGAGAATTTGAGCTTTCTTTCACTTGCGACATCCTTTGCTCATTGTGACTATCGAAATTGGCAACATGAATTGGTTCGAGGGGGTTCATGGTGGGAATTGCATGCCCTTGAAACTGACTAGGGTCGACTACAGACGACATATTAGGGCACACATAACACTCGATGGGCATTGCTTGTGGCTCTTGAGATGATTGGGTTTCTCGTGAGCCAATGTTAACTGGACAAGAAAAATCTTCAGCGTTTCGTAACCGATGCCCCTCTTGAGTAGCTAATTCTCCCATTTTTCCATTGTTCAGCTTCTTCCACAAACCTGTCATCTGTGACAATTGCTCTCTCATCTCTTGTTGAGCTCTTTCCATTCTTTCCATCTGAGTCATTTCTGTCTCTTCCATAGTCCAAAACTATCTCCAAAGTTTTTTAATGATCAAGCTATCTACACCAAATTTGTCATAACTCCAAAATTAGATGTCATGCTTGCCATGCTAATATGAAGCTTTTATTGTATTGAAATTGTATATCCACATGTAAAATAAATTTCAACCTTGTTATTATTTTACAATATCACAAGTCACTCATCAAAAGGAAAAAGAAAAATATAAACTGAAAATTGTTTTTGTTGTTTTTTTTTCTTTTTTTGGAAATAGTTATCGTTAACCTTATTATTCTTCTGTCAAGATTGTATTATACACATATGAATGAAATGAATGCAAACTTAGATAAAATCTTGTAACCTTCATATTCACATAGGAATTGTTTACAAGATTCAAAAATTCCTTACTAACTATCCCCTTATTCTAGTGCCCTCAACATTCAAAGCCTTTCAAAAACCAATTTCACAACAACGGCTACCCTTTTCACCCTCTAAATTCTAATCAAGTGTGGCATATTCCTGGTTGACCATTTCATGAAAAGTCAATCGATCTCCATTTGCTAATGATTCAACATGTAGTTGTTCTGGAAATGACAGCGACACTTGAAAATGAACCATTTCAGTCCCTCCAAAACTTTCAAGCATCTTCATAATCTTAGCTAGCTTTCCCTTTATCTCTTGTATATCATGTTAGCAAAATTCTTCTTGATTATTCTCCAAAGTAGTAAGTCTAGCTTCAAATTGATCTCCAATATCTTTGACTTTCTTTAATCCAAAAAGACAAATACTCTCCTTATTATGTGATGTGAATGCATTAATATAATGAGATATGCTATGCTAAAACTTAAGAATAAAAGAATCAAATTTTTTTCTCATTTAAATTCAATGAATTCTTTCTTTCTTTCTTTTTTCATTTTAGAATTTGATTATTTCTCCTCCTTTTTTTAAAAGAATAAATTTTCTTTTTTTCTTTCTTTTTCTCTTTTTTTTTAAAATCTTATTTTCACACCATAATTTATTTTCTTTAATTTCCTTTTTTATTTAATCTATTTTTAAAAGAATGTGACAATGCACTTACCTTTTATTTTCTCATCAAAATTCCTCTTTCTTTTTAATGTCTATGCATTAGTTTAAAAGAAATAAAAAACATTATTGTTATTTTTCAAATATTATTAAAGAATGAATGGATGTTTTCATGTTATTTTTGACAAATGATAGAAACTGAATAAGTCTTTGTTTTATTCTATAAAATTGTAAAAATGTGAAATTTTATTTGAAAACAAATATCTTTTGATTTTATGAGAGCATGAATTTGAAAAATCAATAGAGTTATGATATGAAAAAAGTAGTAAAATGTTCCCTCATGTGTCCTAATTTCAGGATAATTTCTACAAAAATCGGACATGGCTCTAGCTAAGATTAGCTTCTTAGGGCCTTTTACATGCTAGTTTAGGTCTCAAAAAGGTCAAAAGGTTCCTAAATTATATATTACTGTCATCCACACTGGACTAGTAGGATTTAATTTGAGTGAGAGTATTTCGCTTGCTATTGCGGAGGTGATTACCTCACGAGAGCAAAGGTACTCTACTCCCTCCTAAAAAGGACGGAACTCGGGTATAGAGCTCATGTGATGCAAATGCAAGTGCAAGTGTTTGCATGAGGGAACATGTCAGACTCAAATTAAATTATTATCTCTATCCTAAATGCCTCAATAATTTATTAACAACAAGTATATACAAATATAAAACAAAAAATAAATAACATAAAATGCAAATGCAAACCAAATTATTTTCAAAATCCAAGTGAATTAAGTTTAAATATCAATCAAAACTATTAAATTAAAACTTTGGATAACACATGATTAATGCATGGCTTGACCCTCAAAAAGCGTCACCAGCGAAGTCGCCAAGCTGTCGTAACGGCTTCGCGCTCGACGATTTTGAAAACATTTAAAAACAAGGGAGTCGCCACCAATCTTTTTTTGTAAGGTGTGATTGGCCACCTAAAAATATTTATCTTTTTAACAAAATCTCAAAATTAATTAAGTTTTATTAAAAAGATAATTTTTGGTCTGTGAAAACAAAATCGGGTTCGGGAGTACGGTTACGCGTGGGAAGGATTAACACCCCCACGATGCCCATTAAAAAACGGTATCACAATAATCATGTGTTATCCTTTGGTTTCAATAAAATGGTCTTAATTTAATATTTAAAATTAATTCTTTTTTATTCCATTTTTGAAGCATTTGATTATTTATCAAAATTATTTTTCATTTAAAAAAAGGTTAGATTTTGTTTATCGAAAGTGAGTGTGAACCCTTTTGTATTGAATAATTAAATTAAATACTCTAATACTTTTGGCAGCATTCGAAATAATTTTTCTCACCTAGAGATTTCTTAAGAATCACTACTTGTAACTTCTATAGAATCTCATCCTCGGAAAATTCACACTTGCTTCGAAAATTATTATGAATGCACATGATGCAAAAAAATAAAAATGATGCAAATGAATTTTTAATTTTGAGTTTCATTATTTATTTGTTGATTTATTTATTTCTTTTTTTTTAGCTTATTCATTTTCATTTTTATAAAAATTTAAATTATTGAAAAATTGTATTAAATATTCCAATACTTTTGGCAACATTTAATACGACTCTTCTCACCTAAGGATCAGCTAGGAATCACTACTTGTGACTTCCGTAGCATCCCATCATCGGACATTCATTTAATTGAATTTCATTATTTATTTATTTAATTTTCTTTGTTTTTTAAAAAAAAATTATTTGTTTTTATTTTCAATAAAAATTTAAATTATTGAAAAATTATACTAAATATTCCAATACTTTTGGCAACATTTAGTACAACTCTTCTCACCTAGGGATCAGTTAGGAATCACTACTTGTGACTTCCGTAACATCCTATCATCGAAAAGTATTTAATTAAATTTACATTTTCTAATCAATAATAATACTTAATGAAAATACAAATAAATGAAAATTTTTCAAAAACTTTTATTTGTCAACATGCACTAATTATAATAACAATAAAAACGATAATAAATGCACAATAATAATAATAATATAATAAAAATAATAATAATAACTATAATAATACAAACATAATAATAATAATGATAATAATAATATTTTTTATTTAATTTTTTATTATATTTTTTTATTTTTAATTTTTTTAATTAAATTATTTTTAAACAAAACAAATAAATAAATAAGTAAATAAACAAATGGGAAAAGGAAAAAAATACCAAAAAGGGATTTGGGCTTGATCAACCCAAAAAAGTAAAAAATCAGGCCCAATGGTCAAGGCCCAAGTCTAGCGGATCGGGGCGAGTCAAGCCTGGGCGAACGGGTCGCGAGCGGGTTGTCAGCCGGGTGTGCGGGTCGGGTCGGTTTAGGCGAAGCGGGTGGCACGCAAGTCTTCTTCCCGAGTTGGGTCGGTTCAACACGCGGGTCAGCCCTTTTTTCAACTATAAAATCCAACCTTTTTTATAATTCATTTTCTAACCAAAAAAAAAAAACCTCTCAGAGCCTTCAAAAGCCCCCTAGCCAGGCGATTTTCGACTGCCGCCTAGGCCGCCGTTCGTCGCCATCCGCCACCATCCGCCACCGTCGTCGGTGGCCAAAAATGAAAAAATTTTCCCTTTTCCGATTCCTTTTCGCCCACCCTTTCTCTTTTTCACCTTAGATTTCCCAAAAAATAACTAAAAAGCCTTAGATCTGGAGCTAAAGCCGTTGGCTTTCAAGCTCAGATCTGCCTTCTTCCACCGCCAAACTACCACTACACTTTAAGCCGAAATCTCTTTCTCTGGTTCTCTATTGTTGTTGGTTTTTTTTGTGTTTGTGTTTTTTTTTGCAGGTTTCAAAATTGATTTTAGGGTTTAGATCTGGGTTAGGGGGTTTGTTTTGGGTGTTGATGGTTGGTGGTGACGATGTTGGGGAGCTTGAAACTTAGGTGGTTTTCGGTAGTGGTTGTCTCGGTTTTAGGGTTTTTGGTGAGGGTATCTCAGTTTTGGGATGAAGGTTAGGCGATGGTGGAGAATTTTTGGGGCTTTGATGATGATGGGGGCTCTCGACAGAGGCAGAGGTGGTGAGGGAGTTTGAGGGTTTCGGTGGTTGCTGGTTTGAATGGGGGTTGATTTGGGTAGTGAGGATGATGCCGTGTTGATGGTGAGCCGAAGATAGGGAGATTGTAAAAGGCTTGGGTTTGGCCTCGGGCTGGTGGAGATGGGATGGCTGGCAGGAGTAGGAGGCTGGCTGGTGGACAGTGGTGGTGATTGATGGATTGATAAATAATAATAATAATAAAATAATAATAATAATAATAAAGTAATAGAAATAAAAATAAAATAAATAATATATAAGTAATATTAATAATAATAATAATAAAAGAAGAAAAAAATAATAATGCTAATAATGATAAAACAAATAATAAAAATAAAAACAAATACAAATATATAAAAATAATAACAAAAATGGGACAAAATTAGGTGTCAACAATTGCCTTTTTTTAGAGCACTACTGGAATACATTTTCCTCCGCATCAACTGAGCTAAATGCTTTTCAAGTGGAGTATGCCACTCTTCTCTTTAGACTTAAGGTCCTAATTGACTTAAAACAAGAGCTATAGGGAGAAATTACAAGATTATAGAGCCACTGAAGCCTTCTCTTAACCAAGAGGATCAAAATCGAATCTGGGTTAAGGCCGTAAAGGCACATCATCAAGAAGCGCCACAAAAGGAGGCATATATTCTTAACCGGTTTCATCAAATGTGATTTGTACCTAGCATGCTCCTGATTGGTCAAAGCTTGATCCAAGTGCTGGGGATTTCGAACCTTTTCTGAGGATAGATCTACATGATCTCACTGGCCTTTAGGAGTCTTTTCGTCGACCCGAAGTGGTCGAGGTTCTCACAGGCTTGGATGAAGATGATTTGGGTAATCCAGAGGCAAATTTTTCTAAGGATCAAGCTCCTGACATTATAGTACCTTAGGACACACACGCCTGGGTGCCTGTTAATATCGATATTCCTCTTGCTGCAAAGGTCAATATAGAATACACTTATTGTAATACAACTCTAGAGTTGAATGAATGAAAAATTCCACCTTTATTTTCCCACAGAGCTTACTATATATATGTATATAGTAAGCGCTCCCTAGTTCTTTGTGAAAGTGCCCAGTCTTTTATAAAGAACCCTTCGGCGACTACATATTGGCCTTACACTTATTTAAACTCATCTTAGACTTACTTCACGCACTTTTCGCTTCAAGTCCTTTTATTTCATTCATGGCTTACCTCACTCATTTTTCGCTTCAAGCCCATGTGTTGCCCATCTCGCGCATTTTTCGCTTAAGGACTTTTATTTCATTCACGGCTTACCTTATGCATTTTTCGATTCAAGCCCATGTGTTGCCCATCTCGCGCATTTTTTCGCTTAGGGACTTTTATTTCATTCACGGATTACCTCGCGCATTTTTCGCTTCAAGCCCATGCGTAACCTACAACGCGTATTTTTTGCTTCAGGCTTTTTCCTTTGAGTGCGTGGCTTACCTCGAGCATTTTTCGCTTCAAGCCCTTGCACTTTTTGCCTTCATGCATGACTTACATCACGCACTTTTAGCTTCAAGTTCATGCGTAGCCTTTTGTCTTTCATATGGTATTGCTCCCCAAGTTTTTCTTTGAGACAACTTTACTCTTTTAGTCTAAAAAGGACTTTTTGCTTGAGTGTTGTGCCTATCTCGCACTTTTTCTACTTAAGGATTTGTATGTTTGAGTTGCCCGCCGCGCGTATTTTTAGCTTAGGATTTTTTTTATTTTGCCTATCTCACGCATTTTTGGCTTAGGGACTTATGTTTGCCCGTCTCGCCCACTTTTGTGCTTAGGGACTTTAGATTTGCCCGTCTCGCACCCTTTTGTGCTTAGGGACTTTGGATTTGCCCGTCTCGCACCCTTTTGTGCTTAGCGACTTTAGATTTGCCCGTCTCGCACCTCCTGTGCTTAGGACTTTTGATTTGCCCGTCTCGCACCTCCTGTGCTTAGGGACTTTTGATTTGCCCGTCTCGCACCTCCTGTGCTTAAGGACTTTAGATTTGCCCGTCTCGCACCCTTTTGTGCTTAAGGACCTTGGATTTGCCCGTCTCGCATCTTTTTGTGCTTAGGGACTTTAGATTTGCCTGTCTTGCACCTCCTGTGCTTAGGGACTTTTGATTTGCCCGTCTCCTGCATTTTTCTCTTAGGGACTTTTGATTTGCCCATCTCGAACCTCCTGTGCTTAGGGACTTTAGATTTGCCTGTCTCGCACCCTTTTGTGCTTAGGGACTTTGGATTTGCCCGTCTCACACCCTTTGTGCCTAGAGACTTTAGATTTGCTCGTCTCGCACCTCCTGTGCTTAGGGACTTTTGATTTGCCTGTCTCACGCATTTTTCACTTAGGGACTTTTGACTTGCCTGTCTCGCACCTTCTATGCTTAGGGACTATAGATTTGCCCATTGCCAATTGTTGTTGCACAAAACAACAATGATTGGTTGCTGATGTCGGATTCTCGATCTTCGTGTCAAGCTGTCTCCTAGAATTCTGCAAGAAAGAAAACCATCAGGGGGCGCAAGGATTTTCCCCTGCGCACGCACTTTGATGCTTAAGTCAGACAGAGTTTGGCGGCATTTTAATAGGCAAATAGAGCTTAGGGTTTGAGAATGACACCTATGACCTATTTATAGGAGTTGTTTTACACGTAATTACCTTTAAGACCCACAGGATAAACGATAGCCCAATGAGTCATTTATGGCCCTTCTGAGTCCTCTTTCTTCTTGGGTTTAAAATATCATTTGGCCCAATGTTCTTCAGCTTGACTTATAGAAAAGCCCAGTAATCTTTGGTTTGACCCTCATCAATTGCTCCCCACTGTTTTGCAGGGTTTACCCTGCGAAAGAGTATATAAAGAATGGACTTTTCAAGTTCTTTTACTACCCTCTTTCTAGGATTATTACAAGAGTCTTTTCGTCTTCACTTGAGGGCTCAACTAGTGGACTTCATCATTATTTGTAATAGGAACAATGTTGTGTCATTATTTCTTTTGTTAAGTGCCTTTTCAAAACACTACCGGGATACATTTTTCTCCTCTGAGCTAAATGCTTCTCAAGTGGAATATGCCACCCTTCTTCTCAAATTCAAGGTCTTAGCTGACCGAAACCAAGAGCTATAAGGAGAAATTACAAGATTGCAGAGCCACCAAAGCCTTCTATTAGCCCAAGGGAAGAAAATCAAATCTGAGTTAAGGCCATGAAGGCGCATCATCAAGAAGTGCCACAAGAGGATGATTATGTTCTTAAATGGTTTCATCAGAGGTGATTTCTACTTGGCATGCTCCTGATTGGTTAAAGCTTGATCCAGATGCTGAGGATTTGGAACTTTTTTTGAGGATAGGCATTTATAAAGATCTATCTAATCTTACCAGCTCTTAGGAGCCTTTTCGTCAACCCGAGATGGTCGAGGTTCTCACAGGGTTGGACGAGGATGATTTAGATAATCCAAAGACTAACTTTCCTAAGGATCAAGCTTTTGACATTATAGCACCTCAGGACGTACATGCCTGAGTGCCTGTTAGTATCAATGCTCCTTTTGATGCAGAAGTTAATCTAGAGTGCTCCCAATTTTTTTTGTGAAAGAGCTTAGTCTTTTACAAACTGATCAACACATTTTAAAACTTATCTATAAAGGCAACTTCACATTTACCTTGTACTAATCTTGCGTAATAATCAGACTTTCCTCGCGCATTTTTCGCTTTAAGTCCTTTTATTTTATTCATAGCTTACCTTGCTCATATTTCTCTTCAAGCCCATGTGTTGCCCCTCTCGCGCATTTTTCACTTAGGGACTTTTATTTCATTCACGGCTTACCTCGCGCATTTTTCGCTTCAGGCTTTTTCCTTTGAGTGCATGGCTTACCTCGCGCAATTTTCGCTTCAAGCCTTTGCACTTTTTACTTTTTATATGTGGCTTATGCCACTCAGTTACTGCTTCAAACCCAAGCACTTCATGCATGACTTACATCGCGCACTTCTTGCTTTAAGTGCATGCATAGCCTACATCGCGCATTTTTCGCTTCAGGCTTTTTTTCTTTGAGTACGTGGCTTACCTCGGGCATTTTTCGCTTCAAGCCCATGACTTACATTGCGCACTTTGAGCTTCAAGTACATGCATAGCCTACATCGCGTGTTTTTCGCTTCAGGCTATTTTCTTTGAGTACGTGGCTTACCTCGCGCATTTTTCGCTTTAAGCCCTTTACACTTTATGCATGACTTACATCACGCATTTTTCACTTCAAGTACATGCGTAGCCTACATCGCGCATTTTTCGCTTCAGGCTATTTAGTTTGAGTACATGGTTTACCTTGCGCATTTTTCGCTTCAAGCCTTTACACTTTATGCATGACTTTTATCACGCACTTTTCGCTTCAAGTACATGCGTAGCCTACATCGCATATTTTCGCTTCAGGCTATTTAGGTTGAGTACATGGCTTACCTCGCGCATTTTTCGCTTCAAGCCTTTACACTTTATGCATGACTTACATCGCGCACTTTTCGCTTCAAGTAAATGCGTAGCCTACATTGCACATTTTTCCCTTCAGGCTATTTTCTTTGAGTACGTTGCTGACCTTGCACATTTTTTGCTTCAAGCCCTTTACACTTTATGCATGACTTACATCACGCACTTTTCGCTTCAAGTACATGCGTAGCCTACATCGTGCATTTTTCGTTTCAGGCTATTTAGTTTGCCCGTCTCGCACCCTTTTGTGCTTAGGGACTTTTCATTTGCCCGTCTCGTGCATTTTTCGCTTAGGGACTTTTAGTTTGCCCGTCTTGCACCCTTTTGTGCTTAGGGACTTTTAGTTTGCCCGTCTCGTGCATTTTTTGCTTAGAGACTTTTAGTTTGCTCGTCTCGTATATTTTCTCGCTTAGGGACTTATTTTTGCCCGTCTCGCACCCTTTTGTGCTTAGGGACTTATTTTCGCCCGTCTTGTACATTTTCTTCTTAGGGACTTATTTTTGCCCGTCTCGTACCCTTTTGTGCTTAGAGACTTATTTTTGCCCCATTTCGCGCATTTTTCGCTTCTAGCTCCCTTCTTTGGCCAGCTTTCGTTTTTTCTTCTTCTATTCCTGCAACATGTCTATCAAACATGGAGGATTATCATAGTACAGATAAAAATAATTGGCCTTGCATTTCATATTGTAGTATTTTCAATCAAATGGAACAAGTAACAACATAATTGCAACAAATGTTAAAACAATAATATCAAGTGTTTACCGCCAGTACAGTTCCAAGTTTTGGTTTTTGTGAAGTTTGTAAAGTACCAGTGATTGGTTTAGCCAGAAAATAAGGTCATCGTCGCTTGAAGATTTCGAGCTAATCTTCGAATTGAAATTCTTTGTTGACGCAAAAGTAGTACCTATACCTTATTCGGGCAGCCTATGGATTGATGACCAAAGGTGCCCATGCTTTGTCCCAACAGAGAGTGGAGACCAAAGGCAGAAAAGTCCTCGATGCCATCGAAATAAAAAGGAAAAAAAGGGTAAGACAGCTAGGAAGGCAGCCTTTGTCTAAATTAATGGCATTTGTGATGTCACGGAAGTGCACGCAGGTGCATCAAGCAGAGACAGTAAAGGGGTGATGGTCCAGGTAAGACGCCCCATTAGTGTTGACAGCAAGAAACGAGAGCTAGTTGCTTATGAGCTAGAAAAAAGCACTTAGCCAATTGCTTGGATGCAAGGTCAGCGAAGTCCCTTGCACATTGTTAAGCAAGGACATGTGGGTGGTAGCAGATTTGAGGTACCCTCATATTATGCTTTCGATTTTCTTGTCCACTCTAACAGTTGTAATCAAATTAGGCAGGTGTTCAAAGAAGGCACTAACCACTGTCTTGTAAGACAGCAAGCCAGGGAGAGCTTGGTTTAATATAGCGAATTGGAAGCAGCTTATGGTAAACTCGTGAAGGTAGATTGCTGGTTCCTATGAGTAAAGAACCAAGGCGTGACTTAGTGCACGAATAATGATTGACATCAGAACGTCCAAGCACTCGCACTTTATAGACTTTACAAAAACAAAAACTTGGAACTGTACTGGCGGTAAAACGCTTGATATTATTGTTTTAATATTTGTTGCAATTATGTTGTTACTTGTTCCATTTGATTGAAAATACTACATTATGAAATGGAAGGCCAGCTATCCATATCAATTTGATTCTATGCTCTTCTAACACAATACATTAGTTGATGTATGCATTACAGGAATGAAAAATGCGCAAGACGGGCAAAATATGTCCCAAAGCGAGAAAATGCACAAGACGGGCGAAAATAAGTCCCTAAGTACAAAAGGGTGCGAGACCGGCGAAAATAAGTCCATAAGCGAGAAAATATACAAAACGGGCAAAAATAAGTCCCTAAGCACAAAAGGGTGTCAAACGGGCAAAAATAAGTTCCTAAGCGAGAAAATATACAAGACGGGCAAAAATAAGTCCCTAAGCACAAAAGGGTGCGAGACGGGCAAATCCAAAGTCCCTAAGCACAAAAGGGTGCGAGACGGGCAAATCCAAAGTCCCTAAGCACAAAAGGGTGCGAGACGGGCAAATTCAAAGTCCCTAAGCACAAAAAGGAGCGAGACGGGCAAACATAAGTCCCTAAGCGAAAAATACGCGAGAAGGGCAAAATAAAAGTCCCTAAGCGAAAAATGCGCGAGGCTGGCAACTCAAACATACAAGTCCTTAAGAGAAAAAAGCGCGAGATAGGCACAACGCTCGAGCAAAAAGTTCTTCTTTGGACAAAAAAGTAACATTGTCTCAAAGAAAAACTTGGGAGCAATACCATATGAAAGACAAAAGGTATATTACGTTGCGACTCTTGGAATGGCTTTAACATTGTAATAACATAGCATATATTCTGTCACAAGCATACAAAGAAAAAAGCTTGAAGCGAAAAATGCACGACGATAGCATATATTCTGTCACAAGCATACAAAGAAAAAAGCCTGAAGCGAAAAATACGCGAGGTAGGCTACGCATGAACTTGAAGCGAAAAGTGCGTGATGTAAGTCATGCATGAAGGCAAAAAGTGCAAAGGCTTGAAGCAAAAAATGAGCGAGGTAAGCCACGCACTCAAAGGAAAAAGCTTGAAGCGAAAAATGCGCGATGTAGGCTACGTATGAACTTGAAGCGAAAAATGAGCAATGTAAGTCATGCATGAAGGCAAAAAGTGCAAGGGTTTGTAGCGAAAAGTGCGCGAGGTAAGCCATGCACTCAAAGAAAAAAGCCTGAAGAGAAAAATCCACGATGTAGGCTACGCATGGACTTGAAGTGAAAAGTGCGCGATGTAAGTCATGCATGAAGACAAAAAACACAAGAGCTTGAAGCGAAAAATGCGCGAGGTAAGCCACGCACTCAAAAATAAAAGTCCCTAAGCGAAAAATACGCGAGATGGGTAACACATGGGCTTGAAGTGAAAAATGCGCAAGGTAAGCCGTAAATGAAATAAAAGTCCCTAAGCAAAAAATCCGCGAGATGGGCAACACATGGGCTTGAAGCGAAAAATGAGCGAGGTAAGCCATGAATAAAATAAAAGGACTTAAAGCGAAAAATGCACGAGGAAAGTCTGATTATTACGTAAGATTAGTACAAGGTAAATGTGTAGTTGCTTCTGTATATGAGTTTAAAAATATGTTGATCAGTTTGTAAAATACTAAGCTCTTTCACAAAAAACTGGGGAGCACTTTAGATTAACTTCTGCATCAAAAAGAACAGGCACCCAGGCTTGTATGCCTTGAAGTGCTATAATGTCAAGAGCTTGATCCTTAGGAAAGTTAGTCTCTGGATTATCTAAATCATCTTCGTCCAAGCCTGTGAGAACCTCGACCATCTCGGGTCGACGAAAAGGCTCTTAAGGGCTGGTAAGATCAGATAGATCTTTGTAAGTGCCTATCCTCAGAAAAGGTTCTAAATCCTCAGCATCTGGATCAAGCTTTAACCAATCAAGAGCATGCCAAGTACAAATCGCATATGATGAAACCAGTTAAGAACATATACATCCTCTTGTGGCACTTCTTGATGATGCTCCCTCATGACCTCAACCCAGATTTGATTTTCTTCCCCTAGGCTAATAGAAGGCTTTGGTGGCTCTGCAATCTTGTAATTTCTCTTTATAGCTCTTGGTTTCGGTCAGCTAAGACCTTGAATTCGAGAAGAATGGTGGCATATTCCACTTGAGAAGCATTTAGCTCAGAGGAGCAAAACGTATCCCGTAGTGTTCTGGAAAGGCACTTGGCAAAAGAAATAACGACACGACGTCGTTCCTGTTACAAATAATGATGAATTCCACTAGTTGAGCCCTCAAGTGAAAACGAAAAGACTCTTGTAATAATCCCAGAAAGAGGGTAGCAAAAGAATTTGAAAAGCCCATTCTTTATATACTCTTTCGTAGGGTAAACCTTACGAAAGAGTGGGGAGCAATTGATGAGGGTCAAACCAAAGATTACTTAGCTTTTCTATAAATTAAGCTGAAAACCATTAGACTGAATGATAATCTAAGACCAAGAGGAAAGAGGACTCAAAAGGCCTATAAATGATCCATTAAATGACCATTTAAGTTGTGGGTTATAAAGGTAATTATGCGCAAAACAACTCCTATAAATAGGTCACAGGTATCATTCTTAAACCCTAATCTCTATTGGCTTATGGAAACCCTGCATGGATCTGTCTGACTTAAGCATCGGAATGCGTGCACAAGGGAAAGCCCCTATGCACTCTGACTTTCCATGTCGAATTCTCGATCTTCGTGTCAAGCTGTCTCCTAGAATTCTGCAAGAAAGAAAACCATCAGGGGGCGCAGGGGTTTTCCCTTGCGCGCGCACTCCGATGCTTAAGTCAGACAGAGTTTTGGCGTCATTTTAGTAGGCAAATAGAGCTTAGGGTTTGAGAATGATACCTGGACTGTGAGAAAGCCTAGTGCCATCGTTGCTTTGACAGAAGCTTCCTTCTTCCTTTCTTGCTGTGTGATTTTTATTTCCCTGATGTTTGCTGCCTTATTTTTTGTTATTATTTTTTTTTCTTAGAATTCTTGTTCCCTCTCTATTAGTCAAGTCAGCCAGCTTGTAAAAGGGATTAGCAACAAAAACACGTGCATAAAACTCCATGTTGATAAATTCCCATTTCAGGGGCCCAACTTCATTATCAGTATCATGCATGTCCCCACGATAGGCGCCACATATTCCACTTTTGTCTCGCCAGGCTTGTGCGAGAGGCAGCCACTCTTTCGCCCAACGTTGCTCTCATATTCCACTTTTGTCTCGCCAGGCTTGTGCGACAGGCAGCCACTCTCTCGCCCAAGGCTTGTCGCGTGTGTCAATGGTCACGTGAATTGCTCTTTCGAGTGAGCATCGTGCTAGCTTGTGATAGAGTATCTGTCGCATGTATGTGGGCATGAAACCTTGCGTGCGACAGACTGTTCTGTCGTGTGTATATATATTTATTATTATTTTTTTTATTTGTGCGCGACAGACTCTTTTATGTGAGCGTGAAACCTTGTGCGTGAGACCTTATGTGCGACAGACTGTTCTGTCGCCTGTATATATATATTTTTGCAGCGTTTCTATCGACAACCACTCAAAAGGACTTTTCTTCTTACTGTTCCTGTCGCAATTTTATCTCTCGCGAAACTAGCACTCTCTCACGGGTCTTCCGCACCCTTTCGCAAACTTTTATACATGGCTTTTTTGCTCATTTCCCACAAACGGCGTCAATTGTTGTTGCCCAAAACAATAATGACTTTTTATGAGGTATGAATATCGATCTACTTCTTAACCTGTCTTCAAGAACTCTGCAAGAAAGAAAATGATCTGAGGGCGCAGGGGCTTTTTCCTGCGCGCGCACTCCGATGCTTAAGTCAGACAGGATCTAAGCAGGGTTTTCATCAGCAAAATAGAGATTAGAGTTTAAAAATAATACTTATGATTTATTTATAGGAGTCGGTTTGTCCGTAATTAATGGATATTCCTGAGTCCTCTTTCTACTTGGGCTCAGTCTATCTTTAGGCCCAGTGATCTTTAGTTTGACTCATAACAAGGTCCAATAATTCTTGGTATAACTCTCATCAATCACAAAAGCCAACTAATTTTCAGATGCAACAATAAAAATTGTAAGTGGAGAAATGTATAATATATAAACTATGTTAAACACTTATCATGCCAAATATTCTAGTTCAAAGAAATTGTGCAAATATCGTACACATGGAGATAACAATATAAATATATACCAGTTATGCCAATTATAAGTATGCATTTTCAATATTTAATTGAAGTCTTACGAGTATTCGAGTAAAAAAATTAAAGATGAGAATACGATGGCACATTTCTCATTGGACCTAGAATTTGCTCGCTCACAGTCGAATTATGTGAGTAATTTGTCAATAGAGTATTGAATTTTTAATTTCAATAATTATGGTTAAAATATATTTGGCAATCTCCAATATAAAAAAGTGAAGTTAAAAATTCGAATAATTAACAATAGTGTAATCTGGTAGTAAATTTCTGGACTCTTAATTTCGGTTATTAAAACTAAAAAAAATCGATAATGTGTATAATTCTGTTTAATATTAGTCGTTTAGTTTTTCCTTTAATAATTTTTGAGTAATAAAAGAAAATTT
Source organism: Heritiera littoralis (assembly GCA_031772115.1). Classification (NCBI taxonomy): domain Eukaryota; kingdom Viridiplantae; phylum Streptophyta; class Magnoliopsida; order Malvales; family Malvaceae; genus Heritiera; species Heritiera littoralis. The sequence goes on along the minus strand of JAPDPK010000083.1, from coordinate 2,028,914 downwards.
CTTAGCATGTGGAAATAGCCTTATATTGTTAAATCCTAAAGGAATAATTCTATATAATATTGGTTCATTATTTTTTTCTTTAATAATATTTTTAGCAATAAAATGAAAAAAAAATGTTATTCAGGCATCTTATTAGTTGCGAGTGAAGAAGCTGAACAGATTTTAATGTTTTTATCATAGGCGTCCGCACTAGAATCTCTTGTTCATTTCTTTTTAAAAATAAAAAACAAATTCTTAGTTCTGTCATCGGTGCCTTGGTCAATATGTTTTTTTGTTTTCCCTCCTCCTTTTCCAGCTATATGATAGAAAAACCAATCCCTTCCATGATAAAGCATAAAATTATTTTCTGTATAATCATGGAATCTTGCTGCACTTATCTTAGCATTTTTCTCCATATTCCATGTCCCCTTTTTGTTATTTTTTGTTTCTCTTTATCAATACTACAAAGAAAGGTTGAAGCGAGCATATACGAATACAACCATATAAATATATATATATATATATATATATATATATATATTGAGAGATCTACTTACACATGTATTAAACAATTCATTTTACACACTTTTTATAGTTTCATATGTTATTAATATTTTTATAAACCAACTATTAGATTTAATAACCTATTCGTATCTATCATGCATGTAATTTTTAAATCAATATGATATAATTTATATTATTTTAATTGAGAATAACATTTTTTTAATATATTGTAACAGTTGAAATTTTATTATTATGAAATAAATAGTTAGATATCTTCGATTATAAACCTAAAATTTGGCATGCATAATCTACGTAAATAGAATATAAAACTCAACGGTTGGTTTATAAAAATATAAGCCATATAAAAAGATATGAAAGTGCGTAAAACTAAATTCAATTACATATCTGTAAGTGGATCTCTACTCATATATATAGGATAATTATTTCATACACCGCCAGTAGAGTTTTTTACTTCACAAATGATATTAAGATCATGACATATGTCTTATAAAAATATTAAAAATTTAAAAATAAATAAAATAAAACATGTATCATTATCTTAATCCCGTTTGTGAAGTAAAACAATTTTACTTGCAGTGTATGGAATAATTATCTATATATATATATATATATATATAATGAAAGATCCACTTTTTTAGTGTAAAATAAATTGTTTTACACATTTTTTTAACTTTATTTATGATTAATATTCGTGTAAACCAACCATTAGATTTAACAACCTACTCCTATCATATCTATCATGCACATTTAGTCAATTCAATATTCCTAGCATTTTAAAATCAAGATAGCATTATTTCTTTATATATTAACGGTTGAAATTTTATTATTATAGAACAAATAATTAGATATCTTCGATTAATTTGAAATTTGACGTGCATGATTTACGTGAATATAACGTAAAATTCAATGATCGAATTAAAAAAAATATAAATCATTTAAAAATATATAAATATGTAAAACTAAATTAATTTATATTAATATAAGTGAATCCCTCCCCTCTTTTTACACACACATATATATAATATATATATTTATATTTATAACAATCTGAGATATTTTCGTATTTTTTGTGTTTAATTTTTTATAGGATTTAGAAATGTATTTTTCATATCAATACATTCAGAATTTTAATAATTGAACGCGTTTTTATCAAGTAGTGATTAAAAAAAAAGGAAATTCATCCATTAATTTACCGTTTTAGTCTTTTGAATATTTAGCCTTGAATATTTTTTTTATCAAGATTTAGCCTTGAATTTTTTTTTTATCAAGATTTAGCCTTGAATTTTGATACAGGAGGCTGGCCAACTTTTCATGATAGAAGGTCCAATATGCAGTTATTATTAATTTATTATGGCAAATGTGTACCTAGAAACGTTGGCTGTCACTTTTCTTCTAATAAAAAAGAGATGGGAAATCATTGTCCCCCGTATTTGATATTAAATTATTTCTTTAATAAAGCCAATTAAAGATATCAAATACAAAGGCCACTACTGTAGTGTTAAATTGATGTAACATTTTTGGCTGGTTGGTCTTCATTTTGATAATGAAAGATGGATTATGATTTTTGTCTTTAAGACAATAATGAATTGCGTGGAGGGGCCATTTCACCACTCTTGTTTTGGAGGGGATTTGATTTTCATGTCAATGTTTCCATCCTCGATATAATCGCGAGATGATTCATGGTCAAGGCTCGAATTCTTACTCATTAGAGTCGTGTTGAAAATTTTTACAATAAAATCATAAATTTTAATTTTATTGTAAAGTCAATGTAAATCATATGATTGAACATAAATTTAAAACTATTAAATGTAAAATATGATAAAAATATCGTAAACATGTAATAATTAACGTAATTTAGTAACATTTGAAATGAATCAATTTAATTGTTAATTAATAAGAAATAAAACTTTTCTCTTTAAATGTTACTTACAAAAAAAAAACAGGTTCGAATCAAATATGAAATTTTAAAGACAAAAGCAAAACCCAATCTGTTTTAAATCGATCTCATTTTTAGTCAAAATCCATTTTACGGTTTAATATTTTTATTCAAATTCATAAAAAAAAAACAAATGATTTTTAATTTGGACAAATGATTCGATTCATGAATGGACCATCGTTCATCCAAATTAATATTCAATTGTTTGATCTCTTTCAATAATCAAGTCCAATTTGTATTTTGTACTGTACTTATTGCAATTATATTCTTCTACATAAACAAATGGCTAGTCACTTTCATTTGTAAACAGGAATTGAAAGCGATGGCTGAGATTGATAAAACAATTGTTTTAAATACTTGGCTACTGTAACCTTAATTTCATGTAAAACTGTTGGCTCCTTGATGATTTACTGACGGATGGATTTGCGGACGAGCCACTTGCTTATAGAATTTGATTTTTAATATCAAATCACAAATGTCTTCACGCCTTTAATTATTTACTTATTGTCACCTCTTTGCCTTTTAAAATCAGTTATGTAAGAGGTAAAAGAACAAAATAAATTAAAAATGCATTAAAAAAGGACAAAAACCTTTTTTGCTATTGTAAATAGTAAAATTAAATTTTATTTTCGCCCTTTTGACAAATAGTAAAAAGTGAAAAGGATAACTTTTTTTCTTAAAAAAAGGGAAAGACATAATTAGTTTAATGAAATAAAAAATCAAAATCTTAAAATGTTCAAACTTGATTCTACAACCCCTTTTCTAGGTAGTCTCTTTCTTTCTCTTTTAGTTGAATGTCTTTACTCTTTAGGATAAAAAGTAAAAAGTATGTACTTACATATATATATATATATATATATATATATATATATATTTACGTGATATTATTCACATAAACTTGAAATCTTATACTTCTTTGGTTTCATTTTTTTCATTTTTGGATGTTTTAAAATTATATTATTTTTTGAACAGTTAAAATTCTTAATTTTTTATATTTTAAAGTTTTTTATGATTTTTTAATCTTTTGACATTAAAATTCATGAAAGATAAATTTTATGAATTTTTTAATATTAAATACATAAAATTAATATTTTTTAAACTCCTAAAAAAGGGAAAAGATATATAATTTAAAACAAAAGAGAGTAATGTTGCGCGCGCACACACTCATATATACATATATATGCTCTTACTCACATTTTTTTTGAATAGTACAATTTCATTCAAGATTATAATCATAATCAGCATAGTACATTCAATGGATCGGTAACTTAATGAACTGGTAAATACAAAGAACAAAATGCCAACAACCTCTTGACCTAGTGGTTAAGGATGAGTTGTGGCATATTGTAAGTCTTGGATTCAAATCCAAGCATCTCCATCCTCAGTTATTTAATATTCCTCTTGTAACAAAAAAAAATACAAAGAACAATAACAAACTATAAATAACAATAACAAATTAAATATCAAACTTACACTTTATGGGACTTGATCCTGGAACCTCAAAAATCCTAGGGCTTCTTCCTTACCATTGAGCCAAGGCCTCATCGGCATGCTCTTACCCACATTTAAAAATGTATTAGAGCAATATATATAGAGATAGAAGAGAGATTTACTTATATTAATGTCATAAAATAATTTAATTTTTTATATTTTATTTATATTTAATCCAACCATGAAATTTTATATTTTATTTACGAAAATAATACAAGTCAAATTTTAAATTAATTGAAAATATCTAATTATTTGTTTGATAATAATAAAATTTCAACCGTTAATATGTATTACAAAATATATATTCTAGATTGAAATGATAAAAATAATATTAATTCGAAAATTAATGTGTATAATGAATAGGAGTATGTTGTTAAATTTAAAAATTAATTTGTAAAAACATTAATCTCACATAAATTACAAAAATTATATTTATATAATAACTGTTTTTTGGTGAAATATAATAATTTACTTTAGATTGATATAATTTAATCTCTCCTTAGACGTGTCTGCGGGCGGACAATTTTACAATTTGAGTTTAGTTCCGAATATCATGATGGAGATTAATATTGAGATAAACTAAAGTACCATTTGATACCTACCTTGCTAATGGCCAATAAGGTAACTCAATAGCATTTGATAATTGGTGTTAAACTATTGATAAAATCAACCGATACTGTTGGATTTATTAGTTTACTTGTCAATACTCAATAGCAATGTTTCAACACCAAAAAAAAAAAGCAATGTTTCAACCGTGAAAATATCTTAAACAAATGAGCATTACTTAAAAATTAAATAGTGAGTGACTTATAATTTATTTGTAGAATTAATTTTTATATAATAATGATATTAATTTAAACCATAGTGTTTGTCACTGTAAATTGTCATGATTTGATGGCCTTATCCATGTGGACCAATGAATGAATAGACCTTATTAGATGACAATTAGCCTGTTGGACCTCTATAAACAGAGTATTAGATATTATTTTATAATTGTCATCACAAATATTATTTTATGTGAACAAGTTTTATAAATTGAAACTTAATGAAAGAAAAGGAGGCAAACAATATTGTAGCTAGGAAGAAATATTGAGTAGTATTGATGCAAGCAAGAAGCTAGATGCTCCTTAAAGTCAAGAAGAAAATACTATTTTCTTTCTTTCTTTAAGGTATTGAGAACCTAATTAATTAAGGAATCATTTAATATCTTTTTTGCTTTTTGTTTTTAATTTTTTTTTTTGAAAATAGAAGTAGAAAACATTTTTACTAATGTTTTTCAATTTTTAAAAAAATGAAAAAAAAAAACAAAAATGAAAACGATAATTCCTAAAATTGTTGGAAGCACAATTTTTTATTTTTATTTGTTTTTAAAAACATGTTTTCAATTTCGATACTGTTAATCAAGTGAACAACATCTATGTATTAATATTCGTAATAAAAACTATAAAATGAAACGAATTAACTTTTAAATAATAGTAATATTAAATTTTAATATAAAATATAATATCTAATTGGAATAAAATAATTTATTAAAATTAACATAATAATTTTAAATATAAATTAACATAATTTATATAATTTTAAAATTAACATAATTTTAAAAGTATGAAAATGTAAAAAAAAAAATTAAATATAAATTACATGAAACATAATATAATATTATTTAATTTAAAATTGTATAATATTATTGAATACATTAGATATATTTTCAATAATATAATTTAATATAATTACTGTATATTAATACTATTATTGAGTACTATTATTTAATATAATTAATTATTATTTTACTTAACAATAATGTTTCATATTATATTTTTTCAATTAAATTTAAAATATATCAATGTTGCTATTAAATATTTTAATATTAAAATTAAGAAATACAAAACATTAAATATATTATTATTTTATTTGAAATTTAATATATTTTATTAATTAAATAGTTTATTATAAATTAATTAGCTGAATATATTATTTAATAATTAAAAATTATTAAAAGTAAATTAAATAATATTATTGAATATAATTTAATTTTTTATTAAGTCATATTATTATTTAATATATAACTTAGAACTTGATTAATTTCTATTATTATCTAATAAAATTTCATATTAAATAATTTTATTTAATATTAATTTTTTATTATTTGTTGAAATTATTATTTGTGAAGACCAAGAATTTTCGAAATAAATATAAGGTATCCGAGAAATTTAATTTGGATAAATGGAAATCCAAATTAAATAAGAAGATGGAGAAATAAATTTGGATATAAAGAAATCCAAAACTTAATAAGAAATAAAAATATATATTTTGATAGATTTATATAATGATATTATATAAATACGCTTTTGATAAATATATATTTATACATGGAATAAATACATATGTATTTTATTATACATTTATGTATATATGTAATATATATGAAAAATATATATATAGTACTTTAAAATCGAAGTGTATATATATATATATATATATAAATGGTTTATATGAAAAATATATAATTATATATATGTTTAATATTTTGATATATATATAATTATAAATATATATAAAAAAAAGAAAAAAAAAAAAGAAAGGAGGGAATCGGGATATACCCGATTCCCATGTTTTCTCCTCTGTTAAAACAGAGGAGAAAACGTAAAAGCAAAAGAGGAAAAAGGCGAGCCGGCCGGCGCCGGGAGGAGGAAGAGACGACGTCGCCGCCGGTGAGCCGAGGAGAGGAAGCTGACGCCGGTGCCAACGGCGGGAAAGAAAAACGAAAAAAAAAACAGAAGCGAAGCGGAAATGGGAGAAGAGAAAAAACCGAAGGAAAAGAGAAAAGAGGAAAGTGGCGGTGCCGGCCGGTCTAGGCACCGCCACCCCAACCCCGAGCTCGGTGGAGCTGAGGGGAAGCAAAAGAAGACCACTGGCGAGGCTACGAACGGCGGAGGGAGGAAGAAACGGAGGAGAAAGGAGCCGAAACCCATGCCACCAGATCCGGTGCCGTCGCCGGTGATGGGGCCAAACGGAGACCAGATCCGGCATCCTCGCAACTTCGGCAAGCTGTGGAGTGGCCGAACCGCCGGAATGGGTGGCCGCCGGTGACCGAACCGGCCAGCAGAAGATTGAACCGGTCCGACCCGATCCGACCCGCCTGACCCGGTTCGACCCGATCCGACCCGCCTGACCCGGTCCGACCCGAACCCGACCCGACCCGATTCAGGAAAAAGAAAAGAAAAAGAAAGAAAGGAAAAAGAAGAAAAGAAAAAAAAAAAAGAGAAAGAAGAAAAGAAAAGAAAAGAAAAAGGAAAAAAGGAAAAGAAAGAAGAAAAAGGAGAAGAAGAAATGGGTAAGAAAAATTAAAAGTTTTGCTATATTTCTATAGAATTTATTATAAATTGTTGGATTATTTTCTAAATGAAAATATGTCTCAATTATTGAAATTGTAGCAAAAACGGAAATGAGACGAATGGTGGAGTTCGGCAAGGCTCGAAAATCGGAAAGTGCGCTAAGCTTTGGCGAACAAGTAAGATACTTTTATAAAGCATTAGTAGCATCATATTGTATGTGGGATTTATGATTTTTATATAATGCATTGATGAAACGATTTTTATGGAATTGTGATATTTTATATATGATGCATTAATTTAATTGATATTAAAAATGCTAAGAGGACCCACAACTGATGGTGGGGGTCTTAGTAAGAGGTAAAATTGGTGAGAATCAACGGCTGCAAGTATAAATTGTGTTTCCCTTGCAGGAGGTTAGGGGAAAATTAAGCCGTTATGCTGCCGAAATTTTTAGGAAAATAATTGAGGAAAAAGATTAAGTTTCTCACATAAATGGAATCTTGGAGATAATTATTGAAAATAAATATTGAAAGGATTTTATAGTATTACCGAAAGAGTTTGATATTGAAATCGATGAGAAGATAGATCGTTGAAAACGATAATGTGGTGAATAGATTGAGGTTGAATTATTAATTAGACGGATCACGGATAAAAGTGATGATAATTATATGATGTAGCTTGGAAGAGAAGATCACAGTTGAAATTTCGATGGTCGAATGATTGGATTGTGAAGTTATTAACGGAGTAATGATTTCCAAATTACCGAGTCCGGTTTCATGATTTTGAAATAATTTCGAAAGTGATAATATGGACAAATTCGAGAGATTTAAATGGAGATTTAATTACGACACAATCCGATCAATTATGGATTCAAAGAAATGAGTGATAAATATGTGAAAAGATGATTGTGCTTATAACCTTAGAATAGATCTTGAATAATAAGATCGACAATTGCATAAGTTCGGATAAAATCATAAAGGCCACATGAAAATGGATTTGAGGATTTAGATATGATTTTGTGATAGTAAATGAAAGTGAACCTCAAATCGAAAATGATAAACATGTATCAATAGATCAAATCATAAATGGATTTGATAAGTGATTATCGATTTTGTGATTCTGTTATCCTCGATGTCGATTCTGGAACAGATATTGAAGGATGATATTATTATTTGCATAAATTCGGTAACTTAATGACTATTGTAGAAATTGATGTTTAAATGCTTATCAAAACTTAGAGGATTCATACTAATGATGCGATCCTAATATTGATGTTGAAGTGTATAAATGATTATAATAGTCAATGACGATCAAGAAAGGGTATTGAATACCGAATGGTCTGAATACCAAGTGATTTGATTTCCAAATGAATTGAGTACTGAGCAAATTGAATACTGAATTAGATGAATAGTGAATGAATTGTATAGTGATTTATTGGTTGACAGAAAGAAAGTCTTGAAATCGAATAATTGATGGTGATAAAGTTAAATGAATCGCTTTAGAGTATTTGATGGAAACATTACCGAAGTTGCATACTGAAATGTTTTACAGCATCGCATTTAAGCATGCCTTCTTGCAACTTGAAACATTTTAATAATGTTTATATGAATACTGAAAAGTATTGATTTGTTTTGAAATGAAAGTATATGGTAAATATATATATTTTTTTTTATATATGAAGTCTCATACAGAATTTTACCATATACCTTACATGATATTGAAAAGAAAGCTATAGATTTAAATGTTTTATGAGACTGTAGGCACCCTAAAAGAATTAAATTCAATAAAGCATAGTGGAAACCGCCTAATTGGAGCTTTGCTCATTAGGCAGATAGATATGCTTGTCCGACAATAGTCGTGGACAGGTCTCAGTCACGCCTGATCAGTGGGGCTGAGAGAGATGAGGTCTATGGCCATAGATAGCGCCCTAGTTGGTTTCCAGGGGACGATGATATGATTTCACTGCTAGCTACAGTGATTTAAGTCTTTATTGATAGAGATGATAGGGATCTAGCCTAGTCTCTAATTGATATGATATGAAGTCTAGAGTATGATTTTATTGATATGAACTCTAGACTTGACATGATTTATACTGTACATGAAACAGATTTGAAATGAAATATGTTTTGAAACAGTACATGTTTTAAACATGTTTTAAAAGTCCATGAGATATGATTTCGACACTTATATGATTTATACGAAAATTTGTGTCGAACATGGCATGATATGCGGTCTAGAGTATAGTTTGATTTGATATGAACTCTAGACCTGATATGATTTACAGTATATGTTTTAAAAGTATATGATAAATGATTTCGACACTGATATGATTTATATACGATTTCGTGTCGAATTTAAAATGATATGCGGTCTAGAGTATAAATCGATTTGAAATGAACTCTAGACCTGATATGACTTATAGTATATGAAAAATGTTTTAAAACCGCACATGTTTTAGACATGCTCTGAAAATGAATACATGAATTGAAATTGAACATGTTTTTATCATGCCATAAAGGTAGACTTGAATGAATTGAAAATTCATACGTGGAGCATGTTCTAAAGTACATATGACACGATTAGAGATGATAGCGGTTTATACAGTAAAGTTACATAATTGGATATTAAACCTTGACATGATAATATGCTTTGTACACGAGTTTCATGATAAATGTCATGACTCGACATAAATGATATTTCATCTAGACGATGACATGATATGATATATGAACATATGATAGATATGAAGAGAATTGTGAACTTACACTGTGGTGATCATGATTTCTCTATAAGGAAAAGTGATATGAGATGATAAATTACAGGAGTACGATTATGAAATATAAAGTGAATTGATATGGTGCTTCAATTGGACATGATGTACTCCGAGATAGAGGAAAATATATACTAATAGTATATGACATTCAATTTGGATACGACAGATTGTTGTGCGATGCACTATAGTGTAAGGACAAGAAGACTGAAAAGTGATTATGATGATAATTTTAAAAGTATAAGTGATAGACATATGACAAGAAATGAGATAATGATATGTTATCGATGAGAAAGGATTAACTGTGATTGCAAATTTGCAAGTTTCAAGCATTGCAGATTAAGACAGTGTAATCCTACTCTTGTATTTATATTAGTATCTTACTGAGCCGTGGTTTTGCTCACCCCACTAAATTTCATCTCTTTCAGATTATTGAAGTTAACATCTGCCATGTGAGCTGCTCAGTGGGCATCGAAGACTGTATATGGACTTGGTACTAATCTTCTAAAGTATATGTTTCTTATAAATTACTTGTTTACATGTATGACTTTAATTGATGCACAGTACATATTTTGTTTAACAAGTCGGGATGTAACTAAGAACCGTTTCCGTGGTTGTTTAATATTTAAATGGAATGAGTTTAAGTCACCTAAATAGTATAGTAACTACACTGACACCGAATACAAACCTTAAAATGAAAAAGAAAAATTTAGTCCATAAATTTGTAGACTAAGAAAAGTATAAGAATCAAGTGAAAGTCGCGATCTTCGGGTCGTGACATTATTAAAGAATTATATCATTTTAATATTATATTCGATGATAATATTTATTTAAATTATATTAAATTCTAACATGATTAAATGATGATATTTAATATTACTACTACATACTATAAATAATACTATTTAATATTATATAGATAATATTATTTAATATAAATTTTATTTATTGAATATAATTATTTTCATTTAATTTTAAAAATTTTATTTTGTGATTGAATTATTATATTTGAAACAGTTTAAATATATTATTTTCAATTTGTAACAACATTAATTAAATATGTTTTATGTTTTCATAATTTTGAAGAAAATTTTTTTTCAAACAAGTAATGTTTGATGTTACCCCTCCTTAGAGGTCTAAGATTTGATTCCCCCTTTCTCTTGTATCTTCATAGGAAAAAAACAATTTTTGAAAATAAAAATAAAAAACAAAAAAAGATCTCAAATGAATTCTAAATAATAAACCTTAATCAATAACCTCTAAATATGGAAATTATTTTTTAAATACTTAGTCTTTCTATATTTTAATGTATTCTAATTAATTTTAATATAATCATATATTTATTAATTATAATATTAAATATATTAAAATTAATTGTTCATCGACTATATATTATAAACTTATTAGAATATCACTTGTGCGATGCTGCGAGACTAACACTTATATTTTTATTTTTAAATTTATGAATAATTTTTTTATATCAAAGCTGAAAATAGCGTCCATGAAAAACAGTAACATCAAATCAAAAAAATAGCGTCCATGAAAAAAATAGCGTCCATGAAATTTTTTTATATCACTTGTGCGATGCTGCTGCATAAAATCAAAAAAATCCTTTTTTTTTTTGGATTTTCCTAATGACAAATAGTAAGCTACACATTTTGGACAAAATTGTCGTAAGGATTTCGCGCTCGACGATTTTGAAAACATTTAAAAAACAAATAGAGTCACCACCAATCTTTTTTTACTAGGTATGATTGGCCACCTAAAATATTTCTTTTTAACAAAATCTCAAAATTAATTAAGTTTTATTAAAAAGACAATTTTTGATCTGCGAAAACAAAATCGGATCAGAGAGTACGGTTACGCGTGAAGAAGGATTAGCACCCCACGATGCCCGTTAAAAAACGGTACCATAATAATCATGTGTTATCCTTTAATTTTAATAAAATGATCTTAAATTAATATTTAAAATAATTCTTATTTTATTGCAATCTTTTTATTCAAAATCATTTTTTATTTGTAAATTTATTTTGTTTTATTTTAAAAGGTTAAACTTTATTTTCGAAAGTAAATGTGAACCTTTTTGTATTGCATAATTAAATCAAATACTCCAATACTTTTGGCAGCATTTGAAATAATTTTCCTCACCTAAAGATTTCTTAAGAATCACTACTTGTAACTTCTACAGAATCTCATCCTCGGAAGGGCTCACACCCATTTCGAAAATTATCATATATATTAAAATAAGTTTTACTTTGAAAATAAATATGAATCCCTTTTATTGAAAAATTAAATTAAATATTCCAATTGTCACGACCCAAAGGCCGCGGCTTTTCTTTATACTTAGACTTTTCTTAGTCTACAAATTTATAGACTAAATTTTTCTTTTTCATTTTAAGGTTTGTATTCGGTGTCAGTGTAGTTACTATACTATCTCGGTGACCTATAGTTATTCCATTTAAATATTTAACAACCATGAAAACGGTTCTTAGTTACATCCCGACTTGTTAAACAGAATATGTACTATGCATCAATTTAAGTCTTACATGTAAACAAGTATTTTATAAGAAACATATACCTCAGAAGACTAGTACCAAGTCCATATACTATCTCCAATGCCCACTAAGCAGCTCACATGGCAGATGTTAACTTCAATAATCTGAAAGAGATAAAATTTAGTGGGGTGAGCAAAACTACGGCTCAGTAAGATACTAATATAAATACATGAGTAGGATTACACTGTCTTAAACTGCAATGCTTAAAACTTATAAGGATGCAATTACAGTTAATCCTTTCTCATCGATACATCTCATTATCACTTCTCATTTTCACTTTTCATTTCATAATCATACTTTGGTATGCTATCATCTCATATCAATTCTCATATTTACCTTTCATTTCGTAAACATATTTCTGTATTCTATCATCTCTTATCGATTCTCATATCATCTTTTATCGATTCTCTTATCATCTCTTATCCATTCTCATATCGTGGATCATGATCACGGTGGTACGAAGTCATAATTCTCTTCGTGTATTTCTGTGTTCATGTTTCATATCATATCATGACATCATATAGATGAAATATCGTTACCACCGAGTCATGGTACCCTTCATATATTCTTCATGTTTAATTGAGATATCGTATCGAGTCACTTTACATTTAACAATCATATTCCCGTCTTATATCAATTCAAATCACTTATCATATGGGAATTTATGATCACGATAGAGTAAGATCAGAATTCTCTTCATATCAATCTTATGTTCATGTATTATATCAGGGTTTAATATGCAATTCATGTAATTTTTCTGTATAAACCACTATCATTTCAAATCATATCATATATACTTTAGGACATGCTCAACATATGAATTTTCAATTCATTTCAAGTTTGCCTTTAAGGCATAATAGAAACATATTCAATTTCAATTCGTGTATTCGTTTTCAGAGCATGTCTAAAAAATGTGCGGTTTTAAAACGTTTTTCATATACTATAAATTATATCAGGTTTAGAGTTCATATCAAATCAATCTATACTCTAAACCGCATGTCGTTTCAAATTCGACACAAAATTGTATATAAATCATGTAAGTGTCGAATTCATTTATCATATACTTTTAAAACATTTACTGTAAATCATATCAGGTCTAGAGTTCATATCAACTCAAACTATACTCTAGACCGCATATTATGCCATGTTCGACACAAAATCACATATAAATCATATAAGTGTCGAATTCATATCTCATGGACTTTTAAAACATGTTTAAAACATGTACTGTTTCAAAACATATTTCATTTCAAATCTGTTTCATGTACAGTATAAATCATGTCAAGTCTAGAGTTCATATCAATAAAATCATACTCTAGACTTCATATCATATCGATTAGAGACTAGGCTAGATCCCTATCATCTTTATCAATAAAGACTTAAATCACTGTAGCTAGCAGTGAAAATCATGTCATCGTCCCCTGGAAACCAACTAGGGCGCTATCTATGGCCATAGACCTCATCTCTCTTAGCCCCACTGATCAAGCGTGACTGAGACCTGTCCACGACTATTGTCGGACAAGTATATCTGCCTAATGAGCAAAGCTCCAATTAGGCGGTTTCCGCTATGCTTTATTGAATTTAATTCTTTTAGGGAGCCTACAGTCTCATAAAACATTTAAATCTATAGCTTTATTTTCAATATCATGTAAAGCATATGGTAAAATTCTGTATGATATTTCATATATCAAAATATATATATCTACCATATACTTTCATTTTAAAACAAATCAATACTTTTCAGTATTCATATAAACATTATTAAAATGTTTCAAGTTGCAAGAAAGCATGCTTAAATGCAATGCTATAAAACATTTCAGTATGCAACTTCGGTATTATTTCCATCAAATACGCTGAAGCAATTCATTTAACTTTATCACCATCAGTTATTTGATTTCAAGACTTTCTTTATGTCAAATCAGTAAATCACTATTCAAATCATTCAAGATTCATTTCATTCAGTATTCAGATTGCTCAATACTCTAATTATTTAATAACTAGATCACTTGGTATTCAAACCATTCGGTATTCAATATCCTTTTTCGATAATTATCGACTATAATAATCAATTGTACTTTTATTACCGATACTAGAACCACATCATCAGTGTGAATCCTCTTAGTATCTATGAGCATCTAAATATCATGTTTCCATATAGCCATCAGGATACTGAAATTATGAAATACTAATATCCTCATTCGATATCTATTCCAAAGTCGACATCGAGGATCGTAGAACCACAAGATCAATAATCGCTTATCAATTCCATTTATGGTTTGACCTATTGGTACATATTCAGAATTTTCGACTTGCGGTTCAATTTCATTCACTATCATAAAATCATATCACAATCCTCAATTCACTTTTCATATGGCCTGTAGAATGTAATATCATGCTAAAATTATCTATAAAACGTCCTCAATTCGATTTTTGATTGGCAATTTACCACTTAAAAGAATTTGCCAATTTCCACTATCAAAAGTGTTTCAATCATTTGAGTCGCCTTGCGACTATCCATATTATTGCAAAAATATCAGCTCACATCTATTTAACATCGATATCACAATCATACCACTAAGACGGTCCATTTATTTGAATCTATCAATTCTATAATCGTCACTCGATTGATAATTCTGCCATTCTATCATTTGACCATCTAAATCACAACTTCGATTTTTCTCTTTTAAGTTGTATCATATAATTATCATCACTTTTATCTGTGATCCGTCTAATAATTAATTTCACCTCAATCTCAACTTGATACCATTTGTGATATTAAAATCACTTGATTTATCAATTCTACAAGGTTTAGACCATATAATTCATCACATTATCGTTTTTAATGATCTATCTTCCCATCGATTTCAATATCAAACTCTTTCAGAAATACCATAAAATCCTTTTAATATTTATTTCCAATAATTATCTCCAAGATTCCATTTATGTGAGAAATTTAATCTTTTTCCTCAGATATTTTCCTAAAAATTTTGGCAGCATAACGACTTAATTTTTACTAAGCCTCCTGCACGGAAAACAGTTTATAATTGCAGCCGTTGATTCTCACATTTTCTTTATCTCTTACTAAGACCCCCACCATCAGTTGTGGGTCCTCTTAGCATTTTTAACATCAATTCAATCTATAAATCATATAAAAATTTTCACAATTCCATTTAAATTCATTCCATCTATGCATCATATAAAAATCATAAAATCCCACATACAATATGATGCTACTAATGCTTTATAAAAGTATCTTACCCATTCGCCAAGCTTAGCGTACATTCCGATTTTCGAGCCTTGCCGAACTCCACCATTCGTCTCATTTCCGTTTTGCTAAAATATCAAAAATCGACATATATCTTCATTTAGAAAATAATCCGAAATTTCTAATAAATTCCATAAATTCAAAGGGAACAAAAATGAAGTCTTTCGGTTCCTTACCAATTCTTTTTTTTTCTTTTCTTTCCTTCCTTTTCTTCCCTTTCTTTTTTTTTCTTTTCTTTTTCCTTTCTTTTCTTTTCTTTCTTTTCTTTTTTCTTTTTTTTTTTCCTGGCCTGAACCGGTTCGGACCGGTTCAGTTATATGGTCTAAACCTTGTAGAATTGATAAATCAAGTGATTTTAATATCACAAATGGTATCAAGTTGAGATTGAGGTGAAATTAATTATTAGACGGATCACAGATAAAAGTGATGATAATTATATGATACAACTTAAAAGAGAAAAATCGAAGTTGTGATTTAGATGGTCAAATGATAGAATGGCGGAATTATCAATCGAGTGACGATTATAGAATTGATAGATTCAAATAAATGGACCGTCTTAGTGGTATGATTGTGATATCGATGTTAAATAGATGTGAACTGATATTTTTGCAATAATATGGATAGTTGCAAGGCGACTCAAATGATTGAAACACTTTTGATAGTGGAAATTGGCAAATTCTTTTAAGTGGTAAATTGCCAATCAAAAATCGAATTGAGGACGTTTTATAGATAATTTTAGCATGATATTACATTCTACAGGCCATATGAAAAGTGAATTGAGGATTGTGATATGATTTTATGATAGTGAATGAAATTGAACCACGGGCCAAAGTGAGTGGGTCATGATCAACGCAACTTGTGTGATCGGACCTAGGAAAGTCCCCGAGTTCAACTCTGCAGAGATGCAGGCTCGGAAACGAGTAATCTTTGAGTCGAAGAGGTTTAGGCTGAGACAAGTGTGGAGCTTTCGACCTCTTCGCCTAAGCAATTGGCTGAGTTATACAGTTATTCACTTGGTTCCTTGTGGACTAACAGAACGGGGCTTATGGTCCTGTGGTTCCCATCTTTATAGATCATTGAAAACGATAATGTGATGAATTATATGGTCTAAACCTTGTAGAATTGATAAATCAAGTGATTTTAATATCACAAATGGTATCAAGTTGAGGTTGAGGTGAAATTAATTATTAGATGGATCACAGATAAAAGTGATGATAATTATATGATACAACTTAAAGATGCCAATCGATGGCCTATTAAAACGGATTGGAAACCGTTAATGAATGGTATCGATACGGTATAGAAGAATTGAGTATCACCTTAAAGGAATAGAATATGAATGATCGAGAATGATTGATTGTGGCAGTTATATGGAAGATAATGGAATGATTGTATGGAATATGATCGATATGTGAATTGAAAAGGATTGAAAGAAGTAAAGAAATAGCCAACGAAAAATGATCGAACCCAAACATATGGCTCGATTGAAAGTACAATCCTACTTTAATTACGAAGATTATTGGAAATTGAAAATATGATTTCGAGTTATAAGGGAACATGAATATGAAGCAGTTTTCAAATTTAAGATTGAAAGTGATTTCGCTTTGGTTATCACATCAAGATGTAATAAGAATACTACGTGGAAAGAGATATAGAGAAAAGATGATTGATAAATGTTGCATTTATGGGAAGAGATAATTAACAGTAAAATTTGCAGTGAGGTATGGGCCACTAGGATACGGGCCTCACAATAAAACGCGCGTTTTATTGTGGGGCCCCGGTTCTCGTTGGTCCGGTCCCACTCAACCGTATTGTCCGCTCTGGAGTGCACCTGGGGCCACCGCGCCACATGGCGTGCACCCACAGGCCAACGCTCCTCACGGATTTCTTTCGCGTCCCGGAGGGTTCAAACACTTGATCTCAATCAAATGTCAAACACCTCCTACCATTGGACCTCAATCAAATGTCAAACACCTCCAACCATTGGACCTAGGTCCAATGGTAGGAGGTGTTTGACATTTGATTGAGATCAAGTGTTCGAACCCTCCGGGATGCGAAAGAAATCCGTGAGGAGCGTTGGCCTGTGGGTGCACGCCATGTGGCGCGGTGGCCCCAAGTGCACTCCAGAGCGGACAATACGGTTGAGTGGGACCGGACCAACGAGAACCGGGGCCCCACACCAATATTTTTGGCAACATTTAAAATAATTCTCCTCGCCTAGAGATTTCTAAAAAATCACTACTTGTGACTTCTAGAGAATCTCATCCTCGGTAGGTTCACAATTTTAAATTTACATGAATGCATATGATGCACACAGATAATGAATGATGCACATGCATTTTTATTTTCTTATTTAATATATATATTTTTATTATTATTATTATTTTTGAAATATTATTTGTTTTTATTTTAAAAATTCATGTATTGAAAAATCACACTAAATATTCCAATACTTTTGGCAACATTTAGTAGACTCTTCTCACCTAGAGATCAGTTAGGAATCACTACTTGTGACTTCCGTAACATCTCATCATCGGACGATTTATTCAATTAAATTTAGATTTTATTATTATTTTCCTTTTTCTATTTTCTTTAAAAAAATTATTTATTTTTATGTTTAATAAAAAAATTAAATTATTGAAAAATCATACTAAATATTTCAATACTTTTGGCAACATTTAGTATAACTCTTCTTACCTAAGGATCTATTAGGAATCACTACTTGTGACTTCCGTAACATCCCATCATCAGACAATTTATTCAATTAAATTTCATTATTTATTTTTTCTTTGTTTTTTTTATATTTTTTTATACATTTTCTAGTCAATAATAATTAACGAAAATACAAGTAAAAGAAAATTTTTTCAATTTCTTATTTTGCAACATGCACTAATAATAATAATAATAATAATAATAATAATAATAATAATAATAATAATAATAATAATAAAAGCACAACAACAACAACAACAACAACAATAATAATAATAATAATAATAATGACACAATAAAAATAATAATATTAATAATAATAACAATAACCAAAATTATTAAAATTAAAATAAATATACCTAAATGGTCTTGGGCTTTACAAAACCCAAGGAAAAACTTGCAAAATGGCCAAGCAAAGACAGCCTAAGAGGGGTCCAAAATTCGCGGGTTGGAGGCATGCAGTTGAGGCCCAAAATTGGTAGGCCGGATCGGGTCGGGCGGATCAGCTGGATGACGCGCGGGTCCTTCTTTTCTTGAAGCGGGCGGGCTCGTGGACCCCGGGTCGGATCCGGTCCACGCGCGGGTCAATTTTTTTTTTTAACTATAAAATCCAAACCTTTTTTTTTCATTTCATTTTCTTCTCCTTTCACAAAAAAAATTCTCAGAGCTCTCAAAGCTCTCCCGGCCAAGCGATTTTCGGCCCTGCCGGATCTCCGTCCGCCACCGTTATCCGCCGTCGGCGGTGGCCAAAAATAAAAAAGTTTTCCCTTTTCCGATGCTCCTCAACCTCCTCTTTCCGATTCTGACCTTCGATTCACTCAAAAGCAACCCTAAATCCCCATATCTGAACCCCCCGAAAAGACCATTCACTTTTTCTTTTTTTATTTTTGGTTGATGGGTTGGCTGTGGTTTTGTTGTGCTTTTTGTTTGCTTTTTTTTGCAGGTTTAGGGGTTTTAGATCTAGGTCTTTGAAGGGGTCTCGGGTAATGGTTGGTGTTTGGGATTTCGATTTTTGGTGGGGACGGTGACTCGGTGATGGCGTTTGGTATTGGGTTTCCGGCCGGCTGTGTGTAGGGGACCTGATGGTTCGGGTGATGGTAAGGGAGTGAGGCCGAGGGATGGTGAGGTCGAGGAAGAAGCAAAAATCAAAATGCCGACCCCCTTCTCCCCCTCTGGTCTGTAGCTTATACTTTGGTCACCAATGGTCACTGGTGTGACGGGATATTGCGAAGAGTGGTGTGCAGGTGTTGAGGAGATAGAAATCCAGCTAGCAGGGGGTAGGTGACAGTGGCGGTGGCTGGTGAGGATGGTGGCTGATGGACAGTTGATGGGAAATAAGACAGATAATAATAATAATAAAAATAATAATAATAATAAAAATAAAAATAATAATAATAATAATAATAATAATAATAATAATAATAATAATAATAATAATACTAATACTAATAATAATAATAATATAAATAATAACAAAATAAATAATAAAGATGAAAATAAAAATAAAAATAATAAAAATAATAATAATAATAAAACAGATAATAACAATAAAAATGAAAACAAATAAAAACAACAATAAAAATAATAATAAATAGGATAAAATTAGGTGTCTATAAAAATTTAAGCTCTTCATCTTTTATGTTGCAGCATTTAAGTCCAGAAAAGAATATTGTTTTAAAGAAGATGAATAACTGGATTAACTTAGTAGTGATACTTCAACTTAAATGAAACTTTTAGCAACTAAACGAGTCTTGTAATGCTCGATTGAACTATTTAGCTTTTATTTTTGTTATAAACACTTAATTTTATCAGGAGTAACCGAAACCATTTCGAGACGAAATAAAACAAATTTTAATTTTACCTGAACTTTCTTGATTTGGGCTTATTGGATATCTTAGTAAATTTTATTTCGTTGATCGATTTGCCCTGGTCCAATTCAAAATATATGGGTTATTTAATTTTTAAAGCCTAAAGTTTAAGACATTGAGGTTGAATGCCCATAATAATTAAGGGAGTCCAAGTCCAATTTTACAGTTAACAAATTAAGGTCCATATGTCATTTTGATCCCTAAGGGTATTTTGTGATTAATTAATTAAAAAAATTAGAAATTAAAAAATTTGAGCTGATTTCGTGCTCGATACTAACTGTAGGGAGATAGCTGGCAGCCAAAATTAAGCTGCCAGCCTTCCTAGCCTCCCAACCTCCTTGCCCTTCTTTGAAGTTACCAATGATCCTAGAATTTTTGTCGACCCTAAAAAGTATCTACACGCAAGTGCACGTGGTCTTCAAGTAATACGGAGATGAGTCCGGAAATATCGTCCCACAGAGACTGGTAGTGCGAAGCTTAGCTAAATACTAGATACTATTATCTAAGGTATATCCTAGCAAATTATGAAAGTTTGATTATATGGGTGATCTACAATGGCTAACAAAATAAAATAAAATAAATGGAATTAATAAAATAAAATAAAATAAAATAAATGAAAATAACAAAATTAAAATAAAATGAAATAAAAAAAAACTTACAGTGGAAATGATGTTTGAATGATTGAAATGGCTATGTAAATGCTAATAAGACTAATCAAATGCAACTCCTAAATTTACCTAATTAATATATAGACCTAATATGAACTTAAGACACTTAAATGACATTTAAAATGAGACAAAAACAAAACCTAAAAGACCCTATAATTCACGCCTAAACAGAATTTGCATAAAACAACTAATTAAATGCTACATGTAATTTAATCAAACACCTAATAAACTCTAACTTTAAATGCATGAAACTTTAATGTACCTAAAGACTCACTAAATGACATTAAGAAGGACTTAAAACAGAACCTAAAGACCCCTAAAACTAACGCCTAATGCTGACCTAAAATAATGCAGTAAAATGCTAAAGAAATTTAGGAGAAATACTATCTAATGCTATCTAAACAATCCCCCAAAAATTATCCCTAATTTATATGACCTAAACCTAACTTAACCTTAATAAAATGTAGCCTAATCTAGTCCGAAACAGCCATGGAAACTGACCAAACAGATTTCACAAAACTGATCAGGAAATTTCAAATAACATGAATACATGGGAAGCAATGACTAAGTATACTATGCCAATTAAATTCTAAAAATTTCCTAAAAATAATATGACCCTAATATGACAAAACGCTACTGGAAATGCACTGAAAACAACTTAAAAACAGACCCTAAAATATCCTACTAGTTACGCCAAACACTGAGCAGAAAAACCAATTACAGGACATTAAATATGCTAACCTACGACATTCAACAAATACCTAATAAACATGGTCCCTAAACTAATGAAATGATTGCTAAACTACTGGACACTTAAAAGGCCATAAGCATGCTCCAAAACAGTAGCCAAAACTCACTCAAAATCGAAACAAAAGGAGCTGACAAAGGTGAAAACCGAAAATAAACCAAGAGAGGTCATTCACGCCAACCTTACTGCACTACTCCATTGTGAGATTTTTTTTTTGTATTTTCTTTTAAAAGAAACACTTAAAACCAAAAATATGACATTAAAGTAGACATACGAAACAGTAAAGAAAAAATTATAAACCACAAAAAAATGCTGGAAAACAGTAAATAAAATATCACTAAAGAAAAGTGTAGACAAAGTTCAAGAACAAGAACTATGGAGGTGTTGTTTCAACCTTTTGAATCCCCATTCTCATAGAACCTCATCAATAATCAAAATAAAATAAAATAAAATAAAATGAAAGAGTAGAAGAAGATATCATAGCAAGAAATATAAATGAATACTAAGATTAGAAGAGAGCTTGATAGAAACTTAACAAAACTTAAAGGAACATATCAATAAAGTAAACTTGCATAAAAAAAAGGAAAGAACTTCAAAACGTGAAAATGGTGGCTGTTCATAAATTTCTTCAAACAAAAAGAAATGCTGGAAAGTAAATAAAATTAAACCCTAGGCAGCCCCCCTTTAGGTTAGGTCTCATAAAGTTGCTTATATAGTCATTTAACCTAGGGATACAATGGTAATTCCTATCCTAGATGAGTTGGCATTAATTGCCACTTGTCTTCATGTCCTTGGCTCTTCAAAGTAGATATTTCCATGTCATTTAAATGCTCACATCAGCCATGGACATCTCATCCCTTCTAGCACCTTCCTTTTTGTCTTCTAATCCACATAAGCATGCAAGGTGGCAAAGGCATGTGTCTTCCATGTGTTGGCATGTGTCTTTTGTTTTTATCCACTAAGAGTGAGTAGGATGATGACATGTGGCATGCTAGATGTCAAAAGATGAGAGAGAAAATGAAGAGTCATGCTCCCTTGTCTTGTAGTGGTCCAGTCTACTTTCTTGCCCATTTTCAGTCTATTTTCTACCGAAAAGACTGAAATTCATCTAAAATTTATTTTTCTGCAAAACATGAGAAATTTAATAAAATTAGGAGAATAATTAATAAAATAACAGGGGAATTAAATAATTATTAATCAATAAAATACTAAAATAACTCTATTTTCATAAAGTTATCAATTTTACGGATAATGAGAGATATTTTAGGGATTACAATTAATTATGACTGATATATTATTCTGATAAATGACTAGTTGCTTTCTTGATTAACATAATCTCCTTTAAATTTTTTTTTTGGTTCATATGAGGTGCAAGAGGGAGTGGGAAACTGAACCTTGAACCTAATCCCTCCTAATAAGGGTAACAACCACTAGTTGCTTTCTTGATTAACATAATCTTCTTTAATAGTTTCCTTCAAGTTGAGTCATGAAAAAATAATTTAGAGATCAACTTGAAAAGAATTACATAAGTGGACTCTAAATTTGTATGCGAACGATCTCTTTGTAAAAATTATTTAATGTGAATAAGGTGCTAGGCCTTTATAAAAGCAAAGGAAGATTTGTTGGACCTTTTTGTAAGAGCGATTTGATACGAAGGAGGAGGTCCTATTGAGCTTTTGTAGGAGGAGATTGATGCAAAAGAGGTGCTAGATCTTTATTGAAACAAAAGATTAGATAATTGACCTTTGTTGAAGCAAAAGAAGAGATGCTTCACCTATGTAAATAGCTTGAACAATATTTGAAAATGGTGCTAGTCATTAAAAAAGGAAAAAAAAATTGAAGATGGAGTTAGCCATTGGAAAAAAAAAATGAAATTTGAAGATCACATTAGCCATTAGAGAATAAAAAATTATATTTGAAGATGGTGATAACCATTGCAGAAGAAAAAGAAAAAAATTATTTTACTTATTGGAGCTTAGAACTCTAATACTATGTTAACTTTCTAAAAATAATAATGTGTGAATAAAAAATAACAATTGAGTAAATAACATAAAGAAAGATTCGTTCATGATAGCCTACATCAAGAGAAAAACTCAAAAGATTACATTATTAATATTTTAACTTATATATATAAAATTCTTATTTATATAGGTGGTGTAGACAATGTAAAAAAAATGATAAAAAATATTTTAGGGATTACAAGTAACTATGATTGATATATTGTTTTAATAAATGGCTAGTTACTTCTTTGATTACTATGGCTTAGTTTGGAAGAGACCGTAGCCCTGGTGCTGTGGCTTGGCTTCTAGCCTATATGACAAAAATGTAAGGGGACAATTATTTTTCAGTCCTTGATTTTATTTTTTTATTATTTATTAAAAAATATATATTTTGAAGCGTTTTTTCATTATTTTTCATTTTACCGTAATAGTAGTGACTTTATTATTAGTAAAATATGATACTTTTGAGCCGAATTCATGTTTGTGGTCATATTTGTAGATTTGGGCCATCTTTTTAGAGCTCATGAGCCCAGTAATATCTTTCCTACAGAAACTGACCCACGATCGTATGTTTAGGTTTCCACCTCACGTCTCACCAGTTTCCACTCTTGAAATCGCCTGAAGGGGTTTTTGCAGAAGTTTTCACTTTTCAGTAGAAATTGTCTTCCAAATTCCCATCAAATTTTCCCAAGAAAAAAGGAAAATGTCTTCTTTAGGCACTTCAAAGGGTGTTCTTGAAATTGCGAAATTTGGTATCTATGTTACCATCCCAATCGTTCTTATGTACACTTTCGCCAACAACACCAAGAATCTCCAGAAGTTTATGGGAAATGTAAAATCTCTTTTATCTCTTCTCTTCAGTGTGTGTGCGTGTGTAAAATAAAAAAAATTAATTTAGCTTTTCTTTTATGTCTTTTTAGTTAGAGGGATTTGTTTGATCTGTTAATTTTTTAGGAATTGAGATACTTTTGATCTGGGTTAGGCTTGAAACTAGCTTAAAGTTTGATACTTGTTTGTGTTTCCTGAAATTTGTGTGCTTGTTTATTGTTCAACTTATTGGCAACAAGGGAGTTAGTATTTTGTTTTCTTGTTCTGTTTTAAGGCGTAGTTAAAGCTCAGATATATGTTGCTGTCGAATATGCGGTGCTGGTAATTTTTGCAACTTTTTTTATGGTTAGTTTGATTATTGGCCTTTCCGTTTTTCTAGGGATTAATGGGTTCTTATGTTTATATTAACATTCTGGATTTTGGCATAGGTATTTGGGAAAAAGCAATGTTTTGGTTTGTTGATTGAGAAAGTAAATGGAAGTCTCCAACGGTTCCTCTTCTTTCCCTTATCATTTTGAAATTGTTTCAAGTGGAATTTGGCTTTCAATGCATAATTTTGAGGCCATGTTATATAAGTTCATGGGTGAAAATTCATTCATGATCTCGTATAAAAGTGAAATGGTTGTTGACATGTAGCTAAATCCAGCTACACAGCAGGAAAATGGGCACTTCTTCTTGTTGTTGTTGGAATCTTATCTTGTAGATATACCTGTCTTGGAGGCCCCAGACGTTGTTTCAGTTCATGCCTTTGCTATTTATCAGAACTTAATGACTCTGGATGAATGGAACCTTACGGATTAGTGGGGCAAGTCCCTATGTATGGCTTCAAAGATTTCTCTTTCCATGGAGTTGGAGGCTTATACTATAGTCTACCTGGCATTGAGAACTATCTTTAGGATAGGGATTATGAAGTGTTAGATTTGAGAATTTCTATACACATCCATTTTTTTCTCTCTACGCCCTATTTTACTTAATGTATTACTGTTCATTCAAAGGGAAAAATAGGCGTGAAGTGAAAAAAATTGGGTGTATTTAGAACTACTCTTTTTTCTGGTCTAAGAAATTTATTTGGCTTTTAGTTTTCAGTTTATGGAGCTACAATAATAATATGAAGAGAAAGTTATCTTATGCTCTATTATTAACACCAAAATTTCCTACCAGCCTACTGGTTCAACATTTCACGTCATCCTTAATGGTTGAAAAGAATTCTTGTTCATGCAAGATGCCTTTCCATATTTTCTGCATGGCAGCTTCTTTTAGTTGACCTCTAAAAATTTTCATGGATCACCTTAACCCCTTCTTTTAATTACAAATAAAATCTTGTTTGTTATTTGATAATTGGATAGATAACTTGTTAAGGTTTTATATAGATAGTGTGGCGATAAATGGGAATGTGGGAAATCAGCATTACCTGCAGATTGGAATGTCCAGAATAGTGATTTTCTACTATAGTTGTTTCTGAAATTTTACTTCTAACAAGAATCATATTGATGCTTTATAAATGTTACTTATGTGTCTGCCTACTGCAGAATATGGTTCTTGAATCGGGGCCCTTCCGCCTGTTAAGAATTGGATGTGTTACCTTTGATTTATACCTTTGTTTTCGTACTAGGTGATTTCAAACTTGAGTCTAAATCATTTATGTTTTCCTTTAATGTGAAGCGTTCCTACATAGTTTATCCTCCGGAGGGACCAAGGCCTCCTTCACCAGAGGAGTTAAGGGAGATGGCTCGGGAGCTAGCTAAGAAGAAAAGTAATCATTGATGCTGTTAAGGCTGCAAGTCATCTATGTAGCTTCTTGGGTTGTTGCTGTTAGTAATCCAACAAACCAGCATTTGTAATATGCTATAATAACAATTGTGCTTTTTATCCGTTTCAAAAGATGCATTATGTCTGGTGTGTATAGAATTATTGATCATAATGTAATAGATAAAAAATTGTTTTGCTTGCTCGGCATGGAATTTCACTTTCTTTTATATGTAAAAGAGGTATAGTCTGTACATGAAAATTTGGATTTTGAAGAGAAGCAAACGGGAGGGAATGCAAGTGAAGTGAGTTGGAAGGCAAGGGCTGTGTTTCAAGGCATGAATGCGAAATTACATTTCATTGAATGCATAATGCCGATGTGGGGGTTGCGTTGGTAAGTAAGTGTTGTTCTATAAGTCAGGTTTAGGGTTCAAGTTTTGGGATCAGCATTCAGATCGATATGGAGGGTGTCTTTAAGATCGTCTGGTGAGAGATTAGTTTCAGTTTCGAAGTGCGCATGAATTGACTGAGAGACCATTGATCATGAAAACCAAAAATAAAAAAAAGTGAAACTCTTCTGACAACAAAATATTAGCATATTAGCTTTTACAGACACTTGAACTGAATCCATAGAATCACTGTTGATAAAAATTAAATATTTTATTTTATGAAAATAATAAAATTAATATAAAATTAAAAAAAAATCCAAATGTCGATGGAACTATCGTTAGGTTAGAATTGGTTTATGATAATTAGGCTGAATCCCACATGTTAATGTCTTCTTTCTAAGGCCTCCTAACCTACCAATCATATATATATATATATATATATATATATATATATATATATATATATATATATATATATATATATATATATATACATACGCGCGCGTGCACGCACACTAATGCTAGTAACAGAGTTTGGTGTTAGATTTGGACTTGAAATTGCTCACCAAATGCTAGGAAATAGACTTTTGCAAGGCTGTTGGATTAAACATTGGTGCCATTTATATATCCAAAAGCAAGCAAACAAACAAATTATTATATACAAAGATATAAATACTTTAGTTTTTAGTCTTAATAATCTTATTGCTGTTAGCCTATCTTTGTTGATACCATACTTAAGCAAAATATACTAATATTTCACTGTTTAAGTTCTAGAACTTCAAATCTTTACATAACAAAAAGAATGTTGGGAGTTTAGAAATTTGGTGATTTAATATAATACGATAAAAGTTACAAATGTGATATGGATTAAAATCTTATAAGAAATAATTTTTTTTTGTTTGACGTGTTAATACGAATTTTAATAAATTTTTTTTGTGTTTTATAAGGTACGAGCATAATTTTACATAACATGAACACAAATTATATACATGAATTATCAGACTTACTTGAAGCAATGGGGATGGTTTTTTTATTAAGTAATAAAGGTTTTGTGATTGAAGGATTTGTATACTTTTTTAGGTTAAATGAGAAATATTTATAAACAACATATTCTGTAATTAAGAAATCAACCATGTAAATTTTCAAACAGTAAACCGAGTGTGTCCTTTTTACATGAAAAAATAAAAGCGGAAAAACTTGTTGCACTTGCAAAGTGAACCAGAGATTGATTAATCCGTTCGTGAGCCGGTTTAGACCTGCTCATGGGTTGGGCTGGGTTCATGACAAGTAATAAGAATGTCAATCTATACTCAAGCCCGGCCCGATAAATCGGGCCTGATATTTAGTCCAAGTTTATTTTACTTTTTATACAATAAGTCCGAGTATGTTTGAATATAATTTTTTATATTTTAATTATTTATTTTTTTATTATTTTATTTCCTTTAAAATTTAATTTAATTTGTCAAAATTTGTATATCAATTTTCATATTAAAAATTTTATAATCATGTTTTTTAATTAATAATGTTTTATATAAATAAAATTACATTATACTTAATAAATATATTAAAAATATACTAAAAATATACTTAATATTATAAATATATTAAAAATATATATTTAATATTAATATCGGGTCGGGCCCGAGCTTTGAAAGGTTAAGCTCGAGTCCGGAAACGGGCCTAAAAATTTTATCTAAACTCGATAATTGCATCAAATATTTTTGTCCAAACTCTCTCAAAAATCGAACGGACTTTCGGATTTGGACGGGTGGCCCGGCCCTTGAGCAGGTCTATAGTGCCACATTTTAATGATATTATTATTGTAATTTAAATTTGATCGAGGAAAACAGAAATGTTGTGGACTTTGAGAAACATGAAAGTGATGCTATCTTTTGCAGCCGGCTGCCGCAAGGGTTCTTCACTGAATGAGCCGGTTCAGGTTAATTTGGTTTGAGTTGTTTTCGAGTTTGAGTTTATTTCGGGTGTGGTCGCTGCAGGTTTGGATTTTTCGGATTGGGACTTTTTTAAATTCAGTTAATTTTGGGTTCAAACTTTTACAAGTTTGAGTTTTTTTTGGATCCTTTTATTTTTGGTTTTAATTATTTTCGGATTCAGTTCGATTCGGTTCAGTTTGGCACAAATTGGTTGAGTTTGATGGACCAAGTTCAAAATTTTTTAAAAATTTATATGCTATAAACATTTTTTATAACTATGAATATAATAATTAAATTAATTTTTTATATAATTAAAAAATATAACATAAATATTCAAATTAAAATTTAATAAATATTTATATAAATATAAATATAAATTTTTACATTTAATATTTTTATTACTTGACAAAGATTATTTATTTATTTTTTTGAAGAAATTATTTATTTTTTAATTTCCTACTATATAAATTATTTTTACTCATAAGTTTTTAAATAACCATTGTTGTGGCTTTTATTCCAATATGTGATTTAATAATTTGTATTTTATTTTTAGTGCTTAAAAAATGTTCTAATCAAAGAAAAAAAAATACTTACTATCGCTGTCCAGCTGATTTAATTATCATATTTTGAATTGCGAATATATAAGATATAATAATACTTAGGAAAACGTTTTTTTTTCTTTGTCAATTTAAATAAACTTTTAAAAATATCTTAAAAATAAAATTTCAAACATATTAAATCATAAAAATATATATTTTTAAATCGATCCGCAAAACTAAAACCAAAATCTGAGATACACTCATGTATTAAAAGAAATAATAAAATATATAATAAAAAAAGAGGCATGAAAAGAGACGAGGGAGGCAGTCCTCTCTGATCATTTGAATAAAATTCTCATCTTCTTTCTTTGGAGGCATTATAATTAGGATTAATATTTAATATAAGGTGAGCGAGTTTTTTCTATTTTTATAAAAGAAATTAAAATAATAATACATATTTTTAAAAATATTAAAAAAATAAAAAATAAATAAATTAAAATATGTTTTATCATCTTAGTTTCATTTATACAGTTAAAATATTTTACTAAAAATATATGAGTTTGTATATGATGCACTAACAGTGTATAGTTTCTATACATTGTCAATGCATTAGAAGTTGACACCTTATCAATAGGCCCTTATGGGTAAATTAAAAAAATTTATTTATATTTGCATATAAAGACCTATTGATGAGGTGTCAACTTCGAATACATTGATAATGTATAAAAACTATACACTATCAGTGCATCATATATAAATCCATAATACAGTGGATAACTAACTGAATGTTATGTTTTTGTTAAAAGATAGAATTTTTTTTTACAAAGATATCTTTAATAAACAGGGAATGAAAGGGGGAGTGAGAGAATAGCAACTTCTGTGTAAGTTCCATTTAAGCACTTTTTTGACATTTTCCTGCTTAGCTGAAATTTCCTGGAGGAAAAGGTCAACGTTTTCCACCATGGGATTATTACAAAATGTTACTAAATTGAAAATGAAAACTACGCTGAATAAATTGACAGAAATTTCTCATTCCAAAAAATAAAAAAAGCTTGACTTGATATCCAAGTCCTCGTCTTCCCTCCGTGAGCATTGAAATAGTATGGTTTCGTTTCACAATATGATCATAGTCTCTGCTTTTTTTTTTCTTTCCCTGGTGATTTTCAAACAGCTTTTTCGGAGGTAAGAAGCTTAACTTCATGCTCCTCTTTTGTTCTTTTAACTTTTGATTTCTTTCTTAGCTTCTTTGCTCAAGTTGACAGTGAACAAGAAAAGAAGAAAATTGTGAAATATAAGATCAGGTTTTTCATTTTTTTTTTCTTGCATTAAAGCTTATGCTGAGTGGTTACTTTTTGCTTTCATGAGTGACAATTCGAATCTGAAGCTTCAATTTCTGTTTAAATTATTAGGGACCTTTTCCATGTTAAACTTTAGTGTCTCTGATTCATGGGTTTGAAATTTTGTTCCTATTTGTTTCTTTTATCCTTTTGAGTTACTGGTTTTTTGTTTATTATTATTATTATTATTATTATTATTTGGGTTATAATTGTAGGACATAACTGGGAAATAAAATTAATTTCAGCCTTCACCTTTTTCTTTACTTTATCGTTGGTTAAGGAAGTGGCTAGCCATCCCGAATTTTATATTTGTAAAACTTAAACCAAGGCTTAACAAATTACTGAAAGAAAGGCTTTTCTTTACTGTAAATTTGATAGTTAATTTAAGCTGGTTGCTCTGTGATAAATTTATCTAAACTTTCTTCAGCAAAGTCAGAATTTGATTATTTAATTATGTTTAAAGAACAAGGCTTGTTATCTTTTGTGGTTGTCTATTAATGACACAGTATTGTAATGCGTAGGATAAATTTGGAGGAGGTTGCTCAAAGGGAGAAATGATGCATTGTAAAATCCAGTAATTGATCTCTAGTTGGAGTAGTAATTGGTCTTACCAACGTTATTAGAGAATTAAGGAAAAGAAGATTGGTTACATTGGCAATGGAACTAGTACCGAT
Organism: Heritiera littoralis; assembly: GCA_031772115.1. Taxonomy (NCBI): domain Eukaryota; kingdom Viridiplantae; phylum Streptophyta; class Magnoliopsida; order Malvales; family Malvaceae; genus Heritiera; species Heritiera littoralis. Next base: position 1,997,615 of record JAPDPK010000083.1, on the reverse strand, counting down.
TGGGACCATTTTGGCTGTGGTAACAAACCAGGTGATTAGAACAGCTCAGGCTGCAAAGGATGTTGTAATTGAGAAGGAAAGTTTCAAAGTCCTCTCAAAGCATCTCTTTGACATCGAGCCTGTGTTAAAGGAATTGCAGCTTCAACAGTTAAATGATTCTCAAGCAGCAAGACTAGCACTGGAGTCTCTGGAAGCAGATGTCAAGAAGGCAAATAACTTGGTCGAGAAATACAAAAATCGAAACCGTTTCTACTTACTTGTCAAGTGCCGGCATATTGTTAATGAGGTGCAAGAAGTCACCAGAGACATTGGAAGGTCATTGGCTGCATTGTCCCTTGCAAATACTGAAGTGCTTTCAGGGATATCTGATCAGGTCAATAGGCTACAGAGGGAGATGCAAAGAGTAGAATTTGAGACTTCACATTCTCAGCTCCAGATAGTTGACAGGTTAAATCAGGGTCTTAGGGATCAGAAACGTGACCAGGGTTTTGCAAATGACATGCTTGAGGAAATAGCAAGGGCAGTTGGGGTACCTGTTGAGCCTTCTGAAATTAGCAAGGAGCTAGCAAGCTTCAGAAAGGAAATAGAAGAAGCTGGCAATAGGAAGGAAAGAGCTGAAGTTCTCTTCTTGGAGCAAGTTATTGAGCTGCTTTCTCAAGCAGATGCAGCAAGAGATTATGAAGAAATGAAGAAGCAGTATTTTCAAAGGGCTCAGGTTATAGAACGATATGATGCAAGTAAAGAATACATCCCTCCACTTAAACCTTTCATTTGTCGTATAAGTCGGACAGTAATGGTTGATCCTGTAAGCCTTTGCACTGGTACTACATGTGAGAGAGCTGCTATTGAAGCTTGGTTTGACCATGGGAAGAAAACTGATCCAGAAACCGGAGATGTTCTTGAAGATACTTCTTTGAGGTCTAACCTCCCACTGAGACAATCAATAGATGAGTGGAGAGAACTGAATTATTGCCTCAAAATCAGAGCTTGCAAAGCAAAGTTGGCATCAGGTGTCGATTCATCTGTAGAGGAGGCCCTGAATCAAATGCAGGATCTTATTAGAGAAAATTCTATAAACAAGGACTGGATTTCCATAGGAGGGCTTACTGATCAAATAATCTCTATCCTTGGAAGCTCGCACAACAGGGAAGTCAAGAAGAAGATTTTAATCACCTTAAAAGATATGGTGGAAGGGCATGCAAGAAACAAGGTAAGCTGTTTAGACATTGTAAGTGAAAAACTAAGAAGTGGTATATTGGAATCCTAAGTTCTGCCTGTGAACAAAATCCTTGCTTTGGTTTCTCATATATTTACAACTTTTGATTTTCATACCTTTTCTGTAATTGTTTCTGTTTCTTCTTGTGCTTGCATTTTTATATTGCAGACCTGTGGAGCCCAACCACGCTCTACTGTTTAAACACATGCTTATTTGCACATGTGAGTGAAGTCATATTCATTCATGAAATGCATGGACGTACATTCATTAACACCTATAGAAACATATTCATTCACACAGACATACACACATGCAAATGCAAATGCTAATACATGACTGCACCCATGGAAGATCCTTTTTGACCATATTAGAATTGATTCACACCATGCCCAGGTTATCTAAAGCTAATCTATTCTGAGCAGAATTCTGTACATTGCTTTTAGTCATTTAGATTTGGATTTTTGGTTTTGATAATCATTGAATTACTTTGTAAACAAATACGTGAATTCTTTCATCATTGACTTCACTGTTTAAAAATATTTATAGGAAAAAGTGATTGGGCATCAGGGGTTGGATCACATTGTTCCCTGTTTAGGACGTGACCGAAGCATCTCAATGGCTGCAGTGGAACTGCTATTTGAGTTGTTGCAAGATAGATCTAATTGGAATGTGTCTGTTTGCCGCCAACTCTCTCAGCAATGCAGTGGAATTCTTTTTCTTGTTACCCTTCTAAAGGGTCCAGTCAAGGAGTCAGCAGACTATGCTGAAAAAATATTAAATAAGCTTTTTGACGTTGAGGAGGAGAACATTGCTCGAGCTGCCAGGTCAGGATGGTACAAACCTCTCATTGATCGCATTGTTCAAGGTTGGAAAACCCTTTCATGTACACTTCCTAAACTGCTTGTCTTTTTCACTTGAATTTTCTTATAATGACCCTCCCCAGTACCTGCAATGTGGGTGTCTTGTGCATAGGGTTTGGTTCCCCCCCCTCCCCCTTTTTTTTTGGTATTATTTAGTTCATCGTTTTTTAGAGGCTGTCTTTTGCTCATAGAAAGGGTAAAGGATGTTTTCTATCAAGTCCTCAGATATATGTATGAAAGCTGAAACTTCCATCCAAGAAGGAATCCTTAAATTTTATCGGCTATTAGGTTGCATTCAGTTGTAATAGTTCAGTGTTTTTCACCGTATAAAGAGACATATATTAATGCTCAAGAATAGAGCCATCACCAAAAATGATGGTTAAACAGGGAAATTCATTTTATATTGAAGCTATTTTATAAAATAACTAGGATAGTGATTTCATAAACCTAATCACAAGAACAAAGCTATTTTACACTTGTCAACTGCTTGGAGGAGGGCTTGCTCGAATCCCAAGCCAAACGCTGTGGTCTAATCATCTCTGTTAGATGTCACAAACCCCATAAATATCCTTAGTTGTAGTTGTCTGCATAGGATTGCTGAAGTTTTTGTCTGTCTCCATTCTGTGATATATTTATGAGTATAATTGCTATACATGTCCATTTTGCTAAATGAAACTATTCTGCATTATACTCCAACTGCTACATTGATCATTCTGAATACTTCAGGGTCAGAGTCTTCAAGGATGTCAATGATGAAAGCATTAGTTAATATGGAATTGGTTGATTCAAATTTAAAACTCCTTGGTGAGGAAGGCATTATACCTCCTTTGCTTTCAATGGTGTCATCTGGCAATTTTGAATCAAAAGAGTTGTCCTTATCTGTTTTAGTAAAACTATCTGGTTGCCGTGCTAATAAAGAGCTTATTGCTGCTGATGGTGGAGTTCCTCTTGTTCTGAATCTAATGTTCTCCTGCCATGTACGTACAATTATTATAATCAGATGCTCTGAAATTGTTGAGAAACTTTCTTCTGAAGGCGATGGAGTTAAATTCTTTGTTGATGAAAAAGGGGTTCAACTTGAAATGGAGCCAATCATCAACGAATTGTTGGCATTGCAGCGGAATGCCAATTCATCCAATAATTTCCGACGGCCTGCTTTGCGAGCACTTTTAGGAATTTGCAAGTCTGAAGCTGGGCTGGTTAAGACAGCTGTATCCACTGCCGGTGGTGTATCTCTAGTCCTTCCTCTTCTTGATGATCCCGACTCAGAAGTTAGAGAAATTGCTATAAATCTTCTCTTCCTATTTTCTCAGCATGAGCCAGAAGGAGTCGTGGAATACCTTCTTAGGCCAAAAAGGTTGGAGGCTCTAGTGGGGTTTCTTGAAAATGACAAAAACAGTGATGTCCAGACGGCTGCCGCTGGTCTATTAGCCAACCTCCCGAAATCTGAAGTATCACTATCTATGAAATTGATCGAGTTGGATGGACTCTCTGCAATCATAAATCTTTTAAAATCAGGGACAATGGAAGCAAAAGAAAATGCTTTAAGTGCTCTCTTTAGATTTACAGATCCCACAAATGTCGAGTCGCAGCGGACTGTGGTTGAACAAGGAGCTTACCCTTTGCTTGTAAATTTCCTCAGAGTTGGTTCATTAACAGCAAAGGCCAGAGCAGCAGCTCTCATTGGTAATCTATCCATGAGCAGCCCCAAGCTCACTGTTGTGTCCAAGAAAACTGGTTGCTGGTGTTTTAGGACATCACGTGTTCCTTTATGCCCTGCACATGGTGGTATATGCGATGTAAACACTTCATTTTGCTTGTTGGAGGCAAAAGCACTGCCTTACCTAGTAAAACTCTTAGATGGAGAAGTTGAAGCAACCGCTTATGAAGCAATTCAGACACTTTCCACATTGGTTCAGGAAGGCTCTCCACAAAGAGGAGCCAATGTTTTGCATGAGGGTAAAGCCATAAAGCCTGTGCTAGAAATTTTGACATGGGGAACAGATTCGCTCAAGGAAGAAGCACTAGGACTCCTGGAGAAGGTTTTTGTGTCGAAGGAAATGGTGGAGAACTATGGATCAGGAGCTAGATACCTTCTGGTTGGTCTAACTGGCAGGAATGTTCACGAAGATGGCCGCCCAGGGAGGAAGGCTGCAAGAGTTTTATCGCTTCTTGATCGTTATTCAAAATCGTCTACATCTATCGTTCCAGGACTGTTTGGATAAAAACATATTTTATCAGGTTAGAAAAAAGCTTAATCCAACATTATTGTGAGCTTTCGACTCTTCTAATCCTTTGATAGTAGAGATGAATATTTTTTAGTATTTGAAGCTGCCAGAGATTGAATTCTGAGAATGGGAATTTAAGTGTCCACCATTCTATCAAGAGACCACATGACTGTTGGCAGTATACATGAATCCTTGCAATCATTCTGAGAATTTTTTGAATCCGGTTCATATACTTATGTATATTTATGTTTTGTGATGCAAATTGCCTTTGGCGTACGCTTCTTTGTGAATATCATTATTTGATAATAAAATGTAGTCTCAGAACTCTCTACTTAACAAGAGTCCTAGATATTGGGTTACCTTTATGTTACGTGTTGCGCACCTGGTACGGTCTGTATGTTATGCAATACTTTAAAATGTATGTTATCTAAGTGAAATATGTTGAGAAATTAGAATAAAACCCTGGTATCGGTGGGATTTGAATAGAGTCAAGCTTTTTTATTTTTATTTTTAATCGTTTGCTGATTTTATTGTCCTAGAATTATGGTATTTAATTTAGAAAAGTAGAGGTCTATATGATATAATCATTCTTCTAAAGAAAATACATAAATAACTTGTTTCATGCCATGGTATTAGAGTCAGTGTTCTTGTCGGCATAAATTTTTTTCAGCCCCTTTCAATGGCTAATACAACCCTTTCATCAACGGAGTCCTCAATCACGCCGACTGTTTTTTGTTACAGCCGACTCTCTTTAATCTTCAAACAAAACCTAGATTGTTTAGATATTAATTCACTTCAAATAACACAACAAAAACTAAATAAAGCTTTCGTAACGATTTAAATCTTAAAATCTAACCGTTAGATACAGTTCAATGGAGTTGCTATTGATCATTTTAACTTAGGTGTGATTGGTTTATGTATGAGAAAGGTATTAACACCTTCACAATACTTGTACTAAAATGATACCATCTAATCATAAATTATCCTAAAATAGCCTTAACTTAATAATTTTCTTTGCTTAATTTTTCTCAAAAATTTATGCATTTAAACATTGAAAATTCCTTTATGTGTCTTTAATATTTTGATGAATGAACTTTTTCACCTCAAGAGTATTCACAAAACCTGCTGTTCCGATGAAAAAGTTCCGTCGTTGGATTGTATTATAATTTTAAAGTTTTATAAATTTGGAAGATAAATGAAAATATTTAAAATTGAAATTATTTTTTCCAAACTTTTCAACACTTTGATCAAATTCGAAAAGATTCTCACCTAAAAAATTCTCGTTTGTTGCACTCTTACAAAATTCGAGAGTTTCGGTTGAATTTTTATTTGCTTCAAGTTTTATTGAAACCCACCTATTAAATTTTATTATTTTCTTAACAGCTTCTTTTGAATTATCATCAAAATTATTAGTGTTTTATTTATTTATTTATTCAAAATTTGAAAAGGACATCCTCGATATTGAAATTATTTTCCCAAATTCTCTAACGCTTTGATCAAATTTAGGAGATTTAATTTCTCAACTAAAATTTCTCAAACTTGCGCATTTGCAAGGTATAGGAATTCTGTAACCAAAATAAAAAAAAAAAGATATAGGAATTCTATGATCGGCTGGATTTTTATATTTAAATTTATAATTTTATGAAAAATGTTGTTTATAAGGATTAATTTCAAACTCATTTTTTTGTTCTCTTATTTTTGAATAAATGAAATCTTCTTTCTTTAATTTTTACGTTCCCCAACACTTTGATTGAATTTAAAAAATGTTTATTGTTATTTTTTTGATGTAATCATAGGTTTCTTCATCTGTTTTACTATTTGAGATTAATATTGTTGGGCCAGAAGTGGTAAATAATAAACTTTTCCAACAGTGATAACTTCAGGATTCAAATCATGTCTAAATGCTTGAAAAAGAGTCTACTTCCTCTTCTTCTAATCATTTATTATTTCAGTCTAAGGTATTTGCACATTTGCAATACCTATAGATTTTTATCATTGATTGAATTTCTTTTAAATTTATTTTTTGTTTGCATTTATATCGATTAAATTTTTCTTTTAAAATCTTTTATAAGTTAATATTTAAAGTATTAATGTTTTTATTTTTATTTATTTAATTTACTATTTTCTATTTACTTTTGTTTATCTATTTATTATGTATTATTTTTTAAAAATAAATCGAAAATTCTTGACTACAATTCTTTATATTCCTCGATACTTTGCTTAAATATAAAAAAATTCGTAATCTTAAAATTTCTACGATTCTCGCACATTCGTTATTTTTTTAAAATTTCCTCATTAAATGAATTTCGATTTATCTAAGTTAAATAAGCCAATTAATCACGTCAGAAGTAAAAGGCAAGTCAACTATGGCCTAACATGTGAGAAATCCATGTTAATCCACATGCCAAAGAAAACAAAACTACACACTGGTCCTTACCCATGAAAACTCAACGAAATTATCCAGCCCATGTGAATGAAATTCAAAACCCAATTGGCATGGCAGGTTAGCAAGACCGGTTCCGGCCCACACAATAATGGAACCGGTCTAACCGGTATGCGAACCGGTCCGAGCTGAGCCGATTCCTCTTATGTTTAGGTGCGAACCGGCCTGTTCGCCTCAAACTGGACCAAATCGGGTTAAACTGGTTCGGTCCAGTTTTTTTTTTTTCATTTAAAATTTTTATTTTTTAAAATTTATATTAATTTATTTTAATAAAAATAAATATATATTAATATATTTTTATAATTTAATCTAATAAATTTATTTTTATTATAAATAATGTTAATAGTTTAATTTAACAATAATTTATTACAAAGTTATTATAATTTATTTAATTTATGTAACAATAATGTAAAAATAAATTACTATAAAATTATCTAATAAAATTATTGTTATAATAAAATAAAGTTATATTATGAATATAATATTATAATAAAGTTATTATGATAAAGTGATATTTGATTCAAAATATAAATAATGATATTATGAATATTATTATTATATTCATTTTGCAATATCATTTTGCATATCATTATTTATATTCATTTATTATATTCATTTTGCATTTAAAATGATAAATAAGCTGTAAGCGTATCAATATCATTTTGCATTTAAAATAATTTATTATATTTAAATATCATTTACTTAATATTTGTTCATTTATTTATTTATTCATTTATTTAATATGTTTTTAAAATATTTATTCATTTTGTATTTTAAATATTTATTTATTTTAAACATAGATAAGTATAACATTAATTAATTTGGTACGTAATAATAATAATAATAATAATAATAATAATAATAATAATAATAATAATAATAATAATAATAATAACAACAACAACAACAACAACAACAACAACAACAACAACAAAGGAGAAAAAGGAGAGAGTAGGAGACCAAAGATTTTTTACGTGGAAAACTCCTTCAAAAGTTAGAAGGGTAAAAACCACGGGACCGTAGTCCATAAAAATATTTACTATGACTAAACTTATTTACAATTTTACATACAATTTACAAAAAAAAAAATTATTCTCTATTCTTCATAATTTATACGAATTACCTTGGAAATTTCTTCCTCCTCCTCTAAATTATTATCAGCGAATTCATTGGCCATTCCAAGTTCGACATTGAGCGATTCCGCATCAAACCAATCTTTAAGGCATGTTAACATGCACAATGAATCCGGATTAAGAGTGGTTCGATGGTCTCCAATAATTCTTCCACATGTCGAGAATGCGAATTCCGAATCAACAGAAGAAACTTGCACCGCAAAAACATCTCGGGCCATGGAAGCTAAAAAAGGAAATTGTTTTTGGTTTTCTTTCCACCATTGGAGAAGATCAAAGTTTTCATCTACAGAAAAATCTTGACTTAAGAAAAATCCTAGCTCATTGAAGCTAGAACTTCGTCAAGTTGTTGATCCAGATCCGCTAGCTTTTCCTTTTAGCTTTATTCTCTTCTTTGCTACTTTCTTAATTGCGTTTAAAATTCCTTTTCCTTTTTTGCTACTCTCGGTTTCTTCGTATGAATCTTCTTCTCCTCGATTAAAGTTGAACTGCTCCCTTTCTGCTTCATAAACATTAAACAATTCTCGAAAAAGATTGTCAATTGAGGACTTTTGATCCTCAATAGAATCAAGACTAAGAAATTCTTTATAACAAAAAAAAAATCTCTATATTTACCTCACCTTGACTAGGATCTAATAAAGTTGCAATACAATAAATAGGAGGAATTATTTCCCAATATTTTTTAAATTTTTCCTCCATATCATATACAAAAGAACTTAAAGTTTCATGATTCCTAAATTTTACAAATTTTCAAACATTGTGTAGATAATAGAAACAAAATACAGTGTAGTTGGATAAAATTGAGTTGAAAATCTTTCGGTTGCATCTTTAAAAGTAGATAATAAATCAACACAATATTCAATAAAAGTCCAATCTTCTTCAAAAAGTGCTAAATGCGTGCTACTTGTATAATTGTTATAAAAAGGAGTAACAAGTTCTTTATAAGGTAAAATAGAATAAAGCAAACAATGAAGTGAATTCCATCTTGTTTCCAGGGGAAGTGGAAACTCTTTAACAGGTATATTATTTGCTATACAAATTTGCTTCCATTCACGTTTATTACTTGGTGTGCAAATCCATTTTGCTAAAATTTTAATTTTATCAATTGGACCTATGCTACTACTAGTACCACTAGAACTAAAACCACTTTGAACATATAAATTTATAATATGACATGCACATCTTGCATGAAAAAATATACCTTGCATAATAGGGTTTAAACTTTTAATTAAATGAGGAATAGTTGCAGTATTACTCGAAGCATTATCAAAGTAATAGCAAAAACTCTATTATTTTCTAGTCCATATAATTTACAAACTTTAGTAATATATTTATGAATAGTATATGAATTATGTGCTTCTTCTATTACTTCTAAGGATAAAATTCGATTTTGCATGCACCAATCTTCATCTATTCAATGACAAGTTATAACAAGATAACTTATACTGTTAGTACTAGTCCATATATCACTAGTTAAACTAACCTTAGATGAAATATTACTAAGTTTATCAATTAAAGCTTGTCTATATTCTTTAAAAATTTCATGCAATCTTTTTTTAATGTATGTCTAGAAATATATTTATATGTGGGTTGTAAATATTTACAAACAAATTCTAAATATCCTACTTTTTCACAAATTGTGAATGGTTGTTCAGTCCTAACTACAAATCTAACTAAACCATGTCTAGCTTGAACATTATCAAAATTAAATTTTTTCCACCATCATGTGTATTAATTTGAGATTGTTTGCCTTCCAAAATTTCATTTTCTTCGGCATCAAGATTAATTTTATGTATAGTAATTAAATGTCTTTTATACATACCTGTACCACCACTACCTCCACCGGAGTTATAAGAGTAAATGCTTTTACAATTTACAGATAACAATATTTCGTCTCACCTTCTTTTGCTACAATGTCGAAATATTCCCATACCCTGCTTGTTTTTTTTCGAGTAAACTTCGGTCTTGATGATGTAGCAACAGTGGTGGCAGTGATGATTGTGTTTAGCACGACCTCCTCCATGACCACGACCAAACAATGGTGCCAAAGGAAGCTCCTCCTCCTCCGGATGAATATCGGGTTCGATTTCATTAAATGATTCGTCACTAAATTAGGAATTTCAGTGGAATCAAAAGGTCGAGAAACAGAGCATGAACGACGAAAGAAATTTGACATTTTTATATTTTTTTGAAAATAAATATATGTTAAAAATTAAAAAAAAAGATGTAGGATATATATGATATACTGGAATTTGAAAATTGAAACTTGAAAATTAAAAGTAAAATTGTAAAATTATAAAATAAAAATAAAAATAAAAATAAAAATAAAAATGAAATTTAGAGAGGAAAATGATGATATTATAAATTTGGAATAGGGGAATTTAAGTGAATTTGAGAGAGTTTGAGTGAGTATTGAGAGAGTATGTGAGTGAAGAGAATAAGAGTGGATAAATGTAGATAGTAGATTTGAGAGAAAATATAAAGAAAATGTAAAGAAAAATAAAAGGAAGAATAGAGGTATTTATAGGAAAAAATTGAAAATTTTAAAATTAAAAAAAAAAGTTTGATGAATGGACAGCGCAGTGGCAGCATTCCTTTTTTTTTTTTAATTTAAATTTGAACCGGACCAGTTCAACCGAATCGATCCGGTTTGGACCGGGACCGGGACTGGACGGTTCCGATCCTTAATGGGTCGAGCCCTTAGCGGGCCTGATTTTCATTTATTGGAATTGGTATAGTACCGGTTCGGTTATTGGGTTGGATCGACTCGATCCAGTTGCGAGCTGAGTCGGGCCAACCCGGCCCAATAACCACCTCTACATATGTAACAACGAAAATAATAATAAAACAAAAGCCTGAAAAAGAAAAGGGATGCCTCACGGTGTCGGGTTACCGCTCCCAAAATGCCTCCATTCCTTTCCTTCTTCACGACCGACCTAAGCTTCTTGTTGATTAATGATTAATTTAGGTTTTAATTAGCTCGGATTAAAAGATAATTTTGAAATAGACTTTGCTTCTTGTTGACAAAAAAAAAAGAAAATAAAAATAAAAAGGACATATTTTATAATCAAGATATTTTTTTAACATGAAATCAACTTTTTTTTTTCAAAAATCTATTTTCTAAAATAGATATATGTAACTTAAAATCATAAAGATCATTTAAAATTTAGATCAAAGAAAGAAAAAAATGAAAAAAAAAAGAAAAATAGTGAAAATAGTAAAATAGATGGAACTATTTTTAATAAAAATTATTTTTTAACAAAATCTGTTTTTGAAAATATTTAATTTGAAAAAGAAAATGTACTTAAAAAATTGGCCTTTTTAAAAAATAAATTTAAATCTTAACTAAATAAATTACAATAATATATTGTAGTTAAATTTTCTCTGAATTATATTTATAAGCAAAAATGTAAATTTCAATTATATCTACTTTAAAGAATAATACTTTTAATTAATAAAATATTTATTTTCTCTTTCTTTTAATTTTACATAGCAAATATATTGAAAGGTATATAAAAGTAATCATATCTTACTCTTAGGCTTTACTTGGTAGGATGGAAAAAAAAATGGTGAGGAAGGAAAATTAGTTAATCAAATGGTTATGTTTCATAACAATTTTCTTACTTTATAGCTTAACTATTTAATAACTAATTTTCTTTCATCACCCCTTTCTTTCACCATACCAAGCAGCAAAGCCTTAAAATCTTAATCATTGTATACACTAAATAAAATAGAATAATAAAGTACAATCCAATTTTATTTATAATCTTATACTATCTTATTTTAATTTTAATCTTGTGCACCAAATACATTTAGAGCTTTAAGGAGATCTCTTGAGACTTAATACTTATCTTGTTTTGGAACAAAATGAACCAGTTAGAAAAGAGAAAAAAGAGGTACACAAAAAAAATATGGATATCAATATCAAAGCCAATGAGGGTTGGGATATTTTTCTTAAAATTAAGCCCCATTAATTACCATTTATTATAAATCCCAAACTGAAGAAACTGCATTTATTGTAATTCTTAAATTTTATTATTCTCCTAACAAGATTCTTTTGAATTATCATAAAAATTATTAGCATTTTATTTATTAATTTAAAATTTGAAAAGGACATCCTTGATATTGAAATTATTTCTCTAAATTCTCTTACGCTTTGGTCAAATTTAGGAGATTTAATTCTCACCTAAAAATTTCTCGAACGTTGCACACTTCCAAGATATAGGAATTCTGTAACCAAAATAAAAAAAAAGATATAGGAATTATATGATTAGTTGGATTTTTAAATTTAAATTTATAATTTTATGAAAAATACTGTTTATAAGGATTAATTTCAAACTCATTTTTTGTTCTCTTATTTTTGAATAGATGATATCTTCTTTCTTTAATTTTTACATTCCCCATCACTTTCATGAATTTAAAAAATATTGATTATAATTTTTTTGATATAACCACAAATATCTTCATCCGTCTTATTATCTGAGATTAATGCTACTCGGGTCAATAGTGATAAATGATAAAGCTTCTCAACAGTGATGACTCCAAGATTTAAATTATGTCAAATGCTTGAAAAAGAGTTTGCTTTCACTTATTCCAATCATTTATTATTTCAATCTAAGTTTTTGCACACTTGCAATACCTATAGATTTTTATCATTGATTGAATTTCTATCTAAATTTATTTTTTGTTTGCATTTATATAGATTAAAATTTACTTAAAATCTTTTATAAGTTAATATTTAAAGTATTAATGTTTTTATTTTTATTTATTTAATTTTATTTATTATTTATTTATTATTTATTATCTTTTTTAAATAAATCGAAAATTCTTGACTACAATTCTTATTTTCCCCAATACTTTGCTTAAATATAAAAAATTTTCGTAATCTTAAAATTTCTATGATTCTCAGACTTGTAATTTTCTTAAAATTTTATCACTAAATGAATTTCGATTTATCCAAGTTAAATAAGCCAATTAATCACGTCAGAAGTAAAAGGCCAAGTCAAACTATGGCCTAACATGTGAGAAATCCATGTTAATCCACATGCCAAAGAAAACAAAACTACACACTGGTCCTTACCCATGAAAAACCCAATGAAATTATCCGCCCATGTGAATGAAATTCAAAACCCAATTGCAAGTCAAACGTATGTAACAACGAAAATAATAATAAAACAAAAAATTTATATATGTACACTGACAGTATATAATTTTTATACATTATTAATACATCAGAAGTGAACACTTTATCAATAGGCTTTTATGGACAAATTAAAAAAATTTATTTATATTTGCATATAAAACCTATTAATGAGGTGTCAACTTATGGTGCATTAAAAATATTTATCTTGTTTTGGAACAAAATGAACCAGTTAGAAAAGAGAAAAAAAAAGGTACACAAAAAAAAATGGTTATCAATATCAAAGCCAATGAGGGTTGGGATATTTTTCTTAAAATTAAGCCCCGTTAATGAGCATTTATTATAAATCCCAAATTGAAGAACTGCATTTATTGTAACTTTTGTATTTGTGAAAGATGAGAGCACAACCATGTATAGATTCAAAGAAAAATTAATTAAAATATCTATTCTTCATTTGGTTTCGACTTCAATTTTTGGGAAAAAGTACACCAAGTTCTTATTCAGTGTATTTGTGACATAGCTGCTATTATTTATTTGCTTGTGCAAATTATTTATTATGAGCATAGAGCTGATAATGATATATATAAATATATATATATATATATATATATATATATATATATAACGTTTCTCAAAATGAACAAAAATCCTTAAAATTTTTATTTTTAATGAGTAAATTAGGTTTTGTTTGTATTTTTTTCATTACATTATTAAGTATTAATATTTAAATTTAATACTTCGATATTTGATTGGTGTTTTTATTTTTTATTTTTGTTTTTCTTTTCTCAATAAAAAAACTAAAAATAAAGGATAAATAATAAAAGAAATAAAAGAACCTACTAAGCGAAGTTTAAATAATTTATGAGAAACTTAAATATTGTATATCAACATGCAGAAGAAAGAAAAATAATTCTTGTAAATTGAATGGTAAATTCTGTGAACAAGGATCAAACCCGCAAATGCTGGTTACCAGTCAAGTAATCAAGTTTGAATGAAATTAATGTTGAAAAAGCAAGTGAAAGAAACAAACTAGGGCGCGGAGATAAACCCATACATAATGACAAAATTAAATTTTTCCGCGTATAGTTTAGGCCGGTCATCTAATGTATCAGGTTATAATCAATTGAGCTTTAGGCATAATTTTTTGAGTTTGAATATGATTTTATATTAATCAATTTTTAAAATTTAAATAGATATTTAAAATTATTATAAAATTTATGAGCATCTGTGTAAAACTTAATAGTTTTACACACTTTTTTGACTCTTAGATTGAGATCACATGAACAGCTTAGATTAAAATCCCTTTATTTATAAGTGTAAAATTAAATATAAAAATATTTCTAATCTCGTTCCTCTTTTACATTTTCTCTTTCCTTTTTTTCAATGCACATAAAAAATTTTACATGCATTTAGCATCTATGGCTTGGAAATTGTAAAACATTCAACAAATCCTTCCATTAGATCATAACTTGGAAATTGTATGTATTGTTACTCAATGCATCATGCTTACTTGTAACTTTTTCAAATAAAAAACTAGCTGATCATATCACTTAGATAATGTTCGTAATTAATTAATTAATAAGAAATATTATGTAAAGAAGAGGTCACCTAGTAAATATATTTTATGCAATTCTTGTCTTTTGTCAAAGTGTTAGAGTATGCCCTACAATCAATTGGATTTGGATTAAGTAATTTTAAAAGACTCAAAAGACCTAATTTAGTTAGATTAAGGCTCAGACCTTTTAGGGTTTTGTTAAGAGGCACTATAAAAACAATATTAAGTCTAAAAATTAGACAGAATATTTTTGATAGCTGCTGTGCCTCTTGGAGCTAGCGCTCTTAGAAAACAATTCCTTTCCTCCTCCCTTTGCTTCCGATCACACCTTGACAGTGGCAAAGGTTTTGTTTTGTATCCTACTCATGTGGATACCGTTAGAGGGTTTCTTTCAGCTAGGAGTCTTGAGTTAATGATAAACCGATGGTTGTTCGTGAGTTGCCATAAAAGGTTAGATTCTATCCCGAAAACAATCTTGTTGCATGATCCTGATGATTTTGGTTTTGTTGTTTTTCTAATCCGCTGCTTATTTTCGTGTATGACATGACAAACTGAGACAATGAAACCTTACAGTGGTATCAGAGCCAGTGTGCAAACAGTTTTCGGGATAGCGAATTTGATTCGTGGTGATGCTATTTTATTGTAAGTTATTACAGATTTGATTTTAATTTTTAAAATTTGTTTGGGCAACCTAAAATAATTGTAAGACAATTATAGATTTAAATAAACCTTGTAGAGATTTGTTGAATTAAAAGTTACATGTTAGAATTCCTTTCAAACTTGTAATTAAAATGTTGTCAAAATTGTTTGGCATAAACCCTGCATGTTTTTATATAATATAATTGATATTAGAGCTGTTGTCAAAATTGTTTTGACAAAATCCCTGTAAGCAACCTTGTAGTTGCCACCCTTGCAAAAAAAATTAATACTTGTTATTATTTTATTCAAAAATATATTTTAATTAAAATAAATTAGGATAAAAGTTATCCTAATAAGAGTTTTAAATTAAATATATTTTAAAGAAAGATATTTTTTAAAATAAAATTGGATAAAAGTTATCTAATGGTTTTTAAAATTTTAATAAGATTAAAATTTCAAAAATGTTATCTTGATAAAATTTTGTTTTAAAATAAAATATTTTCTATCTTGAATTGGATAAGAGTTATCCAATAGTTTTTGAGATTTTAATGAGATTAAAATTTCAAAAGGAATTATCTTGATAAATTTTGTTTTAAAATAAAATATTTTCTATATTAAAATGGATAAGAGTTATCCAATGGTTTTGAGATTTTAATGAGATTAAATTTCAATTAAGCCAAAATTGAATTTTGAGAATTAAAATTAAATTAAAACAGCCTTTGATACCCATAATTAATTAAAATTTGATTAGTTAAAATTAGAATTTAATTAGGAAGCATACAAATTAATATGTGATATTGCTATGTATGCTTGATGCTTGATGCTTGATTTGTATGTGATATGGATGGTTGCATGGTGCATGGTTATGGGCCTAGGTTTACAAGTCTTAGACAAATTGAAACCCAAATATGATAAATGCATATTTGTAGGGTATCCTAAAGAGACAAAAGGATACTATTTCTATAATCCCACAGAGCACAAAGTGTTTGTGACTCGGTATGGTGTCTTTCTAGAAAAAGGACTTCCTTTTTAGAAGAACTAGTGGGAAGAAAATAAAGCTTGAAGAGGTTCAAAAACCACAAAATGTCACTGAACCTTTAGTGGAACAGGAACAAGTCCCATAAGATGTTGTGGAACAAGAAATAGCTTCAGAAACACAAGGCTCACGTAGGTTTAATAGGATACGTCGAGAACCTGAGAAGCTTAACCTTCTCACCACTCAGCACGACGACGTATTGCTCATGGATAATGATGAGCCTACCACTTACGAAGACTCAATTGCGAGCTCAGATTATGAGAAATGGCTTGAAGCCATGAAATCCGAAATGGACTTCATGTATACAAACCAAGTATGGACCTTGGTTGATCCACCTGAAGGGGTAAAACTCATAGGGTGCAAGTGGGTCTTCAAAAAGAACATTGACATGGATGTTAACGTGTATACCTATAAAGGTCGATTGGTGGCCAAAGGTTTCAAACAAAGGCATGGTATAGACTATGATGAAACCTTTCCACTAGTTGCAATGCTCAAGTCCATTCGGATTTTGCTTGCTATCGCTGCATACCATGATTATGAGATATAGCAGATGGATGTTAAAATCGTGTTCCTGAATGGAAACTTGTCGGAAGATGTGTATATGATACAACCTAACAGTTTTATCACTCCTAAGAATGCCAACAAGGTATGCAAGCTTCAAAAATCCATTTATGGATTAAAGTAACCTTCTCGGAGCTGGAACATTCGCTTTGATGAGATAGTCAAAGAGTTTGGCTTTATCAAGAACGAAGATGAACCTTGTGTTTACAAAAAGGTTAGTGGGAGTGTTGTTATATTCCTAGTGTTATATGTGGAGGACATACTACTCATAGGAAATGATATTCCCACCTTACAATTTGTCAAAACTTGGCTAGGGAATTGCTTCTCCATGAAAGACTTAGGAGAAGCAGCCTATATCCTTGGAATAAAGATCTATATAGATAGATGAAGTAAGCTGCTTGGTCTAAGTCAAAGTACATATATTAACAAAGTATTGAAAAGGTTTAACATGGAAAAATCCAAGAAAGGATTCTTACCTATGTCACATGGCATTTATCTCTCAAAGGATATGTGTTCTAAAACACAAGACAAGAGAGATAGAATGGCTAAGATTCCATATGCTTTAGCTATTGGATCTATCATGTACGCCATGTTATGTACTAGGCTTGATGTCTTGCATGCTTTAAGCATGGTGAGCAAGTATCAAGTTGACCCAGGTGAGCTCATTGGGTAGCAGTTAAGAATATCCTTAAGTACTTGAGAAGGACTAAGGATGCCTTTTTAGTCTATAGAGGAGAGAATGAACTCGTTATAAATGGTTACACTGATGCTAGTTTCCAGTTAGATAAGGATGACTTTAAGTCACAATCTGACTATGTGTTTCGCCTAAATGATGGCACTGTAAAGTTAGAAAAGTTCTAAACAATAGACAGTGGCCGATTCTACGATCAAGGCTGAGTATATATAGCAGCATTAAATGCAACTAAGGAAATTGTTTGGATTAAGAAGTTCAATACTGATCCAATGGTACTCTATTATGACAACAATGGAGCCATTGCACAAGCTAAGAAATCTTGGTCTCACAAATGGTCCAAATAGATACTCAAGCCCTTCTATGATTGATTGGCTGTAGTGCAAGTGGGAGAATGTTAGTGTATGCGCTATGAGCTAATTAGTTTTGGACTTGAATTACACTTATGACATTGTGATTGTTTATGTTATTTAATAATACATGGCATTTATTTATCATTATTGACTATATTTAATTTGATCAAGTCATAATCAAATGATAAAATCCCTAGAATAGTAGATTCGTATCAAAGGAATCAAAGTAGTGACTTTGATAATGAGATCCTTATGATACAAAGAATACTATTCTTAAATATCCTTAGTCGTAGTATCATTGAGAAGGGATGTTAGTGATACGGTAAGACTAACATGTGTTAGATTCCTTTGAGTGACCGATCTCATAAGTCATGGATATGGTGATATCCAGATCAACACATGGGTGATCATTGTAAATGAATACACTGGATTGACCCATCTTGAGAACTCTATGTGGATCGTTACATTAAGTGTCATTAGATGTTCTCAAATGGAAATGGTATATGTGATCCTTAGACTTGAGATCACTATGGTATCCTATGTATGGATTGGTGTACTTTGATGGTGGTAAACGTAGCTCATTGAGGGTTGCAAGTAAGACAGTAATTGAGTACATTATGAATCATATGAGGGTTGTAAGTCATCAAGATAGGATTCGTCCCTCTTGGTAACAGGAGTCTATATCTCAAGGCCTCTCAATAGAGATTAATGATTGAAAAATCTGTGGCCACAGTACAAATGAGATTTAAGATGAGATCTTGAATTCATTTGATTAAATCATTTATCTTAAGATTGAGAAACAATGTAGTTGAACTTTAATAGAGATGACACGTTCCATACTCTATGTTCAACTGAGATATTAGGTGACGAAAAGATCGAATTATACGGTAATTGCTCATTGAAAGGTTGTCATCAACTTAACAACATTTTCATTACTTGGGTAGCCATGATGCATTGCTAGATGCCAATCTTGGCTTGTGATTTATGAATGAGATTGTGAATCACTGCCAACATAATGGAAACCTAAAGGGTCACACACAATAAGGGTATGACCAAAACAAGTTAATTGGAGTTGGATCCATGTGATGAATCCTAGTACAAGTAGGATTCCTAGTGAGACTAGAATCCTATTCCAACTAGAATTTGGGATTTAATTAATGGTAATTTTAACTCAAGATTACTAAAGGGTATTTTGATCTTTTCATTTACAATGAGATTATAATTATGAATTATTAATTTAATAATTCATGGACAGACCAAATTATAATTCAAATGCATAACTAATTGGTTGTAGTGCAAGTGGGAGATTGTTAGAGTATGCCCTACAATTAATTGGATTTGGATTAAGTAATTTTAAAAGGCCCAAAAGACCCAATTTAGTTGGACTAAGGCTAAGGCCTTTTTAGAGTTTTGTTGAGAGGCACTATAAAAACAATATTAAGTTTAAAAGTTAGACAAAATATTTTTGATAGTCGCTCTGCCTCTTAGAGCTAGAGCTCTTAGAAAAAAATTCCCTTCATCCTTCCTTTGCTTCCGATCACACCTTGATAGTGGCAAAGGTCTTGTTTTGCGTCCTACTTGTGTGGATACTGTTAGAGGGCTTCTTTTAGCCAAGGGACTTGAGTTAACAATAAACCGAGAGCTGTTCGTGGGTTGCAATATTCAAAAGTTGAATATTCCTACACGAGTCACACTAAAAAGGTTAGATTCTATCCCGAAAATAATCTTGTTGCATGATCATGGTGATTTTGGTTTTGTTGTTTTTCTAATCTATTGCTTATTTTCATGTATGACATGACAAACTGAGACAATGAAACCTTACAAAAAGAGATCAGGATAACAAATTAAGTTGTAATTTGTGTAGTTAAATGTTAAATTTAATGTCTCACTAATACAAATTATTACTAAAATTTTAAAAAAATATAATTGTTAATTAACAAAAATTTTAAGAATATTTTAAAAAAATAATCTATTTTGACAATATTATTCTTTTCATTAAATGTAAATTAATATACTCATTAGTTAATATATTTAACAGCTATTACTTAATTTGAAAAATACAGTCATGAGCTAGGCGGTAGAACTCAACTCATAAAAAAAAATCTTATTTATGTAAAGCTTTTAAAAGAAAGCAGGATTACCTACAAGCTAACCCTTGTACTGTTAGCTTAGCAATATAATGAAGCAGCGAGGCCTATTTGATTCTTGTAAATGACACCTACTCTGGAAAGCATAGGTGGACTTTGAATCGAGGCTAGACCCTCGTCTCGTAACTTAATTCATTTTTTTATTCTCTTTTTCCAACAATTCTTCTCCATCTCTTTCACCGTTTTGAGATGCTAATTTCAGATAGTTAGGATTTAGAGTTTTGCTTCAATGGCTTCCAAATAGTTCTTACCAAGAATTTAGTTTTAGCTGCTAATTTTTGTATATTTTTCTAACTATAAGATGATTAGTGGATGGAAAAGTTTGAAATACAATGCAACTAAAAAAATATAGATTGATTTCTTTCATTGATTTCTTCTTTTCATTGATTTAATTGTTTCCTTTTCTTTTCTTTTTTTGAACAAGTAGTATTTCATTCTTCAAAGAAGTTGAAGAAACCTGCCAGTGCTACTGAGTAATAATACATATAATTTCTCAGTTATGATCTAATGAAGGGTGTCATAATGTATAAAGTTTTGGAAAACCTAATAGTTAGACATTAAAATTACAGGAGTCACCACCAACCATTCTACCTAGGTGTGATTGGTCACCTATTCAAACTAAGGATAAGGCTTGGTCTACGTTGAAAGATATTAGGGTTCGGGAGTACGGTTACGTGTACGGAAGGATAAGCACCCCCACAACATCCATCTAAAATGGTACCAACTAGTTTTAGGTTATCTTTACAATTTGCTTGGTATTTATATTTATTTCGATATGCTTATGTATTAAGAATATTTCTAAGATTTTTCTATCAATTTGGCTCAAATCTTAAAAATCTCCCTCACCTCAAGATTTTCAAATAGTCTCGATTGACTTTCTTGAATTCCATCGTCAGATTAATGAAATATTTTATGAAACTCTTATTATATATATTTTGAATTTGGCTCTAATATTGACTCCATATTAATTTCTATATTTTCTAAATCTTATTTTACATTATCCTTATCTATATGTTTTATTTATTTAATTATTTTATTTATTTAGAGAATAAATATGAATCATGGTTTATTGAAGATTTTCTTAAAAGCGTCCCATCGATTTGGCTCGGCTTAAAAGAAATCTTTCCACCTAGAAATTTTCAAAGAGTCCCAATTGACTTTTCTGAAATTTCATCATTGGCATAATTCATGTTTACTCCTTTATCTATCTAATTTTATTTCTTATAATTTTTATTTTAAGCTATTTAGTTCATTTATTTATTTACTTACCTAATTTTATTTAAATTTCTTTTAATTTTAACCTTGATCTAATTTATTTTATTTTATTTATTTCATTTATTTATATTTATTTAATAAACATGAATTATATTTTATCGAAAACTTTTTCAAAAGTATTCCATCAATTTGGCTCAACTTAAGAAAGAATCATCTCACCTAGAAATATCCAAGAAGTCTTGATTGACTTTCTTGGAATTTCATCATCGGTATAATTCACATTTATTTCATTATTATCTAATCTTATTAATTACTAATTATTTTCAATCTAAGCTATTTCATTTTATTTATTCAACTTCTCATCTAATTTATTCAACTTCTCATCTAATTTATGTTCCTGTATTTATTTATCTATATTCATTTATATTTTATTCATATTTGATTTTTTAAGAATAAACATGGATTATAATTTATTGAAAATACTTTCAAAAGTATTTCATCGATTTGGCTCAACTTAAGAAAAAATTTCCTCACCTAGACATTTTTAAGATGTCTCAATTGACTTTCTTAAAATATATCATCAGTAAAAAAAAATTTAAATTACTCTTATATTATTAGATAATTTGGTTTTAAACCTATATCTAAATTTCTGTATGCGGACTATGATTAGCCATGTCATTTTAATAATTGCTTCCCTTTTTTTTTAATAAACTAAAAAGCACCTTAAAAAATTCAGGTTAAAAAAAATGGCCTAAATACGTGAAGTACAAAGAAAATAAAACAATTAAATAATCAAAATGCATATAAATAAGACGAGATGGTGAAAAGTTTGTCAGAGCATTACTTAATATTTTAACCCTTTGGCTTGCAAATTCTATCCCTCAACGCCTTAAACTACTTCTTTTTTCACAGCAACTTCAACGATGTGCTGCTTTCAACCAAGGCAGTGACCAGTTTGCTTTCCTCTCCTCAAGCCGCAGCAATCTCTTCTTGTAATAGCAGGACAGCCAAGCAACTGTGTGGAGCAACTTGGATGCAATGATAGTACGCAGACAGGAGAGACGAGGTAGCGATGGTGCGACTGCGAAGGCGATTGACAAACACTTCGCAGCGGTGCAGCTATGATCAGCAGAGCAAGGAAGAACCGGTGTGGAGAGATTCACTGTAGCAAGTGCAAGCAGTAGCTCGACTGGTGACGACGCAGCAGCGGCTCAGTTCAATGTAGAGATAAGACTTGGCCAAGCACAGCAGCACAGATTATTCTGATCGTGCCATAGCCAATGTAGAGCCCATAGCCGTTTCTGTTGCAGGGCCTTTTTCTTTTGTTTTCTTTCTCTCCCCCCCTCCGTATATTTTTTTTAATGTTGTTTAAATAGACCTAGGTTTTCTATTTTTATTTTTGGTAATACATAAAAATCAAGAATCAATCTTTTAGAAAAAAAGTTTTTAGATTTCAAGAATAAGATCTTAAATTCGATATTAATTCTGATTTTTTTTTCACAAAATTTAATTTTCAATCTTTAATAGTCTCATTTTATTATGCTTTCCTATCAAAATTAATTCTAATTTCCTTCCCTTTTTATTATATTTTATAAAAATCAAAATCAAAATCAAAATCCAAAATTTATTTCTAAATCTAAATTAAAAATAAAAATAAAAATCAATAATAAAAAATAAATAAAAACTAATTAATTAAAAATATTTGAAAAAGACCTGGACAAAAATGGTGTCTACAAAGGGTTGTTGAATGTTTTACAAACTTGGATAAATGAAACTTTAAATTAAAACCAATGCCTTCTAAACTACTATTATATTTGTTAATTCAAGCACGTCATAGATGCTAATTGCATGTAAAAGTTTTCTTATGCATTGAAAAAATGAAAGAGAAAATGTAAAAGAGGAAAGAGAACAAAAAAATTATTACATTTAATTTTACACTTACAAATAACGGTGTTTTAATCTAAGCGTACATGTGACTCAATCTAAGAGTCAAAAAAGTGTATAAAACTGTTAAGTTTTATATAAATGTAAGTAGATCCTTTCCAAAATTTATTATAGAAATAATATTTTGGGCAGTAATAATCTTTAATAGACAACTTGATTAAGCTTTGGAAAAGTTTTAATAAAATTCGTTTGTATATAATTACTCGATCCACAACCTCTCGTAAAAAACTTTGAATCTTTTAATTAAACAGCAATTGAATGTTAATGGAAATTTTCGGTTATTATTTTTCTTTCATCAAAACGCCATCTGCTTGTATTATTGATATCAAGTTTCAAATACAAAAAAAAAAAAGTTTCAAATACAAACACCCAAAAACAAAACAAGTAATGTAACCAAAAACAAAAAAAAAGGAGTAAACTTATAGAAAATACAAAGTAGCTCTTAAAGATTTTCTCTCAAATACAAATTACTCAGAAAATGGTAGTGCAGGAGCCCATCCTTGTTTTTAAATTCCAACCAAAGAGGATGAAGGTAGCCTAGCCTAGTAGCAAAGCTAGAGATTTTATTTAGAGAGGGCTTGGTTTAAATATATTAAATTATAACAAAAATGACAATAATAATAATAGTAATGATAATATAGGAATAAAAAAAATCTACAGCTTTCACATGAGTTATAATAATTAAAAATTTTACAATTGGCCTTCATGTAGTTTTATATTTGAAAATGTTGCACAATAGCTTCGTTATCAGTACTTTTAAACACATTTTTTTCAATGTACACAACTAAACTATCATTCAACCATTGATCTCTCATTCCATTACGTAGACGAGTCTTCGAGATGTTCATTGCAGAAAATGCTTTCTACTGTGGCAGTGGCAACTGGTAGAATCAATGCTAGTGTCAACAACAAATGAATTAATTTCCACCAAAAAAAGCAAATGAACTAACAGATACACTTTATCCTTTTCTATCTCAATCATTTTTATAGCAAGATCATCAATTCCTTTCAATCTTGAAAACTCAATGCTAGAGCGTACATCAATAATATAAGTTTGAAGTTGAACTTCAAGCGCCAAAAGTTCCGTTGGAGAAAATTCTTTCGAATAAAATTTGGCAAGATTCACCAACTTTTGTTTATCAAAAGAAGCAAATGAGCCATTTGGACTTAAACATGCCAAACAAAGTAGCAATTCGGTGTTTACCTCATTGAAACGATTGTTTAATTGTTGAAGTTGCATATTTGAAACAGTATAAAAAAGCTCAACTTTGTAGTGATGCATATTGGTGACCTTAGGAGCTTTGCACCGTGATCTATCCCATGGAATGGACATATCACCCATGCTTGGAACATCAATATGATAATCATGACAAAAAGATGAGACTTAAACAAACAAAGAAACCCATCCACTATCCCTGATCACTTGCAAGTTTTGCTTACATACTTCAACTAATTTCATTGCATTCACAATATCCTGATCTTTCCTTTATAGTGCTTGTGACAATTCATTTGTCAAGCCAAGTATTTCTTTCATAAAAAAATAGACTAAATAGAAAATCAAATGAGGATGTAAACACTAGCAAATATTTTGATTGAAATCTTTGCTCACTAGAGTTTGACACATCTTTTGCAACCACTCAAGTAAATCAATTAAGGATGCAAACAAAGAGATTATACTCAACAATGTACCATAATGTGAGCCCTAACATGTATCACCAAAACACTTCAAATTACTTTCTTGATTTTGACCTTGCCCACTTGAAAGTTCACCATTATCTAATTTTTCAGTAACGAAAGCATAATGTTTTTTTTTTCAAAGAATGTCATGCTGTTTTAGTGACGCTCCAACAATATTGACCACATTATTAAAAAAGAATTGACCTCATCATGTTTTTTAGCCACAACCACAACTGCCAACTGAAGTTGATGTGAAAAACAATGAATAAAGTATGCACATTTATTTTCCTCCAAAATAAGTGTTATAAGACTATTCAAATCTCATTGCATATTACTAGCCCCATCATAACCTTGTCTACAAAAGTGAGAGATACTTAATCTATGCTAAGAAAGTAAATCATCAAGAGCTTTCTTCAATGAGAGAGAAGTGTAACTAGCAACATGTTTAACATCTTTAATCTGTTCAATTACATGTCCTATTGTCCTCTCTTATTTACATAACGAAACACAATAACCATTTGTTCTTTTGAAGATATGTCACGAGATTCATCAATCAAAATAGAAAAAAAAGCATCACTCATTTCCCTAATAATTGCATTAGTAGTTTCAATTGAATATGCACTTACAATATCTTTTTGAATATCATGTGAAGTCAATTTCAGATTTTGAGGAGCATTCGCCAAAGTAATCGCTTTAATACTTTCATTATGATAACCAGAAATTCTAAAAGCAAAAGAAAATTACTTAGGTTACTTGAATTTTCAGATTCATCATGACCTCGAAATGGAAGTCCTTGCTTTTGAAGAAATCGTACACAATCAACAAATGCAATCAAGCGAGTTCTATATTCCCTTCGAGCTACATCAAAATGTTTGTCAAAAAATGTTTGAACATGTTGCTCATGCTTCAATAAAGTGTTATACTTACAGCTTCGGCATGAGCACTATTATGTTCTCTAACATCATCACCCAATCTTTCAGTTTTCTTCCAATTGTAAATCCTATTCCAATAAAAGCATCACCTCTGCCTTGTTTACATTATTCGGTTTGAAGAGATAACAACAAAAACAAAAAGCATCTTTTTTTGATATGCTGTATTCCAACCAATTTCATAACGACTAAACCACGCGGGACTAAATTGTTTCATTTGTTTTCCAAACTTCTTATATTCAAAGTTGTGATCTTTGGGCTGGCAAGGACCCCTTTGTGCATATGCTCTTCTAACTTCATCACAAATGTCAGAATGGTAATTAGAGATTGGAAGTCATAAACTAGGATCTGTGGGAAGATTAGACAAATCAAACTCTATTTTTCTTTTCTTTGAACCCCTAACATCTATATTTGAAGGTGTTACTTATGATAACTTTATCAAATCACTCTTTATATCTAGGATTCACTAGAATACTTTAACTTATGAAGGTTCAATGTGCTCTAATGATGTCAATCTTAATTTACCGTATCGTAAAAAAATAATTAAAAGCTTGCTGTATGTGCCAATACTACTAAAAATAGTTGAAGAATAAAGACTTTGTATGTGTTGCCACTCTTTAAACTAAAGAAGAAAAAGTTAACAAAGTTTTAAAAGTTGAAACCTCTGTCAACCCTATTGCCTAATATATTTTTTATTTTATTTAATCATTAAGAAACATAAATAAACACATTTGTTGTACTATAAAATATAAAGACTTAAAATTTTTAGCTTTTAGCCTAGTGGGGGCTAAACTATGCTTAAAGTACATAAAAAAATATTATTGTAAGTTTAAAACTAAAAATGGCTTATAAGTTTAGGCCCAATTGAGGCCTCACCGGGCCCTATGTAGATCCGTCGGTGGCCTAGTCTAACCAACTTGGCAAATTCCATTCTTTGTTTGTTTAGCTGCTTATCAACCACTCCGTTAGCCTTCCTTTAAACTACCACAAATTTTCATTCTGAAATTCTTTGCATCCATAAGTTTGCCACAATGAATGCACTTCACATTATCTCTCAATTTATATATGTTCTTAGATTTATTGCAACCACTAAAATCTTAACCTTTGTCTTGGGTTTTGCCCTTGCTCTATGTGACAAGAGCTTATTCTTAGAGTTTGTCTCATTTCTCCTTGCTTCTTCATTAAAAATATAGTTTTTTTTTTTCATTTCCAAGGTCACTTTGCCATTAGGAGTTAAATTAAGATCAATCACAACTAGTGTATCCTAGTTGTCTGGCAATAAGCCCAAAAGAAACACACCTTCATCTCATCATCCATATTAAGACTATAGTAGTCATTCGATAAAATATATCTTAAAACTCACTCAAGTGCTTAGAAATAGATCTTCTCTCCTTATATTATAGAGTAACAAGCTTCTTAATAAGCATAACAAGACATTCATCCTCTCATACAGTGATGCTAATTTTTTTGAAACACAGGAATCACTTATCTTCGATATCATATGATGAAAAACACTAGTATCAACTCATCTTCTAATGGTGCCTAAAGTGTTTTTGTCCAACTTTTTTTATTCTTCATCTTTCATATCTATCAGCTTAGCAGCACCTAATATTGGCTCATACAAATTCTTGCAGTGTAGATGATCTTTCATCATCGGCTTTCAAATTGAGTAATTTGCAGTTGTCAATTTTATCATGGATCCTGTTTCTTCCTCTATGATCCCATAACATTAACCCAGGCTCTAATATCAGTTGTTGGGCCTCAAATGACAAACATACATGTGGAAGGAAATATCGCAATAAATATACCCATAACAATAGGCAACAATATCTTAAGCCAATAACCAACCAATGGAGATGTATCAAACTATCAAGTCTCAAGACAAATCAACAAAAAAATACGTAGGAAACAAAGAGCAAAGTAAAATGACACCAAATATAACGTGAGAAACTCTCCAATGTGGAGAGAAAAAATTACATGGCAAGTCGAATAAAAATCTACTAGCAAAAATAAGCAATGCAAAAAGTTTTAATATCTAGGCTTTTTGCCCAAAGTTCAAAATTTCAAGGTTCCAATAATTGGACAATTTTTCAAGATAATCTATCCAAAGAATACTCCGATTATTGTGAGGTTTATCTCTCCCCTCTCTCAATGGAACAAGAAAAACATCCACAAAACTCAAAGTTTTCGTTTTCCTCCCTTGACTGTCGCTACAATGCTTCAAAAGTCACTTAAATTCTTGGCTTATCGATATCCCTCCCCCTTTAAATAAGGGAAACAAAACCTTCTCTTTTTAGATTTCTTAAAGATCAATCTTAGTCAAAGTCTTTGTGGTTTTATAGCAAATGAGTTGGATCCGACGAGTCTGGCGTCATGATCCCTCACCACAACACTCAAACCTGCAGTTTTAGATTTGAAATCAAAAGCCCTATGGCAGATAAAATTTTCAAGTATTCTAGGAGCATCTTTTTGCGTGTATATATTTTAAGGGTATGTAGAGCTAGTTGAAATCTTCATATTGCTTATTAATTAGAATTGAGGCATTCTTGAAAGAATAGCAAAGTCAAAATCCACAACCACAAGGCCTAAATGGTTGGAGGTTGGCACCTAAATATGCTGTGTTTAGGGAACAAGTGTCCCGCCTAGAGACTTTGGTCCCAAATCGCTACACATTGATAAGAATAAATTAGCTTTCTGTTCAGATTTTAGAACCATATAGCATGAAGGCTAATTAAAGCTAACAAATAATGGCAGAAGATAGTAGTTATCTGATATTATCAATTAGTCAAAGAAAAATTGTTCGGTATTTTATTGTTTTATGTCACTACAGGACAAATCACTTTTACCGGCACTTATAAGTACCGGTAAAAGCCAAATCAACCGCCAACAAAAACGTTATCGGCGGTCAACTGATGGCCGGCTAGGTGAATGCAGGTGAAGGTCTGCCGGCGATGATGTGCTCCAATGCTGCCAAATGTTTAATAAATTATGGCATGACTTTTCCTGGCGCTTTTAAATGCCTTTAAAAATAAAAGACATTTACCGGCATTTTAAAGTGTTTGGAAAAGTCCTATTTGAAATTTAAATTTTTTACATTTATTAAGCTTTATTTTAAATTTATAAGTTTTTACTGGCACTTTTAAGTACCAGTAAAACTCTTATTTAAAATTTAAAATTCTTATATTTATTAAATTTTATTTTAAATTTAAAAGTTTGATTACTTCTTTGTGTTAATGCTATTGTTCACTGATAGTATAATAAAATGATTTTAATTCTTAATTTAATTTTTTTAATGCAAGTTAAAAAATTGTTAATACAATTTTTTGTCAATAAAATAATTGTTAATGCATAAATAGTATATATAAAGGCATTGGCAGCATGCTTAATTATCATCCTTAAAGCAACAATTAACTTCACATGCATTAACAATTTACTAAGAATCGTGAATTTCATTTGTTCAAAGTTCAATTCAAAGTGCTTATAACCAAAAAGTTATCAAAATACCAATTATCATCCTTAAAGCAACAATTAACTTCACAAAGATACCAATAATATCCTTAAGAACCAATCACAACAGCCATACAGTTTTCTAAACTTCTTAGAAGTCTAATACAAGCATAAAATTTCTAGCTGAATTGTATACCGATTATCCTTGGTGCTTCCATCTTCACTTAAGTATTTGCACGTAATGACCCAAACGAACTAGATGCGTCTGAAACCTACAATAAGAGAAAATGAAACCTATTAACTATTATCACCATCCTATAAACAAAGGCATGGGTACAGGTCAAAACTATTTAATATTTTAAATAGTACAAGAATGCTGATGATTTACAAGTTGCTGATTCATTAGTTGGACAATCATTGGAAAATGAGATCGAGAAGTAGCATGAGTTCAATGAGTACAAGAATGTTGATGATTTACAAGTCCATGAAGCAAATGGAGCATCCAAGGAAGAAAATAGTGATGATCTCTTTGACATATTACAAACCAGAATTAACTCAAATTTAAAACATATATTCACAAAAGTAGCAGCAACAACAGATTTGAAATCAGAAACAAGTGAAATGGACAAGGAGAATGTAAATTGTAGCATGGTGTAGCCAAACTCCAACATGAAAGCAATGATTTGTACTCATCTTTGACAATGAACATGATCCAAATAGAAAGGCAAGCAAACTGGTATTATGCTGATATAAAACAAACATATATAAACAAATGTGGTTTTTACCTGTCTGCTGCCAACTGCTAGGGAAGCTGAGCTGATGTCCATGCTTGGCACATGTGGAAATCTCCTTTGCATGGCATTCGCAAATTTAACTAGCTCAACATTAACCTTTTTAAGTGTTGCTAATGTCGCCTCAAGTTCATCCACCTTAGAAACTTTTTCTTCCAACTTAGACACTCTAGCTGCCTTTTCCTCCAAGGTGGAAATTAGGTTTAATGTGGAGAATGATGGGAATGATGGAGAAAGATGACTGTGAATGAGTAATGAGTGAATGTGGTGTTACTGTGCGTAATGGAGATGAAGAGAGGAGACAGAGCTCAACAATGGAGAGAAAAGTTGAGAAAATTAGGTTTTTTTAGGGAAAAGGAAATTAAGAAAGTTAAAAAATCAGATGCTATTTGAAAAATAAGAGTTCTAATTTGAGAAGTGCCGTTAAATGATTTAGTATTACCGACCCATCAATTTGTGCCCTTAAATGCAAACAAATAACGGCACTTTTAATAACCACCAGTAAATGATAAATATAAAATATTCAACTAATCATTTTTTAATAAATTATATAATTATTAAAATATATTAATCCAATATTAATAATATTATTTAATTTTAAGTATTCATTTGTTTAATAATATTAAATTATTTCATAGAAGTAGTGCTATATTTTAAATTTAATGAAAATACAAAAAGAGTGGAAAATTAATAATTAATTTATTAAGTAATAGCTCATCATAATAATATTAATTATTAATGTTTTAGAATTATATTAAACGATTTTTTTGAAATATATCTAATATATTCAAAAATATTATACAATTTTAAACTTAAATAATATTATAATATTATAATTTCATGTAATTTATGTCTAATTATTTTTATTTTTTCAAATTTTCTATATTCAAATAAATATATTAATTTTAAACTATTTAATTTTTAATCAAATATAAATTTATATGTATATTTAATATTATTTTTATTGAAAAATTAATTAATTTCATTTTATATTTTATTATGAAAATATACAATTTTATATTAATACAAAGCTAGACACTATTTACTTATTTATGGACAGTATTAGAAATGATAACAATGAAAACAAAAAAATTCTTACTTCCGACAATTTTAAATTTTTTTATATGTTCTTGGAAACAAAATAAATAAGAAATTCTTACTTTCAAAAATTTTGAAAATTTTTTGTTTTTGCGTATCACTATATAAATGTCTTGAGTGCCACCCTAGTACCTAGCTGCTTATACCCCTATTTAATTTTGATAACAAGTTGGGTTTCAAATAAAGTCCCCCACGAAATTCATTGACATGCAGTCGATAATTTCTTTTGTCAATTACAGCTAAAAAATGTAATTTATGAAAAAAAATTATGATTTTTCAATCGAAATTTATACCAATATAATCTTCTTCTAAGAATATTAGATTATGCTTTGAAATTGTACTCTAATGTATATTTTGACTTAACTTATGAAAGAGCTTGTCTACTCTAGAAGTTAAGTCAGGTGTTCGATTTTTAAAATTGTAAAAATTTTAGATTATGTGGGATCCAAATTTGAGCTTTTTGATAGAGATATAAATTGAAACTTTTTTAAGAAGTGCTATTTTTTTTTATATTTCCACTTTGTTTTTCAATAATTTACAAAATTATAAAAGAGGATTCATATTATTTCACAATTATTTATTTATTTGGTGCCTTTTTTAATTTTATTTCATATTTTATTTTAATTAGCAAAATTTTTATTTTGTTTTATTTATTTGTTTAAGTTAAAAACTTGTAATTTAATTTAATAAAGTTTATTGTTTTATTTATTAAAAATATACAAAAAATTCTATAAAATAGTTTCCAATATTCTACAATACTTTTATATTAAGTTTGTCAAACGCTAATTTAACTTCTCTTAATAATATTTTTATAAAAGTTTTACTCAAACAATATTTTTTACGACAATTCCAGTTAGACCAAATAGATCTTAATATATCTATATAAAGATATAAACTATACTTTTACAAAAAATCATAATTTTTTATAATATAAACTAAATTTTTACGGTAAGTCATAGTTTTTTTTTTATATTAATTATGTTTTTATAAAAAATTGTAATCTTTTTTTTAGATATATGTAATACGCTTAAAATTTTTTTATATATATGGATTTATATATGATGTACTGACAGTGTACCTGAAATTTACACTTTATCAATAAGTCCTTATGAGCAAATTAAAAAAATTATTTTTATTTACTTCTAAGGGTTGGGCATATTTTTTAATTTGTCAATTGATGAGGTGTCAACCTTTGATGCATTGACAGTATATTTTGACAGTGTATAGAAACTATACACTATCAATGCATCATATACAAACCTTATATATATATATATATAGAGAGAGAGAGAGAGAGAGAGAGAGAGAGAAAGGGTGGGGAAGAGTATGCATACAAAAAATGAAGGAAACCGAAACAAACATGCAGCGGAATTTAAATCATTCGGCCTCCACCAGGATCGATTCGGAGAGTTGCCTGATTAAGGTTTCGAGATTTTATCTAACGTTTTCTCTGATTTCTGTCGTTGGTTGAGTCACAAGCAACAACCTTTCGTTCCTGCCTCTATGGTATCCACACGAACGAATCTCACGACTCTTGAACGTCTTACGATCAGAAGCCTTAAAGAGCATTTTTTTATTCTTATAATCGATTTGCTAGCTTCGATTAAAAGAATACCTTTTCTGTTTTTAATTGTTGTGCAGCTCTGTTTTAGAAAAACATCATTTTATAGGCAGTAAATTTACCCTAAAATTTACTGCCAAACAGAACTCTAATCCTACTTAGAATAGGATTAACTATATCCTTAATCCAAGTCAGAATAGGATTAGACATATCCTTAATCCAATTCAGAATAGGATTAATTAAGCTCCTCATTGATCTGTTCTAAGTGTGCGACCCAATAGGTTCTCAAAACAATGGCAATGACAAAATTGTCACAGGCAATGAGCGGTATCTAGCAACACATCATTGCTACCCATGTAACGAGAATGTCAATGACTCGACATAACCTTACTCGTGATAGATGTTACATGTAGTCTAATCCCTTTATCCTTTGATGTCTTGATTAGACACAAGTCATGGAATGTGTCACACTTGTATAGTCTAATCAGCGTTTCTTGATTCCTGAGTAGACTAATTAAACAAATAAAATCAATATCTCATATTGACTTATTCGAGCACGGCCATGCATTTCTTAGTCTCACTCTATCAAAGGGCCCAAGACATCACTCTTGTTATATAAGAGGGATAAATTCTATCTTGATCACTCAACATCCCTCTACATAGATCAAGGCATACCCAATTACTACCTTTATAGTCCATCCTGTTACGAATGACATCTAGCAGCATTAAAGTATGCAATTCTCTATGTTGGGATCTCTGATGATCTCAAGTCAAAGGATCACATACACCATCATCACTATGAGAATCGCTTATGACACTCATATAACAATCCATGTAGCGTTCTCATAGAGGGTCGATCCAGTACATAGTTCTCTAACATGTACCTATGTGATGACTTGATATCCTATATCCATGACAATGGTCATCAGTCAACCACATACTAGTATTATGGTACACTGTATCCTTGTTCACAATAATACTTGACTAGGGATATTTTAAGAATAGTGTGTTATTACTATTCTAAGGACATTATCATATAAGATTACTTTACGCAGTTATAAGACAAATATAATAATGAACTATAATAAATAAAATGTCATGATACATAAAATGCCAAAGTCAATCATCTAATGAATGGTTCTAAGGGCATAATCTAACAAAAAATACCATAATTTTTTTAATATATAGATTATAGTTTTATGAAAATTGTAGCCATTTTGTATGTATAAATTATGTATTAATGAAAAATTGCAATCTTTTGTATATAGACGTATATGGTTTTACTATAAAAAATATTTTTTTTGAAAAATAGTTTTTGGTATGTATAGATTACCTTTTTATGAAAATCATAATATTTTATATATATATATATATATATATATATATATATATATATATATATATATATATATATATAGATTATGCCTTTATGGAAAAACCCTAGTTTTTTGTACGTATAGACTATACTTTTACGGAAAATCGTATTTTTTTCATATAAAATTATGCTTTTATAAAAATTATAGTCTTTTGTCTATATAAATTATGCTTTTATAAAAAAAAAGTCCTTTGTACGTATATACTTATATTTTTATAAACAACGAAGTCTTTTGCATATAAAGACTATGCTTTTATTAAAAATCGTAATCTTTTTGTATAGACTATGGCATAGAGACTACAATTTTATCAAAAATTGTAATCCTTTAATATATATATATATATATATATATATATATATATATATATATATAAACTACGGTTCGAAAAGAAAGTATAGCCTTTATTGTTGCAACTTATACACCTGTTATCTAATAACAAATGTCACAATTTTCATTACATTATAATTATTAAAAAAAATCAACGAATTTCATAGAGTATACATTAATTATAAATCACACATATTCATAACAATGTACATAATAAATGCCTTTTAGTATTTTGTGGACTGTTTAATTAACACAAAGTGTGCATAATAAATCACATATTTATAATGGGATTATATATATTCTATGTATCGTCAGTTGAATTTTTTAACTCCACAGGCGAGATTAGGATAATAATATGTGTCTCATTTTATTTATTTATTTATTTAATATTTTTATAAGAATACATCATCATCCTAATTAACTCCGCTTGTAGTGTTACAAAATTCACTGGAGATAGATAAGATAATAATTCTTTATAATAACCAATTGTTTCAACATAAAATAGAAAATGAAAGTACGTACTTGACACAATTTGATATTCTCTCTTAAATTTTATCAGCTCGAACCAAACCAAAATACTTGACACATACTAACACCATTTTATCCCGAATTTATTAATTTTTCCATCGGGTATTCCTCCTTTTCATGAAACTGCAATTATAAAATTTTATAATAAAAAATTTTACATCAATGCAAGTACAAGTCTGAGCAATACAATAGTTGCATGCAAATATTTTACTATCCTATTAAATAGATGCCATTACCAACAATATAAAATAAATTTTTATGCTAACAAATAACTAAGTAAAAGAAATTAAGACATCTATTGTCTAAATAGTTAGAGAAATAAACATATAAATACAATGTGTAAATATACAAGTGATTCTTTCATATAGTTTAGATTAAGGGAAAACTCGATTTTATCAATAATTGAGTTTGTTTAATTGTATTAATTTTTTTTGTTCAATATGCACCAAAGGCAGATTTTCTTAGTTTTATTGTCAGAGATTGCATTGAAAACTTTTAAGCCAGAATTTATAACTTTTTAACAACAATAGTCTCTGATTAGGCTAATAAGCTGTCAAATTATTGACATACATGACAACTTGAGGCTGAATGTAACAAGGTAACTCAAAATGGAAGTAGAGTTTATCAATATTTAGGAAAAAAAAAACATTCAACTTTCAATTGAAAAGTTTGAAATGAACTACACCAATATAATGTAAAACATATTGTCGAAGAGTGTAAGTTGAAATTATTAAGCTTCCCCATGATTCTTATTGATAAACATCGAAATAATTCTTTGGTAAAAATAAAAAAAAAATGTACAATTTTGTCAAAACTCAAAATGACAACTTGACATTATACAGAAAACCAAAAACAACTTTTTAAGGGATTGTTTGATTTTGTTTTTGTTTTATGTTTTTTGTTTTTGTTTTCAATTTTTTGAAAAATAAAAGAGAAAACATATTTGTTCAGTTGTTTTTGTTTTTAAAATCTGAAAATAAAAAATGGTGTTTTGGAAATGGTTGGAAACATCAAAAAGTGATGTTTCCAACCATTTCGGAAGCAGTTTCGGCACTGTTACCGCATGGATACTGTTCACCCATTGCGGCTACAGTGCCATTTTACCTCTAAAAATGATAAAAACTTGTTTTTTGTGGGTTTCGAACCCACCCCTTAACATTTTATAATTTTTTCACTTCCTTCGGCAGTTTTAAGTGATAAAATTTTGCAACAAAAATAATCATCCAAACATGTTTCCAAGTTTAATATATTGAAAATAAAATGAAAATAAAACAAAAAAAATTTTCAAAAACATAAAACATAAAAAACACAACAAAACTAAACGAGCCCTAAGTTACAAGTTTCCTTTTACTATTTGCAGCTCAAATTGGATTAACATTTCTTGGACCATAATACATTAAATGCACATAAAGGAAACAAAAGAAGTCTCAATGTCAAAATAAAAAATGGATCCATGGGTTGTCGCTCAGTTGGTAATGCAAGTTGAATTCATGAGAAGAGTTTTCGAGTTCGATATCTACTAAACACACTTTTAGAGAGAAGTGAGGAGTTTTAAATTGTGATGAAGCCCTGAATAGAATTAGTCTCAAACCGTTAAAATGGATGATGATACTTATAGTTTATATAAAAAAATGTTAAAATAAAAGACCATAAATTAATAATAACTTCTTGAGGACATTCTAATTGCTTGCTCTGCTAATTAATAAAAAAAATAAGACAAATATGTCTACATCTCAACAACTCAGCAGCCTTAACTTGCGAGTTTTTTTTTTCTCAGAATAAGGTACTTTGAAATCTTTTTTATCAAATGGGGGCACTTTCAATCTTTTTTCCATAAATAGGGTACATTGAGCCACGTCAACTATTATTACTTGTCCACAAAAACAAACTTTAAGCCCAGAGGAAGCTTATTGTTTAACCCCAAGCTTCCACGAAGAGCTCTTTCTTCCAAAAAGTTAACTGGGCACCCAAAAATCTATCTTTGAAAATCAAATTTTTTTCAGTAAACTTTGATCTTTCGCCTGCGGCTCCAAAAATGTAGATTTTAACCTCTTCAAAGCTATACCTAAAGCTCTCGATTACGCAAATCCTTGCATAAACGGTATTGCATCCAAATGCTACAGTAGAAATTAGTAAAATTAAAGAAACTTTATTCTTACATGTAAGAATATGGAGAAAGGCCACTGAGAGTTAATGGAAGATAATACAAGTTTTTTCAATTCCTAAAAAGCTGCCATAACCTTCATAAGTCTTGGAGAGTTAGCATAAGCTTGCTTAATATCCATAGATAAATGAAAAAAAACTTTGCCAAGTTTGCTTGGTCCATTAGTTCAAGGCTAACTCCGTGGTTCACCACTTGGAAAAACCCCACTCCCGATAGGCCAAAGCAATTTGATCAAGTGTTGAGACAGGAAAATTGTTCATGTCTCTAGATAAGCCGATGGGATCGATAGTGCTATTAATTGTTTCTTTTTTACCCAAGATTTCCTGTTGCTTCAAAACCAATGTCATCTCATTGAAGAAGTAGGTGAATTTGAGAAATGGAGGGTGAGTCAAGTTCTGTTGTAAGGATTGCGTGGCTGGTGAAGAGTGAGAGCGGGAAACGTGGGCAGTTAGATAGGATAAATATATTTAAAATAAAAATAAAAATATGAGATGACAACGACATGGCTTAAAATACCTCATTTAAGAAATTAAGTTTAAAACAACCCTTATTAAGGAATAAAAATTTCAAAGTACCCCACTGCCAGAAAAAAGCTCCTTAACTTGCTACAATCTTGACGTTGGAATTAGATAAAAACTAAAAAAATCAATCAGAAATAAAGCATTAAGAAGTCAACAACCTTTTAACCTAGTGGCTAAAGATAAACTGTGACATATTGTAAGTCTTGGATTCGAATCCAAGCACCTACATCCCCAGTTATTTAATATTTCTCTTGTAACAAAAAAAAATAAATAAAGCATTAAGAGCCCATTAAAATTTCAGTCAATATAACCAGCTGTAAGAACTCAAGTTCTGGTACAAGAAAACCCGAATGCCTACAGTATCCCATAAAGCCACATTAATAGTGCTTCCATTCACAATCACATTGCCTTAAAAATTGTCAAACATTATTGGTATATATATAAAATCGTGACACCGGAAAACAGACAACCAAACTTGAGAAAAAAGAACAAGCTTAATACTACTAAGTTGCATAAATAAGAAAAAAAAATCTATCAATGGTGTAAATATGTGAGAAGACCACTTCTTAGTTTCAAAAATCCTGGTAGTTAAATAGCTTCAAAGTACATAAATGCAATAAAATCAATTAAAAATAAGAGTGAAGGAGGTGTTTTTAGATGGATGAACCTGGTTGTTGGGTTTGTTTTGAATTCTATATCGAAAGTGTTAGAGAAGTTATAATGGCTCTTCTCTTGTAAATAATGTGTCAGGTTTGGTTTGTAAAATATTCGAAGAGTTGTAAACACCAATAGAATAGCTAGTGTTTATGTTATTATAAAGGGTGTAGTTGGGCTTTGTAAGGAGTTTGCAATTTTTCTCTTCTAAAATTTGGATAGTTGTAATTGTTTGATTGATTATTAGATTGATTGGGTGATTATAGGCCAATTTGGTTAGGCTAAATCACATTAAAAGTAGTTGTGTCCGTTTCCATTTTTTTTCAATTTCTGTGGGTGTTTAGATTGAGGGATACTTTTTGTCCCAACAAGTAATATCAAAGCTGAAGGTTCGTGATTTTGCGAGAGAAGGAAAGCTATGTTTGGAGATGATGTGAATGAAGCAGATGAAGATGTTATGACGATGATAATTTGGAGGAAGATGATCATGTGATTGATGATGATTGGAGGAGGACGTTAAGCATGATGGTAATGATGATGGTGGAGTTACTCGTCGGTTTGAAGAGAGTTTCTGTGCTTATTAAAGCAGTCTGGTGATTCAAGTCAAGGGAAGATTTGTTGGGATTTACATTGAATCTCACATCGAAAGTGTTAGAGAAGTTATAATGGCTCTTCCTTTATAAATGATGTGTCAAGCTTAGTTTGTAAACACTAATTAGAATAGCTAGTATTTGGGCTATTATAAAGGAAGTAGTTGTCATTTGAGCTTTGGAAGGAATTTGTAATTTTTCTCTTCTAAGAATTGTACAATTATAATTATTTGATTAATTATTAGATTAGTTGGGTGGTTATAAACCAATTTAGTTGGGCCAAATCACATTAAAAGTAGTTGTGTTCATTTCTGCTTCCTTCAATTTGTATTTGGATTGAGAGATATTTTTTTCCCAACAGTTGCTTTGTCCATTGCCACCAGTTGTGTTCAAATTCTAATATTCTCTATGCATAAGTGAATCATCCAAAAAAACATTTAGACATTAAAAATTTATAGCTCTTTCCAAATTTTTTCTTACAACCCCAACTCTCCACTCAACCACAAAATAAATAAGGACGAAACCCCTTTTTTTTGGCTCCATCTCTCTTTAAATAATAATAATAAGAAGAAAAAGAAGAAGAAGGAGAAGGAGGAGGAGGAGGAAACCAGATATTCCTTCTTTTTTTTTTTGAACACAAACTAATTCAATACTAATTAATATATTGGCCTTTTTTTTTCTATTGTGAGAAAAAAAAATAAGATAAGCCCTTATTCATATAAAGAAAGTAGTGATTAAAAATATTTTAAAAATAATTGATAAAAAATAAAAGAGAATTGGATTTTAAAAAAAAATCCCATCTTTAAGCCTTGACAAAGAGGAAAGAAGATCTTTACAAATCTTAAGGATAGTATTTCAACCTAAAACTAATTGAATGAGCAAATTTGGAATACCCTGCATTCTTTTTAGATCACACTACATTAGTTTTATGTCAAACTTAACTTTAATTTTAAGTAATATGTTTGGGGACAAAATAAAAACCCTCTTGGATCTAAAACTTTGAAGAAAGACCAAGTTGCAATTATTTCCCACGTTAAATAAACTAGTATCTATATTTTTTAAAATTTTAAAAAATTAAATTGACTCAAGGATGTTTGGATGAGTATAAGATTAAGAGAAAGCGAAAAAGAAAAATAAAGAAAATACCTAAGTAGATTGACATAAAGCTTAACGCATTAAAAAAATTCAGGATGCAAGTTGAGCGAGCAATGTTTTGGGGAGAATTTTAAAACCCTTTTTTGTTAGCAATGAATAAAAAAAATGAAAAAATTGAAAAGGAAAAAGTAAGGAAAGATTGTCTTTTAACTTGGGTGAGGTAGGTTATCATGTGGATATTATAGTATTATTCATTTGACATGTCAACCTTCTTTTTTCTCCCATGGCATCACACCGTACAAAAGTGGCAAAGCTTGAAATTTTCTCCTTATAAAAAGGACAAAATGTAAAATAGAAAAAATATATCAGAAAAATTTTGCAACCACAATTTTTTCTTTTGATATATTCACAACCGCAATTTTGCTCACAATCTCGTTGCTAAAACAATCACCCTTAAAAAAAAAACCCCAAAAATAAAATTGCTCGTTAAAACCATTACAACTTTTTTATTTTCTATTTAACACTTTCGCTCCATAATTATTCCTAAGCACACTTCTCTGATCTTTTCAATTCTTTCAACACGTCTGAGTATGTTGTAGCCTGTTTCTTGTTCTTATTTAGAAAGTGCGAATCAACGAGGAATTATGCCTTACGGAAATATATATCGGAAAAGCATGAATGCCTCACAGAAGTCAGTTTTCACAAAGCCTCCGGATATACATTTTTGCAAAAAAACCAAAAAAACAATACTTGATTGAACAAGATCAGGGACAAAAAGAAAGGAGAAAAATTTGGGATAAGGATAACAAAGTAATTTCAATTAAAGGTGTTTTTCTATGAAATTAAAAAAAAATCAAAACTTAAGTCTCGAAAAACAAATAGGATAAATGTCTAATATATCATTAGTAAAATTTTTTGACTTTATAAACAGAATTAAGATTATGACATATATCTTTTAAAAATATTTAAAAAAATAAAATAAGAGATGTGCCAATATCTTAAACCGTTTGTAAAGTCAAAAAATTTCTATGTATTGGATAATTATTTAAATAAAAATAATGTTGTGAATATAATTTTTCAAAAAAGTATATTAGCATATGGATTAATATATAAACGAAATTGGAGAAATAAATGGACTAATTTCCCTGTTGTCAAATTCAAAGCCATGGCGGCTTAACAATTAAGGTGTTTGTCGGAGTAGTTGCATCCTCCCTCCCCCAACCCTCTCCTCCCACCCCCCCCCCCCCCCCCCCCCCCCCCCCCCCCCTCCTTTAAATTGCTCCAACTTCTTCACACAATCGCAACTAATCAACTCTTTTCCCGCCTTGGCAAATTCGCAATCAAAAAATCTACCATCTTTTGTTCAGTTCTCTACCAGAAAGTTATCGTTTCTTGATCCCCAGCAACTTTTTTTTATCAGGGTTTTGCTTTAGGCTTCATATTGGGGTTGTTTTATTGCAAACTAGGGATGGCAGAAGACAGAAGGCAAAGTCCTGAGCTTGTACGGGCTGAGACAGCTTCATCAGAAGAAAGAAGATCAAACAATAATCTCCCAAACTTTCTTCTTTCAATAAGGCTAAAATATGTGAAGCTTGGTTACCATTACTTAATCTCCAACGCTATGTATCTGATGCTTGTGCCTCTCCTAGGCATTGCTTCTGCTCATCTTTCCACGCTTACTTTCCTTGATTTTGTTCAACTATGGGAACAACTAAAGTTCAATCTTGTTTCAGTAACCCTATCTTCAGGTCTTTTAGTTTTCTTGGCGACACTTTACTTCATGAGCTGCCCCAGGAAAATTTACTTAGTGAATTTTGCTTGTTACAAGCCTGAAGCTGATCGTGCTTGCACCAGGGAGATCTTCATGGAGAGATCTGGTCTCACTGGGAGCTTCACAGATGAGAACCTAGCCTTTCAAAAGAAAATCCTTGAGAGGTCTGGTTTGGGGCAGAAGACTTACTTGCCTGAAGCTGTGATGCGTGTCCCACCGAACCCGTGCATGGCTGAAGCCAGGAAGGAGGCCGAGACAGTGATGTTTGGAGCCATCGATGAACTCTTGGCGAAAACTGGTGTCAAGGCTAAGGATATCGGAATCCTTGTGGTGAATTGCAGCTTGTTCAATCCTACACCATCTCTTTCTGCCATGGTTGTGAACAGATACAAGCTTAGAGGGAACATTTTGAGCTACAATCTTGGAGGAATGGGCTGCAGTGCTGGGCTCATTTCTATAGACCTTGCTAAACAGCTGCTGCTGGTCTGTTTCTTATCTTTATTGTTTTTTACTCTATATCACTCCTTTAAACCACATGTTTTTCTTTTTTTTGTGACTGGTTTAATTAAACCACATGTCCTTTTTATTTCAGCTGTTAGGTTGCCATAGTGTGGAATAAATGATAAGAAAACGATTTCATGCTCATCACCTTTGGTTAGAATGAGCCAAACTCGTTAAGTGGTAGGGTAATCTCGGCTAGTTTCAAGTTTGAACTATTATCATTATGTACAAGTTGCGGAGCTTATCCAAAACTAAAGTTAGAATTAGAACTAAGAAGAATAATTAAAGCAAATCTCAAGGCAAATGGCTTGTATATGAACGAGTTTTCCTTTTAATTTCAAAATTAATTTTAGTTATATATAGAAATATTAATAGTAAGTAAATTTGCCAAGAAACATGTGAATTGTTAATTGAATGATAAATCAAAA
This sequence comes from Heritiera littoralis, assembly GCA_031772115.1. NCBI lineage: Eukaryota > Viridiplantae > Streptophyta > Magnoliopsida > Malvales > Malvaceae > Heritiera > Heritiera littoralis. The sequence goes on along the minus strand of JAPDPK010000083.1, from coordinate 1,954,999 downwards.
TTTAATTTTTAATAAATTTAAATATAGTAAGTAGATTTGCTCTTGCTCTGCAATAACTGAAATATTTGGTTCCAATTACAGGTGCAACCCAACTCTTATGCCTTAGTAGTAAGCATGGAGAACGGTACTCTCTGCTGGTACCTTGGCAACGACCGATCTATGCTCGTCTCAAACTGCCTCTTCCGAATGGGCGGTGCTGCAATCCTTCTCTCCAACCGGACCTCCGATCGCCGCCGCTCCAAGTATCAACTTATTCACACAGTACGTACCCACAAAGGGGCTGACGATAAATGCTACAACTGTGTCTTCCAACGCGAGGATGACACCAAAAGAATTGGCGTTTCCCTCTCAAAAGACCTCATGGCTGTTGCTGGAGAAGCCCTTAAAACCAATATCACCACTCTGGGGCCTTTAGTTCTTCCCATGTCGGAGCAACTCCTGTTTTTTTTAACTTTGGTTGCAAGGAAAGTCTTCAAAATGAAGATCAAACCATATATCCCAGATTTCAAGTTGGCTTTCGAGCATTTTTGTATTCACGCAGGAGGGAGAGCTGTGCTAGATGAGCTAGAGAAAAACCTTGATCTGACGGATTGGCACATGGAACCATCGAGGATGACTCTTTACAGGTTTGGAAACACTTCAAGTAGTTCTTTGTGGTATGAACTAGCTTACTCTGAAGCCAAAGGAAGAATCAGAAAAGGTGATAGAACTTGGCAGATTGCTTTCGGGTCAGGATTCAAGTGCAATAGTGCGGTTTGGAAGGCCTTGAAGACCATCAATCCAGCTGAGGAGAAGAGTCCTTGGATTGGTGAGATTGATGACTATCCCGTTCATGTGCCTAGAGTGGCAACAGTTGCTTCTTCGTAAACCATAAGAATGTAAACAAGTCGGGTAATCGCTAAATTTGGGATACCTGAACCTGAACCCGATTAACTTTAATAATACTCAAATCCGATTAATTACCTGATTATTTTTATTTATGTTACCTGAACCCAAATCCTATAAAATATAAAATACCCGTTTAACTACCCGAATCCGTTAACTACCCATTTATTAAGTCAAAATTTGACTTTTAAATTTAATTTTAAAATCAATTTTGGAATAACTTAATTAAAAAAATTCTATTAATAAATTTAATTTAAGTCATAAAAATAAATTAAAGTTAAAAATAATAATTATAATATATAATGATTTAATTTAATTAAATACAACATTAATAATAAATAATTTATATATAAAAAATATAAATATTGCATTCATTAATTATTATTTATAATCGGGTTCGGGTAGCAAGTACCCTAAGATAACTACCCAAACCCTAACCGAACCCGTGACGGGTAGTAATTGCACTACTCAAACCCTACCCGAACCCGATTATACACTACCCTAACCCTACTTAAAATAGGTCAGGTAATACTGGATACTTGTTTATAGGGTACCCATTGCCATCCCTAGTAAACCATAACATTCATCAAAGAGAAAACATTATTTAGTAATTAGTACTATGATTTATCTGATACATGGCTAATGCGGTTATTTTGATGGTTAATTCCAAGTTAAAGACAAAAAAAAAAACACTCATTCCATTATTTTAGTGTTATAAAGTATAATTGATTGATTAATATTGTAATTAATCTTACACAAAAGATTTATTTTTGAAACAATTTTTTTATTGGGGTTGAGAGTTAGGTTTTTTAGACTCGAATGCAAGCCTTATAGCATGCTACTAATGAAAAAAATTTAAATGGTATATCTATGCACTAACATCATAAATAGCACAAAACAGGCTAAAATGTGAAATTAGATACTGACCTCTAGCCATTGATACCAATGATTTCGAGAAGTAATAGGATTTTTGTTTTCTGTATATGGGATATTCTAATCTTTAAGCAATCTCATAATAATAGTGAATGTATTTCTAGAATACTCAGATTAGGGATCCAATGCATGGTATTAGCTTTAAGTACATCTTCCTTTCAAAGACATAATCATTGATCATGGGTGATTATCACTAGCCATGGTTGAGTAGTTGGGTGAGTGGTTTCAAAAGTTAATGGGATAATGAAATTAGCTTTCACTTGATAAAGTAGGATCATACCCATACAGTGGTTTAGATTGTAGACATGTAGTGGAGACACCCACTTTATGGGTACTTGCATGCTATAAGGCTTGTAAATTCCTTAAAAGTGAGATAATATGTTCATACGGGCTACCCCAAAGAATAATGTCGGATAACGCTCTCAATTTGAACAATGGCATGATAGAGGAAGTGTGCGATCAATTCAAAATCAAGCATCATAACCTTGCACCATATCGCCCTAAGATGAATGGAACGGTGGAAGCAGCTTACAAAGTTATCAAAAGGATCTTGAGGAAAATGACTAACACTTACAAAGACTGGCATGAAAAACTCCCTTTTACCTTACATGCTTATAGGACCTCAGTGAGAATGTTTAATGGGGCAACTCTTTTTTCATTGGTTTGTGGAATGAAAGCTGTATTGCCCATTGAAGTTGAGATTCCTTCCTTGAGGGTACTAATGGAAATCAAATTGAAAGAAGCAGAGTGGGTTTAGGCTCGATATGAGCAACTAAATCTCATAGAAGAAAAGAGGCTTATGGCATTATGCCACAGCCAACTATATCAGGAAGAATGATGCAAGCCCATGATAAATAAGTTCGACCTAGGTGCTTTTATGAAGGCTATTTGGTCGTGAAAAAGATCTTACCAAATCAGCATGATAGCAGGGCAAATGGATGCCAAATTTGGAAGGTCCTTATGTGGTAAAGAAAGCCTTTTCTGATAGGGCATTGATCTTGACTCAAATGGATGGTGATGACTTACCCAATCTGATAAACTCTGATTTTGTGAAAAAGTACTATGCCTAAGCAGACTTTTCGGGTTTCCAAAACAATTACTCAAGGTTTGAAAAGACTTATCTAATAATGCTTATCATCCCGTAGCAAATGGAGAAAACTGCAGTAGAGGTGATTTCCAAAAAAAAAAGCAAAAACAAAAAAGAAAAGAAGAAGGGTCTAAATTGAAAACCCAAAGAGCAATTTAGATACAAATAAATTGCTAGGCCAAGAAGGAGCAGAATGTCAATCAGAAGAGTCTTATGTTATTAAGTCATTAATGAGAATAGGGTCCTTAAAAGCAGGCACCAAAGTGAATGTGTAGGAATATCAGAACATCCATTATTTGAGTTATAATTTCTGTCCCTACAATTCTATCCCAACCTTGTTATGAACATAATCCCTTTGTTATAATGCTGTATATAAATCCCTTACCTCCTTTTATTTTTCCTTACTAGATTTTGTCTATTTCTTTTATAACAAATGTAAACGTGTTGCACTTTGTTAACCTTTAGGACAAGTCTAACAAATAATAATATACTCTACGAAAAATAAAATAAAAAAAGATAAAAAAGGGGGAATAAAAAATAATAAAATAATAAAAAAGAGGAAAGACATGCCAAAGGTCCCAAAAAAATCAAGGCATTACCGAGAGCATAATGAAAGAAAAGGAGAAAGACAAGGAAATCAAGAGAAGAATGGGGACCTAATGAAAATGGCCTAATTTAAAAGATCTAATTACCACAATTGGGATTGCACGACATTAAGCTTAATGCATGAATTCATTAACATGATAAAGATTGAGGATTTCATAGAAAGATAGGGAAATTGACCAATTTTAAACATCCATCTTAATTTCACATAAGTTGTCAGAGGATCATGGCACTTAAAGAATAGTCAATTCTCTATTAAGAAGGCGTAGTTTTCAAAACCTCTATTGAGGAGGGTTGTTTCAAAAAGCCTCTATTAAGATGGCGCATTTTTCTTTTTCGAAACCTTTATTGAGGAGGGTTATTTTCAAAAAACCTCTATTGAGGGGGTACATTGTCACAGCCCGTGACCACATTTTTTTTTGCTTTTGCACATATCTTATACGGTTGGGCTGTCTGTGATACTTTACTTTTCATTTTCATTTAAACTATTTTTTATTAAAATTATAATGTCGTTTACATCCCCTATTTTAATTCACAATAAAGTAATACTATAGACAAGTCTAAATACAGAAAATAAATGATTGTACCTCATATTTCAATTGAGCTGTCACATTGTCCCGATGCGCAGTCGAGATGCTCGGATGTCAGATCTCTCAGTCATAAAAATCTGAAATGTTTAAAAGTAAGGGAGTGAACAAACCACGACTCAGTAAGAGAATTGTATGTAAAATTGATACTATAAAATCTATATGCTAAAGACATTTGCATCCTAACAGTTCACTAAATAGGATGGATACTATAGCCGGCTAGGAATACCGGATAAAGTATGGGAGGTATTTTAGAATACCGTACGTGTCCTGGCTTCTAGAAGCGACTATAGGGAGTAATCATTTTCTTTTGATATTCAAATCCCAGTAAAACATTAAATATTCACGTGATAAAACACTTAAGTAAATAAATAAGGAATTAATATTCCTTTCACAAATACTCATTTCCACACTTGTAAAACACTATATAATATTTAGTTCAACACGTAATATATCAAAAGCTCAGTAGCTGTAAATAATTTAGTACCAGCAAAAGGTTCAGTGAAAAGTACAATCATCAGTACAGTATCATGGAGACCAGGCAACACCCTAAATATATCATGCTATAATAATATCCCGAATAGGGAAAATCATAACACATGAGATCTATGGCCATAGTCTATGAGGTCCACAGTGTGCATATCAGGTGTCCACTGGGACGCTGATAATAGGATCAGTATCTATCAGCACTAACACGTGACACGTGAGCATGATATGGGGCCTAACAGTCTCAAAATAGTACAAACACGTGATATAAACACCATTTATGTAATCAATTTCACTGAATATATCTTCAAATCAATCCATAAATATTCATAAGGAAAATATTTTCATCTTATGAATAACAATTTATACAATATTCATACTGTAATAATCGTTCCAGAAAATGTTCTAAATATTTATAGAACAGTATAAATCACATGCTAGTACTTTCACATAATTAAAATTTCTTTAACAGGAATCTTTAAATATAGTTTTTCGGTAACTATAAAATTTTGCAATTTAATGAATCTCATGGAAATTTTCCAAAATTCCACTTATTCCCACTTTAGAAAAATACTAGAAATATTTTCTAAATATTTCTATAATTTTCGGTAGAATGACGACTATTTCTAACCTAGCCTTCCTGCACGGAAATTACAGTTTATAATTTCAACAGCAGCCACAATTTCACCAAATTTCACTACTTTCAAAGGCAATTTACATCCAAATTATTTTATAAAAATAGTGTGAACCCAACTATGCATTTACAGTATCCCTACGGTTTACACACACATCCCTTACTTGTTCCGGGTCGACGACTTCCTTGCTATCGGTCGCGCCCATACTCCATCTCTTCCGATTCCATCATGTCGTTCGCCGAGAATAATTTCTGGAATTAAAACTCTAAAATTTAGAATTTTTCCATAATTTATTTAATTGAATAATCAAAAATAATTTCCGTAATTCTTACCGAATTTTCGGGATTTCCATAACTTCCAAAATTTTTGAATTCTCGAAAATTTCTTTTTTTTCTCTCCTCTTGTCTTTCTCTTTCTTTTCTTTCTTCCTTTTTCTTTGTCTTTTCTTTTCTTTTCCTTTTTCCTTTTTTCTTTTTTTTCCTTTTCTTTTTCTTTTCTGGCCAGACCGGTTCAAATCGGTCAGCCTCCCCTCGTCGCCGGTTCTTCTTCGACGGTTCGACGGCTCCACAGCTAGCCGACTTCACGACAAACTTGCTAGTGGCCTTCGTTCAACCTAGATCGACGACACGGCGGCGGAAGGTTCGACTTTTCTCTTCCTCTTTCCTCCTTCCTTGGCCGCTGTTGCCCTCACCGGTGGCTTCCTTCTTCTTCCCCTCACCTCCACCGAGGTCGGGGCTGCAGTGGCGGTGCTTGGACCGGTCGGCACCGCCGATTTCCTTCTCTCCTTTCTCTTCTCGGTTTCGCCGATTCTGCTTCGATTTCCTTTCCTTTTTCGGGTTGTCGCCGGTAGCCTCCACCCTTCCTCGTCGACCGGCAACGCCACCTCTCCTCTTCTCTCTTTTATCTTGTCGACGGCGGCAATTGTTGCTGCCGTCGGCCTCTCGGTTGGGAAGGGGTCGGGGTTCCTGACTCCTTTTGTTTCTTTTTTTTTTATATACATATTATATATATTATACTTATAATTATATTTTATAAATATAATATTATTACTTTATATATATATAATATTATACTATATATATTTTCTATAAAGATACATATATATTATGTATTAATACAATATATCTCTAATATATATATATATATATATGCATATTTATATAGTTTAAATTAAATAACATTTATATATATCTTTATATAAATGTAGGAAATACAATATATATTGTATTTACAATATATATATTCAAACTTTAATGTAAATTAATATTTACATTTCTTATATATGTGTATATATATATTTATATATATACATAAGATGTTATATTTGTATATATATGTATTATTTAAATTTATAAAATTGTATATATATACATATATATACCAATGTATATTAATATATACTATATAGCCTTTAAATACATATGTATTTGTATAAAAATACATTTATATAATATATAATTATATAAATATATTTCATATTCCTTTCTCATTTTCTCATTTAATTTGGATTTCAATTTATCCAAATTAAATTTTCCCTATTCATTATTTTCCATAATTCCAACCTTATTCTTATTTCCAGTTTAAATTTCCTTCACACGAATTTCCTAATTCGTCACTTCTTCAATTCACGGAATTTTCACTAATATTCCGATCTCATAATTATATTTATTTATTTCAACTTATCTATTTTCTTTAATATTAATTTTCAATATTAAACAGTGAAAATTTTGCTGTTATCACATGCATTTTTCATTTTTGAAACCTTTATAGGGGAGGGTTATTTTCAAAAAGCCTTTATTGAGGATGTGCAATTTTCAAAAACTTCTATTGAGGAGGGTTATTTCAAAAAACCTCCATTGAGGGGAAGCATTTTTCATTTTTGAAATCTCTATTGAGTATAGTTGTTTTCAAAAAGCCTCTATTAAGGGGGCACATTTTTCATATTTGAAATCTCTATTGATGAGGGTTGTTTTCAAAAAACCTCTATTGAGGAGGTGCATTTTTCAAAACCTCTATTGAGGGAACACATTTGTCATATTCAAAACTTCTATTGAGGAGAGTTGTTTTCAAAAAAACCTCTATTGAGGGGAGCATATTCAAAACCTCTAATGAGAAGGATTTGCTTCAAAAAAGCCACTAATGAAATGGTGCATTCTTAATTTTCGAAACCTCTATTGAAGAGGGTTATTTCAAAAGGTCTCTATTATTTTTTTCATGTTGGAAACCTCCATTGAGGAGGATTGTTTACAAAAAAAAACTCCATTGAGGGCGTGCATTTTTTATTTTTGAAACAATTGTTGAGAAGGATTGTTTTCAAAAAGCCTCTATTGAAAAGGTCCAATTTCCATTTTCAAAACTTCTATGGAAGAGGGTCGTTGTCTAGAAGCCATTCCCGGATACATCTTCCAAATGTTCAAAGGCAAACAAAAGTGCCATCTATGTATTTGTTTTATTTTTTATTCTCAGCAATAGATAAAGAGAGACAGTTATAAACACTTAATTTTATTCTAGTCAAAATCTTTTTTGTGCAAGTTAAGACCAATCCCAACACAAGTAGGGTACTAGTTTCAAATTGAAATCGATCTAAATCCAATGGCAGTACTAATCGGTTCCAAAGGGATTTACCCAATCTACGTCTAATCTCGTTTTCGATATTGGTCCCTCATTATATTATATCATATTATTATTATTTTCATTTTCTTATTTTATTTTATTTATTTTTTGAAACAAATAAATATAAAACCAAAAATTAAGAAAAATTAATCGATTTTTTTTTTTTTTTATTTTTGGAGGTTTCAAAAGTAATTTCATCATAAATTCCCTGTAAAAAAATTGTCAGTAAAATCATAATAATAAATATGAAAATAATTAAACGTAAATCGAAATTAAGCCTGCAAATTGCAAACAGATCCATCATTACAAATACCAGAGGAATTTGGGTCATCATAACCTATCACCGCCTTGATAACCTTAGGGGCACCGCCCAAAGCCATAGACCCTAGGTCACAGTCCCTGCCACTTGCACTGGTAATGGCGTCCAGAAGCAACGAAAGGTGTGCTATTATATAAGCTTGATCCCAGCAATGCCCAGATGAAGGAGAGGAAGGCAGAGGCAGCGAAAAAACAGAGGTCGGTAAACCCGAAACACCCAAACCAAAAGAAAACATCCAAACAAACCATCAACCACAACGTCAAAAAACTACCAAAACACATACAAATACAAAAGTAGTAAAATCAGAAGGAATGTCCGAAAATCGAGCCTTCCACTCTAAATCTGTAAAGATTTAGAAAGAATTAGGCAAAACCAAGACCAAATCTGAGTCCGGGGCGTCAAAAGGGGTTGGAAAGGTACGCCTTTTCCAAGAAAGGAGACCAGAGCACGATGAAGCACAATGACCGACGTGGTATCGATCGAAGAGGAAAGGGAAACAGTCTTTTTTTAGACTAGAAGCAGGCGAATAAAATCAAATTATAGCTAGTAAGGGTCAGAGTCCACATGTGGACTCGAATCCGACTCGGGTTTGCACACACCCGACTTTCGGGAGAGGCAGGATCCGTGTGTTGACCTGGGTTTGACCCGGGTCTGCAAGTGCGACTCGTTTCCTCTTTTCTATTTCTTATTTTATTTGTCTTATAATTTTGTTTCATTCAGTTTATGTTATTTGTATAATTTCATGTTAAATTAAGGATATCTTGTGAGATTTTATATGAACTAAAAGGGTGAAATAATAAATAAGAAAGGAGGGAATATATTACTTGTCCCAAATGGTGGATAAATAATAATACAAAATATATAAGTTAATAAAATTTTATAAACCATGCCCAAAATGGTGGGCGGATAAAAAGTCAAAATTAATTCTGCAAACGAAATTGTAGTCATTCAAGAAATTAATTAAATGATAAGTTAATAAGAAAAATGTTATTTATCCTAAACGGTGGGTAAATATACAAATATACAAAGCAATATATATAAAAACCAGTTAAAATTTTTACTTTAAAATTTTGTCCTAAATGATGGACATATTTAATAATGAATAAATTTTCTAAATAATATTTGAAAACTCTGTCCAAAATGGTGGGCAAATTTAATTAACAATAAATAATTTAGTTAAATTAATTTTTGGATAAAATAATGGATCATGAAGGCTTTTTGTAAATAATTGATAAAGTATATGAATGTTTAAAGATTTCTTGATCAAAATAATAATTGAAGCGGTTTTTTAGAAAAATTATTTTAAGAGTTTGTCCAAAATGACAAACAATTAAATTTTGCTTAAATAAACTAATAGATATTTTTAAAATTTTGTCTAGAATGATGGACAATAAAATTTTATAAAATTAAATAATTAAGTTTAAAACCATTTTAAAATTTGTCAAAATGTTGGACAATAAAATTTTTATAAATTAAAATTGGTAAATATTTCAAGAATTCGTCCAAAATTGGTGGACAATTAAAATTTTTATAAACTAATAAATATTTTTAAAATTTTGTCCAGAATGGAGGACAATAAATTTTTTAAATAAGTTTAAATATTTTGTCCAAAATGATGAAAAATTTAAAAATATTTTGAAATCTTGTCCAAAAGGATGGGCAACTAAAAATTTTTCAAGTAGATAAGTTTATAAATATCTAAAATTTTCGTTCAAGATAGTAGATAATAAAAATTTTATAAATTAAAGAAATAAATCTTTAGTTTTTCTGTCCAAAATGGGTGGACAATAAAGAATTAATAGATTAAAAGATCTTTCTATAAATAATCGTCCAAAACGGTGGACAGTTTAATAAATTAAAGTTTCGAAACTAGCACGGTTACAATTATTTTATAGTTTGTCTAAAATAGCGAAAGCTAGGAAATAAATGAAAAAACTTAAGTAATATACAGTATAAGAAAATAATAATTTTTACGTTGTTAGTCCAAAACTGTACACTATAAATAATCTAATAAATTAACATTTAATACATAATTAATCATAAAAATTAAATATTTTCAAAAAAATTTGTCCAAATGGCGAATGATAAAAAATTCAATAAAAATTAAATTGTCGACAATGGAATCACTTTGAAAAGATGAAAAATTTTCTTCGAATACTCTTGAGGCATGCTAGTATTTCATCATAATAATGAAGAAACATATAAAAAAATATTTAATATTAGATAAAAGACCACTAATTAAGACTAGTATTAGGATAACACAAGATTAAATGGTTCTGTCCATCGGACGAGCGTCATGAAGTGCTAATCCTTCTTCACACGTAACCAAACTCCCTAATCCAGTCACTGCAATGTAAATCAGTCTTTATCTATGGAGTCAAATATGGCTAAACACATCTATAAAAAAAAGATTGGTGACGACTCCCTTTCTTCTTAAATTTAAATCTAACGGGCTAGGTTTTTCGGGGCTTGGCACCACGTTATGACAATTATATTTAAATTAATTATCTAATTAAGCTGTTAATTAATTATTTAATATATTTATTAATTAATTTATTTGTTTTGCCCTTCTATTTATAAGGTTTTTAATATGTAAATTATTTGGGTTTAACAATACATTACTCTATGAAATTGATTGTGAAACATAATTTTGTAGGTCATACAAAAAACAAAAGGGAGTCAACTAGCAGTCGAGCCATAATATTAATATCCATAATGATTGAAAATCATAATATCAGTAATATTTATAACAAAAAAGGTCACAACATCCATAGTATATAAACAAAACCATGGTGCATGCAACAAAGTTGAAAGAGCTAATCGTATTGGTAAAATGAATTGTATGATCTCTTCATAAAATGCATCAATCAATATTAAAAACTGTAATTTTGTCCCCCCTTCTCTGGATAATGGTTTCCGCCAAACTATCAACAAAAGAATCTTATATATAAATAAATACATTTTGGATAAACTAATCAAAGATTAAGGAAGTCAAAACATCAAAATTGTATTTGAGCGTAAAACAATCTTATACTACGATCCAACCTATGGCGATCAACATATATGATTATATTCAGTATCCAAATCCAGGCTAGTACAGGAAAAAAGAAAGGCCATAGCATCAGTCGAAGCTGTGTAAGTAAACCAGTTGATTTAACCACAATAGCTAAAATCTTGTATCGGCCTTATTCTGTTTCTTCTTGGCCTGCTTCCTTTCCATATTACAGTTGACACATACAAATTAAATTAGAAAAAAGTAGTCGAAGATTTAAGTAAAATTAGTTAGTCATGACAAAAATCAAATTTGAAACCCTAATTAAGATAAAAAATTGCGATCAGAAGAAAAATATTAAGCAAAATTAGTCGAAGATTCTTTATCCAGCAAAACTGATACAGCAATGATATACTGTTCAAAATCCCAAATTCCTTCCTTTTAAGCTTGCAAAGAGAGAAACAAGAAAATCTTTCAGTAGAGAAAGAGACGAACTATTGAAAGAGAGAGTTTGCAAGAGTTGGCTATAAATAATGAAATTAGTGTTAATCAAGGCAAAAAATCAAACAAAAAAATTAAATCAGTTGTATATGAAAAATGAATGAAACAATATGAAAGGATATCAAGCAATAAACTCACCATAGATCTGGAAATCTTGCAAGATATAGCTAGCGAAGGGGTTTAGGAAGAAAAGATGGTGTCTGGCAAGAATGGATATGGGTATGAAGGTAATGATAGATAAATACTCTTTTTTTTTTTTAATGTAATTTGTCATACTTCAAAAGATAAAATTGATCAAATGAAAAGATTTTAAAGGTAAAATTGGAAGAAAAAAAAAGATTCCAGAAGGAAGTTAAAAGACCTCAAAGAGGAGGATTTTACTTCTCTCCCTATTTTTCCTCATTTTGACACTTTGGGATTGTTGGATTCCCGCAGTAGGGAAAAATTGTAAAACCAAACTTGAGAATTTGATTACGAAAAGTAAGATTCTAGTCCAAACACCTCTTTAAGATAGATTATTTGATGCGATATATTAATTAAAATTTTTAATGATTTTTATTTTTTAAATGCATTTAACTTGTTAAAAATCTCTTAATGAAAGATTTTTAATGGAAAATATTTAAAAAATCTTTTTTGGTGAAAGGGTACTTAAAATAAAAAAGACTAAATAGAAGTCAGATTACAAGTATTCCTAGGGAACATGGTTCCCCACTGAGTCAGTAAACAAAGAAAACTCAGACATTCAGGAGGCAATTCAAAAAGCCTAAAACATCATTCAAATCAACTCCCAACTTGGCAAGGATGTCTGCATATGCGTTAGCTTCACAGGAAATGTGGGATACCATTAGAAATAAGGTTTACCACCAGCTGAGAGTCCACTTCCACCAAAAGATTGTGAAATCCCTTGTTGACCGCACGAGAACAGAGGCAGATCCAAGATTCCGGGAGTAACCACAGAGCCATCTCCCCATATGGTCCCTAAATATGCCCCCAACCCCAGCTTCCCCTGTGTTAGCTTTGGCCGATCAATCTGAACTAAGTTTCACAAAGTTATGTGCAAGCGGATTCCATCCTATGTGAATCTGGTTAACTTCTTTCTTTCTAATTTCCTTAGCCACAATGGCCCAAAATTCAATCACACTTTTATGTATTTTGGCAAGCCAGATCCTGCTTGGCTCATCTTTATCTTAAAAAACCGTCAGGTTTCATTTCTTCCACGTTCCAAGGAATATCTTTAATGCTAGATAAAACCTTGGCACTACAATTATAGGAAATCCAGGTACCAAAATCAAGGTTGAAAGAATGGAAAACCTCCTGAGGTATCGCAAGAGATGTCCAAATATCATTTGCAGCAGGACAATCCCTCAGCAATGCTCAAGTGTCTCACACTCCACTTTACACACAGGACAAATGGGGGATAATTAAACACCTCTGCTGCTAAGAAGCTGCTTAGTAGAAATTTTGTGATGCGTACATTGCCACAAAAAAGTTTTGAATTCTAGGTAAAGTAGGAGTTTTCCAAATATCTTTCCAACTTTGCTCCCAATCAGTGGTGTCGAGTTTAGTGAACCTATAGGTAGAGTTCACCGACAAACATCCAGAGGTAGACCACCTCCAGCTAATAGTATCATTACCTTGGCTTTCCAATTATAGAAGAATAGCCAATATTTTTCTTTGCATATTTTAGGGAAGGGGATAATCAATTTTTTCAAAATCCCACCACCCTTGCTCATCCAACACCTCCCTCTCTATTAAGCAGTAGTCTTGGGGAAGCCATGGTCCAAAAACACTATTAAGCAAAAGGATCTAAGCCCGTCCAATCATCACACCAAAACTTCACTTGATTCCCTATTTTAACAATCCACTCATCCCTCTATCTAGAGGTGGCAAAAGTTGACCCGACCCAAAAAATCTGTCCAATTAATTCGAATTCAAACTCGACCAATTTGATTTGACTAAAAAAGTCAACAACTCAAATCCAACCCGATCCGAATCCGAATTGATCCAAAACCAAATTTATCCGAATTCACATTGATCCAAATCCGATCGGATCCGAACCCGAATTGATCTGAATCCAAATTCATCCGAATTTAGATTAACCCGAACCCGAATTGATCCGAACCCAAATTGACCCGAATCCAAATTGATCCGAATCCAAATTTACCTAAACCTAAAAGGATTTAAACTTAAATTTAATATTATCAATAAATATTTAAATGTTAAAATTAATTATCAAAGTATTTTAATATAGTAAAAATATAATATTTTTCAATAATATGACAATAATATGAGTGTTATATATATTTTTTAATCTAGTTAAACTTAAATATTCACTTTTATATTGCATTCATTTGAACCTAATGTATAATTATTTAATGGCTAATCTATAATAGAGTAAAGAAGCTATATCACTTACACTTAATGTCTCCAATTATTCTATAAAAAACCAAGATAAATTAAAGAGATATATAGTATTGTTTTATGATATTTAGTAGGGATTATTAAATCACTTTGATTCATAAAGTTATTAATTATTATAGATAACAAAAATAAATGAAAAATGTAATTAATTTATGAATATTGGTAAATATATTATAAAGAAAACTATCATACAGATTATTAAATATTTTGATTATTTCAATCCCAATTATACTTAGGTCATGTAAGAAAAAAATTTTATTTTCACGAGTTTTGTAATTCTTAGAAATATGGTTTCAGTTGATTTTCATACCAGATAAATCACATCGAGGACCAAGGCTTAACAATAAACCTGTCCAATTAACCCTAATCCAAATCTGACCAGCTCGAATTGACTAAAAAAGTCAACGACCCAAACCCAATCAAATCCGAACCCAAACCCGAATTAATCCGAAGCCAAATTAATCCAAATTCAAGTTAATCCAAACTTGACTGTATCCGAATCCGAAATGATCTGAACCCGAAATAGACCGATTTTTCATTAACCCAAACCTGACTTTATCCGAACCTGAAATGATCCGAACCCAAAATGATCCTATTTTTCTTTAACCCAAAATGGCCCGATCTAAAATAACCAACCCAACCCCGATCCGACCCGCCCATTTGCTACCTCTACCTCTATCCATGATTGAGGCTCCTTTCTTTAACCCATTCCAGAGGTTGGAACAGTTCATGTCTCGAGAGCTGCCCTCTCGTAAGTATTTTGCTTTGAGAATTTTTGTCCACATGACCTCAGGTTTGGTCAAAATACGCCATCCCAACTTGGCCATATTGGCCTTATTAAGACTACACTTGTCCTTGAACCCCGGGGCACCATCTTGTTCATCTTTGGTAACAATATCCCAATTAACCATATGTTGCTATCTATGGTTATCTGTTGACCCCAAAGAAAGTTTCTACTAGTCCTATTAATATTGTTAGCTTTAAATTGCCATAGGTATTTTGAAATGACAAAACTTAAGTAAACTTTAATGGTTTAACTTATATTGTAAATTTGCCTTATCACACATGATTTTCTCAATCCATTTTCAAGTGATCATATCAAACATTAAGACCATGATTTAATGATACATCCCTATTGGTCTTAATTCTTTATAAATGTTTTGAATATTTTAGAAAATCACTTGATGAATGTTTAGACCATGTTTTTATCTGAGAAAGTCAAGAAAAACTCCCTTAAAGCTTATAAACATTTTGGGTTGAATTAAGATCAAAGGTCATATCATTTCTAACCGAAAAGTGCAGGAAAAATGCCCTCTAGAAGAAAAGGATCGATCCCCACTGTAGCAGGATCGATCCCTTTTTGGCAGAAAGTCTTCCCAAGGTCCCTGAAGCCCAGAATCAAGATTCTGGACAAAATGGATCGATCCCCACTGTAGCAGGATCGATCCCTTTGCCCGAAAATAGCCTATAACGGCTAGTTTTTGTAAGACAAAGGTAATATTCGAGATTTGGCTCCACCCAACTGCTAGAATACATCCAAGGGACTATAAATAGAGGCTCAGAAGCTAAAGGAAGTAAGAGGAACCACTCAGCAACTCAAAATCTCATATTCCTCAAATTTACAAGCCTCAAACAACAAATCAAGAGCTACAAAGTTTCCATCATCTATCATTCTCTTATTCCTTGTAGTGCTTAGCACAAATATTGTATAGGCTTCTCATTGAGCTTAATTTCTGTAATCAATTGCCTACCTAGAGGCCTTTTCTTTGATTACATTATTTGTATCCCATCATTCCTTGTAGAGGGGAGGTTTCTCTTAAGCCTTAGAAAAAGAGGGAGGTTACTCTGTAGCCTAAGAAAAAGAGGGAGGTTACTCTTGAGCCTAGAAAAAGAGAGAGATTTCTCTTGATCCTTGAAAAGAGGGAGTGTAACACAAATTCAAGTTAGTGAATTTGGGGAAAATCCTTGGGAGCGTCTCAAGGTAGAGGACGTAGGCAAGGTTGCCGAACCTCTACAAATCGCTTGCGTACAGTTCTCTATCCTTACTCTCTTTACTTATTTGCAATTATATTTGTGTTTATTGCTTTGAATTTATATTGCATAATTGAGTAGCCTAGAGAACTTAGAAAATATCAATATAGGCTAGAGAATTTAGAGAAACCAAAAAACGAACCTAAGGTTAGCGAAAAACCGATTCACCCTCCCCCTCTCGGTATAGCCTATAGAGCCAACAAATATCTTTACAAGTTGATGTCGGAAGGTAGCCTTGCATTTAGTAAATAGCATTCATTAGATTTAACAACTACAGATCTACTAGCAAAAGAAAGTAGATTTGCCTTCCACCCTGACAATATTTGCTTGAACTTGTCGATAATAAAGTCGAAGCTTACCCCTTTTCCAGATTTGACATAGGAAATTCAAGGTATTTTCTGTAGGAAATTCAAGGTATTTTCTGTAGTCCTTCCGAGAGGATATCCTAAGAATGTTACCAAGAAGGTCCTAGATTAAATGGGATATCCTAATATTAGGAATATTAGCTAATTAATGCATTCAATCAATTTTTTAAGAATAAAATTATCTAATTACATTAATCTTATATTTTTAGCCATTTATATTTATTTTTATCAATTAAAAATACTTATAAATTATATTTGTGTTTTATAAGCAAAATTAATAAATATTTATTAAATATTTATTAAATATTTAATTTTCAGTAAGATGTCAGACAACGTCTTAATTTTTTTCAGTTTATATATCCACCACCTCCACACCTTTATATCTCATTTAAGTTGAAAAATGAAAAGCAAAATATTTTGAAAACCTTGCAAGTTTGAGCATATATAGATCTCTTGAATGTTTAATAATAATAATAATAATAATAATAATAATAATAATAATAATAATAATAATAATAATAATAATAATAATAATAATGTTGTTGTTGTTGTTGTTACACAAAATAACAATGAGGAATTAACAACCAAGGCTTGGCCTAGTGGTTGTTACCCCTTCTTAGGAGGGATTAGGTCCAAGGTTCGATTCCCCCATTTCCCCCTTGTACCTTCCTATGAACCAAAAAACACAACAATGAGGAATTGCTGACGTAAGTAACTTGATTCTTTTACACACGTGGCACTAGATGATTCTGCAAGAACAAAAAAATCAGAGAGACGCAGGGGGTGGTTCCCTACGTAGACACCCTGATGTTTAAGTCAGCCCAGTACTCTTGGGAGTATTGTATGTAAAAAATAGGAAGTAGTAAAAAAATTTCAGAATAAAATAATATTGTGGCCTAGTTATAGGCAAATGAATTACCATTACTGTAGCAGTAATTATCAGAAGGCAATATTGTCTTTTTGTGCTTCTGGAGAGTTTTCTCCCTGTATGTCCCAAAAACTCCAATGCTTGTCGTTCTACTGAGGCGAGAGGATGCTTGCCACAGGCCTTCTCTAGAAGTCGACAGGCTACAATGACCATGAGGAAGGCTTCTTTGTCGGAGGCGAGAGGTTATTTGTGGCTAGGTAGGAGGCTGTCTTCTGCTATGCGAGAGGCTGTCTCTCACAGGTGAGAGGGTGTCTCCTGCTCGGTAGGAGGTTGTCTCTTTCTCACGAGAGGTAGTCTCCTGTCGATGTAGCCATGTGGCCCAATAAGAGTGTGCCACGTGGCTATCCAACTGACTTCACGATGGGCCTTCTTAATTTGGGCTTTCCTATATCAATTGCTCCTCACTCTCTTATTGGATCTTTTCTAATAAAGAGAGTATACATACATAGATTCGGGATATTTTGGTTTTTTGTGAATTTTTGTAAATTTTTTTGCAGGTTACGAATTTTAACTCTCCGGGAGGTGTTTTTTGGTGCGTGACATTTGGTATTCACTACCGCAGCTATATAATCAATAGAAGGTCAGCCAAACGCGTAAGAAATCCTCTGTAGCAACATTCTACTGCACGTCTTAAGCCTCTCGCACGCACAAGCCTGTCGCAAACCTGCAGTCTGTCTCAAAAATAGACCTTACCTGCTGCTAGCGAGAGACTTACATCCTGCCACATAGTAAGTCTTCCTCACATTTCTACTTTGCCGCCAGCCTTTACTCTTCCGCTGACGTTACACCTTGCCGCAGGCCTTAACCATGTCGCTCGTAACTTACTTTTACCTTTTTAGTCGTTAGCTATGGCTTCTCCTGGTATAGGCAAAACTCTAAGGAAGGGTGGTGTCGTTTCTAAGTTAACCGTTGCAAACTTAGAAGAAATTAACACTAGTTACACCCTTCCTATAGGCTACCAATATAGACTTCCAACCAATAGAGAACCTTCCCCCGACTTAGTTGCCAGCGGCATAGTTGTACATAAGGCTTCTATCGTTTTCAATTTCCGTTTTCCACTTCCCGAATTAGGACTAGACTTCCTCAGGTATAAGGAGATCGTTCCGTGTCAACTTCACCCCCATGGTTGGGCCCAATTAGTGGGATTTTCCGTTAGTGTGTCATGATCTAGGCCTTGCTCCCTCTATTCCCCTACTCAATGCATTTTTTAGGGTTCGTGGGTTACCCGGGTTAGTAACATACTCCCTTTAGAGGGTAACAGAGAAAGGGTTTTCTAATAAGATTTTCACGGATGTCCCCAATAAATTACATAAATTTGAGAGCGAGTAGGTCGTTTTGAGCTTCCAAGGGATTTAAATATCCCTACTAGATGGTATCATGATACCAGCGACCACACAAGGCGCTCATAGAAATTTAGCTTATCTTTTTTGAGAGACTAATTTGGGAGTTCATACAACTTATCTGTTCTGGTGGGGAGCGAAACTTATTTTCTCTCCCCGAGAACATTAATACGGCTGGTTGGGGAGTAGGCAGAGTTATTTCCGAAACTTCCACCATTCCTTCAAACCTACCCTCAGCCTCAGGCACGCATAACTCCGCCCCCAATAATCCATCTGTGGTCCCTATAGTCGAACCAACAAACCTTGTAGGTCACTTAGTAGAGTATTCTTCTTTAGACTCGGGGGATGAAACACCCGAGACCACAGGTGCTAGTAATTGATCCGAAGAAGACCTAGAGTGGAACCAAGGCGACACCTTTGGGAGTCCCTTCTATGACTTTCCATCAGATGAGAACCTAGCCAATTTAAATGACTTCAATGACCTCTTAGGTTTTGAACGATGATTTTTCACATTTACACACATGTTTAATGTTTTTTAACCTGGTATACTAACCTTATTCTCTTGTGTTGTGCATATATGAGTTTTCAGGATGCCATCCGCAAGAGGAAAGGCCTTGTGTCATCTTTCAGAGTTCCTCTTGTTGTTCCTCCGCCCCGAAAACATCTTCAAGTCGAGGCTTTTGCTTTCGAACGTCTTCGTGCCCTTACTCCTCCTCTGATTACCGGTGAGCCTAGTTGCCTAGCGCAAGAGACGGAAAGGGGCAAAATGAGGAGGTATATCATCTATGATCGTCTTGCGCCTAGCTCAGAGGGTCGTGAGAGCTCGAGGTCACAAAGAAGTGAGCTCGCTCCCCAATAGGGTGACCTTGAGTGTTCTAAAGGTGCACGTGTCCCTCACAAGCCTCGTCAAAAGAACTGAAAGAGGTTATTTGTCAAAGATGCGATGCCTGCGAGGCCAATTTTGCCCAAGATGACGCCTCCTACACTTAGATGCTATCAAGTAGATGGAGGAAAGATCATCGATGGGGATGACTTCCAAACCTACCTCGGTGTTAATGACAATGATATTATTGAAGAACCCCAGGTAGCTTCTTGCCTCGCTTGGAGCACCATTCTTCCACGCGATGAGAAGGAAATTTCTAAGAGTCTTTCCACGAGCGAGGATAGCTCAGATTTTTTTGTGATGAGGGTAAGAGCTTTGTTCTTTTTTCCTAATGTCTGCATTTTTCCTTCTTTCGTCTAAATTTTAACTATTCTCTTTTATTTTGCTAGGCCGAGCAGCAAGTGGTGGCTATTAATGCACAACACAGGACTTATCGAGAGCAGACTGAGAAAGAGTTGCACTAGCTTTGAGAAGGAAATATGGCTTTTCGGAATGAGGTCCAGCAACTTCGCTCACTCCCTACCAGGGTGGACGAGTTGAAGAGGGATAATGAAGTTTTAAAATCTCAAATAGCAGATCTTCAACTGAAGTTGAGAGATGAACAGTCAAAGGCTCGGTCCTTTGAAGGGTTTAAAGAGACTTATGAGAAGGCGATGGACGATTTACAAGCCATGCGGTCTCAACGCAACAAGGCTCTTGATGAAATACATAACTTATAAGAGCAGCAAAGAAGGATGGAGACCAATCGTAACCTCGTTCGTGCTGAAGCGGTTCAAGAATATCGCCTCTCTCAAGATTGCTTCGAGAAGAAGCAAATATACTCAGCAGATTGGAGAATATCGCCTCTCTTAAGTATGGCTTCTACCTTGCTCGTGCTTGGCTGGAGAAGGAGAGGCCTGGTGAAGCGTTCCCGGAGCTTTGTTTTACTGAAGAAGTTGAGTTCTACGACCCTCCTCCTTAGACTGTGTATGAGCCTAACTTTGAAAAGTCAGAGGACTACCTGGAGAAAAGGGCCGAGGATAAGTTGGAGAACCTTGGCTTCCCCATCAACTACACGGTCAGCCTGAGCCTATTGAGGCTCTAGAGGGCTTGGATAGCAAGGATCTCTAATTTTCTAATTCCATTGCTATCGAGCCCGCATTGGATTCTACAGTTGTCAAGATTGCGGGGCCCCCAAGTGACAGCTCCTGAAGATCCGATTATTGGCACGACACATCCTCCTTCATCCGACTCGGTCCTTATGATTGAGTGACTTGGATATTTTTTTTCTTTTTTGTTTTGGTTGTAATTCATGCAAGCATTGTATTATTGTAAATAATTCATTTACTTCTAATAAAAATCATAATTTCTTTTGCAGCTTTTCTTTTCTTTTACTATCTTATTTTCACACATGCTTGTGATATTGTGATAAAGCACAAACTATTAACTTGCGTAATATGCCATTAAAATGCGGTTATAATATATATGCCATGATGACACGTTACTATATCATGGGATCATATCTGTCAGGATTATAATATTTTTTTAGCTACAATACTGCATAGTATGCTGAAATATTAAAATGTTACAAAGCCAAGACATTTTACCGATAAAATTGCAACACTTATTCAATAATAAAGTTGCAACATACCTTTCGACATGCCATACTATATTGCTCCCTAGTTCTTCTTATGAGACAGTATCGTTTTCTTCTCAAAGAAGAACTCTTACTTAGGAATTGTGCTCGTCTCACATATTTTTCGCTTAAGGACTTACTTGATTTGCCTGTGTCAGGCATTTTTTGCTTAGGGACATTTTGGTTTACTTGTCTCGCGAATTTTTTGTTTAGGGACTTTTTTATTTGGCCAGCTTTTGCTTTTGTTATTCTTATTCTTACAACGCATTTATCAATCAAATTATCACTACAAAAAATATAAAATATGAATAACTGGCCTCTTATTCATAAGTTAAGCAACATCACCATGCAATATTTGCTATACATAAAGTAGTCTATAAAATAATCATAGTAAAAAGACAAAGCAGAAATACAAATACAAAAATTTTTATTGCAAATACAACTTTAAATGATTAACATTCCAAGTTTTTGTTATCCTTTTCCTTTGCAGAGTCGCCAAAGTGCATGTATTCGGTTCGATCATCCTCCTCACTCTATAAGGTCCTTCCCAATTAGCTTTAAGCTTATCATCCTCCTTGTGTTCGTTTGTGTCGGCTGATTTCCTTAGCACTAAATCTCCTTATCGCAACTCCCTACCTTTAACTCGAGCATTGTAGTACCTCACTATACGCTGTTGTTAGGCTGCCAACCTCATCTTTCTCGTATCCCTTAGTTCATCAATTAGATCGAAGTTCTCTCTAAGCCCCTGGGAGTTGACTTCTTGCACATAAGGGATCATTTTAGGCGACGCTGCCCCAATCTCAACTGGAATTAGGGCTCCAGTCCTATACACCAAATTAAATGGCATTTCTCCTGTCAACACTCGACTTGTTGTCCTGCAAGCCCATAGGACACTAGGGAGCTCATCCACCCATGCTCCCTTTGCTTTGTCCAATCTAGTTTTTAGCCCATGGAGTATGGTTCAGTTGCTGACTTCGGCTTGCCCATTGGCTTGAGGGTAGGAGACGGATAATATCCTAAGCTGAATATTCAACCCTTTAAGAACTCTCGAAATGCATCACAATCGAATTACTTTCCGTGGTCAATATTTAAAACCCGAGGGATTCCAAACCGACAAATAACGTCCTTCTACACCATTGCCTCTACCTTCTTTTTGGAAATTGTGGTCAAAGGTTCTGCCTCTATCCATTTAGTGAAATAATCAGTAGCTACTAGCAGGTATTTCCTTTATCTTGTCCCCAAGGGAAAAGGTCTCAAAATGTCCAACCCCCATTGTGCAAAAGTTGTAGGTTGAAAAGTGTTCTGGAAGGCAAAGACAAGTGCCAATGTAATAAGGACAAATCTCTGGCACTTGTCACATTTTCGCACCTTATCAGCAGCATCTTGTTTTAATGTAGGCCAGTAAAACCCAGTACGAAGTATTTTCGTGTCTAGCACTCAATCCCCCAAGTATTCACCGCATATGCCTTCGTGGATTTCAACCAATGTGTATTCAGCTTGTTCAGTTCCCAAACATTTCAATAAGGGCATAGTGAATCCTCGCTTATAGAGCTCCTGATTTACCAATGTGAACCGAGCACTTTGCAATTTTAACCTCCGAGCTTCGTCTCTATCATCGAGGAGCTTTTCTTCCAAGATGTAGTCTACGATCGGGTTCCTCCAGTCATCTCCAATTTCAACATTGCAAACTCCTTCCTCTTCAATACTCGATTTAGCTTGAGATTCCACCATCACTATTCCACCTTTCACTCCCCTAGAGGAGGCTAGCTTGGAAAGGGTGTCTGCATGACTGTTTTCAAATCGGTTGATTTGGATCAGCCAAAAGTTTTTGAATGATTGTACTAGCAGTTGAACCTTCTACAAATACGGCACTAAAGTAGGCTACTGTGCTTCACACTTACCAAGAAATTGATTTACCACTAGTTGGAAGTCACTATGGGCCATTAAATTACTATCTTCAAGCTTCGCAATCATTTTAATTCTGGCTATTAGGGCTTCATACTTAGCTATATTATTAGAGCTTGGGAAGTTAAAACGCAAGGAGTATTCAAAGACTTCTCCTTCGGGTAAAACTAAGACAACACCAGCCCCACTACTATCCACGTTATAAGCTCCATTCACAAACAATTTCTACCAGACTGGCTCCGATTCTCCTTGAGTCTCACAACCAATGCATTCGATAATAAAATCTGCCAACACCTGCCCTTTTATTACCTGGCGAGGTTGGAAGTGTATATCGTACTCACTAAGCTCGATAGCTCACTTGGTTAGATGCCTTGAGTGTTCTGGTTTCTGCAATAATTGCTTTAAAGGCTGGTAGGTTAGAACAGTTACTGAGTGGGCTTGGAAGTACAGGTGTAGCTTGTGAGTTGCCATCACCAACGATAAGGCCGCCTTTTCAATTTGTGGGTATCTCGTTTCTGTATCCAACAAGACTTTACTTACATAGTAGATTGAGCAATCTTTATCCCTATCTTTTCTTAACAAGACTGCGCTAACCGCTTTCCTGCCTACACCCAAGTACATATTAAGCTTATCTTCTTCTAGTGCCCGCGACATCAGTGGCAATCCTTTCAAATATTCCTTAATTTATCAAGCGCAGCTTGACATTCTTCAGTCCATTTAAAGTTTTTGCCTCCCTTAATTGCTCGGAAGAATGGGAGGCTCTTTTTCATTGATTTAGACAGAAAACGATTCAAGGCTACTATCCTCCCAGTGAGCCTTTGCACTTCCCTGATAGTGCTGGGCGGTTTCATATCTAAGATAGCCTGAATCTTTTCAGGGTTAGCTTCGATTCCTCGATTGGTAATCATAAACCCCAAGAATTTCCCTGATCTAACTTTGAATGAACATTTATTGGGGTTTAACTTCATGTTATATTACCGTAATACCCTGAACACATTCGCCATTTTTTTTTGCATGTGACTCCCCTTTACAGCTCTTTATAATCATGTCATCCACGTAAGCCTCCATGGTGTTGCCTAATAAATCCTTAAACACCTTATTCACCATTCGTTGGTACCGGGCACCTGTGTTTTCAGACCAAACAACATCACTCCATAGCAATACGTTCTGTTATCGGTAATAAAAGAGGTTTTCTACTCGTCGTCTGGGTGCATCATGATCTGGTGGTATCCTAAAAAGGAGTTTAGAAAACTTAGGAGTTCATATCCTGAATTCTCATCCACTAACTCATCAATACGCGACAGCGGGTAAGAATCCTTAAGGCAAGCTTTATTCATATCTGTGAAGTCTACGCACATCCTCCACTTTCCATTAGCTTTTTTCACCATCACTACATTTGCTAGCCACTCGAGGCAATCGACTTCCCTAATAAATCCGCTTGCAGCAACTTTGAAATTTCTTCATCTATAGTTTGCTGCCTTTTCGAGGTGAAGTTTCTCTTCTTCTGTTTAATTGGTTTGGCTCCTAGGATAACATTCAATCGATGACAGGTAACTTCAAAGTCGATTCCAAGCATGTCAGCTAGAGACCATGTAAGGACATCTACATTTTCCCTCAAACATTGAACTATCTCCTTTTTAGTCTCCTCGAAACTGGCTTCCCAAATAAGCCACCTTTTCTTCATTGTTTTCAACCAACCGAACCGCCTCCATTTCTTCGTTGGGCTTTGGTTTTGGTGGCTCCTCGATAGTGAGAGTTTCTTTTCTTTGGGGCCTTTTGCATGTGGTAGACGTGATATAACACGTCTTCGCTTTCCTTTGGTCCCCTCTCACTTAGCCTAAACCATGAGGTGTCAGAAACTTCATTAATAGATAACAGGGGAAAACCACGGCTCTCATATCATTTAGTAGCGGTCACCCCAAAATCATATCATAGGTCACCGAAGTTGACTTCACCACCATAAACAATACCTGATGAATAACGCTCCTCGGGCTTTCTCCCAAGATAACGGGTAGTTGAATCGCTCTTGCTACCTTTACTTTCTCACCAAAAAACCCATATGGTGGTGTAGGCACCGGTGTCAATCTATCTTCCGAAATATTTATCTTTTCCAAGCAATTCCAGTAAATCAAGTTTACTGAGCTTCCGTTATCTATTAGGATCCGACTAACTGGGTGCTTTGCTACTACTGCCGAGATCACCATCAGGTCATCATGGGGGATCACCACATCTCCTTTATCAGCTGGCGTGTAAGCATAGGACTTTCTGGACGAGGAAGAGTTACCTGCCATTAATTCTCCGCCGATATAACATTGATCGCCGGACCTGTAGGCTCATTGTCTTCCTCCTAATTCCTCTTATCTGTTCTCCTGTTTTCATTTCTTCTGACATCTTCGTTTCTTCCTCCATTTCTCCTATTTCCATTTCTCCTATCCCTGGGAAGATTACTCCTATTGTGCACGAGATAGTTGGTTCTTTCACTCTTCCATACAAATCGGTCTATCTTCCCTTCCCGCACTAGCTTCTCAAACAGATTCATCAATCCCCTACATTTCTCTGTGGAGTGCCCTTATGCAGTGTGGAAATTGTAATATGAATCAAGGTTATGACCCAAACTCCCTGTAATCTTTTTTGGAAATTGTATGAGGCCCGATCATTCAATAGCTGCTAGTATCGAGGCCCGAGGCTCAGTCAGTGGGGTATAGGTGGTATACCTTAATCTGGGGGTCTTCTCAAACTTACTTGATTGGCTAAAAGATCCCCCAAAGGATTCTCTTCCTCGCTTCTTTCCTTCCTTTTGCTCCCCAAATGACACCATCCTCATTACTTCTTCTTGAGTAATATACTTGTTCGTCCTAGAAAACAGGTTCGAGATTGTAGTCGGTTGATCTAGTGATAGGGACTCCTGCAACTTCTCAGATTTAGTCCCTTGCAACATTGTTGCAACATCAAACCCTACCTATAAATCATAGACCTCTAATGTGGCACCCGAAATCGGTCTACATAGTTTTTCAACGATTCGTTGTTTTCTTGCTTAAGAGTGAGCAACTAAGTTGGTTCTTTTTTCATTTGACTATTGACCATGAATGCCTTAAGGAATTCACTCCACAATTGGTCAAAAGAAGCTATAAACCCTTCTAGCAAACTATTGAACCACTTCATAGCGTGCCCCATCAAAGTGAGTGAAAAGGCTATACACATTATTTCGTCTTCCCATCCATGAAGCAGCATCAATGCTTCATAATTCTGCATGTGATCATAAAGGTTTATCTTTCCTGCATAATGGCATCTTGTATTTCTGGTTCAACGATTTTTGCATAATGGTCATGCTAAATGGTACCTATCTCCTTTGACTTTCCTATGTCAACACCAATTTTTTCTCCTCCAACACCTGCTCTATCATCTTCTTCATGTCAATCGTATGAGCGGGTTGATTTCTTCCCCTCTCTACACGAGATAAATCGGTTAGTCGTCAACAACCACTTCCTTTCCTTTGCTTTGAGAGGCTTCGCCCCGCACCATTCATGTATTCCAAGTAGGGTCACTTTCTGAGCCAGTCCACCATGTGCTCTCCCACCATGAGCAAGCTGTTGTTGTCCCACTCCAATCTTTCCAGCATCTCCAACACCATGAGCCAGTCCAGAACCAAAGAGATTCGACAAACTTTGTCGTAAGGTAGAAGACCTTGTCGCAGTCTCAGCACCTCGCCGCCTAATGTTTGTCGCAGGCCCTAGGCCTCCCGCTGCAAATGGATACCTTGTGACAGGATGCTTTTCCCATGGACCTACCGCCTCTTGCTGATTCTGTGCCCCTACCGTAGGTCGCTCCTCCTGTAGCCTTACAGTAGTGTGCACCCCTTGTCGCTCTGCGACTGCAAGCACCTCATGGCCCAACAATGGCCTTGACGCAACATTCCATCCAATCTAACCCTACAACAGCCTCTTTCGACTTGTCTCACCCTTAAGGTTCTGCACAGTGTTCGATAAATTCAGTTGCAGGAGAACTCCTCTGAACAAATCCATCATAGCCTGCAACACCTGTGTCATTTCTTCACTTTGCTTCTTCAGGGCCTCAAATTCAGCTACAGATACAGTCATCCTCGTCTCTTCCCTGTTCACCTGAGTTCTTTGACGAGGCTGTTGTTCTTGAGAACTCACAGAATTCTCGCCACTTCCTCTCTAATGGCTGTCGATCTTGTTCTCATCATTTTTGAAATTTCAATTGGCTTTTATTTCGGTTCCCATAAACAGCGCCAATTGTTGTTACACAAAACAACAATGAGGAATTGCTAACGTAAGTAACTTGATTCTTCTACACACGTGGCACTGGATTATTCTACAAGAACAAAGAAGCCAGAAAGACGCAAGGGGTGGTTCCTTGTGTAGACACTCCAATGCTTACGTTAGTCCTGTACTCTCGAAAGTATTGTACGTAAAAAGCAGGAAGTAGTCAAAAAAATTTCAGAATAAAATAATACTTGTGGCCTATTTATAGGCAAATGAATTACCGTTATATAGCAATAATTACCAGAGGACAATATTGTCTTTTTGTGCTTCTGAAGAGTTTGTTCCCTGTACGTCCCAAAAACTATAATGCCTATCGTTTTATGAAGGTGATAGGATGCCTATCTCAAGCCTTCTCCAGAAGTTGACATGCTATAATGACCATGTGGGAGGCTTCTTTGTCAGAGGCGAGAGGTTATCCGTGGCTAGGCGGGAGGTTGTCTCTCTCGGCGGGAGGGTGTCTCCCGCTCGGAGGGAGGTTGTCTCCCACCAATGTAGCCAGGTGGCCCAATAAGAGTGTGCCACGTGGCTATCCAACTGACTTCACGATGGGCCTTCTTAATTTGGGCTTTCCTATATTAATAATAATTCTAATAATAATAATTCTAGCAACATCGGTAAGTTGCTAGTTGCTTGGTTCTTTTTTTCTTTTTGAAGAAAGTTATAAAAAAATTTACATTCTTTTTCCCATGTTGGAAGAGAAGTTTGTATGTTTGATTTTGTTTCGTGGAACTATTTCTCTTTTGGTTCTTTTAATTTGCTCTCTTGTCGTGACTAAGGAAGGGAAAGTTATTGGTTTTGTTTTAATTTCATGCTTTAATTAGGTTAGTCCTTTACTTCAATTTAATGAGGTTAGTGTTTAACCATGTTGCTTTTTATATAAATTAAATTCCAATTTGTTTGTATTTTTTTTTTAATTTTATGCTTTAGCTAGTTTGGTGTAGTTTTAATTCTCTTGAATTTTGTCCCTACACTTTTGATTTTATTAATTATTGAAAAAAATGATATGATCAGAATATTTCAGAAAATATCTTGTTAATGCAAACAGTAAATTTTGTCGTTTTACTGTTAATTTTATCAATTTTTGAGCAAAAAATAATAAAATTAGAATATTTCATAAAACACTCTTAAAAAAGGTAAATTTTCAACATTTTTATTATTTCATGTTAAAAAAAAGTATAATGACCAATGTTAGTTCGGTCAAATGAAAGGAGTTTGGTACCTCTTAAGTAATATCTCAAGTTCGAACCTTGTGAATGAAAAAAACAACATTAGAATAATTCTCTTCGAACAAGATCCAACCTGTAGTCAAGGATCAAAGTGTCCTTCGAATACCGAAAATTAAAAAAAAGTATAATGACAAAATAATTCAAAGAAATCAAAAATACAAAAATTCAACAGTTTTAATGCCAATAAAAAAAATTACATAGCACACAAAAATAGATTAAATGAAATTTATGTAAAAAAAAATGGTCCATACGTATTTAATGCCACAGAGGAGAGGCAAATCAAAAATGAAAAGGTAGTTGTAACCAAATTAATGAAGTGGACAAAG
Source organism: Heritiera littoralis (assembly GCA_031772115.1). Taxonomy (NCBI): domain Eukaryota; kingdom Viridiplantae; phylum Streptophyta; class Magnoliopsida; order Malvales; family Malvaceae; genus Heritiera; species Heritiera littoralis. The sequence continues at coordinate 1,926,032 of JAPDPK010000083.1, read as the reverse complement.
TACAAAAGAAAAAAATTTGGTTGGCAGCCGCAACAACCTTGTCGTTGACATTTATTTATCACTAGCTTTAAATTCGTACTATGTATGAAAATATATTAATCAAATAATAAGTTCATAAGTAATATATATTTTTTGAAATTTTATGATATAAATTATTATATTTATGAAAGATAACATATGCATATTCAATATTATTTATTTGTAATTTATATATTACAATACAGTAATATAAAAATTTATATATTAGATATAATTATGTAAATTTTTTAAAAGTTAAATTAATCACATACTCTATTTATTGAATGACAATAATATATAAAGAAAATTTAACATGTTTTTTATTTAAAGAAATTAAAATTTTTCCAACTTAAAGTCAATTTCGTGTATAAAATTTTTAAATGGAGACTCTTCAATGAATTTTTATTGTCCTAAAGAGATAACAAATGATTCTTAAGTATTCATTGCTATCTTTGAATAATGTATCGCTTTACTTGATGCTCTAGTAGTTTTCATAGATAGAATAGAAGACAGATAAAACACTAATTTGCAATTTGATTAAATTAAATTTTACTTATGTTATATGAAAAAATAAATGAGATAGTCATATTATATAAATGTATACATATATATTCCAATAATTTTCGACATTCAAGTTTATCATTAAAATGATACATTTTAGATACGGTAAGCTTATTACTTCCCGTCTCAATATTATAATTTGTCGCTTTTGTTTCGAACACAAAAATTCACCCTTGAAATTTTCAAATATCTTTCGAATTTTATAATTTTCATTTTCCTAAATATGGTCATAAATATATCATTTAATTAAATTGAATAGTGAACAATATTAAAATATTGTTAACTAATTAATACATTAAGAGAAATTTTATAATATTGTCAGCAACTTCATTAATTAATTTCTTAGCTTTAGTGTTGAAATGTACAAATATCGCTTTTTCAGAACCATCAAATGCCTCAACATTTAATTTGTTCCTATAAGATATAATTGTTAACTAATAAATACTTTAAGAGAAAATTTATAAGGATTATCAACATCTTTTTTAATTAATTTCTTAACTTCAGTATTAAAAAGTATAAACATTGCTTTTTTAGACCTATCAAATGGCTCAACGTTCAACTTGCATTTATAAGCTATACAAAATGCTCCAATTAAATTATGTATATTAAAATTATACAATGTTTATATTATCTTCATGAAATAATTTATTTTTAATGTTTTAAATATTGTAAATATAATTATTATTTACCTTGGGGTTAGATTAGGAATATCTATGTTACATGATGAACAATAAAAATTTCTATTAACTTCCAACAACTTTTTGTTGTACCTACATGATATATAATATCAATCAAAAGTTGTATAAACTTTCATAATAGGCATTTTATTGGTGAAAGATATTTCATGTATAATATATATAAATACATATAGTCAATAACAAAATACATGTTAAATAAGTTATATTTTAAAATTATGTTTCTATATATTTTATCATTGAAAAAATGTTGATCTAATACCTTAAACAGTGGCTTTGTGATCAACAATTTAATTTTCGACAGAGGTATCTTATTTATAAACATTGAAATCTCGTCTGATACTAGTATTTTATATGATGTGCGATGAAATTATATGCCATAATCTTCTTTAAATAAATTAAATGCAAAAAGTAGTAGAAATTTTAGTTCAATATATGTAGATATATATGTTATCTTTTAGACAATTAAAAAAATTAATTAATAAAAGTTGTAGATATAAATGTTATATTTTGTAATATTAATGTGAAAAAATAGAACGATTACATGTTACTTATTAATTTTAAAAATTAAAAAAATGAAGTTACCCTTTAAAGATGTTATATTTTGTAATATTAACGTAAGAAGAGATAAATAAGATGTGATTTTTATTTAATTTTAATCTATATATAGATATAGATGTTTATCTTTTAAATTTTGAAATACATAATTAATTTAAAAAGATAATTTATTTATTTTGTATTTTAATAAATATATAGAGATTTTTATTTTTTGAACCTTGAAAAAGGATAATTACTTTTTAATTAAATAATTACACGTGTCAAATATATAAATAATCCACATAAGATATTTTGTTTTAAGCCAATTACTTTGACTTTTGTGTGTGTGCACGCGCGTATCAGATTAATCATCAGCACATACTCTGGAAATGATCGGTGCATAAAAAAATCACATAATATTAAGGATTAAAATAATCATTTTTAAAAACTTTATGAATATAGTGAATTTCAAATAAATAATTTTTACATTTTTTGTGATTTTTTGGGGAAAAAAATGTATTGCTCAACAGTCTTGCTTACGTGTCAATGAAAAATGAAACCACTTCTCTTGAAAAAGCTTTATTTATGTGTAAACTTACACATACCAATTTCGTAAGCATAATTTTATTAAAGCCGGACCTTGAACATTACTCTTAAAGTTGACCCGTAATATTATTATATTAATAAAAAATATTTTTATTTAAAAATTAATACTAAAAGTCCTCTAATATTCTAATTTAAGTATTTCTATTTTGTATATTATTAAACATAAATATTTCATATTTCAAAAATAAATAGTATCATATTATTATTTTAATAATAATATTTAATATAATAAATATTTTTATATTAAAAAATTAACATTATTTAATAAAGTAATATTATTATTTTATTAAAATTGAACTTTTTAATAATTTTTATATTTTTTCAATTTAAAATATATTACGTTTACCTTTTATTGAAAAATGTATTTATATTATTAATTCAATAAAAAATATAGATAAATAATACCTTGTTATAATTTAATAATAAACTTTCAATATAGAATATAACTATTTTGATATTATGAATATTTTTTTATTTTAATAATAAATATTAATTTTTAATACTATTATATTAGAAGAAATAAGATTTTAATAATAGTAATACTATTTTAAATATTATAAAATGTTAAAATAAATAAGATATTAATAAGTATTAATTTTTTAATATTAATATAAAATTTAATATTATAAAACTATAAAATATTTTAAATATCGATAATTTTAATGATATATAATTTCAATATTTTAATCATTAATATTTTCGGTATTTCAATAGTTATGCCAATATTATTTAAAAAATAGACTTTCCAAAAGAAAACTAGAGAAAAAATATTTTTTATTAAACCATCCAAACAATAAAAAAATTACACTTTTTTTAGAAACTATTTTTTAAAAATTGATTTTTACAGAACACGCGAAGCTTGAGTTCTAAAGTGTGTTCAATAATATTATTGTTGTGTTTGAAGGGTTGGATATTTTTCAATTTATTACTCCTCAAGGCCGGTTGCCATAAATGTTTGCATAATTATAATCTTGTCGGAATTAGTTTGAAAGTAGGAGGTGAAATTAATTTCTTTAAGGTGCCAATTAATCAGTACCGCTTGTAACTAAAAAAAAAAAAAATCAGTACCGCTGGCAATTTAACGTGTTTTCCTCAATAAATTGATTATTATTCAGTACGCGGTCAGTAAAATTTTTATTTTTTTTCATAAGTCAGATTAAGGTAGTGAGATATATTTCTTAAAAAATATTAAAAAAATAAAAAAAATAAAAAAAAAGTATGTGTCATCATTTTAACTTCATTTGTAAAATTTAAAAACTTCACTAACTTTGTATTTGATAATAATTATTTTAATATATTGACATTTAATCATATAGTGAAATTTAAAAAAATCCCATGAATTTTGAGTCTTGAATTCAAGTAATATATTTAACATGTATATTTAAATGAGTTTTGTGATTTTTTTTCGCATTTAAACTTTGGCTTGTTTCTCTGTCATAAAATTATAGAGAATTTTTACAATAAGGTCAATATAAATACACATAATTAAATATAAATTTAGTATTATTAGGTATAAAATATGCTAAAAGTATTATAAACGAATTACAAAAAATAAGCGTAAACACATGATTAACCATGTTTTACTTAAATAATTATAAACTATTGAAATCTTTTTTTTAATTTTAAATATTTTAGAATTAAATAACTAATTGAATAAATATATATATGATAAAAAATTAAAATTAATTTATTATCCTACAAATCAAAAAGTTAAGTTATCCATGTAGGATGCTTTTTAGCCAAATTTTAGTTTTAACATATTTATACAAGATTTGAAATATATTTGTCTAATATACCCCTCTTTGTTATATCCAAAGCGTTCAAGTTGAAGTTACTCACCGGCTTTGTGTAGTTGGCTGGGCTGTCAATGAACAACAAAATCATATGAAACTTTCCTACATCAAATGATAAAATTTGGTTACAGTGTCGTTGTTTAATGCTCAACCAACCAACTGTTAATAATAATAAGTAACAAAAATGATCGGCTAACCACTCCTCATCTTTGTCTGTTGACTTTGAGTGTGCTACATTAAATGAAAATAAATTACCTAGCTAGATTGATCGGCTATGCGTAAAAATTTTAATAATTAAAAATTATGAAAATTTATGGAAACAAGTTAGCAATTACAAGCAAATAGTATAGTTTTCTGGCTGTACTTTTTTTTTGGTTTTTACAATCAAAAAGTCTCAGGATCAGTTTACACGAATTTCAAAACTAATTTCAATCCGAACAATATTAAGGGCACACTCGTTACATTAGCTTGATGCATTTAAAGAAATTAATTTCTTTAGATGTTAGTCCCAAAATTTGAACTTTAGGCCTGACCTACAAGACGATGCTTTTTACTAGTGGATCCAACTCTTAGGGTTAACTATTCTTTTAGTACCTATCATTAGAGGTAGAGATGACAAATGGACGGATCGAATCGGATTTGGGTTGGGTTATTTTGGATAGGATCATTTTAGGTTAAGAAAAAATCGGATCATTTCGAGTTCGGATAAGGTCGGGTTTGGGTGTAAAGACTGCGTGGCACTTTGTTCCCGTAGGATTCAAGAGGTGGCCCCCGCATCCCACTCATCCGTACTGTCCTCTCTGGGCTCACTAGCCCTCAAGGTTTTCTTTCGCATTCGGAGGGATTCGAACACTTGACCTCTTGCAAGTGTCAAACCACTCCTAACCATTAGGTGTTTTATTGTGACGCCCCAGGATGCACCCGCTGATCCATCGACCTGAGCCACCGCCCCAGGCGGGTCACTCATTCGTATTGTCCGCTTTGGGGTGCACCACATAAGTCATCGCCCCAGGCGGGTCACTCATTCGCATTGTCCGCTCTGGGGTGCACCACACAAGTCACCGTCCCTCACAGATTTCTTTCGCGTCCGGAGTGACTCGAACCCTTAACTTCATTAAAGGTCAAGTCACTCCTAAGACAATTGGTTAGGAGTGACTTGACCTTTAATGATGTTAAGGGTTCGAGTCGCTCCGGATGCGAAAGAAATCCGTGAGGGGCGGTGACCTGTGTGGTACACCCCATAGCAGACAATACGGATGAGTGACCCATTTGGGGCGGTGGCTTGGGTCGATGGACCAGCGGGTGCACCCCGGGGCATCACAAAATAATTATACATTAGGTTCAAATGAATATAATATAAAAGTTAATATTTAAATTTAACTAGATTGAAAAAATATAACACTCATATTATTGAAAAAATTATATTTTTACTATATTAAAATACTTTGATAATTAATTTTAACATTTTAATATTTATTAATAATATTAAATTTAAGCTTGAATCTTTTTGGGTTTGGGTTAATTTGGATTCAGATCAATTTGGGCTCGGGTCAATTCAGGTTCAGATCATGTTGGGTTTCGGTTAATCTAGATTCGAATAAATTTGGGTTCGAATCAGGTCAGGTTTGGATCAATGTGAATTCGGATAATTTTGGTTTCAGATCAATTCGAATTCGGATCGGGTTGGGTTTAGGTTGTTGACTTTTTTAGTTAAATAGGATTGGTCGGGGTTGGTTTCGAGTTAATTTGGTTAGTTTTTCAAGTCAGGTCATATTTTGCCACCTCTACTCAATAATGATATTGAAATAACCAATGAGTTTGCAGATAATATTTTAGAGGAGGAGGAAGAAATTTTCAAGATAATATGTATAAATGAGAAATAAGATATAATTTAATTCTTCTTTCTTGTAAATTGTACGTAAAATTGTAAATAAGTTCAGTAATAGTAAATTTTTTATGGACTATGGTCGCATGGTTTTTATCCTTTTAACTTTTAAAGGGATTTTTCGGGCAAAAAAATCTTTAGTTTCCTACTCTCTCCTTTTTCTCATTTATTATTTTCATTTATTATTATTGTTAAATACCAAATAAACTAATGTTATAAGTTTAGAAAATAAATAAATATTTAAAATAAAAAATGAATGGATATTTAAAAACATACTAAATAAATAAATATTTTAAATGCAAAATGACAAGTTTACTTATACTTTAACACATATATGATAAGTATAATTATATTTCAAATGTAATAAATAAGTTAAACTTTATCTAAAGAAATTAAAAAATTTTAAAAGTATTATAATTTTTTTAAACTAATAACTTTATTAAATATATTATACTCACTTTATTATAATATCATTATTTATTATTTTATTATAACAATAACTGTATTAGATAATATTATAAAAACTTTATCTTTATACAATTACTTCATTAAATAAATTATAATAGCTTTATTTATTATAAAAATAAATTTATTAGATTAAATCATTAAAATATATAAAAATACTAAATAAGTCAATATTTATTTTGATTAATAAATAAGCCCGTAACCCTTAATCAAGCTACTGAGCGGGGCCAATTCAAGGTAATTAAGAAATTAACCCGCCCTGACTCAGTTCGATTGTGAACCGGTTCAAATTGATTCACTAATTTTATGGGTCGGAATAGGTCTAGCCCAACCTGAAACTAGCCCAATCCAACCTGCACCTATCATTAAATTGATGGAAGAAAATTAAATAATATATATTATAATTTAGATATGTGCATGGTCTAAGTGACCCATCAAGCCAACTTTGAATAAGATTTTTTAAGTCTCGATTTATGAAAATATTTTATTATTAAAATTTATTTTATTTCAATTTTAATATTAATTTAATAATATTTTTAATATTTTAATTAAAATTTAAACTGAATGAACTTGAATGAATTTTATTAGATGAATCGAACAGAGAAAAAACTTCAAGAAACATCACATAACTATATCTACAAACAAGCAATTTCTTAGAATTTGTAAAAACATAGAATATAATGTTAAGTAAATTACGCCTATAGTCCTTATAGTTTAAGCCTCATGTCAATTTGGTCTCTAAACTTTAAAATGTAACAAATTGGTCCCTAACATTATATTATTGTAGCAAACAAGTCTTTCTGTTAGTTAAACTGTCAATGTTTCTGTTAAATGCCAACTAGACTACACATAGACCACACGTGTACCTAGGCAACTATCTTAAAATGTTGATATGGAAATTTGAAAAAAAAAAGTAAAAAAAATTTTGTCATGCATGAAACTATGTCATTTCGTATAGTTTTTTGTCCCCTTGAAATTAAGTTGTTCCAATGTAAATATAAAAGACCCTAAAAATCTCAAAATCCTAATTTCTCCTCTTATCTTTATCTATCTAGCCTTCAAAACCTCTTCACACTTTCTACAACAAAACCACCAGAAAAGCCTCATGCCACTGTTACCACTATTTGATGGCGATCACTTTCATTGTCTATGTTGGTATCAGGCCCTTAAAAAAATCTCTTTTCTACTTATATTGTCCTTATCTTTCCTATTTTGGAGTTAGGCTCGTGGAAAACTTTTTATAATTTTGCAGATGTAAACCAAAAGTTCCATTAAGCCACCACTAGAACTATCTTCTGTCACCACTTCCAAAGTTCAAGAATCTTTAAAATTTGTCCTTCTCCATCAATTCAAATTTAGAATTGATTTAGATACCCAAAAATCTCAAAAACATTCTCAAACTGAAAGTTTATCCACAAAATGAAACCTTGGTTTGAAAATCAAGCTAATTTTTCCATTGACCGTACCGAACTACCACCTTTAATAACTTATGAACTTAGAAAACCTAAGGAACATGAACCCATAAACTTCCCAAAAGCCTCTTATGGCCCTAAACACTTTTATTTTGATTTTTTTTCTAGCAAAGTTTATTATGATTTTTTTTTTGTGTGTATGTTTGTTGGGTTGATTGTGGTATTTCAATGTTGAATATGGGTAAAGAGTGGTTGATTCTAGCTTGGGTGAACACTCGATTATGGGAATAATAGGGAATTCTTTATTAGGTTTCTAGGATTTTAGGCTCAAGATTTGCTTGGCTAGGAATCTAATCAACTTTTACTTTGAGTTGTGTAAGTTTTTTGAGTATTGGATTGATGTGGGCTGTCTTTGGTATTGCGTATTGAGCTAAGTAGCTTTGATGAGTGTGGGTGGTGATGGGGATTGGTGATGCTATTAGTTATGGCGATAAAAGTGGCTATTTGTCACACTCTGATTTCTAAAAATTGGAACCAACATTTTCCTTTTTCACTTAGTCGGTTGGACTGTGCTTAGTGTCTTCACTCATGCAGTAAGCTAAAATTCACTCAGCTAAAACAATGTCTAACTACTCAAATTTGGTCCCAGTACAATCAGTTACAGTATGTATTACTTGTATTTACAGTCCCATCTCAACTATATAGATATCTAATATCAACTACCACCTTTGACATCAGATTCTTTATGTTTACATCCCTTTACATGCTAAAGTACTGTACAATAAAATTTTGAATACAGTAAAGCAATTGTACAACTATACCTGTAAGTAGACTTGCTCAAAGGCCAGGCTACCCACCCAAGTTTGAAAGCTTGTCTGAAATTTGGTCGGGTTTAGACAAAAATATGGGATGCATTTAACAGACTTGGGCAAAACTTTTAGGCCTATTTAAAAAATAGGCCAGGCTCGGGCTTGACTCTTCGAAGCCTGATCTCGACCCAACTCAAAATATAAATAAAATTAATTTTTAAAAAATATATTTAATAAGTATATTGTAATTATATGTACATAAAATATTATTGATTAATAAACATGATTATATATATTTAATATGAAAATTGACATGTGAATTTTGACAAATTAAATTAAACTTCAAAGGGACTAAAAGAATAAAAAATAAATAAAATAATATTCGAGCAGGCTGGGCTAGGCTCGGGCTTACAATATAAAATAAAAAGGGCCTGGACTAAAAGTCAGGCTCGAATTTTCGGGCGGGGCTTGAGCTTGGGCATAAGTAATTACTATATAGCTTAGGCCTGGCCCGAACCCAGCTCGAGCCTGCCTATGAACCCCCTTACCTTTAAGGTATAATATCGAAATCTCATAAGAATCCGATTAAAACCCTTCCTTAATAATCAGCTATAATTGCAAATAATCTGTAAGGTAGAAGGAAGGTAACTTACGCCCACTAAGAAATATATATAAAAGAACTGATACTATGTATACCTATATGCTTTTATCAAAAACATGTTCATAATTTCCAGTCAGTATCAAAACAATGTTTGGGCATTCTATCAAAAAAGATACTGGTTAGGAGTACCAGGTTTAGTACAGAAGAATGCTTTAGTGCACCTCACTTGTTTCGGTTCCTAAATCTGACTAGAGGGAATTATGAAAACTTTATAGAGAAGGAATTCATGCATATCAAATTACTGTCAAAACCTTTCAATCCTTAGCGGCAATACTATACAGTGAACGATTATTATCAAATCTTTTATAATTTAAAGTAGGTAGAAAACGATGATATATACGTGTATACATTCAATAAGCATTCAATAAACAGTTCAATAAAATAGTAAATCATTCAGTTTACCCTTCAGTAAAACACTCAGTAATTTACTTAGTAAAATGTTCAGCAATTCAAACGGTTTAGCAAAACGTTCAGTAAATAGTTCAATAAAACTTTTGGTAAATCATTCAATAAACGATTTAGTAAATAATATAGTGGTCATTTCAGTAAACCAACCAATAAACAATTTGATAAACAGTTTAGTAACTAGTTCAGTAAATCAGTCCTTAATCAATTCAGTAAATAGTACAGTAATCGATTCAGTAAATCACTCAGTAAACATTTCAGAAAGTGATCAGTGAGTAGTTTAGTAAACAGATCGATGAACAATCAATACACGACTTAGTAAACAACTCAGATAGTCGTAAAATATTTGAGTAAGCAATTCAGTAAAACAATTCAATATGCGGTCGGTAAATGATTTAGTAAGCAATTCGTACAGTCTATAGATGATTCAATAAACGATCGGTAATGATTTAGTAAACAGTTCAGTGATCTGTTCAATAAATAATCAGTAATCTATTTAGTAACAATTCAGTGACCTATTAGTAAACAGTCAGTAACGATTTAGAAAACAGTTCAGTAACAATCAGTAAACAATACTACAATAGTTCAATAAAACAGTTCGATAAACAGTTAATTTAGTAAAACAATATTGTAACAGTTCAATAAACAATTCAGTAATCAGTTCAGTAAATAATTCGATAAAGAGTAAACAATTCAGCAAACAATACTGTCACAGTTTAGTAGAGACTTGGCAATATCCCAATAGAACCATGAGGTTTTAGTATCGCAAGAAGGGAGTAAATAGTAACAGTAAGACATATGGCCAGAGTCACAGTGATGTCCATCCAGTGTTACAGAGCCAGTGACAATCCTGAGGATTGCTGAAGACTTGCTCATGGTCAAAAACTAACAGTGCACCCCACTGTACCACTGAGCATGTGATATAGAGGTGGTTGTAGACTTGCTCAAGCTCTAACAACAAACAGTATAGTGCATTGTAGACAGTAAGCATGATACGAAAGCCAGTAGTCTCAAAACATTTACTTGGTTCCCATGAAAATAATAAAACCATATTTTATGTTTTCAAAGCATAATACAGTAGTATAAACTCACGTTCTATTGTAAAGCTTGGGAGTGCCCGGATTGCCCAGGGATTTGCCATCCTAGTAGTAAAAATATAAACTTTTGAGAACCAAGTTTCATTTTAAAATCTTATTATTTGAAAATCAATATTTTTCGTTTCAATATGTTTAGTTAAGTTCAAAACATTTAAATTGATATCTTCAGTTGAAAAATGGACATTTTTAGTAAAACAGTGTCAGTCGATTCAAAACATTCAAAGCATTTACTCCAGTTAGACACTCAAAATATTTACTTTAGTCAGACGATCAAAATTTTCAGTAAAACAGAGTTAGTCAATCTAAACATTTTAAAACATCCATTTCAGTTAGATGTTCAAAATTTTCAATAATATATTACATTACCCAATCAGAAAACACTTCACATTTAACAATATTAAATTAAACATATCTTTAGTCAGTCCATAAATCTAAAAAATCAATGACAAAGTTCTTTATTAACATTTTAAGGTTTTTAGGATCGTTTTACGAAATTTCGATAGCATGACGGTACTATTTATCCTAACCCTTCTACACTTAAAACGCAATTTAAAAGCCACAATTCCAATTTCTCAATGTCAATCAATCACAATATCAATCACTATGTTCAGTCAATCAATTCAAATCATTTGGTTCAGTCAATTAGTTCAAATCACTCGGTTCAGTTAATCGATCTAAATACAATTTCATTGTTCAATCATGCAGGATTTCAATTAATCAATCAATCAATCATACCAATACAGTCATATTATCTTTATGTCTTATATATATCTCTTACTTATTCCAATCACAGTACAATATACTATTAGCTCCCGTAAGTAATCGTAGATAAGCAAGTGTGCAGACACCTCATTTTGTCCGGGGTGTTTTAATATTAATTAGACAATGAATCTAATTTTTGTATTACTACCTTGTTTATTATTAAAATAAAAATAAAAATAATAACAAAAAATAGAAAATAGAAAAAAAGATAATAAAATAATAACAAAAAAATAGAAAAGTGGTCAAAGAAGGAAAACTTGAAAAAAATAAAAACAACACAAGGAAATAAAAAAAAACCCTAGAAAAAAAACCTAGGAAAAAACACAAGAAAAAAAGACCTAGAGAGAAACCCAGGCCTTGGCTGCCCTTTTTACATCTTCGTTCTCAGTTTTCTTCAAGAGGCTGGCATTCTTTTTAGCTCCCCATTGTCTTCTTTCCTTGCTTGGCAAACCGATCATCTGATCAACACACCTTCATCGTCCCTTTGCCATTGCCCCACCTCTGTCCGTACTTATGTCTCTATTCATCATCACCATCTAAGCCTCTGCTTTCCGGGATCACTGCTGCATCCCGGTTACTGATGCTACTATCATCTTCACTGCATCTTTGCATTTCGCCACTTCATCACCAACACCTAACCTTCATCCTCAAAACCCCAGCCTCCAACCACCTCCATGCATGGTCTTTCACGTTGAAGCCACTGCTGGTCCCTACAAACCTTGTTACTGCTGCTGTTGTGTCCTCGCTGCTCTGCATTATCTTCATTCTTGAGTTGCTGCCTTCCCGTTACCTTCATTGCACTTTGGCTATACGTTAAAGTCGAACAAGAAGAGAGAATAAAGCCTGCAGCAACGTCCAGCCACTGCACCAGATTGCTCCTGCGACATCAAAAGGCCATTGTCTCGTTTCACCTTGCTCTGTTGCACGTCGCCACTCCTCGACACCACCCCGCCCCAAGTTGCTGCCGTGTGCCACCTTAACACATGTTGCTACAACGTTAAAACAGGGGAAAAAGAATACCCGTTGCACACCAAGAGAGCTGCTGCTGTAACTCATTAATATATAGGAAGAACGTGTACTGCAAAAGGTATGTCAGTATACTTATGTTATTTTATTTGCTTGTTTGCTGTTTAAAGTAATCTAGGTCAAAGTAAGTTAAACTAAACTTGGAAATTTACCAAGAGAGCTGCTGCTGTAACTCATTAATATATAGGAAGAACGTGTACTGCAAAAGGTATGTCAGTATACTTATGTTATTTTATTTGCTTGTTTGCTGTTTAAAGTAATCTAGGTCAAAGTAAGTTAAACTAAACTTGGAAATTTATGAAAAGAAATGCTAATGTTAGGAATTGCATCAGAAAGTTAAGTGTGTAAATTTGGATTTATGAAATTGAGGTTTAAAATTAGATCTAATTAGTTTAAATTAAATTAAATTCATATTTAAGTAGTTAAAATTAAACATAAATAAAATTCCTTTATTAATGAAATAATCGAAAAAAATAAAAAATAAAATATTAATAAAATATTAAATCAATAAAATTTCCGCTACTTTATAGTCTTAGAAATTTTAACAATTATGAGTCATTAGATTAAGTTTTAACAAAAATTATTCCGACGACGGAATTCTAAAAGGACTGCGCTTGAGTAGTACTTTTAGATGTCTTGAGGTGAGGAGGTTCTTTTTAGGTCTTACCAGCTTGATGGAAGATCTAAGGGGATATTTCCAATATTTAACAAATCAATTTAATTATAAAAAAATAAAAATTAAATTAGATTAAAAAAAAGTAAATTTAAATTAAGTTCATATAATAAATAATAAAAATCAAATTAATTAATTAGAATTAAAATTAGAAAAGAATTACATAAATTAAATTAAATTAAATTAAATATTTTAATAGATGTGAATTATTCTAAGGATGGAATTTAAAGGGAATTGCGCTTGAGTAGTTTCTTTAAAAATTCCTAAGGTGAGAAAATTTTCTTTAAGGTCTTACCAGCTTGATGGAAGGTCTTTAAGAGAATTTTCAATATAAAATAATTCATGTTTATTTAAATATATAAATATGTGAAATAATAATTTATATAAAAAATAATAATAGAATAAAATAAGATAAAATAATAAATAGAAATTGAATAGGAGTCAAAATAGGGTTTGCATAAAATATTTAATCAATCCGACGACGGAGCCTCTTCAAGAAAGGCGATCGGTCCTACTTGAATACTCTTGAGGTGAGAAAAACTTTTAGGTTATCCAACCAGCTTGATGGAGGAGACTTAAAAGATTTTTCAATATTTAATTATATCGAAATTAAAGTAAAAGGCAAAATTAAGATAACCTTAGAGTATTTGGTACCATTTTAGGATGGGCGTTGTGAGGGTGCTAATCCTTCCTCACACGTAACCGTACTCCCGAACTTAGAACTCTTAATGTAGACCAAGCCTTATCCTTAGTTTGAATAGGTGACCAATCACACCTAAGTTAGAATGGTTGGTGGCGACTCTGTAGTTTTGTATCTAGCTATTAGGTTTCCCGAAACTTAATACGTTACGACAGTTTGGCGACTCCACTGGGGACTTTAGAGAGTCAGGCCATTAGGAAGTCTAAGGTAATCAAAATTTTGTCTAAAAGCTTTAAAATTCATAAGACATTTAAATACACACACTTCACTTACATGTGCATGCATTAGCCCTCGACCCGGGTTATCCTTTTTAGGAGGGAGTAAAGTACCTTTGCCTTCGTGAGGTGGTAACCTCCATACAGGCCAGTGAAATACTCCCACTCAGATTGAACCTTTTCCGTTTGAAGCCTGTAATGGGTGAGGATTGAGGTGCCTTACTAGTCTATGTGGACGACAGTGAGGAGCAATCTGGGAACTTTTAGAAGGTTGAATTACCCAGAGCCCAGCATGTAATAAGACTTAAGAGGCCCAACTTTAGACAAAGCCTTGCCAACTTAATGTGTAGAAATAACCTATAGCTAGGACACACAAAGGAATATTCCTTTTCAAAAAATAAAAAGAAATAAATTAGGAGACAAAATGGTTCATTACGACATGCATCTATTTGATTTTACAATGCATGACATGTCAATTTCAACATTGCACCTATACATCTAGATATATTTGGTCATACATAAATTGAGTATGCATCTCATGCATAGTTTGTATGTGCATATCATGGCATCTTGACTTAGACTATGGTAATAAAGGTGAGAAGATAGCTCGGCCATCAAAATTGCCAGTCGCCCATACGATACTTGCGTGCGGACAAGAGTAATGGAGAATGAGCAATTGGCACGAATTGATGGAATTGAAAAGGTGCAACAAGAGATTGTCAGAGCCCAAGAAGAGTCTAAGGAACAAATGGCCAAGATGATGGAGATGATGATGAGCTTGGCAAAAGGGAAGGGAGTTGATGAAGACACTAACGTTAGAGTGGAGCCACAAATGAGGGACCCCATCAAGCAAGAGAAGGTTAGGAGGGAAGTGATTGAACTAGGTTCTCATGAGGGGATGCATCGTATGTGTGATACGTTAGAGGAGAGACTAAGGGCCATCGAAAGGAGCACTATTTATGGAAGCATTGATGTGGAGAAATTGAGTTTGGTTCCTGACTTGGTGTTACCCGTGAAATTCAAAGTCCCCAACTTTGAAAAATATGATGGAACTAAATGCCCATTAGCCCATATTACAATGTTTTGTCGAAAAATGGCAGGGCACACTCATAATGAAAAGTTGTTCATTCACTGTTTTCAAGATAGCCTTACTGGGTCCGCAGCAAGGTGGTATGTCCAATTAGATAGAGAACGCATCCATTCATGGAAGGATCTTGCGAGGGCCTTCATAGTTCAATATCAACATGCAAAGGATATGGCACCAGATCGATTGTTCTTACAGAATATGGAAAAGAGGGCTACCGAAAGCTTTAGAGAATACGCTCAGAGATGGCGATACATTGCTGCTCAGGTTCAGCCTCCCCTTACGGAGAAAGAGACGACAATTCTGTTTGTCAATACACTTAAGGCTCCATACTACGAGAGAATGATTGGAAATGTCACCAAAAACTTTGCAGATATGGTACTCTCGGGTGAGATGATTGAATATGCTATAAAAAGCGGGAAGATCGAATGGGCAAATACAATGAGAGGTGCAACATTCAATAACGAAAGTCAAGATGTTCAAGCTGTGACTAATGAAAAGAAGTATGAAAGTTATACCCCATATCACCCATACCCCATGCAAGAAACCCACCACTTTTGTCCACATCCTTACCAGTCAATTCCTCAAAATGGTTTTCAGCCTAACTTTTGTCCTCAATCACTCTCCGCCCCACCAAACAATCCAAGAAGGCCAAGAAACGGTGTGGAGAGGTTGCCAATTCCAATTTCTAAACTATTGCCTTTGCTAATAAAGAACCAGTATCTGGTGCCTACGCCTTTGAAAACAGCTCCAAACCCAGCAGCAAGGAGTTATGAACCAAATAGCAAATGTGAATATCACATGGGGGCAATTGGGCATTCAACAGAAAAGTGCAGGCAATTGAAGGAAAAGGCTGAAGAACTCATCAGCAGTGGTGCCTTGACTCAAGAGCTTATTGAACAATTGAAGTTTGCTTCTCCATAAGCCAAGTTTCCTATGTGTGATTTGTGGATGTGAGATGTTCTCAAGATTCTTGAAATTTGCATCAAGTTGTTTTGAAAGCTTTCCATATTTTTCCTTTCCAAGTAGATGAAATAAAATAATTTTGAAAACATTGGTGATTGTTATTGAGAAATTACATTTCCAGTATACTTTCCAATTGAGTGAAAACTTGGAATCCATAAAGACACACAAGCTTGAAATTCATTCATTTTTGCTTACCATGGTGAACTTTTGAAGTCAATGATCTTCGTTAAGGTAATGAGCAATGAAATGATTGATGAATTTACAAAACTTTTGAATTGTTTTGAAAGACCAATTCATGAAGCATTCTCTTAAGGACTTTGTTTTCGGAAATTTGATAGATGTTAAGGCCAAGCTAAGAGTCCCAAACATGTCAACCCAAATTTCTTTCTCATAACTTGAACTTTCTGACTCAAACCATCTGTTGCTATATCTTGAGGCAAAATGATTAAAAGAGCCAAGCTTTTGATAACCTCAACATCTTTTAATGGCCATCCTTAATTTGATTGATATCCTTTTTCCTATTTTAAACCATGATAATGAAAATTGTTGCATAAGGCCTTCATAAAGTTGAGTTGATACATTCTGGGCATGAGTTGTGAAAAAAAAAAGTGAAGGAAAAAAAAGGAAGTAAAAAAAAACAACAAAAGAAGAAAAGAAAAAAATTGATTGTGAAACCATGCATGAGGGATATTCAAATGATTTCAAAAGCAAAATAAAATTTTCATCTTGAGGATTGGTTTTCAATAGAAGTGTCAATATTTGATATGACAAATGGCCATCTTTCATATTCCTATTACTGAAATAAAATCATCCATTTGTTACCCCTTTTGAGCCTATTGATTTCTTTCTAAATGAACCTTGACCAAGGATCACCCTCCACATTGGAGAGACAAATACATCAGAGGAGTTTTAGAAGCATTGGTGTTTGATCTTATATCAAATGCAAGAAAATGATCCCTATGTTAAGGGGCAAATGTGAGAAGAAGGATATGTAAAGATGGAAATCAATATGAAAAAGCAAGAAGTTGGAAAAAAAAATGAAAAACGTAGATGTGAAAAAAAAAAGAGAAGAAAAAAGAAATGAATGAGAATAAAGTGTTGGAAAAAAAAAAAGAAATGCTTCGAAGAGTGGGAAGAACAGATGTTCACAATCGAAGAAATGATCCTTGGTTCGATAAACCTTGAAAACACTTGTTTTGGGCCTATTTATCCATTCTTCGAAAACCCTAAACCTTGGCCTACGCTACGTGCTTAAAAGTCCATTTTGATCAAATAGGGATGCTTGTATTGAAAAGCTATTCTTTGAGAAATCATCATCATTATTTAGTGAAATTTGAATCCTCAAATGCATGGTAAAATAGTCAATTAAAAGAAAAAAAAGAAGAAAAAAAGAGAATGAAGCTCTAGGGTGAAAACCCATGAAAGGGCAGTCTAGAGCAAATTTGAAATAACTCAAGGCCATTGTTTGTGACTATGTTAAGGCAATAACAAGGAAGAAGAAAAACCAGAGGAGTGATGCTTTCAGTCAAGACCTTTTGAGACATTCAAAGACCATTACCTTGAGAATTTGAGATTTGAATCCTTGCCTAGAAATTTGAGCCATCACAGCTAGTCTTGACATTGGTTAAAGTCCACATATCAAAAAATTAAGAGAATGCTAAAATGGATTGTGTTCTGTGAAAGTTACTTTTACAAAAGGAATAATGATTTTCAAGGAATTTGTTTCATTTGTGAGCCAAGATGAAGAGACATTGATCAATAAAACCTTTTTTGATAACCAAACATCCTTGATGCACCAAATCAGCACGTTTATTCAGGTAAACCAAGTTGTGACTCATTCTATTTGTTCTCAATAGTAATCACCAATTTTTAAGAGATAAATATCAAATGTTTGTACCTTGGAAAGTTATTATGTGGGGCAATTTTCTGTTTTCAAAAGGAAACTTGAAGAAGTGAAAATGAGAGTTTTGTGATTTTATAGGGGCAAGTTCTTGTCTTAAAGAAATCAAGTGTGGTGATGATGTTTTTAAGACTATTCTTGGGGCAATCTTTGGTTGATTTGAGAGTATGAATTTTCTTGAAGATATGAGAAGTGGTGAAGTGTTCTTGTGAATAGTTTGGGATGATTTTGTTGTTATGATTTGGATTGATGAATTTTAATTTGATAAGAATTGTGGGGCAAGAAGAAGACTGAATGAATGACGATGATGGGGCAAATGATTTTAAGATTGCTAAATTTGAAGAAAGAAGAATGATGAGGCAATGAAAGATCGAATGATAAGGCAAAGAGAAGATTGAAGGGTGACAAATTTTTGAAGGAAGGAATAAGGGTAGATTGATGATGTGATTTGGTAAGGCATTGTTTATCATTTGCATTGCATTCATGGCAGGCATGACATTTCATTATATGCATTTTGACACACAAGAAAAAATTGAACTGTTGTTAAGACAATAGGATAAAAAATTTTGAAAGATTAGATGAATAAAAGTTAGAAAAAAAAGAAGGAAAAAATCAGGAAATGTGAGAAGGATAAGGAATAAGATGTGACGAAAAAGGTATGAAGTGTTGAAACAAAAATGTTAAAATTTTGGAAAGAAAGAAGAAATTAAACAAGTATGGATATGATGAGACAATGAAAAAGGATTGAAAGATGTGATGAGATGAAAAAATGTGATATTTAGATAGAAAATAACAAGAAGAAGAAACTGGAATGATAAGATGATCTAGAAGATAGAATTGAAATGATGAGATAAGATCAAAACCTCCGGGTACAATCTGTAAGACCTCCGGGCATGATTCATTAAAGCCTCTGGGTACAATCTGTAAGACCTCCGGGCTTGATTCATTAAAACCTCCGGGTACAATCTATAAGACCTCCGGGCATGATTCATTAAAGCCTACGGGTACAATCTGTAAGACCTCTGGGCTTGATTCATAAAACCTCCGGGTACAATCTGTAAGACCTCCGGGCTTGATTCATTAAAACCTCCGGGTACAATCTGTAAGACCTCCGGGCATGATTCACTAAAACCTCCAGGTACAATCTGTAAGACCTCCGGGCATGATTCACTAAAACCTCCGGGTACAATCTATAAGACCTCCGGGCATGATTCATTAGAACCTCCAGGTACAATCTGTAAGACCTCCGGGCATGATTCGTCAAATCCTCTGGGTACAATCTGTAAAACCTCCGAGCATAATTGAACACATTTAAATGAGCAAATTTAAAGTTTCAGGGCCTTCCTAGTCGAAGGAGCATTTTGGAGATGAGAAATTTTAAAGTTTCAGGGCCTTCGTAGTCGAAGGAGCATTTTGGAGATGAGAAATTTAAAGTTTCAGGGCCTTCCTAGTCGAAGGAGCATTTTAGAGATGAGAAAAATTAAAGTTTCAGGGCCTTCATAGTCGAAGGAGCATTTTGGAGATGAGAAATTTTAAAGTTTCAGGGCCTTCCTAGTCGAAGGAGCATTTTGGAGATGAGAAATTTAAAGTTTCAGGGCCTTCCTAGTCGAAGGAGCATTTAAGAGATGAGAAAATTTAAAGTTTCAGGGCCTTCCTAGTTGAAGGAGCATTTTAGAGATGAGAAATTTGAAAGTTTCAGGGCCTTCCTAGTCGAAGGAGCATTTTCATGATGAAAACCAATTTCTTTTAGAATAAGTAAATATCCATAAGAAAAAAGGGGAAAGAAAACAAAAAAATTGAAAAAAGGAAAAATGATAAAATGGATGCGGATAAAATGGATGTCTATGTCTTTGCACAATTACTATTTCATAGCAAATGTACAGTATACTATTAGCTCCCGTAAGTAATCGTAGATAAGCAAGTGAATAATCGCTTATCGTTTTCCTTAACGCCACTTACTTCGAAACTCTTTCTCTTGACCGAAACTTCAAGGGAAAATTTCACCCATCAAATGGCCATTCACATGGCTGATTTCAAGGTATGTGATACAACTCATCAGTAGAACAACTTTCCTCTAATGTGTTTTTTGGTTTGGAGCTTATACACTAGGGTTTTTGACTTTCTCTCTCTAAAACCAAGCTTTCACTCTCCTCTAAAATTGGTGGCTCGAGAAGATGAGATTTTTTGTGAGTAAACAATATCTTCTAAGCTAAATTACCATTTTACCCTTCAACAATTTTAAAAATTCTCGTTACGTTCCAACTTCTTCAATATTCGATTAAATATTTAGTATAATTTCAAACTATTTCTATTTCAATGCCAAATATATTTGTTTGACATAATTTATCGAAACATTGACTTTTATTATAGTTTGACCCGTCAAATTGATGAAATTACCAAAATACCCTTAATTGCTTATTCGTGTAATTTTTAGCGTTTTCTTGTGATTTAGTCTACAAGTTGGAATAGCGTAAGACTTCTTCACACGAGGATTCACCTATGATTGTCAATTAGTCATAAATCAATTTAGATTGATCGTTATTTACGAAAGTTTCTCTGGTCTATGGACGTAACCAACTTTTTCAAAATTGTTGCACGCTTCTCAAAACATGCCCAAACGAGGGAGTTTTGAGATGTAGATTGTTGCTATCTCAATATTTTACTTCAAATATCATTACTTAAGGGTCTTGTTTTGATTTGGACAGTAAAAATCCTTATGGGACCCACATTAAGTACTTCTTCGATCCTTACTGAACAGACCCTTTATTTAGAATCTTAGCGACCAACTCTCACTTCTCGATTTCTACACTCTTTAACTGACATTAGGTATAGGAAAAATGAGATTCTCACACTTTTCATGATGGTGATCGGTATTTAGATAAAGGGCTTGGTTCAGGTAGAGAATTTGTGTGCCTCGAGTTAGCTTGGTGGTCCTTGGCTATAGGTGATGGCTTTAATTAGGCTTATTGGATGCTAATGGTAGTTGATGGTGGGGGGCACTAGGGACCTTAGTGGTGATAGATCCATTCTAAAAAACGACATAGTTTTTAGACAAAAGACAAAATATTTTTTTTTTATTTTTTCAAATTCCATCTTAGCATTTTAAGAGAGTTTCTGGACACATGTGTTGTCTAGTTGACATTTAACAAAAACATTGACCGTATAAGTGAATGGAAAGACTTGTATACTACAATAATATAATGTTAGCGACTAATTTATTGCGTTTTAAAGTTTAGGGACCAAATTGATATAAGGCCCAAAATATAAGGACAACGGATGTAATTTACTTTATAATGTTGCTTATTTAACTTCTAAAAAATATCTTCACCTATAAGTTTGTACAATTACTTTATGATGACTGTTGAGCAGGTGGTAAAAGTTTCTCACAAGTAGTCGAACTTTTAAACTTAACTTTTTAATTTTAAGACGTAGATTAGTATAATTTTTTAATCAAGTTTAGGATGCCTTTCAAAAAAATTAAGACTTGATCTAATGATTGCTATCCCCATTTAACATATCAAGAACATTCTTCACATCACATGGTACAATAACTTATATCTTAAAATAAAAAATCTCTTTATTTTTTTTGAAATTGATTTTCTTTATTATCGTTTTGAGCATTTTAGAAAAATGTATTACACGAGTAAATTTTTTTTTCTTGGCCACACATAAAAAAAAAAAGTTTGCTTGTAAAAAGTTTAGTAAAATGTCACTAAACATTGCACCTATATTTATGGCACTTCGGCTAGGATTGAAAGCTTATTAAAGGATAGGGGCGATATTGGATCGGATCATATTGGATTTTTGCAAAAATCTGATCCAATTCGAACTAAACCTTTTTTTTTAATTTTCCAATCCGAATGTAATATATATCTGATTCGATCTGAATTTATGCGAATCATATCGGATCGGTCATTTGGATTTTTTAGTTTAAGCAATTTCAATTTTTTTCCATTTTTTCTTAGGCATTTAAACAATCTTAGGCTTTATTTCAATTTTTCCTTCGGTTTTTTAATTAAATATAAAACTTGAACTTTGGATATAAATAGTAAAAATTACAAATTATTAAATAACAATGTATTCGGATATAATCCGTATCCATCCAAATCGAATGAATTCGGTTTAATGATGTTATGATCCGAATCCGAACCGAATTTCCTTATTATTTGAACCAAACCGATCCAAAATGCTCGATTCGAATCAATGTTTCGGTTTTTTCAGTTTTTTTTTCTCAACCCCATTGAAGGATATGAAGCAAAGAAGAACAAGAGAGAAAAATAAGAGAGAGTTTAGAGATTTATGTAAAAGCCAATAAGCCACTGCTTTGGGTTGCATCGTTCATGAATTTATATAAACATCATGCAACAATATAAGCTTAACAACTCCTAACAACTAAATAACATGTTTGTGTAGAATACTACAATCTTATCATATCAAAGATTACCTAAAATCTTGATGCAACAGGACATGAGTAGAACATGTCAAAAAGTGACAACAAAAATTTCACACAAGATTCTTCAACTGCTAACACTTATACTAGTGAAAACTTCAGTTCTCTTTTTTTCTCTAAAAAAAAGAAAAGAAAAAAAAAGAAAAGAAAGAAAGCTGTTTTTTTTTAATTGATTTTTCTTTATCATCATTTTGAACTTCTTACTAAGCATATTGCACGAGGAAAAAGCAGTTCTTTTCCTGACCAAAAAAAAAAAAAAGTTTCCTCATGTAAAAACATAGTAAAATGCCTGTAAACACATTACATCAATATTTATGACACTTGGACAATGGATGAGGGCTTATAATAATTTTCTGTTTTTCGTTCTCTTTTTTCTTCAAGAAAAAAAAAAACACAAAGAAAGCTCTCCTTTTTTAATTTTCAAATTTAATTTTCTTTATCATCGTTCGAAACATCTTACTAGATGTATTACACGAAGAAAACGTATTTCTTTCCCTGACCAAACAAAAAAAAAAGCTTGCTCATGTAAAAATATAGTAAAATGACTTTAAACATTACATCAATATTTATGACACCTGAGTAGGGATGTAAACGGGTCGGGTACCCACTAGATTTGGGATACCCGAACCCGATTAACTTTAATAATACCCTAACCCGATTAACTACCCGATTATTTTTATTTATGCTATCCGAACCCTAACCCTATAAAATATAAATATCCGTTTAACTACCCGAACCCGATTAACTACCAGTTTATTAAGTCAAAGTTTGATTTTTAAATTTAAAATTAAAATTAATTTTAGAATAACTTAATTAAAACATTATATTATAAATTTAATTTAACTCATAAAAATAAATTAAAGTTAAAAATCATAATTATAATATATATTGATTTAATTTAATTAAATAAAACATTAATAATAAATAATTGATATATAAAAAATATAAGTATTATATTAATTAATTATTACTTATAATCGGGTTCGGGTAGCGGGTACCCTAAGGTAACTACCTGAACCCTACCCGAACCCGTGACGGGTAGTAATTTCACTACCCGAACTCGATTATACACTACCCTAATCCTACTTAAACGGGTCGGGTAGCACCGGGTACCCGTTTATAGGGTACCCATTGCCATCCCTACACCTGAGGCCGTATAATTTTTTTCTAATTTTCATTCTCTTTTTTCTTCAAAAAAAAGAGTTTATATATGATGCACTGACAGTGTATAATTTCTATACACTGTCAATGCATTAGAGGTTGACACCTCATGAATAGGCCCTTATGGGCAAATTTAAAAATTTTATTTATATTTGCATATAAGGGTCTATTGATGAAGTGTCAACCTCTAGTGCATTGACAGTGTATAGAAACTATACACTGTCAGTGTATCATATATAAATTCAAAAAAAAAAACACAAAGAAAGCTCTCTTTTTTTTTTTTCAAAATTAATTTTTCTTTATCATCGTTCTGAACATCTTACTAAGGTGGTGTTTGGTTAGCCTAAAAACTAATTCCATTCTGTCTGTTATCCAAACTCTCCATATATTCCTGCGATTGGTTCAAAAATGCAGCACAGAATTTGCATTCTTCAGTAGTTGCATTCCGAGCTCTGAAGAATCCCAATTCTTTGGGATCTGTTGTTATTTGCTTTTTCGAGCGACAAAGAAAGTTAAGTAACTTTTTGTTTTCCAAGCGTGTCATTGAACATTTTGAAAATTTACATGGTCTTCTCATCTCTTCTTCTTCTACTTCTCTCTCGTGCCTCGCAACTTTTGCTTCACATCTCAGAAAAATATTCACGCGACTAGGTGGCTTCTTGTTGTCTTCTTTCCATTGACCAACCTAGCTTTGGGTATGAAGGGAAGCATTCGGTAGTTTCACACTTTTTAGGGATTCTTTTTTAGGATTTTGATGTTTTTGTTCTTGGTATCTCTCTTGTCTCTTTCGCCAATAGTTGTTTCTATTTGTCCTCAAACCCAGAGGCCAAAGAACAGAAAGGCAGAAAGCACTCTGTATCTTTAACTGCACAAGCTATCAGCTATATACTCAGAAGCGGTTCTCAACCAAATTCTAATAACTCCCTGGAAAACCCAAGTTCTGTGCAATGGGAAAATGAATTTCTTTTTCCTGTTCTTAGTGATAATTGATATATAAATGATTAGGTATAGAAAAATGTGGTGAATAGCTATTGATATGCCGTTATTCACTTATCAGGAAATGTGTAGACTAAAATTTCAAAAGCAATGATCTTTTAAAGCTAAACCACCTTATTTATCACTTGATTTTCAAAGCATTCTAGTTTTGTTGTTGTAGAAATATCGAAGTCAGTGGAAGGAAGAAATAGGAAACGAACTGGTAAAGCAATAACCTCGATCGAACATGCTATCAAATTTAATGGTATTTCTGTTTATTGTTACATGAATGTGCAATTGCGTGCTAATATGTCGCATACTGAGCGTGTTTATGATTGTTATTCAAATTGGATTCAATCCTTTTTCATTCAATGTGAATGGGGAATATATAATTTGATTCGTTAGTGAGTTGTTACTTTCACTTATAGTCATCATATTGATAGGTTGTTACTAACAAATGTTGCACCTTGAAGTTGTTTGTGATAGTTATTCAAATCTGTAACCAAAAAAAAAGAAGATAGTTATTCAAATCAAATTCAATTGTATTCAATGTAACAGAGGATATAAAAGTTGATTAATTAATGACTTGTTACTTCCACACGCGGCCACAAGAATCTAGGGAGGTTGCAATTTGTCTAGAAAAAGTTTAGGATGGTAATATTTCTTCGAAGAAGAAAATAGGAGTGAAATTTATAGCAAAGCCTTGTGATGTAATATAATATACTCCAATTAGTAGTTTTAGACTACTTACAATATCCATTGAAAGCTGTTACTTGAGCACCATTACCACTAATTGTTAGTTACTTTATAATAGGACCATCAGTGCACTTGGGACAAAGGCCAAAACTACAAATCATGAGTGATTGAAATAATACATAAATTAAAAATAAGAAAATGGATAGAAAAAATGTAAATAAAATTTGATAAATAATGGTATTTTGGACATTTTCTTAATATTATAAAAAACAAGAAAATAGATAGAAAAAATATAAAAAATTTATAAATTAATACAAAATGATATTTTGGACATTTTCTTATCTATTCCTTTCTAATTGTTTGATGCTTTTCTTATCAATCAAACATAAAATAAACTTAAAATAATTATTTCATTCTACCAATTAAACAATAGAATATACGTTTCACATATTTTTCATCTGTTTTCTACTCCATAGAATACATTTTTTATTCTTACTTAATTCCATTCTCGAACCAAATGTGCCATAAACGTAGTAAACGAGAAAAAAGTGTTTTATTTTAAAATATAATAAAATGCCTTTAAACATTACATCAATATTTATGACACTTCGACTAGTGGTCGAGGGCTTATAATAGTTTTCAGTTCTCTTCCATTTGATGAACCAAACGTGTCATAAATGTATCACAAGAGAAAAAAAATTTTTGGACCAAACCAAAAAAAGTTTCTTGTATAAAAAAAATTTGTATATGATGCACTGACAGTGTATAATTTTTATACACTGTCAATGCATCAGAGGTTGACACCTCATCAATAGGCTTTTATGGGCAATTTAAAAAAAATAATAAAATACCTTTAATCATTTCATCAATAATTTTTTGGGTATAGCATTATATCAATATTTATGACACTCGGTTAGTGGTTGAGGACTTCCCGTTTTCTTTTTTTCTTCCCCTAGCTCCCCTATCCCATGTCGCCTATAAATTCAATTCTTAGTCTCTCTTTATGCATTGCAGTAGAACCTTAGGAAACCCTCCATTGTTAGCCCCTCTCGATCAATGACGATGAATGAAAAGAACAAAACCCCAGAGAATGAACAAATCTCGGTTCAATCTCTACCAGAAACAAGAACAACCAGCTTTTCTCTCTCTGTTAGACTCAAATATGTGAAGCTTGGTTACCATTACTTGGTTTCCAATGCTTTGTACCTCATTGTTTTGCCCCTCTTTGCCATCATCTTAACTCACCTTTCGACACTTACAATCGAAGATTTCATTCAGTTGAGTGAAAACCTTAGGTTCAGTTATTTAACATTATGTTTGTTGTCGATTTCTATTGTTTTCTTAGCTACCTTTTACTTCATGAGCCGTCCAAGAAATGTTTACCTAGTGAATTTCGCATGTTTCAAGCCTGACAAGGCTCAAATGGTGAGTAAAGAACTTTTTCTGCAGTTATCTAAAAAAAATAAATGCTTTAGTGAAGAAAGTTTAGAGTTTCAAAAGAAAATCTTGGAAAGATCAGGTTTGGGTGAAATGACATATGCTCCAAAAGCCTTGATGGAAGTCCCATCTATCGAAACTATGACAGAGGCAAGAAACGAAACAGAGACAGTTATGTTCGGAGCAATCGATGAGCTCTTGGCGAAAACTGGGGTGAAGCCTAGAGATATAGGAATCCTCGTGGTGAATAGCAGTTTGTTCAACCCAACACCCTCTCTCTCGGCTGCCATTGTCAATCACTACAAGCTTAGAGGGAACATTTTCAGCTATAATCTTGGCGGAATGGGCTGCAGTGCCGGGATCATTTCTATAGACCTTGCCAAACAACTTCTGCAGGTTTCTAAGTTTTTTTTTCCCCTTTAATCATTTCTATGTTTTTTTTTTCCCCTTTAATCGTCATTCATAAAAAAAAAATATCTGATTTTAATAATTTCAACATTTCGACTTTCAACGTAGGTTGAAATTAACTTATTTTATATCATTTAGGTACAGGGCAACTCATATGCTTTAGTGGTCAGTACGGAGAACCTCACCTACAACTGGTATTTTGGCAATAATCGGTCGATGCTCGTCACAAATTGCCTATTTCGGGTGGGTGGAGCTGCAATTCTTCTATCAAACAGATCATCGGATCGACGTCGTTCCAAGTATGAACTTGTTCACACCCTTCGTACTCACAAAGGAGCCGATGACAAGAGTTACAATTGTGCATTTCAACACGAAGATGAATATAACAAAGTAGGCATTGCACTGTCAAAGTGCCTCATGGCAGTCGCCGGGGAAGCCTTGAAAGCAAACATAACGACGCTAGGGCCATTGGTTCTCCCCTTTTCAGAGCAACTCCTGTTTTTCATGACTTTGCTGGCGAGAAAAGTTTTGAAAATGAAGATCAAACCATACATTCCAGATTTTAAGTTGGCATTCGAGCATTTCTGCATTCATGCAGGAGGGAGAGGCGTGTTAGATGAGTTAGAGAAAAGTTTGGACCTGACTCAGCGGCACATGGAGCCTTCCCGGATGACTCTTTACAGGTTTGGTAACACATCAAGCAGTTCTGTGTGGTATGAATTGGCTTACTTAGAGGCTAAAGGGAGAGTCAAGAAGCGTGATAGGATATGGCAAATTGGGTTCGGATCAGGATTCAAGTGCAACAGTGCTGTTTGGCGTGCGCTAAAAACAATCAATCCGAAAATGGAGAGGAATCCTTGGATGGATGAAATCCACAAATTTCCTGTGCAAGTCCCTCAAGTGACACCCATTTAGTATTGAATGTTTAAACTTAGCGCTATCTAGCATGCATGCATGAATTTAGTAAGTATATTATATATAGTAATATTATTATTATTATATTATGGGCTGATGGCGCACTGATTCTAGTTACTGTTAGTTGGGTAGGAATTTAAGGAATTATTTATTGTGCTGCTATTAATAGCACGATCGTGATATATGGACCTATCCTTCCCCATTAATAATAATAAGAAGAAGAAGAAGTAAGTTTTTTTTTTTTTCGTTACAATATTAATTAAGGTTGCTAGATGGGTTGCTATTCTCACTTGTTGTGTCTACTCATTCAATGCTTTAATCTTTGGAAGATAGCATCCAATGTTGACATATTTTGGAGGTAGACTACTCGTCAAACTGGCACAAATTATTGAAGATATTGTTCGTCCTTTTCAATAGAACAATAAATAGGTTTTTTTTTTACAGAACAATAAATGATTTAGGTGAAAATATATAAGACAGTTTGATCTTCTTAATTCTCAATTGTTTTATGATCTAAATTCAAACATTTGATTTGCACATGGCATTTGATCTCTTCAACCGTTAGAAATTAACTAGTTTTTGTTACACATGCGTTACACTTAATTTAATAAGAAAACATTATATAATAATAATAATAATAATAATAATATAATAATAATAATAATGAAAGCTTATGGGAAGTAATTAATTTTTAAAAGTATTACGACATAAAATATATGTAATTAAAAAAATTATGCATGCCTATGAAAAACACTAAAATTAAATAATTTTTTATATTTAAATAAAATATCCTTTATTGAAAATAAGAGAATTTTGGGTCTGTCTACAATAAAGTTACACTACAATTACAGTAAGATCATTAGATATCATAAGATATCTTGATATCTCATAATAAATAGAATTAATAGTAAAATTTTAAAAATATATAAATAATTATGGAACAGGTCAACAGTAGTCGTTTAAAAATTAAGTCTAATTTTACTTAACCTATTTACATAATTAACTAATAGAGATATTATAAAATTATAATTTATATTAAGTAGGGATCTACTTACACATGTGTAAAACAAATTTGTTTTACACAGTTTTATATCTTCATATCGGATTAATATTTTTGCAAACCAATCGTTGAATTTAACAACTTACTCATATTTATTATGTATGTAAATTTTTGAATCAATCAGCTATTTCTATCATTTCAATCGAGAATAGTATTTTTTTAATATATATCAATGGTTGAAATTTTATTTTATGAAATAAATAGTTAGACGTATTCGATTAATTTGAAATTTAGCATGCATGATCTATGTGAATAGAACATAAAATTCAACGATCGGATTTAAAAATTATAAATCATATAAAAAGATATGAAAGTGTGTAAAACTAAATTTATTTTACACATATGTAACTGGATCTCTCCTCATTTATATTTATGCTTATCTAATTAACAAATAACAATATCAAGCAATCAATTCTTAGTTTAACGGTTGTTACTTCTCTATAAAAAAAATTAGATCCAAAGTTCGATTTCTCTTATTATAAATAAAATAAAAAAACAATATTAATATAAAAAATCTAGCACGGTTGAGGAAATTATGAAGCCCCAGCCACCTCCAAAGGAACCAACCTTCAATTGTATGGGTACATTAACCGAGGAGGCTAACAAGGTGTGGACACATTTTCTGCAAGGCATGCATGGAAGCTGCCCAGGAAAAATGCGCTGCTTGCAGGCAAAGAGTCACTGTTAAAGAACTAATTAGGTTATCTGACATCTACAATTTGGAAAATACTAGAATATTCATTTTGACCGTCACATTTTAATATTTTTATTTTATTGGATCAAATTATTTTTTTTTTACATAAAGGCCGGTTACCTATTATTACAGATTATTTAAAAAATATTTTTTAACATTCACATACTTTAACTTTTCACTTTCTCATAAGTGTAACTCATTTTCACGTAACTTTTCACTTCTAGGTCAAGACATGCTTCTTGGAGAATTGGTATTAAAAGTTGCTTTAGTGTAAACTACGATATATCCTCATACCATAGAGTTTCATACCATAGAGTATGAGAGTAATTCTCTCTCACGTTGACCTAAAAAAATTTGATCTAGTAAAGATTCAAATACTAAATTTTTAACTATGAATTATTTTCACTTAGAAACTTAAATAAAATCTTACATCACTGAACTAACTCTTTGAGTTAAAAGCTAACATTATTTCTTTTTCAATTGCTATCCAAACTTCCTATATCCAAACTTCTTCTGCAAGTCCCTCAAGTGACACCCATTACATATTTGAATGTTTAAACATGGTTACCAATGCTTCTGTACGTTATCTATCATGCATGCATTCTTGCATGAATTTAGTAAGTATATTATATGTATTATTATATTATTATAGGCTGATGGCGCACTGATTCTAGTTACAGCTAGTTGGGTAGGAATTTAAGGAATTAGTTATCGTGCTGCCAGCACGATCGTGATGTATTTATCCTTCCCAAAATATATATAATAATCATAATTAACGTTGCAAGTTCGGTTGCCATTCTCACTTGTTGGGCCAATTCATTCAATGCTTTAATATTTGCAAGATGTCCTCCAATATTGACTTTTTTTTGGAGGTAGACTACTCGTCAAAGTGGCACAAATCATTGAAGGTATTGTCCCTCCTTCTAAATAGAACAATAAACAATTTTTTTTGGTTACAGAACAATAAATAATTTAGGTGAAAATTTATAAGACAGTTTGATCTTCTTAATTCTCAATTGCTTTATGATCTAAAATCTAACATTTGATTTGCACATAGCATTTTGATTTCTTCAACCGTTAGAAATCAACTAGTTTTTGTTACACATGCGTTACACTTAATTTAATTAGTAAACATTAAACATGTACCATAAATAATAATAATAATAAAAATAAAGAAAGCTTATGGAAAGTAATTAATATTTAAAAGTATTATAACATAAAATATATTTAATTAAAAAATTTTGTATGCTCATGAAACACACTAAAATTAAATAATTTTTTTTATATTTAAACAAAATATCCTTTATTTAAAATAAGAGAATTTTGGGTTTGTCTACAATAAAGTTACAGTAAGATTACTGTAAGATCATTAAATATCATGAGATATCTCGTAAGAAATAGAATTAATAGTAAAATTTTAAAAAATATAAATAATTGTAAAACAGGTCAACAGTAATCTTTTAAAAATTAAATGTAATTTTACTTAATCTATTTACATAATTACCTAATAAAGATATTATAAATTTTATAATTTATATATATTATCTATTTAACAAATAACAATATTAATATCAAAAGTCTAGCACGGTTGAGGAAATTATAAAGCCCCAGCCACCTCCGAAGGAACTAACCTTCAATTGTATGGGTACATTAACTGAGGAAGTCAACAAGGTGTGGGCTTTTTTCTGCAAGGCATGCATTGAAGCTGCCAAGGGAAAATGCCCTACTTGCAGGAAAAGAGTCACTGTTAGTGAACAATCGTTCTGATAGTTATCTGAGCAGGCCTTATTTGCTTTCTTATATGCATGTAAATCTGCCCGTTGATAACTTGGTCACCAAAGCTTCATTGTTATTTGAAATGAAATTGGACTTTACAACAAAAAGGAAATGTGTCATTAAAGGTATTTTAACCGCTTGTTTCTCCGCAGATTTCTGCATCAACCGATACATCTTTCCATTTTAATGAACAAAAAAAAAATATATTTTGCCATCAACGAGAGTCGATCCTTTTATACAGATGCAGAACAGAATGCGAAATATTACCAGATGCATTGTTAGATCAGTTGTGTTATATCTTGGCAAAAGTTCCATGGTCTGATGTAGCATCAAAAAACTTAATAAAAACTTGTTACTATTAACACAATAATAACACAATACGCAAATGTTTGTCACTTTCTGATTCTATGTTTTATCCTCCCTTCCGAATAAACTTTTTTTTGTATATAAATTTTGCACCGTCCTTTCATTTCCAGGTCAAGACATGCTTCTCACAGGATTGGTATTGGAAGTTGCTTTGGTGTAAACCATGATATGTTCCCATATCATAGTGAGTATAAAATTAATTTTCCCTCGTGCTAGCTCAAGAAAATTTGATTTGATAAATATTCGAACATAAAACTTTTCGCTAAGAATCATTTTCACTTAAAAACTTAAACCGAATCTTACATTAGTGAACCAACTTTTAGGGTTAAAGACTGACTTTCTTTCTTTTTAATTGCTATCCAAACTTCCTATTTCCAAAGCAAAAGCCCAATGAAAATATTCAGATAGTGAGAGACGGGACAGGAGGAAGAACTGCCTTGGGATGTTACACAATCAGCTTTTAAAATTTTAGTTATTTCGATTAAGAGGCATGGCTTTTGGTTTGACTAAAAACCAAACACCAAGTTTTCACACTAAACGTTTTCATTGGCTAAACTCGATGCCTTTAAGTGAAGCTAGGCTAGAGACTCAGAAGAAACAAGCTATACTTGTAAAATTCAAGTACTTCACATAGCTCTGTTAAGAATGATGAATGTCTTGGGGCTATTTTTGAAGTAATATTCTGCTTGTAACCATGCATGTTTCCACAATCTAAATCCTGCAACTAAGGAAACTCAATTCATCTCAACTAAAGTTTCACCCTAAACTAGTTCTGGAAGGTTACATGGCATTTTTCTTTCCATTCCACTGAATCAAGACCCTGAGGAGGGGGAGAATTGCCGACTATGAAGCAGAATTCATAACACAATAATTTTCCAAGATGATTATATATATGATGGAAAATGTTAAATCCACAAGACAAATTTTACTATTTGTCATTCTGTTTCGTGGAAACAAACATACAGTTTTATGTACCACCAAATTTAATTGGGACTTTTATAGATATTATTGACCTAAGCAGAAGGCTTAAAGGGGAGTATGAAGTAAAACAGGGAATATAAAGTTGCTCCCACCTGCTGTAGAACCATAGCATTGGTCCTGCAAAAAAGGAAAAAGAAAAACAAAGCTTTAGCCTGAAAAAAATAGTGTATATAGCAATCAAATTTTGTTCAACAGAACAGTCTAATATGGACTTCAAAATTACTGAACTCAATTACAAATCCTCTTAACCAAGAGAGATTACCAGAATTTTCCAGTATCACATTACTGTAAACAAACAAAAAATGACACAGTTGGCTCTCTCCTCATATTTGGAACTGTTAACCTGTCTTTATTCAACTTGTTGAAACTCTGAATTTGCACATCTTCTTAAAGGGTAACCACCCAAACTGCTCTCAAACTTTTTCTTTTTTAATTGATAAACTGCTTCCAAACTTACTTTTGAATCCTCCAGCTATACAGTATTTGCAAAAGTTTACAAAACATAGTTCAACTAGGATAACCACTAAACACTTCTTAAGAGATTGTGAACAGTGAACATAATAGCAAGACTCCCAGATGCCACAGATGACTGACAAATGTTTACTAACAGGGAGAATTGCCACCACAAACAGGTATGATACCTGACATTAGAGAGGCCAAAACTAGGTAACTCTAAAAGAAACTTCAGATAATTAGCAACTCATTGATTAATTTGGATCAGAAGTACCTCATTTAGTGGCACTACTTTAAATTTCTCTAAAATATGGTTAACCCATAAATAAAATGGCACAGGAAGACCAATTTTGAGCTTTTCTCATCTGGCAGCCTTTGATAGGAGTAAAAGTTTCTTATATAGATAGCTTCATTACTTAGAATGGAAAGGGGATTTAGAACGAGCCACCTAGAGGGGCCAGGAGAAAGGAAAACAGGGTTTTCACATAAATAAAGGGACAGCCTGGAAGTTAAGCTTGTATGGACTTATACACAAGTTTCATGGATTTACGCTCAAATTTGCTTCCAAAAAGCATACTCTCAATTAAAATAGTCAATAATTTATACTTCAACAAAGTCGGTGTAAAATTTAACCTTTACTTATGATGCTAATGCAAGCTAGCTTCCCTATGCTAGTTCTGAAATTTATAGAAGGATCACTACCAATCACACAAGGATATAGTTACCATAAATCATAGAGCATATTGCCAATCAAAATCTAAATGGATACATGGTCTCGGGGAGTGAAAATTGTCATTGTATCTATGGCTGTATTTCAGATTAAGCATTTCCTCATAATGGACTATGATTCCTGATCATAATTATTTGCCAACCAGAAAATCTCTTAAAACATAGCTCAACCAAATACCTAACCATCTTTGATCTCAATTACCAACCCGCACTCAACAACATCTGGATTACCCCACTATACCAACACCCAATTTCCAAGACCAATTCTACAACTATGTAAGTTCACAACTAAGAATTGAAAAAAAAAAAAACTAAAAACAAAAAGAGAGAGAAAAAAGTCATGAGAAATTCCGAAAATTGAAGAAAGGGAAAGATAATACTACCAGAATTCACATAGAATCAAGGTCAGGCTTCAGAAAAGCCTTGCTCTTGCAAACTGGAATATCTTCAAACTGCTTAGCAGGTAACTCCTCAGACAAAGGTCCGACAAAGAACTGAACCATACCCGAATTCTTATCAACCTCAATCCCAGTAACAGGCAACCATAAGAAGAGCTTCTTTGCCTGAATCCCAGACACATCATGCACAGCCCCGTAACTTAGCTTCCCTCTGATCGTCTTCTCATAGTAAACCAACCGATCAAACTGAACATAGCAGGTGCTTTCCAACTCTATGGTGAAGTCCCCAGTGGCAGACAGAGTGTACGATTTTACGTTGTTCGGAAGGATACCCTTTGGAAGGCCGTATGTAGGGAGCAGATCGTGCACATCTGAGGCTGAGCTGCTTGGGTCGGTAGTGGAATAGGAGTGATGGGTTTGGAAGAAGAGGATCAGGAGAAGAAGGTAGAGGGAAATTGGGGCTGCCATTTTGGAGGAGATTGACTTTGAGAGAGTTGAAACTTGGAACTTGCTGTTGGAAATCGATGACTTCTATGTTAGAAGGGAATATATTTAAAAAAGCCAAAAGGAGATAGAGCTCAATAAGCTCATCTGGATCGAAGGCCGAAGGATAAAATGGGAAATGCAAACTTGTTTTGGCAATTTGAACACGATTTTGAGAAAATTTTTTTGAAAACAGAATTAGAAAATATATTTGGTAACATATTTTGTTTTCAAAAAATAAAAACGAAAAAATAATTTTTAAAATTGTTGAAAGCAAAAATTTTTGTTTTCATTATTTTTAGAAATATGTTTTCATTTTTGTTACTGTTCAAGTAAGTGAACAAAGTTTATATATTAATATAATATTAATATTTTTCATAATAAAAATATAAAATAAGATAAATTAATTTTTAAAATAAAATAATATTAAATTTTAATATAAAATATTATTAATTAAAAAATTAATATTTTAAAATTAATATATTAATTTTAATATAGAAAAGTTGAAAATATAAAAATCCAATTAAATATAAATTATATTGAATTATAATATTGTAATATTATTTAATTTAAATTTATATAATAATTATTGAATACATTATATATTTTAAATAATATCATCTATTATAATTTTGATATGTTAATAATTAATATTATTGCTAAGTATTATTATCTGATATAATTATTTATAATTTTACTAAATAATATTATTATCTAATATTTTATTCTTTCAAATAAATTTAAAATATACCACTACTACTATTAAATTATTTAATCTTATTAAATAAGTGAATACTTAACATTAAATAATATTATTTATATTAAATATAATATATTTTAATAACTATATAATTTATTATAAATTAATTAGTTAAATATTTTATTTAATAATTTAAATATTATTACAATTAAATTAAATAATATTATTAATATAATTTATAATTATTAATTCATATTATTATTTAATATATAAATTTTGAAATTTACTAATCTCAATTATTATCTAAAATTAGTAATATTAAAAAATTATTTAATATTATTTTTAATTGAATTATTTATTTAATATTATATTTAATCATAATATTATTTAAATTATATTAAATTTTTGTATGATTAAATGAAATATTTAATATTAGTATTAAATAGTATAAAATAATATTATTTAATATTATGTACATATTATTATTTAATAAATATATTACTTTTATTTAATTTTTAAAATTTTATTTTTTGAATTGAATTATTATGTTTGAATTAGTTTAAATATTTGTCAAAACGTAATTGTATTAACCAAATATGTTTTCTGTTTTCAAAATTTGAAAACAAAACATAACAAAACAAAAACAAAAACAAAATTTTCAAAAACAGGAAACAGAAAACAAAAAAACGATGTCAAACGATCTCTAAATAAATTATAAATTTTAATCATTAAACCCCTGTACTAAATACACTACAATCTTGAAAAGAAAATAATTTTACCATGATCCCATCACACAAAGTTACTAACATATGCTTAAACTAAATAAAATAAATTCTTTCTCTCTCACGTTCTTCTTCCCTCCCTCTATTCTTATTCTTTAAAATATTCAAATTCAAATCTAACTTCATAAGCACAAAAATCTCCAAAATTCCCTTGCAGAATCAAGAGAAATATTCGAGTGTATTTTGCTTTTGGTTGATTTTTGTTTAATTTGAAGTGTATTGATGAAAATTTAAAAAGCATTCCAGATTTATTGACATGGTTGCGTGAGACAAGCTTGCTTGTGACAATCACTTTAACAAACAAATATAAATTGTAAATTTTTGCAAGGATGTGATTTCTTACACATTAAAAAGATTTATTAAATCCATATATTTAGTAAATTTGTTTTTATTGAATACTAGAAAGCGTAAAAGAAACAATACTACTAGTTATGAGAGACATGTCTTAGGCAATTGAGTTTTAGAATAATGGTGTTTGATTCTAATTTGACATATATTTGAAAATATTAGAATGGATAGGAACACCTTCTATTCTATATACTATGTAATATGCTTCAAACAATTGGTAGACTTGCACCAACAAAAAAATATGAATGCTAAGGAAATGGTTGTTATCTTCTTATACATCATTTCTCATCATACAAAAAATAGGATCCTTAAGAGAGAATTGTTAGAAATGGAAAGACCATGAGTACACAATTTAGTGTTGCCTAATTTCTGCACTAAGGTTGCAATCAATTCTGTTAAAGAAGTTAGAGAATATACTTGAGAATTTTAATGACCATAAATGGAAATGGTTTGAGGTAATCTATCAATATTGAGAAGTTTTGACTTCCCATTAAAGTATGTAGAAATGCAACTAACCCATAAAATGTTTATGTCACTTTTCTATTGGAAACAATAAAATTGTTTAGGTGCTTTAAGTGAGACTTATATTAAAGTCAATGCATTTGTTGTTGCACAAAACAACAATAAAGGTGTGCTAACGTGCTGTTCGTACTCTGTCTCCACGTGTCTCCAAAAAGCTTCTGTAAAACAAGAAAAGTCAAAGAGACGTAGGGGTGATTCCCTGCGTAGGCACTCCGATGCTTAAGTTAGCCAAAAGTTCTTCAGTATTAGGAAGCGTAAAAGCCAGTAGTCAAAAAATAGCGTGAGGGTGATCACGTCCTTTTACTAAGAGTTTGCTTCCAAATAAAACACAAATTTCGTAAATCCAGGAAACAGTAGCAACCTGTCGCCGGCAAGATATTCAGAAAGGGTGGCATGTTGTCCATGGTAGGAGTCTGTCGTTCGCGGAAGCCGGTGAAGCACCACGTATCAGAAGATGGGTGACAGGCGATTGACGCGGGAGTCTATCGCCTGCGACAGATGTTTTGTCGCAAGTTGTGCCCTCTGTCGCTGAAGGCCACGTGGCCCAATGATCCCTTGCCACGTGGTGAATTCTGACAATTTTGGGCCTGGCCCAATGTAGATAGACTTTGTCATATCAATTGCTCCCCACTCTCTTGTTGGATTTCTCCAACCAAGAGAGTATAAATATGTGTTTTTGGGCCTTAGCCCAATGTGAATAGTTTTCTGATTATTGTGATTTTCTCTGATATTTTTTATAGGTGAAAAAGCTCTACTCTGCGAGAGACGTGGTTAGGCGCGACATTTGGCATTCATTGTCACGACTATATAAACGGCTGGGGTTTGACGAAAGAGCATACTAAAACCTCTGAGCAGCAGTCTGTCGACCGTATTTTCAGCTCTCTCCCCAAAAGAGTATGTCGCTAAAAGAGTCTTTCGTTTTCACACTAGGAGTCTCTCGCTTATCGCAGTGACAGTAAGTATACACCTGTCGCCTTACTTATCACCTCTTGCAACTATTTTTAGGTCTCCCGCAGGTGTCTTAGTCTCCCGCGTAGAGTTTAGGTCTCCCACATACTAGGTCTCTCGCCCAGTAGGTCTGTCGTCTACTAGGTCTCTCGCCCAGCAGATCTGTCGTCTACTAGGTCTCTCGCCCAGTAGGTTTGTTGCCACCTTCTGGTTTTTATTCGTTTTTTAACAATGTCCTTGCAACGCCCGGGTAAATCACTTAGAAGGGGTGGTGTTGAATGTACGCTGACAAATGCGGACTTAAAGGACTTCAACACTCGTTTTCCCCTTCTTTCCGGTTACCGTTATAGACTTTCAGTCAGTGGGAAAGTTATGCCTGACCTAGTTAGAAACGGCGTAGCTGTGCATAAAGCGTCCTTACTCTTCGATTTTCGTTTTTCGTTGTCAGAGTTTAGTCTAGCGTTTTGTAGGTACAAAGATATAGTTCCTTGTCAACTTCATCCTCATGCTTGGGCTCAAATAGTAGGATTTTCGGTGGTATGTCATAGTTTAGGTATCGTTCCTACCGTCCCCATCTTGAGTGCCTTTTTTAGAGTCCGTGGGTGGAAAGGACTGATAACGTTTTCTCTTCAGAGGTTAAAGGTCGACGAATTTCCCAATAACAAAATTTTTTCGACCTTCCTAACAAACTGCGTGGTTTTGAGAGCGAGTGGATCATCATCGAGATTCCAAGTGATTTGCGAATTCGCACTCTATGGAATCGTGATACCGGCGACCACTCGAAGCGCTCAAAAAGATTTAGAGTAGAATCCTTAAGAGACCACTTTAGTGAGCCTATACGACAAATTTGTTCTACTAGGGAACGTAATTTATTTTCCCTTTTAACCCCAAAGAATATTACAGCAGCCGGTTGGGGAGTAAGCTGAGCCGTTTTCGGGACTTCTACTACCGCTCCTCTGTCCAACCTTCCTACAACCTCGTCAGTTCCTGGTTCTAGTTCCAGTCGCCCATCTTTAATTCCCATAGTTGAATCAACTATTCCCATAGGTCGTCTCGTAGATGAACCTTTTACTGTCCAGGGAAATGACCTTTTCTTTACTTCATATATCCATGTGCATGGCGTTTTGGATTTTGGTTTGATGATTTCTTCTCCTTGTATTACGCAGATATGGACTTTTACAGAGCTATGCGTAGAAGGCAGGCCAATGCTTCTGCCAGAGCGGCTCCTTCTTCTTAATGACAGCCGCAAGTTGGAGCCTCCGCTTCCTGACATCCTCGTGCTCCACTCCCCCTTCTCCGGCCACTGGCGAGCCTAGCTGTCCTGCGTAAGAGGTTTGGAGAAACAAGCGAAAGAGGCCCCTTATCCGTGATCGTAGGTCAGACGATCAAGAAAGCTCTGGGTCGCAGAAGAGTGAGTCAGCTCGCCGAGAAGGTGGTTCCCGTGCTGCCGAGGATAGGTCGGCTCCTCGCCAGCCTAGGCGTAAATATAGGAAGAAGTTGATCATTGAAGCCTCAATGCCTACAAGACCAATCTTGCCTAAGGTAGCCAATCCGACCGTGAAGCGCTATGTAGTTAATAGTAGGGTCGTCGTAAGTGGAGAAGACTTCCAGACCTATCCCGGAGTGAACGACAATGATAGCATTAAGGAGACCAGGCTAGCGTCTCGTCTAGCCTGGAGCACCATCCTTTCTCGTGACGAGGCGGGGCTTTTCACAAACCTTGCAGAAGCTGAGGATAATTTTGACTATCTCACGATGAAGGTAGGAGCATCATACTTATTTGGTAATTATATTCCCTTTTTAACCTTTTTCGTCAGGTTTTTGAGTTACTTCTGTTCTTTGTTTTGTCAGTCGGCTCAGCAAACGGCGACCGTTAATGCATGGCATAGGGCTCTTAGAGAGCAAGCTGAGAATGAAATTTGTGAGCTCCAAGAGACAAAAATAACACTTCAGAATAAAGTTGTTCAGCTTCGTCCATATGCTAGCA
Organism: Heritiera littoralis; assembly: GCA_031772115.1. Classification (NCBI taxonomy): domain Eukaryota; kingdom Viridiplantae; phylum Streptophyta; class Magnoliopsida; order Malvales; family Malvaceae; genus Heritiera; species Heritiera littoralis. The sequence continues at coordinate 1,885,493 of JAPDPK010000083.1, read as the reverse complement.
GGGTCGAGGAATTGATGAAGAAGAATGAGGATCTTGAGCAGAGGTTGAAAGAAGAATAGGCGAAGGTAGCCTCCCTTCACGGATATCAAGAGGCCTATAATAAGGCAACCAGTGATCGGGACGCCATGAGGAGACAGCGGGATGAGGCCATCGATGAGCTGCATAACGTGTTAGACCGGTAAAGGGAGGTCCGAGCCAAGGCTGCCCACGAGTACCGCATGTCTCAACATTGTCATGAGAAGAAGGAAGAGTTAGTAGCGGGATTCATCAAGTACGGCTTTTACTTGGCTCGTTCTTGGTTGGAGAAGCATCGGCCTAACGAGACTTTCCCGAAGTTGCTATTCACTGAGGAGGCCCAGTATTATGAAGTTCTTTCCTAGACCAAATATGAACCCGACTCGCAAAGTCCAGAAGACTATTTAGATGAAGGAGCCATAGATGACTTGGACAATCTTGAAAGTTCGCGGCCTCCTCGACAGCCATGCAGGCGGCCTGAGCATACTGAGGCACGTGACCAATCCAGGCCTGCAGCGGTGCGTAATGAGCCTGAGCCTATCGAGGCAAGCGATAAACCCGAGTCTATCAAGGCACTGCTAGGGTTAGATGGCGATGAGCTCCAATTTTCTAATTCTGCTGCCGTTGACCCCGTGCCAGACTCTACGACTGTGGCTGGGCCTTCAAGCGATGCTCCCTTATCTTGGATGGCTTCTTAAGCTCCCCAGGACTCTGACCCTCTTATTCCTCAAGTTCTTGATCCTCCGGCTCCTCAGATTCCTGATCCTCCGGTTACTGAAGGTCCTAGCGCTAATGCGGTATCTTCTCAACCGGCTAACTCGGTATTCACCATAGATTAGGATACTTTGTATTTTACTTAGTTTGTTAATTCAATTCATTCCCAATAAAAATTACAATTTCTTTTTGTAGCTTTTTCTTCTTTTGTCTAAATGAATATTTCGTATTCATAACTGTTGCATCACAAAAGCTCTAAAAAGTAGCGTTAAATGCGTCTATATTTTCACAGCGTTAGAAATATCAAATAATTCTATTTTTTGCGGCATAAAGTGTACCTTTACATCATATTGCTCCCCAAGTTCTACTTTGAGACAGAGTTGTTGTTCCTATTCAAAGATGAACTTTTCTCGAGCATTGTGCCTATCTCGTGCTTTTTTCGCTTAAGGACTTGTTAAATTTTATAAGCCAACACAAAATGTAATATATCGTAGCACCAACCCCGCCGTCCACCGCCGTCCACCGCCATCGCTAGTGGCGAGATCCCAAAAAGCTTCTCACTTTCGGAAGCTTCTCTACCTTTTGAGCTCGAATCTAGCCATCGTTTTTCCAAAAAGGCTTCCTAACCCCATAGATCTGACCAAACTGAAACCATCTTCTTTTTTTCATTTTTTTTGTTTTTTTGGTTGATGATGTTTGTTAATATTGGATGTGGTTTGCTGTTGGTGTGTGCGTGTGTTTAGATCAGGGTTGTTTTGGGGTTCAAGTTCGGGTTTTTGGTTTGGGTTCCTATTGTGGATGTGCGTGGTTTCGGTGGTAGCTTGGTTAGTGGGGGTGATTAGGTTATGGGAATGGTGTCTATGGGTTAGTCAGCCTCGGGTTGAGGCTTTTGGATTTTGGTTCGGTTGTGGGTTGAGTGTGAGTCTATGGTGCTTGGTTATGTCGAAAGATTGAGGGCTAGAGGGCTTTGATGGTGGCTTATGGTGGTTCGTGGCTGAAGGTGGTTGTTGGGTTGTTTCGGGTGAGGCTCGACAGTGAGGGGAGTCCGAAAAAAATGAAAATGGTTGACCCTTCTTTCCCTTTGGCAATGGCCAAATGATGTGTTTTTAGAGGGAAGTCTGTATAGGGTTTGGTGTAGATGGGATGGGGTGACAGAGTTGGTGACCGGCAGAGATGGGACGGCCTAGGGAGATGGGCAATAGTCGAGGCCGACGGGTATGGGGTACTGAACCCTATTCAATGCTGATGAAACCAAATAAAAACAAATAAAATAAAATAAAATAAAATAAAACAACAATAATAATAATAATAATAAATTAAAATTAAAATGGAATAGGTAAAATAATAATAATAATAATAAGTATCGAATTTATCAAAATAATTTGTAAATTCGGACAAATTTAGGTGTCTACACTAAACACCTGCCGCCCGACACCAGACACCTATCACCTGGCATCAGACATCTGTCATCCGACCTCTGCCGCAGGTTCCAGATCTACCGCCGCATCGGCCTCCTACTGGGTACCTGCAGCAGGCCTCCTGCTGAATATCATCCTCCTGTACATGGGGAACCTCCTGTCGCCGAGAGGTCTACCGCTGTCGCATCCTCCTGTTGCCCAAATGCATGCGGCAGGACCCCTTGACTTGTTTCTCCCACCAAATTCTGCACAGCAGGCGGCAAACTCAATGTCGGTAGAACTCCCTTGAACAGGTCTACCATAGCTCTCAATGCCTGAGTCATTTCTTCACTCTGCCGCCTCAGAGCCTCGAATTCTGCAGCAAACACAGTGATTCTTTCTTCTTCCCTATTCGCCTGGTTCCTTTGATGAATCGGTTGTTCAGGGGATCTCACAAAGTTCTCATCACTTCCAGTTCTAACATTCGTCGATCTCGTTCTCACCATCTTAAAAGTTTTGATTGGCTTTTTATACGATTCCCACAGACGGCACCAATTATTGTGGTGCTGACGTGCTGTTCGTACTCTATCTCCACGTGTCTCCAAAAAGCTTTTATAAAACAAGAAAAGTCAGAGGGACGCAGGGGTTATTCCCTGTGTAGGCACTCCGATGCTTAAGTCAGCCAAAAGTTCTTCAGTATTAGGAAGCGTAAAAGCCAGTAGTCAAAAATTAGAGAATAAGATTGTACCTGGGGCATATTTATAGGCGAATATTCTAGGGTAATTACCTGAGGGTGATCACGTCCTTTTACTAAGAGTTTGCTTCCAAATAAAACACAAATTTTGTAAATCTCGAAAACAGTAGCAACCTGTCACCGGCGAAAGATTCAGAAAGTGTGGCATGTTGTCCATGGTAGGAGTCTGCTGCTCACGAAAGCCGGTGAAGCGCCACGTGTCAGAAGATGGGCGACAGGCGATTGACGCGGTCTATCACCTATGACAGATGTTCTATCACAGGCTATGCCCTTTGTCGCTGAAGGCCACGTGGCCCAATGATCCCTTGCCACGTGATGAATTCTAACAATTTTGGGCCTGGCCCAATGTAGATAGACTTTGTCATATCAGCATTAAACATTGATAGGCCTAGATACAGGATAAGAAAGAATAAAATTACCATAAATATCTTAGGGTTTGTTCATAAGATATTGCAATTCATATGTATCTTACTTGGCTAAGAAGATTCCATCGTAGACTTTAGGGTTCTTCGAGATACAATTTCAAAAAGAAATGGGTTCAAAGTCCCTAAATGTATAAAATTATAAACATTAGGGTGAATAGTTATTTCATATTATAAGGTTTTGCTTAAGAAGAATTGTTTTTTTTACCATAGGTTTTTACTACTACGTAAGCACTCCGATGCTTAAGTCAACTAAAAGTTCTTCAGTATTAGGAAGCGTAAAAGCCAGTAGTCAAAAATTAGAGAATAAGATTGTACCTGGGGCTTATTTATAGGTGAATATTCTAGGGTAATTACCTGAGGGTGATCACGTCCTTTTACTAAAATTTGCTTCCAAATAAAACACAAATTTTGTAAATCTCGGAAACAGTAGCAGCTTGTCACCGACGAGAGATTCAGAAAGTGTGGCATGTTGTCTATGGTAGGAGTCTGTCGCTCGCGGAAGCCGATGAAGCGCCACGTGTCAGAAGATGGGCGACAGGCGCTTGACGCGGTCTATCGCCTGAGACAGATGTTCTATCGCAGGCTGTGCCCTCTATCGTTGAAGGCCACGTGGCCCAATGATCCCTTGCCACGTGGTGAATTCTAACAATTTTGGGCCTAGCCCAATGTAGATAGACTTTGTCATATCAGCATTAAACATTGATAAGCCCAGATACAGGATAAGAAAGAATAAAATTACCATAAATATCTTAGGGTCTGTCATAAGATATTGCAATTCATATGTATCTTACTTGGCTAGGAAGATTCCATCGTAGACTTTAGGGTTCTTCGAGATACAATTTCAAGAAGAAATGGGTTAAAAGTCCCTAAATGTATAAAATTATAAACATTAGGGTGAATAGTTATTTCATATTATAAGGTTTTACTTAAGAAGAATTGTTTTTTTTACCATAGGTTTTTACTACTTATGTGATGTTGGGTATACCAATGGAAAAAGAGTTTTAACTCCATATAGAGGGCAAAGGTATCATTTAAATGATTAGAGACAAAATCATACCCCTCTAACAAAAGAAGAGTTGCTTAATTATAAACACTCTAATACAAAAAATGTTATCAAGAGATGTTTTGGTTTCCTCAATATGAGATGGGTAATACTCAGAGAAAGGTCTTGGTATCTAGTGAAAACAAATTGTAGAATAACTTTTGTCTGTGCTTTGTTACACAACCACATAATGAGAAGAATGATAATCGATCCACTTGAGATTTAAATCTCAAAGGGATTTCTTGAATCTGATCAACATTCAGATACCATAGAATACATTAAGACCTTTCCTCCATGGACTACTTAAAGAGTTAACTTGGCATAAGAGATGTGGAATGATTAGCTTGTTTCTAAGAACCACATTTAATCCATGTAATTTGTTTAAAATTTTTTGTATGCATTATTGATGGGAGATGTGAATTTGAATAATTATTTTTGTTTGATTGGAACTATTATTAGTGTGAATAGTAACATTTATTTGCTTCAAAGTGTTTGTTTGCTTCCGCTTATAAATGATTGTACTTGTAATATTTGAATTGTAACAATTGTAATAATTGTTTGTTTAGTTTCTTTTGTCATTTGTTTACTTGAAAGAATATGTTTGTTTAGTTTCCAATTATAACAAGTTGATAGGGGTGAATCATCCCAAAGAGTTGCAAATAAAAGATTCACTCACCAATGGACGCCAACTGAAGATGCCATACTAATTGAATGTTGTATAGATTTTGTAAACCAAGATGGCTAGAATAAAGATAATGACACATTCAAGGTTGGACATTTGTAACAACTCGAGAAATGGATGGATAAAATAATCCCTAACTACACCATCAACCTCATATTAACTCGAGGATAAGAATGTTGAAGTCCCAATATAGAGAGGTTGCATATATGTCAAGTAATGTTGCCTCTAGCTTTGGTTGGGACGACGAAAACAAATGTGTTATGTGCGAGCTTAATGTATGGATTGGTTGGGTAAAGGTATTAAAAATCTAACTTAAACTGTATCTATATGTTTTTGGGATGATTATTAAAGATATTTATAATCTGTTATATGTTTGAATTAGATTACAAGGCCACCTTGCAGCTGCGAGACTAACGAACAAACCTCTCTCACATTTTGACAAAGTATCCCTCATTTTCAAAATGGATAGGGCAACTAGAGTAGCAACAGAATCTTTTGAAGGTGTAACTGAAAATATTGATACTAAGGAAGCAGGACTTGATGAAAGGATCTTGATATTGATGCAGGTGAAAATTATGGCTCTACGCCCTACATGCCCTATAGTGATGCATTTATTGGCACCAAAAGACGTTCATTTGTCAAGGTTGATAGTAATGTGACTCGTACAAGAAACAAGAGAAGAAAATCTAGTCAATCAAGGATGGAGGCACTTGCAAAAGCATTCATTGACAACATAATTATGCTTCGTGGCATATGTCGAAGTGCAAAGGAAAAGGTTGGCAAGTGGGCTGAATGTTTTCGTTTTACAGTTGATGATGCCACCAGAAAGATGAGAGTGTTGGATTTGTTATCAAAGCTTGACATAGAAGGATTGACGGCAGAGAAGATAGTTAGGATTGGAGTTATCATCACTAGTGATAATCTAAAACTAACTTTTCCTTCTCTTCTGAAAGCATGAAAAAGATCTATGTGAAGTCCTTCCTTGGTGGCTCTACCTAGCTTGGATTATAAATGCTTTCTTATTAATTACGACTTATTAAGACTTATTAAGATAATTGGTTCGTTAAACTTGTTATGACTTAGATGGATACTTGGTATGTTTTAGATAAATTATCATAACTTATTATGGGTTATTATGATAGATTTATATATGATGCACTGACAGTGTATAGTTTCTATACACTGTCAATGCACCAGAGGTTGACACCTTATCAATAAGCCCTTATATGCAAATATAAATAAATTTTTTTAATTTGCCCATAAGGACCTATTGATGAGGTGTCAACCTCTGATGCATTGACAGTGTATAGAAACTATACACTGTCAGTGCATCATATACAAACTCTATTATGATTTGTTAAGATAATGGTTTTATTACGTATGTTTTGAAAAGTTATTTGCAAGTTGCAAATTGTTTTGATTTTGACAAGAAAATAAAAGCTAAGATTAAAAAATAATAATAAAAGTTAAAAGAAGCAGCTTTGGATAATCAATTGACATCTTAGTAATTATAATTTTATATTATTTACATTTTAATATAATTACATTTTAAATTAATAATAATGTATCTAATTTTATATTGTAATAAATGATTAACATATTAATAACTATAATTTTATATTATTTACATTTTAATATAATAATTACATTTTAAATTAATAATAATGTATCAAGATTCAAATTTGTTTTTATACTTAAAGATATTTTTGGAATTTACAACTGCATAACTACAAAGTATTAGTTTACCAAATATTACAATGTTACTTTTCCCACAATTTGTACCGCACTTTATCATGCAAACCAAACGGGACAATGTTACTTTTCCAGCATTTTAATTTCCAGCAATCAATTTGCCAACAATCACATTACATTACATTCACTCTCTTTGTAAAGCACCAAATGCCTCTCAAAGATTGAGATCACTCCATATTTGTAGAGTCACATTACGTTATCATCAAGAATTCTTATTCATTAGAAAACATTTACCTATTAAGCATATTTATATTGAAATAAACTTAATTTTTCGCATAATTTTATAACCAATAGAATTTATCAGAATTTAAATAGGCTTTCAATTAAAATTTGAATCAACATCTAATAAATTCGTGAGATTATATATAGTATTATAGACCAAATTGCTATTTGCCAGCTAGTAGCCCATGAACTGGAAATCTTGAATGAGGCCTGGCTCTGGAACTGCATGCAAGCCCAAATCAGAGTGAATATACAATGGGACATTGTAGAAGTAATATAGCCTTCTGGCTGAGGGTTTCAAAACATTATTTCTCTTCACGCAGATATTTCAATTTTTCAATTGCTTGGTCGAACAAAATGAAAACGAAAATAAATTTCCCAGCATTTGAAAATGGTAAAGCTAAGAGCTGCTGGCAAAGCTGAAATGAAAATCTGAAATTGGTGGAAGCAGCAATGGAACTCCACCCACCCATGACAAAATCTTCACTGCCATTCCAAAGTCCAAACCACCTTTATCGTAGAAAGATCAACTTTGATATCCTACCTGTATCACCTGGTGGATTTGGCATTATTTAAGGCTATGTTGTTGACACAATCCGATTACAGATTACAGTTATTTAAAAGAAAGATAAACTATGGGTTTGCTTGATTTGCAATACTCTGTTACGTTACATCTACCTGGATTCAATTATAGTTTATTGCTTTGAAATATTGATCATTATTTGCTAATCATTAACTATATCTATAAGTTTGCAAACGAAACCTCATTTCCCACTTGTCATATTCTTATAATCATTCCTTTACAAGTTTATTTAAAATATATATACTAATCTATTTTTTACAGTTGAGAAGCCACTGGAACTATAATAATAATAATAATAATAATAATAATAATAATAATAATAACAGTTGCATTCTTCTCTTTTCTTGGTGGGTACTGGTGGCTTGAACCAACCAACTAGCCTATGCATTTAAGTGATTTTGGAATCAAAACAAGGATATGCTTTTCTGATTCCATCTATGATAGCTCAGTCGTGGGATCAATCATGAGTATCTTTTCTGGTCAAGCTTTGTTGAAACCTCAATTCTGAGAAATCCCAGATTTTACCCAAGTTATGGAAAACTTGGGGCTAACATGATACCAGCACCAGCACCAGCACCATTTTTGTTCACAAACTTCCAAATTGGATTTCTCCTGAAAAGAACATATGGATGAGTATATGCTTTCTTTTCTCAATTCAAAAACTGAATTTATTTAATTGATTAGTGGAGAAATCTGCCATCTTATATATTGGGTTTTCTAAATTTTTTAAAACATGTCAGGTTCTTGATCAGATTTTCTATAGAAAGATTGAAAGAGAGTGGAATCTGATATCAACTCTCCTTGCTGATATCTGGTATTGGGTGGCTTATAACAGGTCATTTCATTTTCTCTTTGGCTGTATTCAACATTCAACATCCATTTCCATCTTTATGGCACTTTAATTAAACTACCACAAGTAGGTCTTCCTCAAGATAGCAGCCATGGGAGGAAATTTGGTTTCCGTTGACTAACAAGAAACATGGACTCTGTCTTAAAGCATATTCTGCCATAATTAAAATCTGCATGCACCGTGACAATTTATCCGAAAAAAATTGCTAATGATCATAATATTTTCTCTCTTCCTGAAATATGGTTATATGTATTTGGACCATTTTCTTGTGATGGAATTAATATCTAACTGATATGCTGCAAATTTCATTTATAATGACAGCATCATCCACTATGAATCTATGATCATTACCCATTCTAGGGTTCTTCAGCTATGGATGAGTAGCTGGAATTCAGAAATCAGAACAGTAAATGCAGCATTTCATTTCATATCATTTATCAAAATCTCTAGTCAGCAGATAATTGATTTCATCTTTTCAATTGTTCCTTAAAATAGCTTTAAAACCCTTCTTAATATGGAGTATTAATTATGGTTTTAACACTTTTCTGTCATACTTAAATTGATGATCAAATTGGCAGAAGCTCACATCATCTGAAACAGGAAATTACTTTGAGCTTTGAAGAACTACTTTTTTTTCGTTCAGGGTATCAAAATTAATATCATACGACTAATCAATTTTTTCTGACAGCAAGAAACCAAATATTATTAACTACCACATTCATAATACTGTTTTGACCAAACATTAATATTATAGCCTTTGAAATAGTAAAGTACCAAACTAATTGCTTTTTATCCATCCGAACCGGCCTGCTTGGTTATTCAATGGTTGCAGGTTGGCCAAGATGAGCGGAAAAAGCTGCTTTTGGACCACTGGTTTTAGTTACATGCATTGCTTTTTCTTTTCTATTTTTTTTTGTACCTTAAGATTACATTTTTTGTATAAAAAATTATACAATTATATCAGTATATTGACACAATAAAATCTGCTAAGTATATCTTATGAAACCACAACTTCACACATATTAGTCCACACGCAATAATCAAAATTATTAAGAAATGCATGAAAATCCTAACTAGTTCCACATTCGTGTGGTTTCGAGAGTATGGAACACAAAACGTGTAAAACGTATACATGGTTTTCCATTTCAAATTCAATACAAATTTGAAGAGATCACCAATTGTCATCGATGGCAATGAAGTTCCATTAACCTTTCAAATCTTGAGTTTAGTTGTTAGCCCATTTTGACCCATCAAAGAAAGAGAAAGAAGCAAAAAATAAAAGAAGAGTAAAGGGCGAAGGGTCGAAAGCAGGACCACATGTCAGCTAAAATTTAAGAGGCTATGGATAAGAAAAATGCTTGAATAAAGGACGCAATGTAAGGGAGGGACATGTTGAATCATATGATTGGATAATATGGCTAAAATATGCACTCTCCTTCTCAACTCCCACACACTTACTACTGTTTTGGATTGGATGATGCTTACATTCCTCAACATTTGTGCTTCAAACAATAGCTCAAAATCAAAGGAATATTTCCTTACATGTGTTGTGTTGTCTTGTGTAGTCCACTTTTTTCAAATCTTAACCCTAAATTTTAAATATTTTTTTATAAATCACAAGATGTTTTTATACTCTATTAAGTATGAGATTAATCACTACTCATGTAATGTGACTGACGTTAATTAAAAAATTTTGATTTGATTAAAATTTTTAAACCCTTAATTTATTAACATACAATTAAACGTTTTTTTTCCTTTTACATATGATGAAAAATAGTTGTTTTTCTTAATATTAATAATGGATTAGTTCTGATTTCGTGTGGTGTAGGCAAACTCGGTGAAATCGAGTTCACAATTTGAGAAGCAATCTTTTTATTTTTTCTTCAGACCAATACCTTTCCCGTGGGAAGAGAAAGAGAATAGTAGGTGGGGGGTTGCTTTCATAAAGACATTATTATTGTCAAAAATTGGACATTTTACTTTTTCCTTTTTTTCTCTTTGAGAAGAGAGAGAAAAGGAGAGAAAATAAAATAAATTAAAAAAAAGACCCCACACCATGAGTCCCATCAATCCAAAACATAAGAAACAGAAACAGACCCCACAACTCCTTATTAGCTCTCAGAGCTATACTCATACAACCGACCCTACCCACTTCATAAATTTAAAGAAATAATAATAATAATAAAATTTAATAGTCAAATTTTAAATTTTTAGCATAAAATAAAATTAAACTCATAATATTTTATTGAATGAAAATCAATTCATAAATTTTTATTTCATTATAAATAAATTTTTAACTTTTTTAAATTATGTAATTAAGTCAAAATTTATTAAATGACACTAATTATCGTTTAGACATCTAATGTAAAAACTGACGTGAATAGCTTAGTTGGCTATCACATAGCACGTCACGTATGCAATACTAACAGAAATTAGTATCATTTAACAGATTTAAACTTAATTACATAATTTTAAAAGGTTGAGGGTTTATTTACAATGTAATAAAAATTTATAAATTAATTTACTCATAATAAAATATTGAGAACTTAATTTTATTTTATACTAAAAGTTAAAAATTTATTCGACTATTAAACCTAATAATAATAAATAAGATAATCAGTAGAGTAGTAGGAAAAAATGATAATATATCTAATAATATAAGAATATATATATACACACTAAGAGGTTATATTAATGTATTAGAAATGGCCCACAACAATGATTGGGAGATATTATATAATTTTCTTACAAAGTAAATATAAAAGCATTTCCTTTTTAATTTTAGGTAAAAGGAATATGAAAAAGAGCTTTGCGTTGAAAAATGTTAGCGGGCGGCCGAAACTTAAAAATGTCCAAAATAAGGCCAATAAGGCCTTAATAAGGAACGCGGCTTCTATTTTTCCACTGGTTAGTTTTTTATAGTGTAATAATATTTATGTTGGCCTAAAATAATTATTTATATTTTATTTAATTTTTATCAAGAATTTACTAAATTATCATTTATGTAGTTGAGCTAAATAAAGCATTAAAGCTCATTACACAATCGAAGATAGACTTAAATCTTATTACTTCCCACGATTTTTATGATATTCTTTATCATTTTTGTTGTCATTCTTAATTTTTCAAAATTTATTTAATACGAAAAAAAGTCTCCACAATTTCATAAGTGAAAATTCTTATACAATTTCTTGAGACAAACCAGAGAATAGAGAGTAGAGAAAATGTGATAAACATGAATTAGAAAATCTTTAAATATACATACTTCATCAAATAAGAAAATGAAATGAGCAGATGCTTAGATGTTATAAGGCATCACATCAGAACTAACTATATTATTAAGTACAAGAGAAATGCGTCTGCTCTTTTATTGAATGGTAACAAAATAATTTTTTCTAAAATTTAATTATGTCATCTAAAAAATTTGTAATAGCAAATTATTAATTTTTATTAAAATCTGATGACGTGATTTGCTATAAATACAAATGTTAAAAAAATAAACAGATGCATATGTCCTTAGATTTCCTTTGAGTATTATTATCAAAATTAAATTTGGTGTAATTTTTTGATTTCTGATTTGGATGAAATGGGTTTGAACCGTCTTATGTTTCAAAGCCATCAAGAGAAATAATATTATTATTCAACCTAACCGATGAAAACTTCACGATTGGTAAAGACATTTTCACAGTTCCGAATATCTGAGGACAGAGACCCTGTAGCCGTGAAGTCCATGAATTATTCCACGAGGACCGTTGAACAAAAAATAAAACCTAAATAAAAAAATAAATAAATCTCTTAGAAATTAGTAGAAAAGAGAATGTCACGCAAATCAAATGAAGCTTTACTTTGTTATTATGTATTTTTTTTTTCTTTTTTATGCACCAAGACTGAGACCGTGCGTGAGACGCCACGAGGCTGCGCTTTCTGCCGTCATAAACAAACGCCTCGTTAAACCATTTATAATAATATAAATTGGAATTGAAATTCTCAAAAAAATAAAGAAAAAGGTGAAATCTCCTAAAAAGATGCTGAAAAAATAAAAAAAGTGGAAAGTTTCATGCTCCTTTGTTCCCTGTCAACAAACAACATCTACAAAACTGCATGTAATAAAAAAAAGAAGAAGAATCAAAGAACTACATTTTTTTCTCTAGTGTTTTAAGTTTCACTACATTTTAGAAAATTTTACCTTTTTTTTTATATAAAACTATTCAACTATTTTTTTTTACAACGGCAATTGATTTGCTGTCTCTTACAAAGAAGGAAACTAAACCCTTGCTAACAAAAAAACGAAGGGAACGGATAAAACCAAGATTAAACTATTTTTTATATTATCCATATTTTTTTTTATGTCGGGTGAAAATTGTAAAAGGAAAAAATTAAAAATTCCAAAATTTTTATGGTTTCTCTTGGAGCAGAGAAGCCAATCCGGTGACGATTTTCGTTCCTCTCTCTACACTCTTCGGTTTCACTGCCGGCGCCTGCCACGTATTCACCGGAGTTTCCGGTAATTCTTTTTTTACGCCGGGATTTTCATCCGACGAGGCCGTTTTTTCCTCGCCGAAAATCAAATCCAGCTCTCCGCAACCACCGCAATCATTTGTTTCCTTGCAATCAGTTTTAGTCGAAACGTAGTCGGAATGGGAAGAGGCTCTGGTGAATTGAGACAGCCATTTGGCTCGCATGTACTCGGCTTTTCTCCAAGGGGGAAGGTGCATGCCTTTCTTTTTCAAGCTTTGCTTAGCCGCTTCCGATGCGATAGAAACAATCCGGTCGAGACGGTCCGGTTTACCAACGAAGATGAACGGCAGAGATTGGACGATCGCTTTGTAGAACCCAGTTGATCGCGCCATCTCAAACTCCGATCTAAAATCAACGTCGATCAACATTCTCTCCCCTTCCACAACCACATCTATGTACTCATAATCACCTAAAAAAACAAAATAAAAAAATAAATTTTAATTTTGTAAATATTAAATTATCAATTTTGGAAGAATCTAGAAAGGGAGGTCACCAGCAGGGAAAGATGCAGATTTGTCCCATTTTGATTTGCAAACTGAAGAGTTATAACCAAGAGAAGCTAAGCCGTCGGTCACGATCTTTCTCAAATCGTCTTTCCGTTTACAAATTTTGTTCTTTTCAACGATCATCGCCGTGTCTGCTAAGAGGTTTCTCTCTACAACGCTTGTGCATTGTACCAGACTCTGCTTTCAATAAATAAAAACCGGCTTTTTTTTTTTGGTTAAAATTTGTAAAAAAAGAAAGAAAGAAAATATTAACTATTTTTTATTTTTCTATTTAGAAAAGTTACCTTGAGTGTATCGCAAGCATCGGCAGGCGGTGATCCGCCGTTGGTCGACTCACCGAACACATCAAACTCATCATCGGAGCTATCATTGCTGTTTCCATTAAAGCAATTACAGCGGTTACGACCGCATTTAGCTGGTGGCGGTTGCTTGTCGTTATGGCTATCTTCGATGAAATTTTGAACCATTTTAGCCAAACAAACCGAACTCGGCTCGAACTCAATTCCTCCATCTTTGTTATTAAACTGAGTTTCATCAATACTCGGCTTCTCCGCTGTTGCTATTCTCAAAACGCTAGGAAACGGCCGATCGAAGAATCTCTTGAAACGCGATTTAAGAACTGGCTTGACCGGTTCGGCTCGAACATGAGCAGTTTCTTTCGGTACCGTTGAATCGATGTCGATTGGCTGAACCTTCATCGGAGAAAAGGTTAGAGCTTCTTTTTTTTTTTCTTTCTAAAACTCTGCTGCTCTATGTTCAGTTCTGATCAAAACCTTGACAATTTAAACTCAGCTTGAAAACTTAATCACTTAATGGCTTTCATTTTTTCTTCATGTACATCCCAAAACCGCAAATGGAAGAAGAAAATATTACACAAAATACATGAACTTCACAAAAACAAAATGGAAAAAAAAATTGATTCAAAATTTTTTTAACAAATTAAGTTCATGCTCATTAACCAAAACTTTAGAAGCTATTTTAGCCCAAAAAGGATTTGGTTGTTTCGTGGAAGACGTGACCACGGTGATCGGTGATAAGAACATTGCAAAAAGAAGGAAAATAACTGTTAGCCGGAACGGTGAATATGGAATGGAGAGTTGAAGAAGGTGGGTGGTCCTTTTTCGTTTCTCTTTCTTTGTTTTATGAATTGAAGATATGAAGAACGAAGGGAAGACTGGAGAGGTAACATTGCTGCCGAGGCATTTTATAGGAGAAGTGCATGTTTTTTTTTGGCTGTGATAGCTGACTGGCCCTTAGTACTCCACCTGGAATCTTACGTGGCATCTTTTTTAGATGACGTTGCAATCTTAGCATATTGACATTTGACACGGCAGAGGAAATATGAAATTACACTAAAATTTCCTTTCCCCACGGACCCTCGTTTTTCGGAGATATTGGGAATTGTTGCTGTTACTTGAGGAAATGGGGTGGGGTTAAATTTGAAATTTAAACAAAACGTGAAGGGTGAGAAAATAAGGCGTGGGGGTTGGAGTGTTAGTGCGGTAAATTTTGTTAGATGTGTGCGCTATGATTTTTTCCGACACGTGCTCCACTGCCAGTGGATCCAATTTACGGTAATCAGATTCTAATTTCTTTTTTGCAAGTTATAACAAAATGTTAAAAGTCCTGGTGAGTTTGGACCGCGCGATCATGAAATTTTGTTTTCATCGTTGATGATATGTTTAGGTGGGCCTACTACAACAATTTGTTTCGAAAGACTTGTGTGCTACACCTTTCTACCGGTCTACGGTTAAGTATCTTCAAGACTTCAACTACGCAAAGCATTGTTGGTCGTTTGAATTATTTTTGGATGTTGTAATAAGAGTATACGACCATTAAAATGTGCATCATACTTAATGTTTTATTGTCTTTTACCAAGTATAAATATATATATATATGATGTATTAGAAAAGTAAAGACTCTTAAGTTAACTTATTTGAAGAATGAAGATCATATAGATTTTCGGCAGTAAAAATTATTTGTATAGATTTATAAATAATTTTTGAGAGTAAAAAAAGGAATTAATTTTAAAAAATATAACATGGGCTTCAATAATCAAAAAACGGTTTTTGGTAGAGGTGGCAAATGGGTGGGTTAAATCGGATTCGGATTAAGTTATTTTGGATCGGATCATTTTGAGTTAAGAAAAAATTGGATCATTTCGGATTCGGGTCAAGTCAAGTTTGGATCAAGAAAAAATCAATCTATTTCGAGTTTGGTTTGAATTCGGATCAATTTGGATTTAGATCAATTTAAATTCGAATTAGGTCAAGTTCAGGTTATTGAATTTTTTAGTCAATTCGAGTTGGTCAGATTTGGATACAGGTCAAGCAGATGGGTTTTTCAGGTTAAGCATTGATCATCTTGATGTGATTTATCTAGTATAAAAATAAACTAAAACCATAATTCTAAGAATCACAAAACTCATGAAAGTAAAATTTTCTTCTTACATAACCTATATTAAAATTGGGATTGAAATAATCAAAATATTTAATAATTTGTATGATAGCTTTCTTTATAATATATTTACCAATATTCATAAACTAATTACATTTTTTCATTTTATTTCTATTATCTATAATAATTAATAACTTTGTTAATCAAAATGCTTTAAAAATCCCTACTAAATATCATAATACACTACTATACATATTTTTAAAAATCTCTTGATTTTTTATAGAATAATTGGAAATATTAAGTGTAGGTAATATAGGTTCTGTACTCTAAAATAGATTAGCTATTAAATAATTATACTTTAGGTTCAAATGAATATAATATAAAAGTGAATATTTAAGATTAATTAGATTCAAAAAAGTATAGCAATGCTATTATTGAAAAAAAAATTAGATTTTTACTATAGTAAAATTCATTAATCATTAATTTTAACATTTAAATACTTATTGATAATATTAAATTTAAGTTTGAACTTTTTCGGGTTTAGATTAATTTGTATTCGAATTAATTTGGGTTCGGGTCAATTTGGGTTCAGATCAGGTTGGGCTTGGATTAATCTAAATTCGGATGAATTTGGATTTGGATCAATTCGAGTTCAGATTAAATCGAGTTTTGGATCAATATGAATTCAGATCAATTTGGTTTTGTATTAATTTGGATTCACATCGAGTTAGATTTGAATTGTTGAATTTTTTAGTCAAATTAGATCAATCGAATTTGGTTTCAAATTGATCAAGTTGGTTTTTCGAATTAGATTAATTTTTGCCACCTCTAATTTTTGGCATATGAGATTAAGAATGTACGCTTTGATTCTTTATTTTGTTTCCAAGGCAAGTAGAAATGGGCTGCCTTCGAGAATTATGGTAGGTAATACATACCGGTTTGACTGGGGTAAAGACAAATGGCAAAATGGTAAGAATGTAAACTACCAACTACACATTTTTCTCTGTTTTCCTTCAAAATGTGAGCAATTTCTAATATTCATTACTTACCTTACTCTTACTGTCTCAATTTCTTTCTACCTTGTAATGTTGGACTTGACGTTTGTCATTCTTCTATACAAAAATTAAAATTCAATATTTAAATCTTCTCTCTTCAAAATTTCTGGTATTTAATTACAATAGATGGATAAATTGATAATATTATGCTTATGCTTCCAATTAATGCCTCAACTAATGCTTCAAAATCATAAAAATAATGGACTTTACATACAATTATTTTATCCAACATAAAGTGAAATTTAATTTGATAAATGATATATTGTAAAAGACAACATAGAAGGTATAATACTATTAAGATTTAAAATTTTTTTAATAGGACAAGAAACGTATATGAAATAATTGGACTGCCCCATTTGCAATTCCAAAATCACTGATTATGTAAACAGGTAACAAGTCACACGTTGAAGTTGGAACATGCAAAATATGATTTTGGCCCATCCTTGAAAACCAAAAATATAGTTTTTTGGTTCGTGAACTACGTAAAAAAATTTAGAGCTTTTTTAAGAAGGGTTGGGCAACAAAAATAATGTCTTTGATTGAGAATGAAATGTTCAATAAGTTTTACTCATGGGTTGTGGCTCACTTGACAACACAGGCTAAGTTTGTGAGAAGAGCTCTTGAGTTTGATCTCCACTAAACACATCTTTGGAAAAGAGTGAGAAGCCTTAACTGTAACTAAACTCCGAACAGGATTAGTTTCAAACCGTTAAAACGGATGAAAATACTTATGATTTACATAAAAAAAAATAATTTTTTTTGCTTGGATGTGGAAGCAAATAAACCTGTATAATTAATATTATAAAGAATAAAAGAAACCATTAACCCATAAATTGTGGTTCAATTGGCGGTGCAAGTTGAGTTTGTAAAAAAAGTTTTCGAATTCGATCTCCACTAAACACATTTTTGGAGAGAGATAAAAAACCTTAACTATGATGTTTTTACACAAAAAAAAAAAGGAAAACATTAAGCAAATAGAAGCACAATTTTTTAAAAAAAAAAATAGAAGTACAATTTTGTACTATGGAAAACAACGAATTTTGTTTAGGTGATGTCTAATAATTCTTTTGAAATTGTACCAAAAAACAATAATTCTTTTGAAATTAAGGTCTATAATTTTCATTATGACTCCGATTTTCAATTTTGATTACTGAAATGTTAACTTCACTACATGTAGCTGTTAACACGCTTTATAAAGTTATTGGTGTAGATTTTCTATGATTGTGTTGTTTGTCTTTTTATTATAATTATTGTTACTCTAATAATATACATAATTCTGAAATCTATACCTTTCTCCATCTGGGTGTTTAGCTTTTGTGGACCGCCATGCTTTATTCAAAGTTAGGGAATATAATATAATAATTAGAAATAGATTATTATTCAGATAAAAAAAAAGAAATAGATTATTATTCTATTGAAATTCTACTGCAAAATGGAAAAAAAAAAAAGTTCAAACCATAAAAAGTCCTTAGGATGTATAAGTAACACGGAAACTGGAGTACGATTTGATTATAGGTGACTCAGATTGCAACTAATTTAGTTGAATTCATATTAAAAAAAGAAAAAGAAAAGAAAGAATTTATATTTATATAAATGCTAACAAAGATTGACTTGGTATTTATTGATTTATATAATTAAAATTTATATAAATTAATACATGATGCACGAAGAAGCGTGAAGTCTATAACATAACAACTGTCATTTTACAGTAAAATGTAGTAAAAGATGATAAAATTTCAAACTTAAACGATTTGGAATGCGGAGTTGTTAATTGAAAATGAAAAGTTTTGAAACCAACACTTAAAAAAATTAATTTCCCTGAATATACAAACAGATATGGGATATGCCCTAAGATCGCCCGATCAAAGTGCGTATAAACTGGTCTGATGACTCCATGATAGTATTAAAAAAAAATTAGAAGAAGCAATTAATGACCATTCATCATATCAAAATTACTTTACCATGTTTCTAATATCTTTGGTCAAATTGATAGATAGTTGGACGTCTTCATTAGGTGTATAAGTTAGGAGTCATAATATTCTTTTCCAATAACTTGAACTTTTGAATTAATTATTGGAAGTGATAGGAGAGTAAGTCTTTTTCCTTTTCTTTTTTTTTTTTTACATAAAATTTTGTTGTATAAAAAATAAAGAAAATTTTGTGTTAATATTTTGAGTTAACACAATAATTTTCTGTTTGGATGACCATGACAAATTTAGGGAAAGAGGTTTTGGTAGAATTAGAGTCTCCCGAACCGGGTTTAAAAGATAATTCTCACCTGTCACATAAGAATGGTTAAAAGAAAGTTTTGTTCAATCAAGATTATTACATTGACCAGACTCTTCATTTGCAAGCTTGTCTAGTCATTATCTTCAATGTTGTGTTTATGAAGGACACCAAAGACATGGCATTATTTAGTGTATAAAGATTTTTTTTTTCTGGTTCTCGTTCTTTCCTAAGAATGAAGCATGTTCAAAAAAAGAATGAAGCATGTTCAACCTAAGAGTTGGATCAAAAGTGTAAGATTCCACTGAATTTTTGAGTGAGTACAATTTATAGTAAAAAGTATCATGTTTGAATTCTTATCAAGTCAAATTTTTTTAAACCAACACCAAGCACCTAATACAAGCAGATATTAATTTTATATCTAATGTAATATAAAATACCCAGTGATTTAAAAAAAGAAAAAACCTGTTCCATTAGTGGGTCAATGAGAATTAAAGGGGACAAAAGATGAATTTAGCGTGGCTTTCCCACTCCAAATTAAAAGGCCAAAAACAAAATGAGTGGGGCATTAGATTTCCATGTCACTTCAACACATGGGCTGGCTTTTATTATTTTAATAATTCTTTTGATCAATTATTCCTAGAAAAATGGTTCTCCTTTAAAGGTTTAATGTCTAATGATTTGATTTTGAAATTTTTAACAATAGATTTAAGCTTTAACATTTTTAGATATAAATATTTTGTTAACTTGTTCCTTGCTTGGGAACAATAAAGAAAAAAAATTCGTTATAAAAAATTTTCAGACTACAATTCTAATATAATTCCTAAATTCTCGAAGGAATTAGTTTCTCGCCTAAATAAGCCTTTTACACTCTCGTTTCTTAATAGAGTGTACAAAGTACAAACACCAAATGGCTAACCCCAAATGATTGAATTAGAAAATACTGAAATTATAATATAATAACAAATCCCTATTTTGAAAGGATACTGATAATTATAAAAAAAAAATAACAAATCCCTATATTGAATTTATTTAATAAACGCATTGATGATACTGATAATTAATGAATGACTTTTTTAATAATGTAATTACATGGTATAATTCGAATGAAAATAATATATGTTGATGTGAAATAACAATTTCATACATTTTATTCTCGTTAGGGATGTTCAAAGTTCGGTTTTAATTGAATTAATCGACCGACTAAATTGATTTCGGTTAAATGATTGGCTATTAAAATAAATTCGATCGGTTAACGAAATAGATTTTTATGAACTTTGGTTATCGGTTAATTTGATTCGAAAATCGAAATTAATCGATTAACCAAACTATTACCCGAAACTTATATATTAATAGTAATTGATGGTTGTTTGAGACTTTGAGTGTTGTTTTATTTGGTTTACATTTATGCTGGATGCAGGTTGTTACTTGTTTATATTGATGCAAGTTGGTTGTTACTTGTTTATATTGAAGCAAGTTAAATAATTAAAATAATAAATAATTTTATAAAATTTTTATTAATTTGTTAATTAACCGATTAATTGAATTTTATTTCGGATTGATTAATTTGAAAATACAAACTTCAATTTGGTTAATGAAAGTGAAAATATAAATTTCGATTAATATCGAAAATACAAACTTCAATTCAAAATTAACCGAACCGACCAAATAAACACCTCTAATTCTCATATTAAAAGTACAATTATCATAAAGAAAAATACAAGTATAAATGGCTGGAATGATCCTGTAAAGGAAAGCATCTTGTTAATTAATGTGAAGCCATTTGTTTTGTTTTGTTTTTGTTACTCACAGCTGCCAACAAAATCCCTATATTCAAGTGCAAGCAACCGATAGTAAAAAAAAAGTTAAAGAAAAAGTAGCCCCTAGGTTCCACTTTCCTCAAAATTCAAATGGGGACAAACCTACCATACTTATCTTTCCCATTGTCAAATAGAATTTCAATCTTTTTCTACCTTTAAAAAAAATGAGAAAGCCAAATCCCAATAATTATTTCCACTAATCCCTTAGTTTTTATGTTTCTTTTTAAGTATAATGTTGGAACTTTAATGTGTCAACACTATTGATTTCACTTTAATAAACCTCTTTTGATGATGTCTATTGAAATTATTGAATCTCTTTAAAAACTCATGATTTTTTCTTCAAAAAAATTTTTTTTTTAATATTTTGGAACATGGTTTAGTAATTTTAGCCTTTGGGAACTGAACTATTGTTTTTTACTAAATCAAGAGGTGTTCATGTATCACATTGGATATAAAATTAATTTTCGCTTATGCTGCGTGGTGGCATTAGCCTAAAAAAATTTGACCTAATGCAAATTCGAATACGAAACTTCCCACTATGGATCGTCTTCACTTAAGAACTCAGTGAAATCTTACACTACTGAATTAACTCTTTGGGTTCTTAATTATTGCTTTTAATATACAATAATCATATTACTTTCTTTTTTTTGAATTGAGGAAAAGTTGCAAACTTTAAGAATATTTTCTTTTGGCGATAGATTTTGAGAATTGCATTTAGGAGGTCCTACCTTCATAATTGAATGTTTCTCTAGGTTGAATTCCTTATCTCTGTCTTTCCTAATGTACTTTGGATTGATGGTACAATAAGATGGTTTAAACATAGATTGGTGAACATAAAGCAAGTTTATGGACTAAACTTATCTCCTAAATCTATAGTCTCATAAACTGGCTTTATGTTCACCTGTCTATATTTAGGGACTTTGAATTTTACCACATCGAAGGCATAGTGAAATTCAAGAGAAAAAATAAATTTTGGTGGAAAAGAAAATTACCCCTCCATTATTGTTTTCAAATATTTTATATTTTATTAAAATTATCCTCTTTTAATAATTTTTTTAAAATTTTATCGAAACTAATCACACCATATTTTCAAACTTGTTCTTGAGCAATCTTAGTGTACCATCAAGTTTATTCACCTTTGTCTTGCTTAATCGGTGGGTGGGAACTTTAATTGCTTTTTTCACCCTATATTTTAAATCTAATAGAAAATTATCAAAAGATGATAATACACAGAGATAGAAAAATGAACTCAAACTGATTTTAAACATCAGTTCAAATAATTTTGTTTCTACTTTAAAGTGTAAACATGTGTGAGTTTCGAATCTCAATACTTAAATTTTCCATTCCTCCAAATCAAAAGCATTTACTGAAAAAAAAAAAACCACTCAAATTTGAAAAATTGATTCCAAACTTGTTCAAATCTGAATTGATATAAAAATAAAAATATCTAAAATGAAATAAATCAAGCTTAAAATTGACCTAATAAAAACTTGTAATAACCCAAACTTAATTCTAAAAACACAAATTATCAATTTTATTTCAATCTAAATCTAAAATCAGGCCGAACTCGAAATAATACGTCATGCAATTATCCAAACACGAATTAATTAGACATGAATCTGTCCATGTATCACCTTTACGTTCGAATAATGCTCCTTAATTTTTTGGAAGAAACCCTATATCATTCTTGTTTCTAAATCCTTGCCATTTAAAAAATATAACGGAATTATTTCCTTTTAATTCTATAAGACAAAATTATAAAATTTCATGGTTCTAAAAATGAGTCATACGAATACCCTATTTATAAATAAAAGTAGGAGCCAATGAGGTTTTGGCTTAGTGGCAAGGAGGAGGCCCTGAGACTTTGAGGTCTCAGGTTCGAGTTTCACCAAGTGTGAGCTTGAGTTGGTCTAGTTATTTAGTAGTTTGTTTAGTTTGTTATAGTTATTTACTAGTTTACCTAGTTTGAGTAATGTAATTTTCATAGTTACCTGTTTATGAAATGTAATATGTTGATTGTAATTGTAACTTCTAATAAATAAAAGTAGGAAAAATGTGATACCACTACCTATAAACTTTGTTAAAAGTAATATTTATAGATAGAAATTTACATTAATGCGATATTATCTGTTTTTGAATATTTTTGTTGAAAATATATATTAAATGAAAAATAATAATTTATCTAATCCCAAAAAGTTTTATAAAAATGATGTTAATTAGACAAAAAAAAATATAATCTTAAAAAAGATCTTATATTCACAAATTAATAGTAATGAGTGAAAAAATAGTGTCATCTTTTTACCAATAAATAGTTGGAATAAGTGGAACTGAACTTTTTCTTAAGGTATTTGGACGTGGTTCGAATCCTAAAGTCACCACTGTTGGGAGGGTTTTATCGTTTACCACTTCCGATTCGAACAAAATTAATCTCAGACTATAAAACAAATAAAGATACTTGTGACTACACCGAAAATTTTAGTATCATTTTCCATCATTTTATTGCGTATGAAGGAGGCTTATAAATGAGCTTGAATTAAAGTGGGTCTCTTTCCTCTTTATGCATATATTTTCTTGGTAGATGAGGAGTCTAATTGTGAGACCCGATTTTACTGTATTATACATGTGATATGTAATTAATTATTGAGTGAAAATTTATATGTTAAGTGATTATAAGTGAAAGTGTGATGTGGGCCCCACTTATTTTAAATGTGTTTAGATGGGCTCGAGACTGAACATGCTTTGTATAGTGGTGTAATAAAATATAATATGATGATTTTGAGGTTTAAAATCATTGAATTATATTAAATTTTTTTGAATTATTCTGTGAAGGTGGAAAACAAATTAGAAAATGACAGTTACGTCACGAGGGTATTTTCGTAAATTGCTCTCAAACCAAAATGAATTGGGACGAAGTAAAAATATCATGAGATTCTACGTGAAAAGTACTTTAACACAGTGTCAATAGATTTCTTGAATCGGACACCAAAATAGAAAATTTCGCTGGCGGGTCGCAAGGGTAATATCATAATTTCTCACTATTCGTGCACCGCGCGTCGAAAAAACCACTTCTAATCATCAAAATACATTTAATATGATCATTTGGTACTGGAATCTGAAAATTTGGAGTGCGTTTATGTCACATCCCGTGACCACCTTTTTCACGTAAAATACACAAATTATCCGGTTGGGCTGTCTGTGATACTTCACTTTTCATATTCATTTAACTATTAAATATAAAATGTATATTATTAATTACATCCCCTATTTTTGATTCTCAAGAAAGTAGTACTGAAAGTAAGTCTAAATACAGAAAATAAATGATCATACCTCATATTATAAATCAAGCTGTCGCAGTGTCTCCAAATGCGCAGCTCGAACTCCTCAGATGTCAGATCCCTTAGTCCTCGAAAATCTGAAATGTTAATATTAAGGGGTGAGCAAACCACGGCTCAGTAAGAGAGTTATATGCAACACTTGATATTCAGCTACCTATATGCTGAAAATAATTTTTTTCACTTTCTTTAAATCCTCCTAGAGGCTCTAGGCTCACATGTAGGAAGGATAGTACAGTCGGCTAGGGATCCGGATGGAGTAAGGCAGGTATTTTAGAATACCTGGCTTGTCCCGGAACCTAGAAGCAACTGTAGAGAGTAATCGTTTTCTTTTAATATTCAAATCCCAGTAAAACATTAAGTATTCATGTGATAAAACACTTAAGTAAATTAAATAAGGAATTAATGTTCCTTTCACAAATACTCATTTCCACACTTGTAAAACACCTTATAATATTTAGTTTAACACGTAATATATCAAAAACTCAATAGCTGTAAATAATTTAGTACCAGTAAAAGTTCAGTGAAAAGTACAATCATCAGTATAATATCATGGAGACTAGGCAACACCCTAAATATATCATGCTATAAAATCATCCCAAATAGGGGAAACACATGAGATCTATGGCCATATTGTAATGCCCAGGCTCACAGTCCCGTGGGACCCTCACTGGCGCATTACTTAAGGGGATCACTATCCCTCAGCACTAACACGTGACACGTGAGCATGATATGGGGCCTAACAATCTCAAAACAGTAAACACGTGATATAAACCCCATTTATGAAATCACTTTCACTGAATGTAAGTTCAATCAATCCATAAATATTCATAAGGAAAATATTTTCATCTTATGAATAACAATTTATAAAATATTCATATTGGTGTAATCATTCCCAAAAATGTTCTAAATATTATAGAACAGTATAAATTACATTTTCCATACGGTGAAAACAGTTTATAAAATACCACTGTAAAATATAAAAGGTCATAACTGTCTTTTTCACCGTAAAACATATACGCACGCTTTTCCGTGCTTTCATTCGAAAACATGATTTTCAAGGTTATCGAGATTCAAATCAATTATTTTTATGATTTATGAAAAATTAAAATATTTATTTTCCAAATCAACATTCTCGTCTCGTGTTTTCTCTGTAAATACATGCAGAGACCTTCTAGTCTCAAAACGCTGTTTTCCACCTTTAATTACCTTTATGGAATTTTCTATAAACACTTATTTTCACATTGAACCCATAAAGGTTATTTATAAAATCAAGTGAATATTGAAGAAATATTATTAAAATATTCACTTTGGTCCTTTTTATTTTTCACCTCGCTTCACGTGCAATATCACCTATCGGAATAAATTTAGGTGATTTCCTTTTTCACCATTTTCAAAACATGAATATTTTAAAATTAATTATCAGTATATTCATGTTTTATGAAAACTAATCAATTTTTCGATTTTCATGTTGAAAATCGTTTCTCATGATGAAAAATCATTTATTATGATTTTCGGTAATTTTTCCAATAATTTTCGGCAGTATATCGGCTGCCGATTGGCTAACCTCCTACACGGAAAATACAGTTTAAATCTCAACCGGTAAATCACCACAATTCCAAACCGATAAATCACCACAATTTGCAACCAATCACTATAAATTGCATTTATAAAATTTAAATGCATAATTTAAAACATGTGTGCCGATATCCTTACAGGCTGCACATGCCTCCCTTACCTGTCTCGGGTCGACGACTGCCTCTCGTAGGTCGCGCCCGTGTTCACCTCGCCCGATTCCATCGGCTCGATCATCGAGGGAATTTTCTGGAAATTAAATTCTACATTTTAGAATTTTTTCCATAATTATTTAAATAAATAAATTATTTAAATAATTTACTATTTTTCGGGATTTCTTACCGATTCCCGTAATTCCCGAGTTTTCGAGTTTTCCGAGATTTTCCGAAATTCCCGAAATTTTCGAAGTCCGGAAATCTCCTTTTTCTCTCTCCTTTTTCTCTTTTCTTTCCTTTTCTTTTTCTTTTTTTTTCTTTTTCTTTTCTTTTTCTTTTTCCTTTTCTTTCTTCCCAGCCGAACCGGCCACTCCCCCTCACCGCCGGTTCTTCACCGGTGGCCGGTTCTCCGGCGGTTCAACGGCTCAGCAGCTGGCCGGCGTGACAGCGAAGCCAGATCTGGCCTCCGTTCATCCCGAATCGGCGGTACGGCGGCGGACCTACTCGGTTTAGGTTCGGTTCCTTCTCCTCCTCCGTCAGCCTTCCTCCGCCGTTCCCAGCCTCTCCGGTGGCCTCCACCCTTTTCCTCTCCTTCCGCCGATGCTGTGGCTGTGGTGGCGGCGGCTGGTTTGGCCGGCACCGCCAGATCCATTTTCGTTTTCTTCCTCGGTTTTCCGCCGGATTCCGCCACTATTTTCCTTCCCGATTTTCCTTCTGTTCTTCTCCTTTCCCGCCGCCGGCAGCTCCTTTCTCCTCCTTTCCTCCGGCGACAGTTCCCTCTCTTCTCCCCTTCACCGCCGACAGGGTCGGCCTTACCGGGGAGATCGGGTTCTCCCGATTTTCCTTTCCTCTTTTGTTTCTCTTTTTTTTTCTATTTTTAGTATTAATTAATTTAATTAATTATATATACATATATATATACATATATTATATATCTATAATACATATAATATTATTATTATATATATTATAGTACTATATAAGTATATTTTATATATATATATAAAGATATATATATTTTATGTATTATCAAAATACATATTTAGTATATATATATATCTATTTGCTTAATTTAAATTACTTAACATTTATATATTTTTATATAAATGTAGTAATAATAATAATGATAATAATACAATATATATATTGTATTTACAATATATATATATGTACAATTCAACTGTAAAATCATATTTACATTTCTTTTCAAATATGTATATACTCATATATAAATATTATGTCATATTTAATACATAGGTATTATTTAAATTTATTCAATAGTATATATATCTATATATACCTTTGTATATTAATATATACTATATAGTACATCAATACATATGTATTTGTATAAAAATACATTTATATAATTTATAATTATATAAATATATTTTTCTCTTTCTTATTTAATTTGGATTTCCATTTATCCAAATTAAATCTCCTCTTTCCATTATTTTTCATAATTCCAATTTTATTCTCCTTCACTCGTATTTCTTGATTTATCACTTTCTTAATTCTCGAGATTTTCACCAATATCCCGTTCTCACAATTTTATTTATTTATTTCTTTCCAATATTTATTTTTCTCCAATATTTATTTCCAATAAATGAAAAATTTACGGTTATCACAGTTTACACTGTTTTATGACAGCGGGAACATAAGAGCAAAATCGTCCGAAATTTTCATAACTAGAGGCATTTTGGTCATTTTGCCCAATTCCAGAATTCTCTTTAAAGTTCTATCAGCAGCTGAGATGCACTATTCACTGTCTTCTTCATTTACCTCCCATGCCATTTGAGAAGAAAAATAAGAAAAGAAAATTCAATATCTCATATCTCACTATCTAGCCTAAATCTCACCAAGATTGTAACTAGAAAAACATTCTACTCTTTCTCCTCTACATTTCTATACCCATAGTTCATCTTAAAAGCCATTATACAAGAAGAAAAGAAGCTCCCAAGTTTTGGCCAAGCAAGGTAACCATGCCACTCCTTATGTTTTCTTTAAATCCAATGGTATAGAATTAATCCTTTAAGCATGGTGATTATGTTTTTAGCCTTAGTTTCAATTAAATGTTGAAAAATAAAAATGTGCCATGGGAGGAGTGTTAGGCCAACATGGGAGCATGGGGAATTCATGTGGTTTCATGTTTTAAAATGGCGCCAAAATGATGGTTGAGCATAGTAGAATTACATGGTAAAATTAGATTGTTGGAATTCCATCAAATTCACCACCATCCATATTCGACCTCATGAAAGGGGGGGTGGGGGGTGATTCATGGCTGTTTTTGATGAATTAAGAGTAGATTTAGACTATAGGAATTACGAGGAGTCTGCCAGTATGCTTGGATTTAAAATCCGACTCAAAACGAAGAAATTGTGTTATACTACCAGTAGAAATTATACTGCAAAAATATTTGCAGTGTCCAATGTGGCTGCATTTTGATATGAACTATAGCTTTAAAATAAGTATTTGATAAACCAATAATTTTGGTGGAATTATCTGCAGCCCGGGAGTTACAGTTTTTGTGTGGTGTGATCGAGAACCTCAATTTCGCTAGACAGGTAAGGGACGCATGTGTAATTTGTAGGGATATCTCGAATGCATGATTTTCATGCTAATAATTTTATGAAATTACTTTGAAAGTGAATTGCCTCGAATACTGTGAAATTGTGGCTGTTTGGCTGGTTTGAACTGTGTTTGCAATTGCAAAGGGCTAGAGTGATAGCAGTTGTTATGCTACCGAAATTTATTAGAAATATTTCTAAAAATGCCATGAAATATTTTAGTGCATTGTGAAATATTTTCCTAGCCTCGAGAGTGAAATATTTATTATTTTTCATAAATTGAGAATTTACCGAAAAACATTTATTAAATATTCGTGCTACTGATTTCGGTAACAGTTAAATTATCGAAAATTCATCCCAAGTGTTTTATAGTGGAATATGAGATTTGTAAAGTGAAAAGTGGAAAGGGTGAAGATTTTATAAATAATTTTCCATAAATATTCAACATGTGCTTAAATAAAAACCTTTATAGACTGACTGAAGATTTTACTCATTTTACTGATTTTCATAAAGGATGATATTATCGTGTGAATATTGTTTTGAGACTAAAATGTTTCTACATGTGTTCTATAGTGAGAAATGTGTTTGTGGAATTACTATTAATTTTGGAAAATAAATATTTCTATTTTCCATAAAGTATGAAATTACCGGAAAATGATTTCCAATAATCTTGAAATTGAAAGTTTCGAAGGAAAAGCATGAGAACACGTGTGTATGTGATTTACGGTGAAATGGAATATTTACGAAATTTTATTTCTACAATGTAAATATTTTATAACATTGTTTTCACTGTATGAGACACTGTGATTTATACATTTATGGATTTTTGAATGACATTATTTATTTTATTAAATTCCATAAAGGTGATGAGATTTCATATACATTGTTTTGAGATCGTTAGACCCCATATCATGCTCACGTGTCACGTGTTCATGTGTTACTGTTACTATGTGAAGCTGTTGACATTGAGTCTATCTTCAGAGTCCCGGTTGACACCTGCTCAGTGTATGATCGAGGACATTTATAAACTATGACTATAGATCTCACATGTTTATTATTACTGTTCCCTACGGGGATTATATCATGATATCATTAGAGTGATGCCTGGTCTCCATTATTATATCACGTGTTATTACTGATTTTGTGATATTTATTGAACTGTACTGGTTACTGAAATATTTCTATCACTGAACTGTTATCATATTGAATAGTCTATTTATTGTTACACGTGTGAAAGTGATGATTTCAAAGGGGAATCAAATTGTTTTTAAAGTGATGAATTATATAATTTAATGAGTTATTTTACTCATTTTTGTGAAATATTTATATATGGTGAATTATTAAATAAATTTCATAATAAATTAAATTTCTACTCCCTATAGTCGCTCTGGGTTTCTGGGACAAGACAGGTATTTCAAAATACCTTCCTTACTCCATCTTGATTATCTAGCCGACTATAGTATCCTTCCTTTTAGTGTGCCTAGCATACTGATAAGAAACTAAAGGATTTTACGGCATATAGTTTTCGTGATATCAAAATTGCATACAACTCCTTTACTGAGCCATGGTTTGCTCACTCCTTTATTTTCATCTTCCACAGATTTTATGTATGGATTAACTGAAGTATCAATCTGTGAATTAGCTGCATTTTGAATAGCTCAAAGTAGCCTCTATTGGAGTCCAGAGGTATCATGTTTACATTTGTATGTTCATACATTTTTATACAATACTACTTGTTTTAAATCTAAATTTTCAGGGGATGTGAATTGATTCATACTACTATAAACATTTCTTACTTATGTGAAGTATTACAGTTTAAATGAATAGTGTTAAAGGCATCACAGATAGCCCAACTGGTACCGTGTATGTGGAAAAGTGTGAAAAAGTATAAAATATTATATATTCAGACCGTGACACTAATTTCTTTATAGACATTAGACCCCCTAATAAACAACAAAGCCGTTACTGGTTGACTGCTTACAAATCTGATCTGAGTAATTGGACAAACCTGGTATCTTACTCATCAGCCATCATTGTAGCTATGACCATTTCTTGCCTTGAATTTCAGTAACAACAAATTCTTCAACAACAGCTCTGGCATTGGCTTTGTTTTTCAACAATTGTATTACTATCTTAGTTATTTTTTCCTTTTCATTCAAATGTACCGTAAAAGAGAAGTTCTAGCTATATTGAAAACAACCCATAAGGTTTAATCTAATTTGTAATGAGAGCAGCTACTTTAACAAGCTAGGGGAATTCAGAGGTTTCAGCCTTTATACATCTCTCCTATTTAGATGGGGCTTTAATTTTAAGTATAATATATGCGGTAAGAATTTGTAAATCATTTGAGGTAAATTAAATGTGGGATTGTGGAATTTACTTGTGTAATGAAATGAAAATAAGTAAAAGAAATAGAACATGGTTTAATTAGAATTTGGATTTGGAACCTGTCGTAACAATTTTTGTCCGGAGACTTGATCGCTAGACGTTAAAATTATGGAGTCACCACCAATCAATTTTAACCTAGGTGTGATTGGCCACCTATTCAAAACTAAAGATAAGTATATTGATCTACGTTTCGAAATTTACCTTCCTCATACATAACCGTACTCCTGAACTCAAATTTCGAAACGTAGTTCAATATACTTATCCTTAGTTTTGAATAGGTGGCCAATCACACTTAGGTTAAAATTGATCGGTGGCGACTCCATAATTTTAACGTCTAGCGATCAAGTCTCCGGACAAAAATCGTTACGACAGAACCAATTTAGTGTATCCTTGTAAGCAAACAACCCTAACCCAAACCTTTACATTTCTAACCCACCTTTTTAATTTAAACAAAATAATAATATTATTATATAAAATATGCTATTGTGAAAACCTTAAAAAATTAAAACTCTCTTTATTCTTTTCTTAAAAAGAGAAATGGATTGAAACCGAAGGAAATATCAGTTAATGTCCAATTTTTCAATCCTAATCTTTTGTCCAAATTCACTTTTATATACATTGGATAAACTCAAACCTATCCAAGTCCGCACAAATACTCTTATTCCCTAAAAGAATTTAATAAAATATAAAAAATATTGAAACACAATATATATAATAAGTATAATACAACAAGTTAAAAAAATTTACAAAAAGATTAGAAGAAACATGAAAATTTTAAATTAAAGTATAAAAATAATATAAACTCAAATTAAATTGAAAAAAAAAGTAATTAAAAAATGAATTAGTATAAAAATAGTAAAAAATTTATAGTTATCAAGTGGAATTGGATCAGGTTTGGATATGAAAAAGTGAACCCAAACTCAGTTCAATTTTTTACTAGACATTGATTTTCAAGTCTAAATTATTTAATAAGTTTTAATATTTTTATATAAATCAACCTAATTTTTAAAAAAACGAATAATCTTACTCTTAACAAATCCAATCATGTCATAAGCTAAACATTGGTCCCGCACCAAAGAGGCTTTCCCTCTATAGCCTGTAGATACTAAAATAGGTCATCTTCTATTTTATACTAGCAATAGCAATTAAAACCAAATAGGGCAAACATCCAGAAGTGATAATGCCACTTACTAGTTACTACCACTTCTCCTCCTATTCTTCTTCCTACATAAGACCTCGTTTGTTAGCCTAACATATTCTATTTTAGTAGAAAGTAGGTACGAAGAGAAGAAAGTTTCAAATTTTGAATCTAATCATTATTTTAAAAAGGAAAATTATTCTATACACTGTCAGTAGAGTTTTTTAACTTCACAATCGGGATTAGAATGATGACATGTGTCTCATTTTATTTATTTTTTATTTTCTTAATATTTTTAAAAGACACATGTCATCATCCTAATCCCGCTTATAAAGTTAAAAAACTCCACTGATAATAAATAGGATAATAATCCTTTTAAGAAAGAGTAACAATAGATTGTATTAAGATATTTTGAACTTCTCATAAACCTAATCAAATCTATCTCTATCTTATCCTTTCTTTTTGAAAGTATCTTTATCTTATCTTTAAATCAATTTAAGATAACAATCTTGTAAGTCAAGACCCAATTTATTGCCCATCAAATCTTGTCCCAATTACAAGAAGAAATTTAAATACTTATTAAGAAGGAAAAAAAAGTGTGAGAATATAAAATTTATTAATCTAATAATTAAATTTTATAATTATTGTTTAATTTTATATATTAGTTTTTATTCCTGCGATGCACAAATTAGTTATAATTATTTAAATTTATAAATATATAAAATAATTTTATTTAGTTTATTTGTTTAAAGTATAGATAAAATATGTTTAATATAATCAAGATATCCAATTATAAAAGAATTAAATATTTAATTAAAATTATAAAATTCAAAACATAAATAAACAAATATTAAGAAGAATAAAAAAATAAAAACATGTCATAAATAAATATTATTGAGCATATCGCAAAATGTTAAAATAGAACTTAAAAGTATATTTTAACAATTTCAAGTGTTATAGTAACATTTTTAGGCATATTATAATTATTGACCTAAATAATCATTATTATAAATATTCTTTTTTACATACATATAATATAAATATACATTCTTTTATATATTTATATATATAATTATAACATAAAAGTATTTATATTTATATACGAAAACATAATAACTTGTAGGCTTAATAGCCAAATAAGCCCTCAACCTTTAGCCCAAAATGGAATTCAGCCTTCAACGTTTTATTGCATGAAATTCAGTTCATAAACTTTTATTTTAGTGGAAATAAACCCTTAACTTTTTACAATTATGCAATTAAGTCAAAATCTGTTAAATGACACTAACTTCCGTTAGTTTTGCATACGTGGCAGCTGACGTGGATAGCTTAGTTAGCTGCCACGTGGCATTCCATGTATGCAAAACTAACGGCAATTAGGTCATTTAACAGATTTGGTCTATTTCCACTGAAATAAAAGTTTATGGACTGAATTTCATGCGATAAAACATTGAGGGCTGAATTCCATTTTGAGCTAAAGGTTGAGGGCTTATTTGGCTATTAAGCCTAACTTGTATAATACGTGAATTAATTTTATTTATTTAAATATATATGTAACATATATATTTATAAATTTATATGTTTTACACAAATTTTATTTATTTAGAAAAATAACAATTTTAAATATTTAAATAATATACATGATTATTGATGACTTAGTTTTATACTTTTCAGTTAAGATAGTAAAATATTTTTCAAATAAATTAAAATTAAAAATATTTATTTTAGAATATAAATAGATATCAATTAATATTTTATATAAATTTTCAAATAGGTAATATTAAAATTATGTTTGTTTTTAAATATTTTTGGATTAGATAATATTTAGAATTAATTTAATATATTCTTTTTTTAAATATTCAAAAATTATACGGATTAAATAAATTTTAGGAAAGTGGAAAAGTAGAGAAATTAATACTTATTATTCTTTCATAAAAAAATACTTATTATTCTTTTCGACTTAAGTGGACATGAAATTAATGATACTTACATGTCATTCAAATAGACTATCCATGTAAGCATATGTGTAGGCATCTTACCAAATTTATTATGTACCTTGTAATTTAATATGTATATTAGATAAGATTTTTTTAGAAAAATAAGAAAATTAAATATTTAAATAGTATACATGATGTTGATGGCATATTTTTATACTTTTAAGTTTAGACAATAAAATATTTTTAAATAAATTAAAATTATTTAGTTTATAATATAAATAGATATCAATTAATATTTTATTTAAATTTCCAATTAGATATTATTAAAATTATATGTTTTTAAATATTTTTGGATTAGATAGTATTTAAAATTAATATAAGATATTTTTCTAAAAAGATTGAGAAATTCTAGGGATTAGAGAAATTTTAGGGAAATGAAAAAGTAAAGAAGTTAATACTTATTATTCTTTTTGACTTAGGTGGATATGAAATTAATGATGCTTACGTGTCATTCAAAGAGACCGTCTATGTAAACGTCTATGTAAGCATCTTACCAAATTTGCTATGTAGTTTGTAATATAGTATATATATTAGATACAGATAATTATTCTATACACCGTCAATGAAGTTTTTTGAATCTACAAGCGTAGTTAGGATGATGACACATGTTTTTTAAAATTATTAAGAAAATATAAAATAAATAAAATAATATATGTGTTATCATCCTAACTTTGCTCGTGGAGTAAAAAACACCATTGACTGTATATGAGATAATTATTCTATACATGTGTCATATATAATTTAACTGCTTGATTACCAAATTTTTCATACTTACATCTTTTATTCTTTCCTATTAAGTAAAACCTAAAGCTGCCAAAAACCTCTTGATCAAGTGATTATAAATGAGTTGTGGCATCTTGTAAAACTTGAGTTCGAATCTAAATAACTTCATCTCTATTCCCAATTATTTAATATTTCCCTTGTAAAAAAAAAAAAACCTAAAGCTTTAATATCTCAAGTTGGAGTCATGTTCTGTCTAAATTAGATCTAATTACATTGAATTGTCAGTTTGTTTATTTATTTTTATCTAAGTATTATATATTTTTATATATTATTTAATTGTAATAGTAATTTTTATTTATGAGTTTATATTTGATGTACTTTTAGTGCATAAATCACATATATTGTTAGAACACTTAATTAAGTAGTAAACTTAATAATATTTTTTAAAAGATTTTTTATTTTAAAATTTATGATTTAATGATATATATCATTTTATGATTCACTAATAACTTTATGAGATTTATACATTGATAGTATATCAAATATAAATATTTTACTTATAGATTATATTTTTGTTACAAAATTATTTATATAAATAATCATCATTCTTTTACATAATATCTTGAAATTTTAAGATTATCTTTTACTGTTAAACAAATTCTCATTCATTTTTTTTTTAAAAAAAATTCTCATTCATTTTACACATGCAATTCTTTTTTCTAAAAAGGCCCACTGTGATCAAAGGCGGTGAGGACTCACTAATGTTGTGGGACTTTGGCATGAGCCCCGGTAAAGGGTTTATTATTTAATACAGTAACAGTAAATTTGTAAACGTAGTAAATTTGTAAACTTTACAAGCTAATAAAGATGATGAAACATGTAACCAAAAAAAAAAAGATGATGAAACATATTCTTATTTTATTTATTTTTATTTTTTAATATTTCAAATGGGGTATGTATCATAATTTTAACTTTTTTTGTAGAGTTTAAAAACTCTATTGATAATATATTTGATAATAATTATTTATAATAAGGGTTTGTATATGATACACTAACAATATATTGTCTCTATATACTGTCAATACATCAGAGATTGATACTCCATCAATAAGCAAACTGAAAAATATCATGTCCTTAAAAATGAATACAAATAATTTTTTTCAATTTGCCAATAATAGCTTATTGATAAGGTGTCAATCTCTAGTGTACATTAACAGTGTACAGAGATTATATATAGTCATACATCTTATATAAATTCTTATATTAAATAAAGGCTAAAGAGTCAAAAAAGTCCTCGAATAATAAAAGGTTCCGCAATTAAATCTCTATTTTTTTTGTAATCAATTGAGCCGTTATATTTTCATTTTCACTAAATTGAACCCTTACTTAGATAGAACTGTTAGGTCTAATATTCTTTCTTTTGATCTAAGACCTTCTGATATCCGGAAGCCACTTTGGGCTCCGACTAATCCTAAGTCGAGCAACTGTCGGACCCGATATAAGGGGAGCTCTCCCAATGCTTTTTTTTCCATTCATAAGGCTCGAACCCAAGACCTTACTTAAGGGACACTAAGTTTCTTTCACTCAGCCCAACAAACATTAATTAGGTCTAATATTTTTGAGCCACATGTATTGTACAGATTTAACAGTTTCTGTACATATTTAATAGTTTTCACCCATAAAAGCGTTAACTGAGTGAAAATTGAAATATAAAACTTAATTGATTGCGAAAAAAATTAATAGCTCAATTACGAAAACCATTTTTTTCGAAAATTTTTTATCCTTTAGTCTTAAATAATTTTAAATCCCAAAATTAAAAAAACATAAATATACATGATTTTATATTTTTAATTGCCTCGAACATCGCAGGTCAAAATCTACCAATAACCATAATTACAACAAATTAATAGCATTGTCAAAAATTCATATTCTCTCTGTACAAAAAAAAATGCTTATTCTTCCGCATCTTTATTACTCAATTGTTTATAAATATTCATTGAATTTTTTATGTTAGTGATAGACAACCAATACCAATAATGACGAGACAAAGAAGAGGTAAAACTTTGTCAATGCATGTATCACTATCGTATTATAAATTTAATGTTTTTTCCTTCTTTTCATTTTTACTTCTTTTTATTTCTTTTTTTTTTCTTCTTGTTTTTATTCAAGAAAAACTATAATTTTGATAAGATAATATTTTCTTGAACAAATTTTTTTAAAATTATTTTTTGGAAATAATTAAAAATTTTAAATTATTTTTTAGAAAATAAATTATCAAACATAAAAATTATTATGAAATATATTTTTTTAACCAGTTTTTTCTTATGTTTAAATTTTTATTTTTTCTTTCTTAATTTTTTTCCTTTTTACTGTCAAAAAAAAGAAAGAAAAATATCTACTAACCATAAAATTATTAGAAATTATATATTTTTTAATTTATAAAATTTAAATTATTAAATTTAACTTGTATTTTATCTTTTTCTTTAGTTTTCTATATTTCCTTCTAATTGACAAAAAAAGAAAGAAGATAAAGAAACCATAAAAATAAAGAAAAAATATTTAATAATTGTCTTTTGGAAAAAATTAATGTAATTAAAAAAAATAAATTAATTTCCTAGAAAAACTCAAATTTCTAAAAATAAATATATTTATTTACAACAAAAAATATTTTAAATTTAAATAATATAAAAGAAATAAAAACAAACAAGAAAGGAAAGGAAAGAAAAAAAGTGCAAATATGGTAAAAGAAATTAAATATAATCTTCTAGTCTTAGTCCTTGTATACACCAAATATAAGATAAGATAATAGAATCTAATCTTTATATCCATAATCTTATATTATCTTATCTTATCCTCATCCTATGCACCAAACATGACTGTCAATATATCAGAGATTGATACTCCATCAATAAGCAAACTAAAAAAATATCATGTCCTTAAAAATAAATACAAATAATTTTTTTCAATTTGCCAATAATAGCTTATTGATGAGGTGTCAACCTCTAGTACATTAACTGTGTACATAGATTATATATAGTCAGTACATCATATATAAATTCTTATATTAAATAAAGGCTAAATAGTAAAAAAAGTCCTCGAATAATAAAAGGTTCCGCAATTAAACCTCTATCTTTTTTTTTGTAATAAATTGAGCCGTTATATTTTCAATTTCACTTGATTGAACCCTTACTTAGACAGAAACTGTTAGATCTAATATTTTTGAGTCACATGTGTTGTATAGATTTTACAGTTTTTGTACATATTTAATAGTTTTCATTCATGAAAGGGTTCAACTGAGTGAAAATTGAAATATAAGAACTCAATTAACTACGAAAAAAATTAATGGCTCAATTGCGAAAACCATTTTTTTCGAAAATTTTTTTATCCTTTAGTCTTAAATAATTTTAAATCCCAAAATTAAAAAAAATATAAATATACATGATTTTAAATTTTTAATTGCCTCGAACATTGCAGGTCAAAATCTACCAATAACTATAATTACAACAAATTAATAGCATTGTCAAAAATCCATATTCTCTCCCATCTTTATTACTATATTGTTTATAAATATTCATTGAATTTTTTATGTTAGTGATAGACAACCAATACCAATAATGACGAGACAAAGAAGAGGTAAAACTTTGTCAATGCACGTATCACTATCGTATTATAAATTTAATGTTTTTTCCTTAAAAAAATAATATTGTTTTGCCTCATAAACAATTAAATATGTGCTTGCTTTGCCTTGTTATTGCCTATGTTTATTTAGGCACGTCGATAGGATCTTAAAGATAATCCTTTCTTAATCCTCTTATAATCATATATTAAATTGTATTAGGTGCATTTCATATATTAAAATTAAGATGATAATCAAATTTAACAATGTATCCGACCTCATGATTGTCATGAAATAATATTAATTTGCTTTATGATAAATAATCTTTTTGCAAAGCGATTGATTAGCTAAATGAAATATCAAACTTTGATTTTATTTTTCAGGGATAAATATTTAATTGACTTGAAGATATAATGGAAAAAAAAATATCATGATTGAAAATGCTGACTTGTAGTTTTTCCCATTTTTTTCCTTCACAAAAAAAAAGACATATAACGTAATACCCTGTTTGTTTGTATCAATTGCAACAAATTTGGTGTCTAAAACTATGGGAAAAAAAATTAATTTTATAAATAATGGAGACGATGACTGATGAGGACATAAAGGTGTTTGATAAGGAAAGCTAATATGTAATGATGGCTACCTCTTTGTCCTGACAACACCAAAACCCATCCTCTTTTGGGGACTGTTGTGATTGGATTCTTCTCTAGGGAATTTCCCTCTCTTTTTACTTTATTTTTATCTGGGCAAAGCCAAACAGAACTTTGTACCAGCATTGCTTTCTTTATTTGGTTTTGTCATGAATGAGGCATAGGTCCACTGTCACAAAAATAATTGCATAATTTAACTGTTTCATTGCAGTGTACTTATATGTAGTATATAAAGTTGAAAAACTCCAATAATTTCTGGCCCATATGTGGGGTACATTTGAGTGAGACATCTATATTATGATGCCAACATAGCATATTACTTAAACAAACAAACCCACTGTATATCTCGCTGTCATACAAACAATAATTTGTGCATACACCCTTTCAATTTTATAAAATTATAACGATTATTAATTTGGAAGTGAAGTAAGAAAAGTAAATATGAGACCAAATAATTAAACATAATCCTCGCACGTGTCGTCGTCTTAAGATGAATTAGTGACTTAACCAACACAATTCATGTATAAAATTATTTATTCTTTTTTTTCGAAACTTTTTTCAATAATCAACAAATGTTAGAAAAAGCAAAAGTAGACTTTTTTCTTAGATAATTAGACATTGTTTAAATTTTGAAATCATCGTTTATTATTCTCAACATGAATAAAATTAATTTCAGATCGTAAAATAAAAAAAATACTGGTAGCTAAAAAACCCTTTTTTAATTGTTGAAATGGGAATATTGATAGACTCTTAAATTGATGGTAAGGTTGTCAACAGAATCAGAAAACAGTCTGAGGCAGCGAAGCATGCCTTGCATGGGGATTTAAGTGAGTCCACCTGCAGTTGCAGAACCTTTTTTCTTGGTGTATTGGCAACATCTGAGCAACTAAATGTGGGTCCATTTTATCATTCTTTTCAAATGTTATGCAGAAAAATAAATTTAGCAGACAAGTCACCTATCTTATTTCCATTTAGAATAAAGACAATGCAATTTCTTTTTTTTTTTCCTCAAAATAAGACTGGATGGTTGCCGAAAAAAAAAAGAATGGATAGATTACTCCAACTCTCACATCGGGAATTATACATGTTTGTAGGTAAAATTTTAAATACTGGAATATTTTTCTATACATCATTGATGAAATTTTTAGATTTTACAATTGATTTTGGAATTTTATCATGTATTTTTTATTTTTATGATAATTCACTCAATTTATTCTAAATAATTCTTGATTGGTGGACAAAAAAAAACAAATATCGAGGTCCTGAATCAGTCTACTCAAGGGCGTATTAGTGAAAATGAAAAGGCTGAAATACCCAAGCTAAAGATGCAGAGCAGGGAGCTGTGTGAAACAAGGGCATCCAAACTAAAGCCATCTCTGCATATGGTACCAAAATGCTCATGCTCTTTGGCAATGGCATCACTTTCAATCTGAAAACTGCACTGCAACAATACTATCATTATTCTTTACCTCTTACTTTTTTTTTCTTTTCTTTTTCTTCCTTTTCACTCTTTGATCTTTTTAGTTTCCCGTAATGTTTGAGTGAGAAATGAGTTTTTACCGGCTGTCATTGATTGTTTGGTGGAATTAGAACTGAAGATAGGTGATCACTCTTCATGTTGGCCTCAAGCTTTGTTGCCACAACTTGGGAAATGACCAATAGAATGCCGTCTAGCTTGGCCACATTCTCTTCTTTTGTAACTTTGAAGTTTGAACAATCCCTCTATGATGCTGCCAAGGAAGCATGAGAGAAAAACTCACAACTTCCATCTC
Source organism: Heritiera littoralis (assembly GCA_031772115.1). Lineage (NCBI taxonomy): Eukaryota > Viridiplantae > Streptophyta > Magnoliopsida > Malvales > Malvaceae > Heritiera > Heritiera littoralis. Next base: position 1,844,628 of record JAPDPK010000083.1, on the reverse strand, counting down.
AAATTCTATAAAAAAGTTGAACTGCTAAATTTTTTGGGTGAATTTGGATGGAGATTTTTTCCCTAAATCAAGTTAAAAATTCAAGAATTTAATTAAGCATGGAGCAATACTATTTTGTTTGACAACTTATAGTATAAATGCTAGGCATTTATATTCAGTGAGTACTTTGACAATTGTAAGCCGCGATATTTTAAAAGTGATTGTATGAATCATTTGAGTTAAGTCTCAAAATTTTTTTTGGTGTAAACCACAGATCTCCTCATCCGTTTTAACGGTTTGAGATTAATCCTGTTCGGAGTTTAGTCACAGCTAAGGCTCTTTACCCCTATCCAAAGATGTGTTTACTAGGAGTCGAATCCAAGAGCTCTTCCCACAAACTCAGCCTGCTGAGTTTGTGGGAAGAGCTCTCGGGTTCGACTCCCACTAAACATATCTTTGAAGAGGAGTGAAGAGCCTTAGCTGTGACTAAACTTCGAACATGATTAGTTTCGAACAGTTAAAACTAACAAAAATACCTGTGACTACACAAAAAAAAAAAACTTGAAAATTAACTCAAATGATTCATATTATATTTTCTTTCTTCATATATATAAACCTTGCAAACAAAATAAATGCTTACAAGTTAATAGGATTTTGCGTTTTCCGTAACGATGCCTCCTCTTCAAGAAAACTGTCGAACGGGGCATTGTATTTTGGGTCAGATTTCTGCAACTTAAAACCTAAGCCCTACTCATACAGACAACAATACTTGTCATGATTACGCCATTCGTAACCCAGTTTTGAAGCCATGAAGGAGGTTTTGTAATGCACATTATCACCTTTTGTTCTTTGGACAGTCCCAGTGAAATCAGTCTTTGAAAAGCCATATCAAGTCAAAACCATAGAGCAGAAATCCTTCATTATCTCTTATTTCTGTGCTCTGGGTCAAAGCTTTAAGTATTTGATATCACCTGTTGGCTGTTAATGTTTATTTTCTGTTTGATTCCAGGAGGATAGTCTGGATAAAGTCAAATCATCACATCAATCAGGAAAGATTTAATAATTAAATATACTTTCAATTTTTTTTATAAAATAAATATAAACTCTCAATATTTAATTACATTAAAATCAATTTATAAATTTTTATTTTACTATAAATAAACTTTTAATCTTTTAAAATCATGCAATTAAATCCAAATCTATTAAATGACATTAATTTCTATTAGTGTGTTACATGTGACATGCCATGTGATAATAACTAACTAAATTATCCACGTCAGCTTCCACGTAAGATATCCCAACAACAGTATCATTTAAAACATATGAACTTAATTGCATAATTTTGAAAGATTGAAAATTTATTTATAATAAAATAAAAATTTATAAACTAATTTCACACGATAAAATATTAAGAGTTTAATTCTATTTTATACAAAAGATTTGATAGTACATTTACCTATTAAGCCGTTTGGAAATGTTAACAATGTATGATGACTAGATAACATGTAAGGATTTATAAGTCTGCCTGAAAAAGTAGATGATCAAAATAACAAACAGATTTATTGAAACAGAAATTCTAGTCGAATAACAAAAATGCTAACATACATTAGCTACATTGCCTTTAAAATCCCAAAACATACTGAAGACAAGAAAATTACAGATCTGCCCTTCAGGTTCAGGGGTACACTTTATAGAACAATCAAAGTGAAATAAAATGGGTTTTGGAATTGTGTTGGCATGGCATGTCCCGGCCCCAACACCATAAAACATCTAAAATCGAAAAGTTTTGAGATGTCATTTGGTCATTGTCCTTGTTGCTAAGAACCATGGGCAGTAGTTGAGTTAAAACAAGACAAGGTTTATGATTGCTCCCGATTTACCTCTGGAAATAATTTTCTTTCTAACAGTAATCAAGTGGAACTGATAGTGAAGGATGCAGGAAGTTTAATACATAAAAACAGTGGATAGGCAGGGTAGAAAAATGACCATAATATGAATCGTACCTAGTTTTTAAGGAACATTCATGACTTGGATGGACTGCAACATGTCTGAGACAGCAATTACAAGGTCACCTGATTTGATCATTCCCCTGGCCTTGAGTAAAGAGAAGGTTTTGTTAAGGTTGCATTCCATATCATCAGAGAAGCTCAGTCGGAAGGGTATCAGACCCCATTGTAGGTTCAGACGTCTCCGAACAGAAGTTGTACTGGTAAAAGCAAAGATGGGGCAATCTGGTCGACAACGTGACAGGAGAGATGCCATGTGGCCTGTCTTTGTGTAGACAAAAAGGGCATCCACTGCTAAATTGTTTGCTGCAGATCAAAACCGAGCCCACAATCAAGACCATAATTAAAGAAAAACTACTCAAAATGAAATGCCGGATATCTATCAGCTCCAGCTGCAGTCTGGAGTTCTATAGCCAAAATGAAAAGAGCTTAACTAAAGCTTGGCAAAACTGATCGAAACCTGAAAAACCTGCCCAACTAATTTGACAAGAAAAAGTCGAAAATCCACGCCTAAACAACCCAAAGACTAACACGAATTACATTGATTTAACTTTAAAACTCAAAAAATTTGGACCTAAATGACTCAAACCTGAGTAACCCATAAGACTCAAATTTCTGTCAACCCGAAATGACCCCACCCAACCAATTGCCACCTCTAAGGGTAACCACTCACTTGGTTGACATTTTGTCATCATCTATTCATCTGCAACAAAACTTTTGCTACATCTTTTGGGAAAAAAATAGAAGCAAGGAGAACAAGAGAACATAGAAACCAGCATCATAAGGGGAAAAAAAAAGAGGGAGGGAGGGGGAGGGATGGAGGAAGAGGAGTTCACCGTATGATAACAGTCTCAGGAGAAAAGTTGGACGTAGTTAGACATTTATTATAGTTTATTCAATCCACCAGATTTAATGAGACATTGAGCAAACTATGCAGGTCTACTACAAAGTAACCTGAGATACTTTCAAAAATGAAGCTATCTACCAAAATTCCATGTTGATTGCATTCCAAAATTCAACTTGAACAAGAATTAGCATTTTAAATAAACTCAAAAGCAATAATCTCATATTGAAGTGAACTCATGAAAGTTGCCGCCCAAATCATCCAAATGGCCCAAAACTTAATCACTTGAAGAAAGGAAAAAGAAAAGATAAATGACATGACTTTGCAAAGCTTCTTTCCATGACATACACCCTACCAGCGTATATAAATTTTAGCCTCAAATAATTAAAGGGCGATAATGTGTATACAGAATATATAACAAAGTTTTAAAAGTCTCAAGATGTAAAAGAATCTTTTACTTTGGGCCACAGCCAATTCAATAAAGAGAGAAACTACATAGATACACATTATATGTATAAATATATGCATGCAGATATAAATTTATACATGAATGCTTGTGCAAACACAGATAAATATATTACAGAACCAAAAATTCTTACCCATCTTGGCTGCAGAATTACAAATCTCTTCTGAGATACTGTCTGCAAGTGAAGTTCCTACAGCTGGCAGTTCCATAGCCTCATGGCGTTTTTCCTCCCTCCACCATTTCTCTATTCTTATACTAACGCTTCTCAGAACAGCCAATGCCTTTTCTGGGTACTGTCCCATAGCGGACTCACCAGAGAGCATTAAAGCATCAGCTCTCTGCCTCACTGCTTCAGAAACATCAGCAACTTCAGCTCGGGTAGGCGTAGGGTATTCAATCATTGATTCAAGTAGCTGGGAGGCAACAATCACTGGCTTATTTAGCTGCCTGCATAGCTGGACAATCTTCTGCTGAGCTGATGGAACCTGTTCCAATGGTATCTGAGCACCCAAGTCTCCTCTTGCAACCATTGCTCCATCAGATGCTTGAATAATTTCTTCCAAGTTCTTTAATGAGTCAATACTCTCTATCTTTGCAATGACAGCTATGTCACTGCACAAAATTGAGATGCCATTTTCAGCAAAAATAGATTGATACATCTTACTTGTTTTCAGAACATTATAACCCATGTTAATAAAAGAGTATACAATTTCAGTCTCAGTTTGTATTTTGCAACTGTTGAAAGTGCAACACTTGTATGTCAAAAGTAGAAGCTCAAAAACCCTTAAAAAAAATATCAGAATTGACCACAACCATTCCATACTTCTGAGAGGGCAAGGCCATGTATGACACTTACCTACCACGTGACCTAGCAGCAATATAGCTTTTAAGATGATTAATCACTTCAGCAGATTTGACAAAGGATATTGCAATAAAATCAACACCTACTGCAATCCCAAAGTCAATGTCCAACCAATCCTGAAATGAAAACAAAGCTTGATCAGGCAACCAGGCATTATATTTTTATTTCTAGATTAGTGCTTCACCATTAAAAAATACACCACCATGCAGGCAACAAAAAAGAACAAGAAGGTAATTACATGCATGGAGGCATACAATAAACACATGGGCTAAAAAACTCAAACGTCAAAGTTTTAAACTCATGAGAACCTACAAAATAAATAGCAAAATCAGATCCCCAAATCACCGTGTGGGGTTGAATACCTACCCTATTGCATTTGAAATAGATTTCTATCTGTTATAATTATGATTTTTGTTTATTAAATTTTAGTATATCCTTGGACTTCTTTTTCAACATTATATAAACCAATTCCCCATCATTGTATAGATAAAGAAAATGCCATGCAAGTTGACTTGATTTAAAGAAGCTCAAGACAATTTTTAGCAAGTTAAATAATTTAATACCAGTAATTAGACTGTTGGTCAGACAAATGCATGGTTAATTCAAAGAGACTAAATCATATAATGTCAGCAATGCCTAAAGTCTGATTCCATTGTTACTCTATATTATCTAGATCATTTAATACCAAGTAATAAAATTCATAGAGCAGAAGAGCGAAACAAGTAACAACCTTGGAAGATATGGTAGGAAGCATAGCATTGCGCTCACGAACAAGACTCCCATCCCTCCAAAAAGTCAAATTAGCTCGCGGAAGCAACAACCCGGGATCAGTACACCTACACTTAACATCAGGACCAATCTTCTCAATCACCTCAAACCTCACCATTCCACCATCAACCAAAAGTTCATCCCCAACTTTCACATCTATATACCAACATCAAACAATCTCATTTAAATCACAATAATCTCATTTAAATCACCAATAAAGCAATTTGATTATGAGTAAAAATTCTATCAGGATTGCCTATAAAACTATGTTTTTACACCCTTCAGTTAAAAAAAAAAAAGCCATATCAAAATTTGTTCACTTTTAGTTTTAGAATAAATTAATTCACACCCAATTATCACTCTTTTACCCAATCACTTTTACTCTTTCTTTATCGTTTCTGGTGTAGAAGAAAAAAGTGGGAGTACGTAATCACATTCCAAAGGGCCAAGCCTTGATTCGCTAACCAGCAGGTATTGTTACTCATTGAGTTTCACAGCAACCAACCACAAAACTATTGAGAAAGAAATGAACAAGCCCGACTTCAAAGAACTCGATTTGGTGGATTCACCTGTTTCACCACTGATCACCACTCATCTCTCAATCAACGACAATGGAAATGCAGCCACCACTAAAACATCCAGTTCATCAGCTGGTTCAATTTCCAGCAAATATGGCAACAGCACAGGTACCCATTTGCCGAAAAGTAACAGCTTAAACAACAACAATTCAGGGGTGCTGTCGGAGACAAGTCCATCTATACCTAGATCCATCCCAACAAACCAGGCCAGGTTAGAGGAGATCCATGTCTGCTGGACCTCCGTTGATCTGCTGTGGTTCAAGCTTCAGTGGAGCAGCCTCATCTTCATTGCCATCAGTTATTCCAATCCAACAGTGACAAATATTTTATGGTAATATTTGCTGGAAAATCCTAAAACCATGGTGTCTTGTACCTCTAACAAGACATGCTTAGTGCTGGCAAAGGAAACTATGGACATGGCAGCATAATGCACAATGGTGCTGCTAAATTGGGAGTACCAGTGATCCTGAGGAAATGAATAGAGCTGATAATGACAAGTATAAATGAGGGAATTCTGTGGAGGCATTGGCATTGTATGACAAGGTTTATATCCATTTCACTGGAAAATGCCGCAGCGCAGCGGCGTTGATGGCCGGGGGAAGGTTGCGAAACTCAGTTTCATGGTACCAAATGGTTAGCAAATGGATAGAATAGATAAAGAGAGACAAAAAGTGATTGAGTGAAAGAGAGATTACTGAATGTGGATTATAATTTATTTTAAAAGCGAACAAAATCTGATAGAATTTTTACTCTTTGCATATGATTACTTTTTCTTAAAAAATTAAGATTACAAACCTTCAGCAAAACCGTCATAATTCACATTAATTGTTCTCTCTGGCCGAGGGGAACCGAAAGCTCTAACACTAAATGTCCAGATTTCTCCATCCTACATTCAAAAATAAATAAATCATAATTAATGAAATAAAAAGATTTTGATTTTTTTTCAAAGAAATCTCTTATTTTTATTTTACCTCAGCTTTGGCAGAGGCAGCGCCACCGAGATCTCCCATGTGAATCTCGCTACCTTCAGTATCCATCATAATAGCGACGGCGAAGCCTTTCTCCTCGTTGAGTCTCCTTACTCGCTCGATCACCGTTTGATGCCACTCGCGTGTGCCGTGGCACATGTTGATTCGAGCCACGTTCATGCCTCCGACAGCCAACGCTTCCAGCTGCTCGAACCCGCACGTGACTGGACCGATCGTGCAGATAAGCTTCGTCCGCCTCGTGCTCCGGAATCCGTTCTCCTTCAGCTCCGCCTCCGTCACGGCGTCAACCTCGATCGCCGCCGCCGCTCCCGAATCCAGAGGCGCTGGAGACGAAACCGCCCCCACATTGTCCGCCGATAAAACCCCAGCAACTCCGCTCTGGCCATTTGCGGAAGCCAGGACTTGCGATGACGTGGCATCGAGATCTGAAGATAACGATTTCGTTATCTTGATAGACTGCTTCTTGCTCGGGAGGTTAATTAACGGAAGCCGGGGATGGGACGATGCCGGAAGTTTCGGGAGAGTGTGGTAAGCAGAACGGGAGGCAGCGAAGAATTGAAGGGACTGCGACATTCTGAAAGAAAACAGTTGACGGTGGCGGAAAATGACCGGAGCAAGTAAATCGGGAGTTTTCTCTTTCTTTTATTTTTCGAATTGTAAGGGGAATTTGAGGAGGAGGGAGGCGGATAAGCCGAAGTGAAGAACCGTGTTTGGAACTTGGGAAATGTCGCCAAGTGAGCACACAGTGACATATATATATTTTCTGCTGTTTGACAAAACAGAGCTTCAAGGTCGGTTAAAGGGCAAAAAAATCGAGCAAGTGTAATTGTGTAAGTGTTTGCAACTTGGAAGTGGAACTTGGGGCTTGGGATGGGATCGTTTGGTAGGAGAAGATCGGGTGCAATCTATTTGATTTCGTGGCTACTTTTGGTTGGTTGAAATTATGGCGTGTTTGGTTGCCCTGAAAATTGATTCTTTTCCGCCCATAATTCCGGCGGCCCCACAGTATCCCGATTTTGGTTCACATTTTTTGACAGAATAAAATTTCCTCGGAATTGCTCCATTCCCTGCGGTGGCTGAATGGCAAATCTGAGAAGCGAGCGTATAATGGGCTTTTTGAGTAGGGTGAAATAGATTAATGGTAAATTTTTTTTTTAAACGTGTCCTTCAGATTTATCAAATATACAAGTCAAAATTAGGTTGATTCTCTTCACTTCTCTTTCCGTTTGTTTCTTTCTTCGTCAATCTCTCTTAGCACACTTGAAATCTGGACATTTGCACCGAATCGAAGCAAGTTTTCTCTCTGCTCATCCCATAAAAGCTCAAAAACTGTAACAACTTCTGACACATAAGCTTTTTTTTTTTTGGTTACAACATGAGCATATTTTTTACAATAATACATGTAATAAAAAAACGTAAGAAAAATGACAAGAAAAAAAATAAAAATTTTGATAAATTAGATAAATAAAGGTATTTTGGATATTTTATTAAGATTAAAAAAATAAGAAAATGAGTAAAAAAAATATAAAGAAATTTTATAAATTAAGATATGAGGGTATTTTGACATTTTATATTTATTCCTTCCTAATTTCTTGTTGTTATTCTTGTTAACCAAACAAAAAATAAACTCAAAATAATTATTTTATTCCACCAACCAAACAACAGAATATATGTTTCATTCATATTCCTCTTTTTTTCTATTCCCACAGAATAGCTTTTCTATTTCCTCTCTATTCCATTCCACGAACCAAACGCCACTTTAGGAGATGTTACTAGATCAGAGGAGGCTTTGGCGTTGTAATTTTGAGAACATGGACGTTTGGAGGATTACGATGAGCTTGAACCATGGAGTTGAGTACTAAAGGAATGGTTTAGAGTTGTAAATAAATCAAGATGTTCGTATACTCGATTTTGATAGGATATTATTTGAGTTTGATTTATTTATTTTGAATCAACTTTGAATTTGAATTATTTTATTAATAAATTGAAACATTCGAGTGATGAGTTTAGTCGAGTTTAAATATTTTAAATTTTTAATATTCAATTCGAATGATTTGTGAACTTAATCGAATTTTTTAATATATATTTTTTATATTTTATTATTAATTTGTCATTTCACTATCTTAATATATGATTGAAAAATGATAAATTGAGCATATAAAGTCAAATTCAAGCCTATCGAATTGAGGTTGAACAACTTGAGTATTTTGTTGAATTAAACTTTAAATTGCAAAAACTAAACTCAATCAATCTTGAGTTATGTTTTATGTCTTAAGTTTTCGAGTTAAGTCGAGTTTTAGCTTAGTAATAAATTGTTTCGATTGGCTTGATTACTCTCCTTAAATGAACTATTGGTTTAGTTTGGGCCTTGGCAACGTTAAGAGATTAGAACATCAAACTCAAAAGCTTATTGGATTCCTTAGCTCACTAAAGATATTTAGGCTTTAGGAAAAAAATATAAATTATTATTTTATACAAATTAATAAATTTTGACTTAATACTTAAATACACCTTCAATATTTTGTACAAAACGGATTAAACGCTGAATATTTTATAATGTATTAATACCCTTTTAGAAAGTATCAATACCCTCAAACTCAGTAGCTCATGATTTGTTTTAGGGTTGATACCTTAAGGTAGGTATTGGTACCTATAAACATTTAATTTTATTCGAACAATTTAAAAAAATCAAAATAAAAAATAAAAAAAATAAAAAAGTGAGTTAATTTTTTGGCTGAACCCTAAATTTCCATGCAAATATCAAGCAAAATCCATGCAAACCCTAAAATAAAAATTCCAAATTTTAAAACCTCATGTGAAGCACATGCAAAATTTACACATTCAAGGGTTGACCAAAGTTGATTTACCAAAAATAAAATAAATTTGTTGCTTAAAAAGGGAGAGAATAATGAGGAAACAAATTTTTAAAAAATGAATGAAAGGAAATAAATAAAAAAGATAAAATTTGTCAAATAAATAAACCTACGTCGCTCTCCATTGCTACCATACAATCCCTTTACATCGCCTTCATTGCATTGCCACTGTCCCTGTTTGGTCTTGCCCCTGTTTGTAGCCCTTGCATGCCGCTTCTATTTGCAAGATAGAACAAAGAGCTGTAAGGAGAAGCAGAAAACATCGGCTGTTGGCTTGGAAAAGTTCTAGCTATATTGAAAACAGGAGCTGTCCTCTCTGTCTTGATCACAACAGTGCTGCCATGATTTTGGGTGAGGCACTCATCAGCATAATCTCTTAGTTTAGAGAACTTCATACTGAAGGTATCTTGCATGCCGGCCAATATCATCAACTTTGCCCTTTTAACTTTGTCAAGAGATGCAAACGCCTTCAGCTTGGACTCAATATGAGCTCGTTAGTCACTTTGCTTTAAGTACGATTCTTTGTGGATCTTCTCTTCAAATTTTTTAGCCAACCATTTTGCACTAAGTAATTGTAACTTGTACTTACAATTACGTTTGTGCACAGTGCATAATGTCTTCACTTGAAAGCATTTCAACTCCTTATCATAGCAAGTAGTGCACTGAAAAGGGCATGTATTAGCACACACACACTTACTTTCCTAGGGTCATTCTTCATGAACCAACCATCCCTCTTGGTGTACATAGCATAATCCACCATAGCATTTTTAAATTGAGTCCCATCATCAAACAACAAACCTAACTCAAGATCAGGGATAAGGGACCTCAGGTCATTAGATGGAAAATTACTCTCCCTCCTCACTGTTTCAACCTCCTCACCATTTTCATCATTCTTGGATTCATAGCTAGGAGGCTCAATAGAATCAGCACATTCTTTCGAAGACCCACCACTGCTATGATCACTTTTAGCTGTAGAAGGTGGAAGTGGCCTCCTTCTAATCTTTCCACCCTTACCCTTTTCAGCTACCCTTTCAATAGTAGGGGCCACCTCATCTGTTTGTTACTCAGTACTCGACCTTGCTTCATTATCATTTTCTTCTCTTCTTTGGTTCTCCTTACTACACCATTGCCTAATATTCTCCCTTGCCTCTCTAACCTCATCATCATCATCATCTGATAAAAAAGTTGCATCATACCACATGTCACTATCACCATCAGCATAATCTCAATCATCATCTTCAACTGCTGCCTTTGCCCCTGCGCCATTGCTGGGCTCACCAGTCCTTGCCTCTGCCCCACTTACCTTTGCCTTTGCCCTACTTAGTTTAGGTCCTTTTAATAAATGTGTCTCAACTACCACAAGTTTACCCACCCCATGATCCATATAGATATCACACCTACCCCAATGAATACATATAGCAATTAAATCAATTGCTGAAGTATCATCGCATAACAACCTTAAGCCATTCAAATCTTCATCAAGGGCCTTAAATAAAATCCTACCTGCATTAGCATAATTTCCAGTCTTAATCAATTTGACTAAGTGAGGATATCTAATTAAATCAGGATAATACTCCACCTCATCTACCTTATAGTTGATGTACTTCAATTCAGGGTCATGCACAAAAATCTCTCCATGGTGGATTCTTAAGGTCACAATCTTCCACATGTTGCTAAACAAATAAATAAACATCAATATATATAAAATATAAACACAATTATATAAATTAAATATTTTTCAAGTAAAAGTGCATCCCAAGTGGGCTACAATATGGATTACACTAGATAGAATAAATTAGTACAAAAAATGCATGTGGACCAATCAATATGCTGAAAACAGTAATGGAATCTAACAGTAATATGGGACCATATAGGACCAATACTTGTAATCTGAAAAGAATTCAGGAATCTAGCTGCATATGGGACCAGTTACACAACAACCAACAACAAAAAACAAATTAATTAGTTACACAATATACAAGTCGACTTTTACCTTGTTCAGGTCTACAGCAAACCTCTGTCTTGTTGTTTTCTTTAAAAACCCTTACTTTAAACCAGCCCTTTCTTCACAAACCAAAAATCCTTTCTTCACATACCCTAAATCAACCGAATTCTAAATCCCTCCCTTCACACACCCTAATTTCAAAAATCTCAAGCTTCAAAAACCCTCTTTTGCAATTTTTTAATTGCAAAAAACCCCAAATCGAGAGAAACCTTGGTTCATAACCCTCAATTGAACCCAAGAAACCTTAAATCCCTTTCCCTTTTTCCTGTTGATAACCCTAATCAAACTCGAATCTGTCCCTTCCTCCTGTTCGAACCCTTTCGATAACCCTAAATCAAACCCAAGAAAGCCTAGATTGAACCCAGGCAAGTCCACCCATTCTCTTCATCGTGTCACAGATCAAGAACAGTTCGAAAAAAAGAGACCCAACAATCAAAAATCGACAATCGAAAAACCCTGATTTCTCCTAGTAGAAACCTTAGATTCTGATAGGAAATCAAATCCCTATCAGAAATTGAAACCCCTAAACCAAATTCTTCGAAACCCTTAACAGATTTCTTCGAAACCCCTAGCAAATTTCTTCGAAATGTCCCTCATGTTCGAACCCTTTCAATAACCCTAAATCAAACCTAGGAAAGCCTAAACCGAACCCAGGCAAGCCTACCCATTCTCTTCTTCATGTCACTGATCAAGAACAATTCGAAAAAAGAGACTCGACAATTGGAAATCCTCAATAAAAAATTGACAATCAAAAAACCCTAGATTTCTCCTAGTAAAAACCTTAGATTCTGATAGGAAATCAAATCCCTAATAGAAATCAAAACCCCTTAACCAAATTATTCGAAACCCTAGCAAATTTCTTCGAACCCCTAATTCTTCGAAACCTCTAACAGAAATCGCATCCAAATTCTTTTTTTTAACAAAAATGATTTTTCCTAAAATAAAAAAGAAACCTTAATTCACGTGGGTGTTTACGTTAATTCTTAGGTGGGTTTGTTTTTTTTTTCTCTAAGTTGTATTTTACATGTGGCAATATAATGCCACGTCATTAGTCCACGTGGCATTATAATCCACGTCAGTGCCCAGGTGGTGCCACCTAGGCAAGGATAATGGACATTGTTGGTTTTTAATGGCTATATCTTTAATTCTGTTATTTTATAACGTTTAGGTTTAACAAGCTGAAAATAAAACTTAATATCCTTATTTTCATGCAATTATACATTAAGGGCATATTTTAATAAACGTTGGGGATGTATTTGGATATTAAGTCAAAAATATTACAATTATGAAACAATTATCAAAAAAATAATTGCTATCCAAAATTTCATTTTCAATGTTTGATACATTGTTTGTATATGATGCATTGACAGTGTATAATTTCTATGCACTGTCAATGCATCAAAGGCTGACACTTCATCAATTAGCAAATTAAAAAATATACGAAGCCCTTAAAAGTAAATATAAATATATTTTTTTAATTTGTTCATAAGGATTTATTGATAAAGTGTCAACTTTTGGTGCATTGACAGTGTATAAAAACTATAAACTGTCAGTGCATCATGTATAATTCTTTGTTTTTATTATACAACCTTCAATGATTATAAATATAGAGTACAGAATCATATACCTATAGGCCGTAGCCAATTCCTTTTCTAACCAAAGCAAAGATCTTGAAGAACCCTTTAAAGTTAAAACAACAATTCTTTCTCTAAAATCCTTATAGTAAAACGATCGAAGATTGAAACAATCATCAGCAGGGGCGTAGCCAGAAACAAAATTCAGTAGGGTCACATATATGTGCTAATTCATATTATATAAATATTTCTATATTGTATTAAAAATAGTTTTTTGACTCCACATACGGGGTTAGGACGGGACACATATCTTTTAAAAATATTAAAAATAAAATACTACACGTGTCATCATCCTAACTTCACTTGTGGAGTCAAAAAAACTTTACTGACAATATATATAATAATTATTCAATTATTATATGAAGTAATTATTTTTAAATATATAAATTAAGTTGAAAATTGCTTGATTAGTGATTTTATTATTTATATTTTAATTTGCAAAAGATATCCTTAGACATATAGAATTTTTTTTAATAAAAAAGAAATAAAAATTAACATTATATTTATATATAATAAAATGTATGATTTTACTTTTATATACAACATTTATACATAAATATATCTTTATGAGAAATTATATATATCACATTTTATTTTTTAATACTTATTAACATATGATTATATTTAGAGAAATTACCGAATATACTATTAATAGAGTTTTTAAACTTCATAAACGTAGTTAATAAGATGATACATATCCCTTAAGGAATAGTAAAAAAATAAAAAAAACTAATTAGAAAATAATGTAGGATGCATGACAGTTTTTTAATCATTATTGTGAAATTAAAAATTTTCATTGTCAATGTTTCAAAACTAACCTTTATAATTTTACCAAAATATAAAGATTTTTTAAAATTTTCTTTGCAACCTAAATATTAATATTATCATTATAAAAATAAATAAAAATTTTATTTTTGATCATTTACTTTATATTTTTATGAAATTTATTGGCTTCAATATAAAAAATAAAATTTTAATATTTTCTACATGTATAAATATAACTTGACTAAAATTCAATGGGGTCAATTGACCCCACATTTTGTACGTGGCTATGCCACTGATCATCAAAAATTGCAAATCACTTCAAATAAAGCTTGATGATTTAAAATACAACTAAAACTAGGTTTCTTAAATAAAAACAGAGGGCCATGGATATAAATATAACTATTGAAAATCAACAGGCAATCAAAAAAGTTGAAGAATGTCTCAACTCTCAAACAAAGCAACCTTATATTGTGTGTGTCAAAGTTTCTTGATAACGATTTACAGATCTGAAAAAACTAAGTACCATTCAATTCATTGTAGAATAGAATTTCTTTTCTTTTCTGTTTTTTGAGAAAAAGAGAATTTCTAATTATACTACAATTTTCATCTCTACGCTACACTTTTAAATATGCTACAACCAACTTCTGCATCTCAAAAAAATTCCCAATTTCATCAATTTGCACTTCAAAAAAAATACAAAACTTGACTACCATGTCCTCGTGCAAGTAACGAATTTTACCGTCATCGTCGTAATTTGTTAGCTTTAAATTGCCATATATATTTTGAAATGACAAAAACTTAAGTAAGCTTTAATGTTTTAATTCATATTATAAATTTGTCTTATCACACATGATTTTCTCAATCCATTTTCAAGTGATCATATCAAACATTAAGACCATGATTTAATTACATATTCTTATTGGTCTTAATACCTTATAAAATGTCTTGAATATTTTCGAAAATTACTTGATGAATTTTTGGACCATGTTTTCATTAGAAAAAGTCAAGAAAAACTCTCACAAAAATGTCAAAATGCTTTGGGTTGGATTAGGATCAAAGATCACATCATTTCTAACCCAAAAGTGCAGGAAATAGGCTTTCTGGAGGCATGGGATCGATCCCATTTTGGCAGTAAGCACCCCAACGCAAGAAAAGGTCCCTCAGCCCAGAATAATCGAATCTGGAATGAAGGGATCGATCCCCTATGGGAAGGGATCGATCCCTTTGCCCGAAAATAGCCTATAACGGCTAGTTTTTGTGAGACAACGGTCATATTCAAGTTTTGGCTCCACCCAACGGCTAGAATACATCCAAGGGACTATAAATAGAGGCTTAGAAGCTAAAGAAAGGAAGAGGAACTGCTCAGAAATTCTATTCATCATCTTTTTCATTTTCCTCAAGCCTTAACAACAAATCAAGAGCTACAAAGTCTTCATCTTCCATCATTCTCATATTCTTTGTATAGAGTAGCACAAATCTTGTATAGGCTTTTTCCTTGTGCTTAAACATTGTAATCACTGCCTATTTAGAGGCCCTTCTTTGATTACTCAATTTGTAAACACACTCATTCCTTGTAAAATGGGAGGTTTCTTTTTGGCCTAAGAAAAAGATGGAGGTTACTCTTTAGCCTAAGAAAAAGAGGGAGGCTTCTCTTGAGCCTAGAAAAAGAGAGAGGTTTCTCTTTAGCCTAGAAAAAGAGAGAGTGTAACACAAATTCAAGGATAGTGAATTTGGGGAAAATCATTGGGAGCGTCTCAAGGTAGAGGACGTAGGCAAGTTGCCAAACCTCTATAAATCAGTTGTGTAAATCTCTCTTTCCTTACTCTCTTTACGTGCAATTATATTGTGCTTATTGAATTGAATTTATATTGCATGCTTGAGTAGCCTAGAGAACTTAGAAAATATCAATCTAAGCTAGAGAACTTAGAGGAATCGAAAAACGAACCTAAGGTTAGTAAAAACCGATTCACTCCCCTCTCGGTATAGCCTATAAGAGCCAACAATTGGTATCAGAGCTTGGGCTCGAGATTGATTTAGACTAACCTCTATCGAGCAAAACGATCTTAAATGGCTCACTTGTATGTAGGCAAACCCTTAGGAGTAGAAGGACAATCATTAGTTAGACCTCCACTCTTCAATGGTGAGAATTATTCATATTGAAAAACTAGAATGATGTTATTTGTACAATCAAATGATTATGAAGTGTGGAGAATTATAGTAAATGGTCCTAGAATTCTCATGAAGAAAGTAGATGGAAAAGATATCCCCAAGAGTGAGGATGAGTGGGACACAAATGACATGAGATTGGCACAAATGAATGCCAAGGCTATGCACACCCTCTTTTGTGCTTTAGGCCCCAATGAGTATAATAGAGTCTCTTTATGTGAGAATGCTAAACAAATATGGGATAAACTAGCCATCACACATGAAGGGACAAATCAAGTTAGAGAGACCAAAGTAGGAATGCTCACACATGATTATGAGCTATTTAGGATGAAAGAAAATGAGTCTATTAGCGAAATGTTCACTAGGTTTAATGATATAATTAATGGAATTAATGCTCTAGGCAAGGCTTATTCCAATATTGAAATGGTAAAGAAAATTTTGAATAGCTTGCCTAAGTCATGGGGGGCAAAGGTAACCACAATAGAAGAGTCTAAGGATCCAAATACCTTGTGTCTAGATGAGCTTATGGGCTCCCTACTTACATATGAAATGAAAAGAAATGAAGTACCTTCAAAGAAAGTAGGGGTAGCACTTAAGTCTTCCACTCATGAGGTCCTTGAAGATGATAGTGATGAGAGTGGAAATGAGGAAGAGAAGGAAATGGCAATGTTTGCCAAAAGATTTAATAGGTTCATGAGAATGAAAGAAAAAGAAAATAATAGGAGACATCAAAGAGGGGAGTCAAGTAGAAGAGAAAAGGACTCTTTAGTGTGTTATGAGTGTAATGAACCGAGTCATACTAAGTTAGATTGCCCCTTACTTAGGAAAGAAAAGGATAGGAAACCTAGGAAGAAAGCAGTTGTGGCAGCATGGAGCGATAGTGATAGCTTCGATGAGGAAAACATAGATAATGAGGTAGCCTACTCATGCTTTATGGCTATTAATGACGACGAGGCTAGCTCTAGTTCTAGTGAAAATAATGATTTTACATTTGATGAGTTACAAAATGCTTTTAATGAATTAGCAAATGAATTTCAATGCATGAATTCTAAATATAAGAAAATCATTGCTAATTTGAAAATAAAAAAGGAAACCTTGACCAATGTTAAGCTAGAATTGGAGAAGAAACTATAAGAGGCCAACTTAGAAATAAATGAGTTAAATAAAAAGAATACAAATTTGCATAACTCATTCTCTAGGTTTTATATGGGTCAACAAAAGCTAGATCATATGTTAGAGACCCAACGAGCTTTCTTTGATAAAGATGGGTTAGGTTATAATGCAATACAAAAAGAAACTCATCTAAAGAATTTCCTTGTGAGCAAAAATTCTATGCATGATACATCTCTTATATGCTCACTTTGCAATAGGATTGACCACACCTCACAAGCATGCACATATAGAAAAACCACATTTAGAGGAAGAGTAGTTAGAAAAATATGGGTGCCAAAGCATGCTGTTAATAATGATGAATTGTGCTTGAAATGGATCCCAAAAGGATAAAAAATTGTTTGCACTAACTCCCATGAACCCAAGAAAATTTGGATACCAAAACATGCATGAATGTGTTTGTTGTAGGTTAGAGCATGGAGTTACAAAGAAACAATGAAGTTTAAATGCTCAACACATCCTCATGGAGTTTGCTTGTGCCAATGAGAAAGAGAAAAGGTTGGGAATCCATCCTTAGCAAGGTGACAACAATTTCTCAAGGAATGGCTAAAGGTGGACTCAACAATTCAAGGCAAAGCATACTCAAGCAAAAGAGTTTTGTAAGCTTAATTCTTTACTCCTTAAAACTTTTATTTGATTATTTGTGCTTTGATGATAAATGTGGTAAATAATCTTTGTGAGTTGAATGATTGAACAAAAGGTATGATAAATGATTTTTGAGTGCTTGATGAATAGTCCTTAAGGGATTGAATGAAAAATATGTTTAAATGATTTTTGAAATGATTTTTGGAATTTGAGCATGTTTTCTATGTGTTGATAATGTATTTACTTGCCTCAAATTACCAAATGTGTCATTTATGCAAAATGCCATGTCATGAACAGTAATGAAGAACTTGTATATTGGAAATCATGGCATAATGTTCACAAGTATGATGATTTGATGTTATATGTGCTTAAAATCTATGTGAACAAGTTTGTTTTGGCATATATGTGGTTTCTAAAGCTTTGGTTTTGTCAAAATGTGCTTAACTCTCAAAATGATATCCTTTGAGGCCAAAAATGCATTTTATTGTGAAAATTCTTCCAAAATTGCAAAATCTTTTGTAAAATGGTTTTTGATTCATATTTTTCATTCATACAAGTCCAAAATCATGTTTTACAAATGTTTAAACCTTTACTTGGACTTAAAATACTCAAAAACAAAGTTTTGGCACCTCAAAGGTTGGATTTTCTGTCAAAAATCTGCAGATACAGGATGAGGGATCGATCCCTCAGCAAGCAGGATCGATCCCCCTTGAACAGAATGCAGGAAATCTACATTCTGGAGTTAAGGGATCGATCCCCCAACTAAAGGGATCGATCCCCCCAGGCCAAAAGAGCTTTTCTGCACTTTTTCAACCGAATTTGAGAAGGATTTTTCACTTTCTTGATATCTTCTTTCTTCTCAACTTAAAATCCAATATTTTAACTTCTTTTTGATGATCTTTAAACTATGAAAATTCATTTTTCGTTGATATCATGCCTCAACTTCATCAATTAATATCATTTCCAACAAATGGCATTACTTTCAACCGTCAATATCATTTTTCATTGAGTTCACAAGTGCAAAATCAAGTTTCTCATTAAAAATAGTCTTGAATTGCATAAATCTTGAAATAATCTTGAAATATATTTTCAATGAATGCTTAAACATAATTTTGAGATTTATTTCAATGATTTATGGATATATTTGAGAATTTGATGAACTTGTGCATAATGAATATTCTTCATTCTTTTTGTTCATCTTAGTCAAGCATGCTTGTAGGATTATGTCTCTTAGCTTGACTTATCTATTCCATACTAGGTTTTATGATAATTATACATCTAGTGGATTGATTTCAAATATAAATTCAACAATTGGTATAAAGTCATAATTGGTAATTGGCCTATAATTTGTGATGATAAAAGGAACCTAAATGTTCAAATGCATGAAACTTTATCATCCAAGTACTTAAATTTTTCTCATGGCCAAATTATTAAAGAACTTGGACTTTAATGACAACACCAACATTCAAAGATAAATGCAAACTTGACCAAATGTACCTTGATTAATATCCATGCATTTATTGTTTGAATCTTTCCTTGCTCATAATTGGTTAAGGACTTGAATTTGAAAATGAGCATAGGATTTTTGTGCTTGAAACCATAGAAGAAAATGTGTCTGCTTGAATACTTTGATTTTATGAATTTTCCATATAGTATAACTTTGTGAATATGAATATGGATTAATACTTTATGATAGTACGCTTATGTTTAATTAATCCATACGCATATTTGATGATGTGTGATTGTGTTCTTGCATAATTAGAATGATTATTTTCTTGACATGAACACACTACACATAGATATTGGATTCATGCAAAATGCCTAAGTCAACCATTAGTAACAATTGGTATTTAGATTGAAATAACAATTAGTATCATTGGCAACCATATTTTCAATAATTGGTAAGCCAAATCTAAATTGCCAATTGGTATGAGCTTTAAATTGACAATTCTTCTCATGCTCTTTAGTTTGAAATGACAAATAGAGAAGAATTCTCTTAGGATATTTTTGTATGAAACTTTTGTGTGCTAGAATTTGAAGTTAATTGCTATATGTTTTGATTCTATGCACACTCTTGCTTGTACATGATCTATGAGCTCATGGATATGATATGTCATCTAATTTTAGCTCATAATCATGATGTCTTGCCATGCACCTTAGTTGGACTTAAGAGAACAATTGATGTACTTAGGTGCTTAATAGGATTGAAATGAGCAAGTCATAGACCTTAGTAGATATTTATACACAACTTGCTTCATTAATTACCAATTGTGAACTTCTTGCAAAATTATTTATAAACAATTGGTATAGGATCATAAGTCATGTTCTTTGCATGAATATTTCATACTCTTTATGAACAATTGACTTATTTATTTGTGCTATGAGTCCCATGTACTAATATGTTTCTTGTTGGATGGAGCATATTCTTTTATCTCTTTTCACATAGCCATGATTTTAGGGGGAGCATATTTTTTATTATTTTTTCTTTCTTTTTGTTATGACAAAAAGGGGGAGAGATAGATATTAAAGGGGAGAGATAATGAGAGAAATAGTTTGAAAATTCATTTTCAAAACCCATGCTTATATTAAGGAGGAGCTTTATAAAATCCTACTTTATTTGAGGGGGAGTATTTTATCAAAGAATTTTCAAAGCAAATTTACATTAAGTTTTGTCATATCAAAAAGGGGGAGATTGTTAGCTTTAAATTGCCATATATATTTTGAAATGACAAAAACTTAAGTAAGCTTTAATGTTTTAATTCATATTGTAAATTTGCCTTATCATACATGATTTTCTCAATCCATTTTCAAATGATCATATCAAACATTAAGACCATGATTTAATTACATATTCTTATTGGTCTTAATACCTTATAAAATGTTTTGAATATTTTAGAAAATTACTTGATGAATTTTTGGACCATGTTTTCATTAGAGAAAGTCAAGAAAAACTCCCACAAAAATGTCAAAATGCTTTGGGTTGGATTAGGATCAAATATCACATCATTTCTAACCCAAAAGTGCAGGAAATAGGCTTTCTGGAGGCATGGGATCGATCCCCTTTTGGCAGTAAGCACCCCAACGCAAGAAAAGGTCCTCAGCCAGAATAATCGAATCTGGAATGAAGGGATCGATCCCTATGGGAAGGGATCGATCCCTTTGCCCGAAAATAGCCTATAACGGCTAGTTTTTGTGAGACAACGGTCATATTCAAGTTTTGGCTCCACCCAACGGCTAGAATACATCCAAGGGACTATAAATAGAGGCTTAGAAGCTAAAGAAAGGAAGAGGAACTGCTCAGAAATTCTATTCATCATCTTCTTCATTTTCCTCAAGCCTCAACAACAAATCAAGAGCTACAAAGTCTTCATCTTCCATCATTCTCATATTCTTTGTATAGAGTAGCACAAATTTTGTATAGGCTTTTTCCTTGTGCTTAAACATTGTAATCACTGCCTATCTAGAGGCCCTTCTTTGATTACTCAATTTGTAAACACACTCATTCCTTGTAAAATGGGAGGTTTCTCTTTAGCCTAAGAAAAAGAGGGAGGTTACTCTTTAGCCTAAGAAAAAGAGGGAGGTTTCTCTTGAGCCTAGAAAAAGAGAGAGGTTTCTCTTTAGCCTAGAAAAAGAGGGAGTGTAACATAAATTCAAGGATAGTGAATTTGGGAAAAATCATTGGGAGCGTCTCAAGGTAGAGGACGTAGGCAAGTTGCCGAACCTCTTTAAATCACTTGTGTAAATCTCTCTTTCCCTACTCTCTTTACGTGCAATTATATTGTGCTTATTGAATTGAATTTATATTGCATGCTTGAGTAGCATAGAGAACTTAGAAAATATCAATCTAAGCTAGAGAACTTAGAGGAATCGAAAAACGAACCTAAGGTTAGTAAAAACCGATTCACCCCCCTCTCGGTATAGCCTATAAGAGCCAACATAATTATATCCAAATACATATCACTATTATTACTCAATCTCATCGCTACAATAACTAATCTCATCGCCACCGCTGTTTTCAATCTTACCAAAATCAATCTCACCGTCAATCTAAACTAACATTTGATCTTGAAGTTTTTTTTATTGTTCCAATTGATTGCTAGGTTTTACTGTTTCAATGTGTTAGATATGAGACCGATTAAGAAGACTGTTGACCATCTTCTAAGAAGAAGAAACAGGGAATAATTTAGATTGGACTTCAAAACAAAGCCCAATTTGGACCCATTATAGCCTCGTAAGGCTAGCATGTGATGTGATCCTCATATAGTGTATAATAGCCGTGTTTCAACCAAGTGTTTCTGTTGCAAAGGCATTCTGTGCTAAAAATTAAACAAGAGAAACGTTAAAACGTTCTTAAGCACCAATTAAAAAATGATAATATTTATAGAAAAATTTATAATTACTGTATGGATTTTTCATTTAATGTATAAAAGATTTCTTAATGTGTAAAGAGGTCTGTGAGTGATCAGTGTAAAAATCTTTATAATTATTTTATATAATATATAAAACGATTTTTGGGATTAATTTGACGTTTATTTTGAATTTAGTGAGAAGAATGTATTATATGAAAATTTTAAAATAAAATTTTAATTTAATAGCCTTAATATTAAAATAAATAAATAAAAATAATTATTTTTAAGCATTAATCTAGTCAACAAGGCGAAGAAGTTTCCTTTTTTGTCAACCAAATATTATTGTAAATATTAAATCTTTAATACACAACGTGGATGTGGAAAGTACACTCTTAAAATCTCTCAAAAAAGAGATTAACTTGAAGCGGGAAAGGGAAATTTTATAATAAGATCATAAATTTTGATCTTATTATAAGTTCAACGTAAAAAATATATGATTAAACGTAAATTTAAAGTCATTAGGCGTAAAAAATGTTAGACGTATTATAAATACTTGATAATTAACTTAAAATTAATGTAAACAACACATGATTTAGCATAAATCTAAAGTTATTAGGTGTAAAATATGTTAGAAGTATGTAAACACATGATAACTATAACATAAATATACATTATAGTAAAATTATCATGTGTTTAAATCTATTGACACTAATATTTATATTAATAATTATATTTTTACGATACGTCTAACTTTTTTATGCCTAATGACTTTAAATTTACGCTTAATCGTATAATTTTTACGTTGATCTTATAATAAAATCAAAATTTGTGACATTACTATAAAAATTCTCACTTAAAACACCTCTAAGTATATTGGAAATTCTTATAAAAATAAAAATAATTAAATCCAAGCTGCCACGTGTCAATAAATCCGTGAAATTTACTTTTTCATAGTTTAAAAAACGGGTAAACCCGTTGAAACTGAACCGACCACAGCGAATACGCATCTTGGCTTTCCTTCAATGCCACGAAATTAATTTAAAAAAAGAAAAGGAGAAAAAAAAGAAAAAGAAAAAGGGGAGACAGAGTAAATCTCGCTGATCACGCGCTAACTTCAAAAAAGTTTTCGGAGGGGAGTCCCAAACTCCCAACGTCTATAACTTCGCTTTCACAATCACAGACTCTCATTTCCGCTCCACTTCATCACCTCCAAAACTGCCCAAGAAATGACCTCTCTCTCACGCGCCACTCTACGCTCCTCCAGTCCCCTCCCGCCCGACCACCGTAAACATGCGCTTATTTCCGCGCCAAAAACACTTAATCAAAGAAGAAGAAGCAGGACTAATCTGACGGTTGCTAGAGTAGTTGATGGCGGCGACTCGTACCTCGCTATGTGGAGGAAAGCGGTGGAGAGGGAAAAGAAGGAAACCGAGTTTCAAAAACTCGCTCAGAATTTGTCTAAAAACGACGATGATAGCGGCGGCGGTAATGGAGTGAATAAAGAGGTTATGGAGAAGAAGAGCGAGGAGTTCCAGAAGATTCTGGAAACTTCGAAGGAGGAAAGGGATCGGATTCAGAGAATGCAAGTAATTGATCGTGCTGCGGCGGCGATTGCAGCGGCTCGCTCCATTATCAAGAAGAACGATTCCTCTCCGGGAAAGGAGGAGTCCAAAGACGAAAATGGTAGAACAATTAGAGTTGAAGAAGAGGGTAAGAAACGAAAACCTTTATATTTGTAATATTTTAAATGTTATTTGTTGTTTGCTGATTTCTGATTTTTTTTCTTTTTCAAATGATTTAGGTTTGATTTTTTTTAATTTTTATCTGGGGATATCATTTTTACGAAAAGGAGTGACATTTCTTGGGAGCAAATAAAAGAATCTGAAAAGCTTTTTTTTTTGAACTAAAATGAAAGGAATTTCTTTGTTTAACAAGGAAAAAAAAAGGCAAAGCTTACTTATTTGAGGATGTGACCAGATATACTTTTCCATGTGATGCAACATTTACATTTAGTAGCCAGCAGTCAACATTCTTTCAACCTTTAGTAGCAAAGGCAAGTTTACCCCCTTATCATTGCTAGTATTTGAAATCAGATCTCTGCTGATTTTATCTTTGGCACTTAGCTACTGATAATATTCCGAGAACCCAAAGAAGGAATGATCATGTTATTTATTTATTTATTTAAAGGAAGAATGATCCGCAGAGTTCAGTTTGTAGTTAAATTATTACCCAGTATTGGGATAAAAGCTCTAATGATGATGATGATGAAGAAATTTTAGCAGGCAATGTTGTTATAGGCAATTGAATCTTAATTTAACAGGAAAGCAGAGTGTGAGCATTTTTGTTACTCGGTCAGGAAACTCTGGAAATGGAACACCTGGTCCAGATTTTTGGTCCTGGACTCCTCCTCAAAGTACTGATGAGATTTTGGATGATATCGATGGGCTGCAGATTGCTAGACACACTTCAGAGTATCCAATTTCAAGCAATCCAGTTTTAGAGAAAGATCGGTCTGTTGGTTTTCTTTCTATTCCTTTTGAGAGCAAGGCTTATGAGACCACCCGCAATCTTCCACCTTTTCAGTCACTTGTAGAGGTTTATAAAACAAAAGAATCGGAGCTTGCTTTAGAAAAGACTTCTTTAAAAGAGGAACATGACCATGAAGTTGAATATTCTGCACATGCTGCAGAAGCAGCTGATGCCCTTCATAAGGCCAAAGAATTATCATCCCAAGGAGTCAAACCGGATGGAGCGAGATGGTGGAGGGAAACAGGAATTGAGCAAAGACCTGATGGTGTGATTTGTAGGTGGACAATGATCAGGGGTGTTAGTGCTGACCAAACTGTTGAGTGGCAAGAGAAGTACTGGGAGGCTTCTGATGAGTTCGATTACAAGGAACTAGGTTCTGAGAAATCAGGACGTGATGCTTTTGGGAATGTTTGGACTGAATACTGGAGAGAATCAATGTTGCAGGTCAGTAAAAGCTGCACAAGTGTAGCACAATAAGACATTGCTCAAGTCACTTTCTTTTACCTTCTAGGGTTCATATCCTCTATATTTAATAAGAGTACAGGATCTGTCTGGCTCCATGTAAGTATACATGGAACCCTGTACAATGAATGGCGGGGATCAGGTATTTGTAGAAATGTAGTAAAATAACTGAAAGTGAGATGAATCCCTTGTAGGGTTATCTCATCTGTCTATTTACAACTACATTATTCAGATTTCATAATTTTCCATGGGTTGCTTCCAGTGCATGATCTAGATGTGGATATCAATTCAATAAAATGTCAAGCATAACTTTAACCAAAAATCTAAAAGCAGCGTTTATTATAAGGTTAAGAGATACTATATTTTCTGGATGCCAGTTATGTTTTTGCTGATCTATTTTTATTGCATTTACAAATATCCTTCTCCTTTCGAGAGCTTGCAGCTTGAACATCCAAGCTTCCCCCAGCCAATCACTTTAGTCAAGCCAGGTGGCAAACATCCTTCTTCTCTTAAGAAGAAAAAAAACTCTAATAGATCATTGGCTTTATTTTAGCGGCATTCATTTCTTTGCTTCTGTTTGCACGATTTTCATATCTAGTTCACAGGCCATTGATGATAGTTTTTTGCGTCCTTAGTAGTTTTCTCTAAAGCAGTTCAAAAACATTGGAGTATGCTAAAATGTTTTTTTGCAGCAACCTTGTTAGAAGAAAAATAATTCTGAAAGTTTACTCTGCTGCAGGATGGCGGGCTTGTACATCTTGAAAAAACTGCTGATAAGTGGGGAAAGAATGCAAAAGGTGAGGAGTGGCAAGAAAAATGGTGGGAACATTATGACGCATCTGGAAAATCTGAGAAATGGGCTGACAAATGGTGCAGCATTAACCCAAACACACCCCTTGAGGCAGGTCATGCTCATGTTTGGCATGAAAGGTACTAAACTTCACATGTAGTTTGGATATAATTTTTACTATTTCTATTCTCTATAGTCTCGAATTTGGAACTATGGAGATAGATTCTAGAATCAAGAAGGTTCAAACTAAGCAAAATGACGGTTGAATACATAGAATATAAATTCATTTTAAACAAAAGGGAAGAGCATAATATAGTAACATTAGATGGGGTGGCGATACCTAAGCGGAACCATTTTCGATATCTAAGGTCAAAAGTATAGATGGATAGAGAGATAGATGGTAATGTGACCCATAGGATCGAAGCTGGATGGAGTAAGTGGAAAAATGCTACAGGTATGCTGTGCGAGAAAGGAATTCCTATATGGTTGAAAGGTAAGTTTTATAGGACAGTTGTTAGACCAACATTGCTATATGATAGTGAATGTTGGGCAACTAAGAGACTTCATACACAAAAAATGTATAGCAGAAATAAAAATGTTGTAGTAGATGTGTAGATATACAAGAAATAATAGAATAAGAAATGAAGACATCTGTAAGATGGTTGGAGTAAGTGGAAAAATGCTACAGGTGTGCTGTGCGATAAAAGAATTCATATATGGTTGAAAGGTAAGTTTTATAGGACAGTTATTAGACTAACATTGCTATATGATAGTGAATGTTGGGCGACTAAGAGACTACATACACAAAAAATGTGTAGCAGAAATAAAAATGTTGTAGTAGATGTGTAGATATACAAGAAATAATAGAATAAGAAATGAAGACATCTGTAACATAGTTGGAGCTGTACCTATCGAAGACAAGATGTATGAAAGTCGTTTACGTTGGTTTGAATACTTATAACGTAGACCTGTAGATGCTCTAGTTATGAGAGTAGAGGCTATGAATGATGAAAGAATAGTCAAGGCTTGAGCAAGACCGAAAAATACTTGGAAAGAAATAATTTGGAAAGATATGGAGATATTAGAGTTGGATGAACACATTACCTTGGACAAGAATATGTGAAGGAGGAGAAGTCATATGGACAATTCAACGTAATTTCAGATATTGGTTCATGTAACTTATCTCAATAGATTAGGATAAAGGCTCCGATGATGATGGTGGCAATATTGAACTAGTCATAAATTTCTTACTAAAGCATTTCCTTGTTGATCCCTTTGATATTTAACCCCGTTAAGCTCTCTATAAATTCTTGAAATGCTTAAATCCTTGTCTTTTGTCATTCAAAGTTTGTTTGGGATTTTATCAAAGGGTTGGCAAGATATTGATTTTTAGGATTGTTTTTGCATCCTTTTTGTCAGGCTAATGAACTCTGTTCTATAGAAGTGTTTGTGGTCTAATCATTCATGACTCAATTCAATTGGACTGTTAAAAAAAGTATCACTTCATTTAAGATCAATCTGTGAAGGATGTTGATGCTATTTTCCAGTTTGATTCTATATGTTTGATCACATCTTTTTGCACATTTGGCAGGTGGGGTGAACAATATGATGGACATGGTGGCAGCGCGAAATACACTGACAAATGGGCAGAGCGCTGTGAAGGTGATGGTTGGGCGAAATGGGGTGACAAGTGGGATGAACATTTTGATCCCAATGGCCATGGTGTAAAGCAGGGTGAGACATGGTGGCAAGGGCAACATGGCGATCGCTGGAATCGAACTTGGGGTGAGCGCCACAATGGGTCAGGATGGGTTCACAAATATGGGAAGAGTAGCAGTGGGGAGCACTGGGACACACATGTGGAGCAAGAGACTTGGTATGAGAGATTCCCACACTATGGTTTTTATCATTGCTTTGACAACTCCGTGCAGCTGCGGGAGGTTAAGAAGCCATCTGAGATGTCTGAACAATAAACCTTATTTGTTTGTTTATTTATTTTTTTCCCGTACATTTTTCATAATAGGCAAAACTTACTAATACATAGTCATGTTCCTTACAGAGAAATTATTGTTTAAAATAAGGCTTAATAGCCAAATAAGCCTTCAACCTTTAGCCCAAAATGGAATTTAGCCCTCAACGTTTTATCGCATGAAATTCAGTCCATAAACTTTTATTTTAGTGGAAATAAACCCTCAACTTTTTACAATTATGCAATTAAGTCAAAATCTGTTAAATGACACTAACTGCCGTTAGTTTTGCATACGTGGCAACTGACGTGGATAGCTTAGTTAGCTGCCACGTGGCATGCCACGTATGCAAAACTAACGGCAGTTAGGTCATTTAACAGATTTGGTCTATTTCCATTGAAATAAAAGATTATGGATTGAATTTCATGCGATAAAACGTTGAGGGCTGAATTCCATTTTGGGTTAAAGGTTGAGGGCTTATTTGGCTATTAAGCCTTAAAATAAACATAGTCTCAGATATATTGCTGAAGTCTGTATTCTCTCATAGCAGTTCCGTTCTGTTTCTCCATTTTGAAAACTGGTTTAATACAAGTATTCATTAATTCATGATGTAGCTGAAATAAGGACAAGTTGAATTTTTGATGACTGAGTAGCAACTTAGTAATAGAGATTTGGGGCAGTGGGGCATAATTTTGGCTTGAAGATGAGCGTAGAAATGTAAAATGGGTTGGGTACCTGCTAAATTTAGGATACCCGAATCCGATTAACTATCCGATTATTTTTATTTATGTTACTCGAACTTTAATCTTATAAAATAAAAAATATCTGTTTAATTACCCTAATCCGTTAATTTTTCGTTTATTAAATCAAAGTTTGACTTTCAAATTTAAATTTAAAATCAATTTTGGAATAACTTAATTAAAAAATTAAATTAATAAATCTAATTTAACTCATAAAAATAAATTAAAGTTAAAAATCATAATTCTAATATTTACTAACTTAATTTAATTAATCATAATTCTAATATTTACTAACTTAATTTAATTAAATACAATATTAATAATAAATAATTTATATATAAAAAATATAAATATTGCATTAATTAATTATTATTTATAATCGGGTTCGGGTAGCGGATATTCTAAGATAACTATCCAAACCTGTGTCGAGTAGTAATTTTATTATCCGAACCCGATTATATGCTATCATAATCTTATTTAAACAGAAGGGATAATGTCGGATACCCATTTATAGGATATCCATTGCCACTAGATGAGCGTCTTAAGAAGCAATGAATCCTTTTTTCTTCCCACTTGGATTCAGCATAGATTCTCAATTAAGAGTCTGAAAATCTTAATAAATTTCATTTTTATAAAAGAAAGAAACAATTAAAATGAGATATCCATTATATTCTTCCTCTTTGTATAATCGCTGCTGGTGAGACGAATCCCAAAATAAACTGACCCTTGAAACGGTTCGTTTTTCCTAAAATGGCCAAGCAGTCTGTCGTATATCGTGAGGCCCCGTGCCTCTATTCCATGAGTAGTTGGCGATCAGTGTATCACAACCAGCATAACGTGTGGTTCCAATTCAATACTGGAATAGGAAGCTTTTAATCCTTCCTTTATTGTGGCATTTCATTGCCCAAAGTCACCATCTCCAAGCCTCCCTTATTTCCATCTTGTAAGCGATTTTATTTCCTTTTTATTTAATGCTTATATTTATATGATATTTGGTCTGGGTTTCCTTCTGTTGAATTATCAGTATCATATGTACTGAGGGAGATTAGAGTATTGTGGCTTGGGTGTTTCTGGGTTTTCAAAATTTGCATCATTTCATGGCTTCTTCAATGCTTGGTGGAGCTGAAAATCTCAAGCTTATAAGTGGAGCAGCCCCAACATGGTTAGGTTTTGTGGGGTCAAAATTTCATTTTAGGTGCTCGCCCCATAAGGGTTTACTTTCTTATAGTAACAATCAAAAGGCTAGAAGCTTAGCACCCAGATGCAGTATATCATCCTCCAGGCCTGCTTCTCAGCCTAGGTTCATACAACACAAGAAAGAAGCGTTTTGGTTTTACAGGTTTTTGTCAATAGTGTATGATCATATCATAAACCCTGGTCATTGGACTGAGGATATGCGTGATGAGGCGCTTGAGCCTGCTGATCTTTATGCTAGGAATATGATAGTAGTAGATGTTGGGGGTGGAACTGGGTTTACTGCTCTTGGTATAGTGAAGCATGTGGATGCTAAGAATGTCACAATCCTTGATCAGTCACCGCACCAGCTTGCCAAGGCCAAGCAGAAAGAACCTTTGAAGGAATGCAAGATAATTGAAGGTGATGCGGAGGATCTCCCATTTCCTACTGATTATGCTGACCGATATGTGTCTGCAGGGAGGTAATATCTACATTTAATTTCCTTATATTAAAATTTTGACATGATTTTTTGCAGTTATGCTAAATAAATTTTATGTCTATAAGCAATTTTTGGGGAATTGTCGAATTGGGTCCTTTTAGAACACTTTTGCTTGTGGCATTCATTTGCATGCTTTGCATGGAAAATTGAAGATTTTGGGAATATAGCTGTTGTAGAGATTTTTTACATTAAAGTGTGCGATTCTTTTCATGTATCAAGTTTTCTAGATGTTCAATTATATATTGGTGTATATTCTATCTAGGTTCCCTGTAAAACTTGTCTGTGATATTATGTGTTTTCATGTTTGTGTTCCTCAGTATTGAGTACTGGCCAGAACCACAGCGCGGGATTAAGGAAGCTTACAGGGTACTGAAAATAGGAGGGAAAGCCTGTGTTATAGGTCCTGTATATCCAACATTCTGGTTGTCTTGCTTTTTTGCGGATATGTGGATGCTCTTTCCAAAAGAGGAAGAGTATATAGAATGGTTCAAAAAGGCTGGTTTCAAAGATGTGAAACTGAAAAGGATTGGTCCAAAATGGTATCGTGGTGTCCGAAGACATGGCTTGATCATGGGTTGTTCTGTGACTGGAGTGAAGCCCTTGTCAGGAGATTCTCCACTAAAGGTAGCATATTTTCATACTTAGATTCTTGTGTATCTAGATATGAACCTCTTGTGGTTAGTACACATTACATGGTTTCCTTAAGTTAACATAATATAGTCGTATGTCAAAGTCCAATATTGAACTTCTTGTGCTTGTTTTCAATTTCTTCAAAATAATCATATTGTCTAATCTATTTAGTACTGATGTTACTATCTGGAACATTTTTTTTTCTTAGGATGGGTGGCTAACTGATAAATGATGTAAAATTCCTTCCATATGGTTGTATGGTTGTGAGGAATTGGATTGAACTAGTTGTAATAGTTCATTGGCATTTTGCCTATCATTTATACCATTCTGTTGAAAAGTTTCTGGCTAAGAGGTTCACATGCCTATTGTCACGGACAAGGCTTTTTCTCACTAAAGCGATTGGCCGCGCGGCACTTGAATGGTCTCGTCCACACAAGTCAGCCAGGATATCACGACTATCTGAACAATCAACAATCGAGCAACAAGTTAGATATGGGGCACGCCACGGTATAGCAGGGCCTAAAGAATTCTCACATCAAAACCACAGGTGTTCCCGTAGGAAAAAGTTGTTTTATTAATAGTAGAAAGTTTACAAAAGATTACAAAATGAGTTGGATCTTCCACACCATCGTCGGGGCCAAGGAGGGCAGCCCTAGATGGGTGTGCTTGCACATACCTTAACCAGTGAGCCAGCCCAACATTCCGTCGACTGGTCACCCCCCCTAAAGAGCTAAAGGGATTTTATAGCTATGCTACCAGTAACCATAAAAATGTTTGAAACGGGGACACTTTTCCTAATTCCATGGATTCTGTTTTCCTAAGCCCATGGATTCTGTTTTCCCCGATGCCTATCTACCCGGTCATGGCCCTATACAAGGTTGGCTCATGACATCCTACCCAGTCATGGCCCTATACAAGGTTGGCTCATGACATTCTCCCCCACTTAATCTGTCGACGTCCTCGTTGACTTGGTTGCTTGAAACTCTTCTATCTTCTGCTTGAAAGCTTTCAGGTCATATTCTCTTTCCCAGCTAACTTCTTCCGGTCCGAGGCCCTCCCATTTTACCAGGTATTCCTGATATGTTCTCCTTGACACTTTGGTTCTTCTATCGGCTAAGATTTCTTCGACTCTCCGTTCTGAGGGTGGCTTCATACTGATGGCAGTCCTGGTTGCGTTACTTCGACTTGCATCTGTCTGGTCTGCATGATACGGTTTCAAGTTGCTTACATGGAACACCGGATGTACCTTCATCCATTTTGGCGGGTCGATTTTATAAGAGGCTTGTCCCACCCTCTTAAGAATCTTCACCGGCCCTTCATACTTGCGCACCAACCTACGATCTCTCTTCTTCAGGAATCTAGTCTGCTCAGGCACTAATCTGACCAATACCAAATCTCCAATCTGAAACAGTTGAGGCCTTCGTCCCTATCTGCCCATTTCTTCATACGCTTTGACGCTTTTTCTAGATAAGCTCGGGCAATCTCGGTGTTCTGCTTCCACTCTTTTGTAAAGTTAAAGGCTCGAGGATTCCTCCCTTTATATGGCTCAATAGCGGTGTGGGGTAATCGTGGTTGTTGTCCCATGACTACTTCAAAAGGCTTTTGTTGGTGGAGGAGCTTTTCTTGGAATTAAAGCATAATTGGGCCACATCCAACAGCGGAGGCCAATTCTTTTGGTTGGCTTGCACAAAGTGCCTCAAATATTCCTCTAGTAATCCATTGAAGCGTTCCGTTTGTCCATCTGTTTGGGGGTGGTAGCTGGATGAGATGTTAAGTTTGGATCCCAATATATTGAATAGTTCTCTCCAAAATGCCCCAGTGAATCTCGGATCCCTGTCGCTAACAACATTCTCTGGAATACCCCAATACTTCACCACATGCTTGAAGATTAATCGAGCCGTGTCTTCTGCTGTGCAAAATTTCTGCGCTGGAATGAACGTGGCATACTTTGAAAAACGATCAATGACCACTAAAATCGACCCAAGATCTGCCACCTTGGGGAGGCCCGCTATAAAATCGAGGGAGACACTCTCCCATGGTCTAGTTGGTATCGACAACGGTTCAAGTAAGCCTGTCTGTTTCTTCCTTTCAACTTTGTCCTGTTGACAAATGAGGCAGGTTTTGGTGTAGTCCATCACATCTTGCCTCATATGCGGCCAATAGTATCCCTGTTTTAGTAAAGCAAGGGTTCTTTGCCAACCCGGATTGCCGGCCCATGGGGTATCATGACATTCCCGCATCAGCATTCGCCGCAAGTTCCCTGCTCTTGGCACGAATAACCGAGGCCCTTTCGTCAATAATGCTCCATTCTCCACCCAGAAGTACTTGGACTTCCCTTCTTCTACCATTTTCATTATCGACTTCACTTGGGGGTCTTTCCAAATTTGCCTCAATTAGTTTGCGGATATCTGTGGTCACCTTGGTAGCTGACATTGGGGCGATCCTTCTAAGAGCGGCCAACTCGGCTCGTCGGCTCAATGCATCTGCAACCTGATTTGAACTTCCCGCTTTGTATTCAAAACAAAAATCAAACTCTGCTAAGAACTCTTGCCACCTTGCTTGTTTCGCGGTGAGTTTTGGTTGCGTTAAGAAGTGGCTCACGGTTGTATTATCCGTCTTGGCAACAAACTTTGACCCAAGCAAATAATGACGCCATGCCCTCAGACAATGAATGACTGCTAATAATTCTTTCTCTTGCGCCGTATACCTTCTTTCTGCCTCATTCAACTTGCGACTCTCAAAAGCAACCGGGTGTCTTTCTTGCAGAAGCACTCCCCCTATGGCAAAATCTGATGCGTCTGTTTGTACTTCGAAAGGCTTTCCAAGGTCAGGAAGGATCAATATAGGGTCTTTCATCAAGGCCTGCTTGAGATCTTCAAAAGCTTCATGACAGCCACTCGTCCATTCCCACTTTTTGTCCTTCTTCAATAGCTCTGTAAGGGTCGTTGTTCTCCGAGAATACCCTTCCACAAATCTTCGATAATAATTGGCCAGTCCCAAAAACGAGCGAAGTTCTCTAACATTCTTTGGAGCAGGCCATTCTTTAATGGCTTTGACTTTTTCCATATCCATTCGAATCTGTCCCTGTTCCACGACATGGCCCAAGAACTGAACCCGAGTTTGAGCGAAACAACATTTCTCCCTTTTCACATACAGTTGATTCTGTCGAAGCCTTTCGAAGACAAGCCTCAAGTGATTTTGGTGTTCCTCTAGAGAAGGGCTAAAAACCATGATGTCATCAAGATATATTACCACAAATTTGTCAAGATAATCATGAAATACCTGGTTCATCAAAGTACAAAAAGTGGCAGGGGCATTGGTTAGTCCGAAAGGCATAACTAAGAACTCAAATGCACCATACCGTGTCACACAAGTGGTTTTCGGCTCGTCACCCTCAGCAATTCTGACTTGATGGTATCCTGACCTGAGATCAAGTTTAGAGAAATACTTTGCCTGGCTCAACTGATCAAAAAGGTCTGCTATCAGAGGGATTGGGTATTTGTTCCTCACTGTAACCTTATTCAAGGCTCTGTAGTCTACACACAATCGCAAACTCCCATCATGTTTCTTCTGAAATAGTACTGGAGCTCCGAATGGTGCTTTAGATGGCCTAATAAACCCAGCTTGCAAAAGCTCATCTAGTTGCTTCCTCAATTCAGCCAACTCTGGTGGAGCCATGCGATAAGGTCCCTTTGCGGGTGGCTTGACTCCCGGTATAAGCTCGATTTCATGATCCACTGACCTTCGAGGCGGTAGGACTTTGGGCAATTGATCTGGCATCACATCCTTAAATTCTTCTAAGACCTTTCTTATCTCCTCGGGAGCCGACTCTGGCACTATTTCCTCTTTATAAACCGGCACGGCCACATATGAAGGTTCTCCTCTTGATCCCCTTCTTGAACTGTAAGGCTGAAATAATCTTCCCACTTCGAGGGAGGATTGTGGCTGGTACTACACATGGGCGCTCCCCCAAGAATAGCAGGCAACTGGCAGTTGGAATTGGGATTGCCTGAGCCAATCTCATGAAGTCTATTCCCAAGACAACATCAAAATCGTCCATGGGGGAAACGGTGAAATTGATGCCTCCTTCCCATGGCCCAAGTTTGGTCATCACGTTCTTAGAGCTCCCACAAATGGCAAAGGCAGGTGAGTTCACAGCTTTCATTTGCCCACAATCCTTGCTAACCATTAAGCCACACCTCTTGGCTTCCTCGGGTGTGATGAAGGTGTCGGTTGCCCCCGTGTCGACCATGGCCTTTGTTGCCTTTCCATTTAGGATCACCTCCACGTACATTAGGCCCCTTTCCGGCTCTTTCTTCATTTGACTTAATTGAGCATTGAGGGCATTAAGAAACCTGATAGAGCCCATCCTCGCTGGCTCTTCGACAACTTCTTCAACAGTCTGTGGCTCTTGGGGCGTTACTTGGGCAGAAGTTTTCAATGCATTAAGGGCACCTCTATGTGGACATTCAGCAACTCGGTGTGGACCTTGGCATAAGAAACAGGCCAACGGTTGCTTAGGCTTGAATGTTGGGGTATAGTTTGTCCTGGGCGGAGAGTATTCTTATCGGATGGCCTCCTGTCTGTTCCCCCACTTGATGACTTATCCGTTCTGGCCACCTTTCCCCCATTCCCATAATTAGAGTTACTGCCAACTGATGGAGGGTACTTACGTTTGCTTGAGCTGTCATTGTAGTCGTTTAGGCGTTCGGCGGCAGCCATAGCTGTGGCTACATCTTGTACCTTCTGCCTTTGGAGTTCCGTCCTAGCCCAAGGCTTAAGTCCCTCAAGGAAATAGAACATTTTGTCTTTTTCAGACATGTCCCTAATATCCAACATCAGGGTAGAGAAGCTCCTGACAAACTCACGCACTGTTCCTGTTTGCACCAGTTCTCGTAGTCTCTTCGAGCCAAATACTCCACATTTTCAGGGAAGAATTGGTTCTTCAGCTCTTGCTTTAGATTACTCCATGTTTTGATGGGGCACTCATCGCCAACAAACTTTGAACGCCACCATACTTAGCATCCCCAGCAAGATACATCGATGCCATTGCAACCTTTTCCTCCTCCGATTCTGTGCGCACTGCCCGAAAGTATTGCTCGATGTCAAACAAGAAGTTTTCAAGCTCTTTCGCATCTCTTGCCCCTTCAACGGCGTGGTTCCGGCACCTTAGCTCTTTTCCCCTATCTGTTGAGCTAGAGCCGGCCCTGCCCACGCTAGTTGAAGCACACTTAGTTGGGCCTTGAGTTCCTCGAACTCCTTTTGAATGACTCTTAATGCATCTCTAGTCTCCTCGCCCAAGTTGGCTAGAGAGTCAGACAGCTCCCGCTGGGCTGCCTCAATCTCATCCAATCGGTCATTAGTAGCCATGTGAGCTTTCAAGGCGGCCACTGCAGCCTCGAGCTCCTCAATTCTCATTCTCTCGTCCGACCCTCCTCGAGTCGTCACCATTTTCCCTTTTTTGCTCGTGCGATTAACCAAGCTCGGATACCACGTGTCACGGACAAGGCTTTTTCTCACTAAAGCGATTGGCCGCGCGGCACTTGAATGGTCTCGTCCACACAAGTCAGCCAGATATCACGACTATCTGAACAATCAACAATCGAGCAACAAGTTAGATATGGGGCACGCCACGGTATAGCGGGGCTAAAGAATTCTCACATCAAAACCACAGGTGTTCCCGTAGGAAAAAGTTGTTTTATTAATAGTAGAAAGTTTACAAAAGATTACAAAATGAGTTGGATCTTCCACACCATCGTCGGGGCCAAGGAGGGCAGCCCTAGATGGGTGTGCTTGCACATACCTTAACCAGTGAGCCAGCCCAACATTCCGCCGACTGGTCACCCCCCCTAAAGAGCTAAAGGGATTTTATAGCTATGCTACCAGTAACCATAAAAATGTTTGAAACGGGGACACTTTTCCTAATTCCATGGATTCTGTTTTCCTAAGCCCATGGATTCTGTTTTCCCCGATGCCTATCTACCCGGTCATGGCCCTATACAAGGTTGGCTCATGACATCCTACCCAGTCATGGCCCTATACAAGGTTGGCTCATGACACCTATCCTGAAATCCTAAAATTTCTGTAGTCTGAAGATAGACTTGGGTTTCTAGTTCTTGCTTTGAGCTTAATTAAGAAGCCATCTTAGCCATGTTTTAACAGCATGTGGTGACCTTTCATTCACAATATACTTCAAATTGGTGCCAATTGGTTTTATTAACATTTATGCATGGAAAAAGCAAGCACAAGAAGTTACTATTGTTCTTTTACATCTGTTCTTCCTTCGCATTTTGGCCTTCTTTTAGCTTCAGCTAGCTCATTTTGCTCTTCAAATTTAAGATATCTACTTTGCTTTTTACCATATGTCTGGACCCTTTCACTCCTGCTCTCAGCTTTACGAGCTTAGCTTCTTCCCTGCTGATAAAAGGAGAAAATTGATTGAAAATTTCTTTGGAATTCAGTATTATGGTTCTGTGTTTTTTCTTATCCCTGATTCTTAATCATTTTCTTTTAGCGTTTTTCTAGTTTATTGATTTATTCCCTTTTTGCCTCTCTGTCTACTTCTGTCATATTCTTGGTGTGATTCAATTTCTTCAATAACTCAGAGAAAATGAAAAACAATGAGAAAAAATGAAAACTAACAACAAAAATGTTCTAAAACGTTTTGCAAACTTCAACTTGGCTAGGTTTTGTTCCTTCTGGTACTAACGGGATATAAATATTGTTGCAGCTTGGTCCAAAGGCAGAGGACGTCAAGAAACCCGTTAATCCGTTTGTGTTCCTTTTGCGGCTCATTCTTGGGGCAATGGCAGCAACTTACTACGTACTGATTACCATTTACATGTGGCTCAAAGATCAAATTGTTCCGAAAGGCCAGCCTATATGAAATGACAGAACTGGAAAATGATGATCAAATTCTTCTGCTTTATCTCTAGGTGATTTGCCTTATTTGACTGATTATATGCTTTTGCTTCTATTTCCAAGATTTTTTATCTACCTGTGCCAGATCCAAGTAGGAGAAAAGTTTAAGCTTTACCCTCACCCTGTAGCTACCCTTTGTATATCGTGCACTAAAAGAAAATGGTATCGAGATGCAATTTTTCGCTTGTAAAAATTTAATCATGTTCATTTCAAGGATTATCTAAGTGGGTTTTCTCTCTATCCTGGTTTGTTGCTGATTGCTATTGAGCTGATGAACCATTTCAGGATTATGTCATGGAAAATGCCTAGAATAACGTTTGAATTTTCTTTGTAAAATGGACTGCACATAGCATATGCCTCTAGAGAACTATTTTACAGGCAGCAGAAGATATTGCCCCTCTTCATTGATTTCACAGGTATATCAAAGCCATAATAAGAATAATTACAAGAAATGTAAACCCCAATATTTCACAGGAAATGTAAGCAGGAATCCATGATTTTGTTGTAGTTTCAAAAGAAATGTTGACATTTACAGTAAACGGTCTATGCTTTACAGAGTTGCAATTGCACTTCTTGTCCAATACTAATTCTTCACAACAAAAGCACAAAAAAGGTCATCTAGTCACAGAGTCTGCATGACAATTGTTCTTTCCAGCTTATGGTAATTTGACAAGCTCGTCTATTATTAAATGGGAAGCAAAAAGATACATGAAGCCTACAAATAAAAGCAGCTGTTTTCATGCTTGAAATTTCTGCTGGCAAACTTGCTCTCCAAACTGGCTGTTTGTTATCCCAGAGGAGTTATGCTCTAATCTTCCACCTAAGGTTAGACCATAGCTCATTTTCAAAACTTGAACCTTTGTCTTGGACAGTTAAACCGGTTCTTTCTTATCATTCGGAGTATCTAGCCGTACTTTCATTTTCTGCCTGGTGTTAGGCCATGGATGATTCTCAGTATTTGTACCTTGTCTTCTGCTAAAAACTAGCTGTTTAATATCCCTCCGAGAACAGAGTCAACTTTTTAACATTTGAACCTTGTCTTGTGCTCTAGTTGCGATCAGTGTGTGGTACACGTGATTGACATGAGTTGCATGAAATGTTATTTATTTTCTGATAAGGAAGCCGGGGTT
Organism: Heritiera littoralis; assembly: GCA_031772115.1. Taxonomy (NCBI): domain Eukaryota; kingdom Viridiplantae; phylum Streptophyta; class Magnoliopsida; order Malvales; family Malvaceae; genus Heritiera; species Heritiera littoralis. The sequence goes on along the minus strand of JAPDPK010000083.1, from coordinate 1,805,745 downwards.
GAGGGTTGTTTTAGGAAAGATTGCATTTCAACCATAATAAACCCACCACATCACTACTAGTCACTAGAGCTAAGTACTAATGATGCTGATAAAGAGAGAGAAAGAAGAGTTCGCCTGGAATGAGTATCGGTGCTCAAGTTGCTCCTGTAATCTCTCGGCGGTTTCTTATGATACCTTTTGTAACTTGAAAGGTACCTGCAAAATTCAGACCAGTTAGTTCAGGGTGTAGAATTTAAGGTGCTTGCATTCTCTTTCATGAATTGATCATTTTTAAGATGGGCATGGTGGGGTGTTAACCCTTTCCACACGTAATCATACTCCCAAACACTAGGATTTTATAACATAGACCAAGCTTTGTCTAGTTATGAATAGGAGACCAATAACACTTTAAGTTAGAATGGTTTGTGGCAACTCCTAGAGTTTTAAGTCTAGCGGTTAGGTATATGAACCTAAACGTTATAATAAGTTTCATGGGATTGCCAGCCACAATAAGGTTTTTATAGGCTAAAGTTATGTCTCATTTAATTGGTATAATTATTCTTTAACCCTTGAATAATTATAATTATAATTATAATTGGGACCATAACTTAATTGAACCATTTATAATTAAGCTCATCTAATTAAACTTTTTAATCATGCCCCATTATAATTCACCTTAATAAGTCTAGTTAAGAAATTCCAAATTTCTTGACTGTATCAATTTAATTTAATCCATTTATTACGATTATTGTGTGTGACCTGTGAGGCTTCTAATATGTTGACAATGAATTAAATCTCTATTTAATTCATAGATTAAGAGTAGCACCCAGTAATGCATTATGACTACTAAAATGTCATAAAGGTCAAATGATTTGACTAACCTATACAATGTACTATATCTTAGTGTAATTCAATCATTTCATCTCACTATCTCAAAAATAGACAAAGCATGGCTCGATGTTTACTCTATTCACATTTTCATATTTACTCTTAAGCTACCAATATTAATTCTAATTGTTAGTATGCATTGGCCAAGGATTTTAGAGTTAATACAAGTAAGAATATGCAATATATTATCCTCTTAGTCACTTGAAGAGATAAATCCTCATCTTGACTACCTATCCACCTCCATATGCTTCGGAACACACTCAATACCACTTGTTTTAGGCTTTTGGCAATCCAAACCCGTAAGGATGAAATTAGAGTATGACGACTCACATAAAAGATTACCTAGCATCTCAAGTCTAAGGATTACTTACACTGTTGTTACATGAGAGTATATTTCATAGACACTCAAGTGACACTACCATATAGAATTGTTATAGCGGGTCATGTTCAGTGAACTTATTCTCTAATAAGCTCTCACATGCTATCTTTAAAAATCTCTTATATTCCGACCAGTTGGATCAGCTACATACTTCACAAGCATGAGACTTAGCATGCATTGATTTTTTAGCATTATTAATACTCATTTTTGATAGTATGATGACCGCGAACAAGTTTAAGAACAAAGTTCTTATGCATAGTGATCTAATAATTGCAGCACATTACAGTTCACTTGCAAAGTTATTATGTCCCATGGACTTTATTTACATAAGTGTAATAATCACAATTATTTTCTAGACTTATAAATATAACATACTTCATTATTATCAAAATTCAAAATGATAATTCTTAAATAAGATAAAGAATAACTGTAAAAAGTGTTTATAGCCCTTACAAGTCTTGATTGGTTGCAATAGTTATACTAACACCACATGGAATATTTTTAAAGTCGGAGTATACCACATTGCAATTTAAAGGGATATATATGACAATATTACCAACGTAAAAATAAAGATGCATATATCTGCATTGCACAGGATGGTGTTTTTCTTTATTAAAAAAGTTGAATTCCAAATATTTTTCTCCAATTATTTGATAAAAAAATTAGTATATTTTAAAGTAAAAATTATATGCACTTTTGAAAAAGAGGGACAGAGCATACTGGATAGTTGGAATGTTGGACCAAACTCCTAAACACAAAGAGATAATTAAACAGATTAGGTTGAACTTTTTTTTTGGTCTAAACCCCAGGTATCTGCAAGTCACTTTGGGCCCCGACTAATCCAGAGTCGAGTTACGGTCGGACTCGAAACGGAAAGAGCTCTCTCAATGCTGTTTTCTCCATTCACAAAACTCGAACCCGAGACCTTGCTTAAGGGATACTGAGCTCCTTCCATTCAGCCCAACAAACAATAGTATTAGGTTGAACTCTTTGGTCGAACAAAATGTGGATTATTTGAAATTCGAGTGTTTCTTAATATGGATTATTTATGTTTGACACTCGAGTTTTTGAATTAAGATTATTTCAATATTAAATTATTAATTTTTAAAATAAAATTAATTTAAATTCTGATCATTTAAATTTAAAAGTAACTAACATTCAGATTATTAATTTTTTTAGTAAAATCATATGCCTCCTTTGTATTATATATATATTTTTGGTACAATCATAATTATTTTAATCTATTTTACGATTTGAGATTAATCTTATTTGAATTAAAAATGATAAACGATAAAATCTTCCAACTATGATAATTTCAAAATTCAAACTATGTTCAAATCACAAAAGAGAGAAGGCTTCATTATTGATTTTGGTCAGTGACAGGCCGGGGACTTGAACATGTAGAAGTTTGATTAGTTCTATTTTCAACTGATCTAAGAAATGTGTTCTGAAATTGCGACAGACCAAGAACATTAATCAAACACACGATTCAAAACCCCAATAGATTACCTGCAGCTGAAGGAAGCTGACGAGCCCACGCTTCAGTCAGAAAAGCATATCCAAATAATCCCAAAAAGTTTTCCACAAATTCAATTCCAAGTTTTGAACGTTGAAATCAAAGTATAAACTGTCGACCATGACTGTCTCTACACTCTCTACTTGTTTCTTACGTGTCAACTCCTTGGCAGAGTAAACTATTTTATTACCATATACATTTCGATAACTAAACTTCGTCACCAATTCAAAGAGTACAACAGTACTCAAAACTTGCAAGGATAAAACCGTGTGGACAGCCATGCACATTGATTGTTTCCATTCTTTATTATTGATTTAGTTTGTCACTTTTATGATATCTTAGATCACTACTTAAAATTAAAGTTAACAATGACAAAAGTAAATGCCAAGTGAACTTTTAGTATATTAAACAGATACTATTACTACTATGGGTCATCGACTGAGCCCAAGATGGTAAAAGGCATAAGAAAGTTGAAAAGAAAAAAAAAAAGCGCAGCCGAAGTATATAAACAAAAAATAAAATTAATTTATAGATAATGCGTGAGTATGATTTCAAAAATTATATCTTAGTAAGATTGAGGAATTCTCAAGAATTTCTTGAAGTATATTATTAAAGGTCCGTTAGATTTGGTTGAAACTTTTATAAAAAGTGTTGTTTGAATAATTTTTTTTATGTAACCAAAAATAATAATTTTTTTTGAATGTTGTTAAAAGAAGTTAAATTAGCATTTGACAAACTTAATACAAAGTGTCATAAAATGTTAAAAACTATTTATTAGATTTTTTTTTGACATAACATGTTACTCCCTAAATCCTAGACACTATACACATACTCAAGGACTTGTTAACAAACATTCTATTTAGATGTGATTGGTCATCTATTCAAAGTATGGACAATACTTGATTTAGTTTTAAAGTCTAGGATACACGTGAAAAAAAATTAACACTTTACATCGTCCATCCTAAAACAATACCAACCCACTCTTAAGTCTTCGAAATTTGTAATACCATAGCATGCATGTAATCACCCTACCATGAATAAACATTGAAAATAATATTGATTTCGATTCAAAATAAGTGCAAATTATCATCAAGACAGTATTTTAATAAATATTAATATATGATATAAATATTAAAAGAGAGTTTACTTGAGTAAATTGAAACAAATAAATCATATATCATATATATTATTATAATAGCTAAGCTAGTAAACTTCTAAGTTAGTGGTATATGGCCCCTCCTCCAAAATTTATGTAGCAAGAAGAAAAAAAAAATGTACATTAATATATAGTACGTTGATTTTTAGTGTGTTTATGTTTTTCCTTTAGAGAATTTAAGTTTTTTTTGTTTTATATAAGTGACAAAATTTGAAATTTTATTTATTAAAAAATATAATTCTATGTTTTATATTCTATAAGAAATGATCCTCTAATTCGATCTATTTAAATAAAATAAATTTGTCAAATTTGTCGAGGGCTTGATACTTTATCCTGACAATGTAAGAATGAGTAATTGTTGAGAGGAACAGCCGAAGGTTTGTGATTCCTTGGTGCCTTGATGGAGATTTGACTTATTGTCTTAGCACTTGGAGAGATGACTGAGCTTGGAGATGAGACTTGGTAGCTTAGACTTTGAAGATTTGACTTGGTGATATTGGAATTTGTAGTGGAGACTTGGTTGCTTAAACTTGAAGAGAAGGTCGGTGGAGATTTGAAAATCTCTAAGGAAGACAGGGTTTTCTTCTTTCTTAGAATTGTCTTTAAATAGCTTGGAGGAGGCATTTATTTAAAGTTTTTAAGTGATAGACAGTTCCAAAAGAAGTTACTCACCTTTGATTTATCTCTAATTATTTTAATTTAATTAAAGATAATGAATATAATTGATTTTATTTCTAATTATCTTAATTTAATTAGAGATAATGAATATGATTAATTTCTTTTGATAATTTTTTTGACCACTAAGTGATTTTTGATAAATTTATTTAACCAATTAAATATTTAAGTTAAGATAATAAACTCATCAAAATTTCATATTCTTCACATGGTTATCCTTTTTTGCCAAAAAATTCTGGCTGTAAGGTTACTTTATAATAACAAAAACTTAACAAATTCATGTTTGATTCAAGTTTGGATATACATGGATAGGCTGGTGCAAGCAATGTAGCGTGCTTTCTGGGGTTGAAAAATATGATGGAAAACAGAGTACACATCTCCCTATATTCCCATACTTGTCTCCACTCTTTTATTTTGAAGAAAAATGCTAAAGATAGTTACTTTTTATTGTTATTTTTAACATTCATATTCTTATTAAATTATATCACTTTTTAGTTTTACGTGAAAATGAATTATTTATGTGATGAGTAAAAATCTAAAGTATGTGAATGTTAAAATATATCTTTCAAATAATCTGTAATTATAAATAATTAATCTTCACGTAGCGTTAAAAGTGATTATTCCTAACATTCTTCTTATATTGAATGCTTTTGTAGTTTTGTTTCCAAAACATCAAACCCTTACAGCTGTCTTAAATTTTAATTTCAATATTCTACAAACACAAGGCAGATTTATATTTTAATTAATGTTAAATATATATGTATAAATATTTGCTAAATTCTGTCCTGAAGATGAAATGAAAAGGTCATGATCTTGTAAAGCTGGAGAGTAGAGAGAAAAAATTAAAACCTCTTAATAGTACCGTAACAACCTCAACTTATATCCTAAGCTTGATTTGACTTTTATTATTAAATTCTTTTGTTTTAATTAAATTTTTAACTTACCTTGATTGGAATTCTACATAAACCCAGCTAAGTTTGAGCTATACTCAACACACACACATGCACACATAGAGTTTCTCTCTTGTTCTCTCTCGCTCAACTTCCCTAGTTTCCTGAGATTTTTTCCGGGCAACCAAACAAACGAGCATGGGAGATACACTGAGCGAAGAACAGATTGTTGAGTTCAAAGAAGCCTTCTGCCTCTTTGACAAAGATGGGGATGGTGAGTGACTTTTCTTTGTTCTTAACTTCATGCTTAATTTATTATTTATGTTAATGGTATTACTCTGTACTTGCATGTTTACAACTAGGTTGCATTACTGTGGAAGAATTGGCGACGGTGATTCGATCCCTGGATCAAAATCCCACGGAAGAAGAGCTGCAGGACATGATAAGTGAAGTCGATTCTGATGGAAATGGAAGCATTGAGTTTGCAGAGTTCTTGAACTTGATGGCCAATAAAATGAAGGTAAAAATATCACTATAAGCATTTTAACGGTACTGTTGCAATTTTGTTTATGACAATTTCAGCCAGGAAAAAGAAAAGAAAAGAAAAGACTAGAAAAAACTGACAAAGATTAAATTGGTTTCTGTGAAAAACCAGGAAACTGATGCAGAGGAAGAACTTAAGGAGGCTTTTAAGGTTTTTGACAAGGATCAAAACGGGTATATCTCAGCTAATGAGGTAAATTTTAAAATCTTTTTCTTCATTATTTTCTTTTTTGTTTTCTCGCAAGGTTTATTCAATGAGAGAATTCAATCCCAAAACTTTTAAAGCATCGACCAATTCCATTTGAAATCTTTGACTTGGGGTTGCAATCTTAAATCAATCCTTTAGCTTTGCTTTCATATTGAAAAGTATGAAAAATTCAATTAGTTAGGGGGGGCCATTGCCATTGCCATTGACCATATGTCATAGAAGTTTGTTTAAAACTTTTCAAACATCATAGTGATAGCTGGCATGTGGGGGAATAAAGAGAAGAAAGAGAGAAAAACTGACCAAAGATTAATGTTACAAGACAAATCATATGTTAAATGAGAGAGATTTATATCTTTGTTTTCTTTTTGCAATGTTTTACATTGGAATCTGTATAACAAAATTCTTTATATGGGTATTTCACATGTTTTCACCTAGTTCAAGTAAACCCTCATGTGGCATCCATATAGGTGATAGGCTGCAATGTTTTTTGCATGCAATGAATATTAGCCATATTTTTTTATAAGACATTGCATTTGGGGTTTGGCATCTGAATTTTTTTTATTATTATTTGCATTTAAAAAGAATCTGAAATAACCAAATTAAAAAAATAATTTCCTCTTTTGATTTCTGTGCAGCTGAGGCATGTCATGATCAATCTTGGTGAGAAATTAACTGATGAAGAGGTTGAGCAGATGATCCAAGAAGCTGATTTGGACGGTGATGGTCAGGTTAACTTTGAAGAATTTGTCAAAATGATGACTACCGTTGGATGAAAAAGAATAAAAGTTTCTTCATCGACCAATATATTCTATTAAATATTGTATTCAAAATTCGTTTTGTTTCTATCTCCAAGGAGTAATTGTACTGGTTTTTTCTCGTTGTAGCCAATGACGAATGTCCAATGAACAAAATTTAATTAGATTAATGGCCTTTTAGTTTTTTGTTTCAATGTATTTCCCCATGTTATTCTTGTATTCTTGTTGAAAATTTCAATTGTTTTAATTGGAACTAGCGAATTTTGACAATTTTTTTATCATTTTTTCCCATTAAAATACTTTAGTTTTCTTTTTCTTATTTTTTTATATGAAAAAATAAGAATAATTTTTTTATTTTACTACAACTACTATTAGATTTCCTCCTCCGTCTCTAAAATTTGACGAATTTGTTGACTGTATCAATTGTCTTAGGACTAATTTGGATGATAGTGCGAATGGCTTTGAGAAAGTTATAAAAAGTGAAATGACTACTGTCAGTATAAGTTTTTTAATAAAATAATAAAAATAAAATAAAATTAAAAGGTACAATAATAATTTCATTCATTTTTGTTTTATCTTTTTGTAATTTTCTTTTTATCTTGTAGTAAAAGTCTGATGTGATGGAATTCAAATTAAATATTAAACAAGACGGTTAGGGACAAGAATTGAAAGGACTAGTAAAAAGGAAATAAATGTAGCTGTCTTTATTTCATTTTAGAAAGTAAAATAAAAAAACATTTACATATTAAAGGGTCCGAAGTCATGGTGGCAAGACATAAACAATGACATTGTAATAGAAAATAAATGAATAACCTAAAAACAAATTTTCAGTAATTCATGTTAGAAATTGTTGTTGCACGAAGCAACAATGATTCGTTGCTGACGTTGATCCTCGATCTTCATGTTAATCTGTCTCCAAGAATTCTGCAAAATAGCAAACCATCAGGGGGTACAGGGGTTTTTCCCTGCGCGCGCACTCCGATGCTTAAGTCAGACAAGGTTTTGGCAGCGTTTTAGTAGGTAAATAGAGCTTAGAATTAAAAATAATACCTGTGACCTATTTATAGGAGTGATTTTGCGCGTAATTATCTTTAAGACCCACAGCTTAAATAATAACTCAGTGGATCTTTTATAGGCCTTCTGAGTCCTCTTTCCTCTTGGGCTTAAGTTATCATTCAGCCTAATTGTCTTCAGCTTGACTTATAGAAAAGCCCAGTAATAATTGACCTAGTCCACATCAATTGCTCCCCACTCTTTCGCAAGGTTTATCTTGTGAAAGAGTATATAAAGAATGGGCTTTTCAAATTCTTTTGCTACCCTCCTTTTGGGATTATCACAAGAGTCTTTTCATCTTTACTCGAGGGCTCAACTAGTGAACTTCATTATTATTTGTAGCAAAAACGACATCGTGTCGTCATTTCTTTTGTCAAGTGTCTTCTATTAGCCAAGAGAAAGAAAACCGAATCTGGGTTAAGGCCATAAGGGCACATCATTAAGAAGTGCCATATGTTCTTATCTAGTTTCATCAGATGTGGTTTGTACTCGGCATGCTCTTGATTGGTTGAAGCTCGATCCAGATGCTGAGAATTTGGAACCTTTTTTGAGGATAGACACTTGTAAAGATTTATCCGATCTTACCAGCTCTTAGAAGCCTTTTTGTCGACTCGAGATGGTCGAGGTTCTCACAAGTTTGGACGAAGATTATTTAAATAATCCAGAGACTAATTTTCCTAAGGATCAAGCTCTTGATATTATAGTACCTCAGGACGCATATGCACGGGTGCCTGTTAGTATTGATGCTCCTTTTAAGGCAGAAATTAATCTAGAGTGCTCCCCAGTTTTTTTTGTGAAAGAGCTTAGTCTTTTACAAACTGATCAGCCCATTTTTAAACTCATCTACAGAAGCAACTACACATTTATCTTGTGTTAGTCTCACGTAATAATCAGACTTTCCTCGTGCACTTTTTGCTTCAAGTTCTTTTACATATGTGGCTTATGTCGCTCAATTGCTGCTTCAAGCACAAGCACTTCATGCATGACTTACATCACACACTTTTGGCTTTAAGTGCATGCGTAGCCTACATCGCGTATTTTTCGCTTCAGGCTTTTTTCTTTGAGTACGTGGCTTACTTCGCGCATTTTTCGCTTCAAGCCCTTACACTTTATGCATGACTAACATCGCACACTTTTTTGCTTCAAGTACATGCGTAGCCTACATCGCGCATTTTTTGCTTCAGGCTTTTGGTTTGCCCGTCTTGCACCCTTTTGTGCTTAGGGACTTTTCATTTGCCCGTCTTGTATCTTCTTGCTTAGGGTCTTGTTTTTGCTCGTCTCGCGCATTTTTCGCTTAGGGACTTATTTGTGCCCGTCTCGCGTCTTCTTCTCGCTTAGGCTCTTATTTTTGCCCGTCTCGCGCATTTTTCGCTTAGGGACTTATTTGTGCCCGTCTTGCGTCTTCTTCTCGCTTATGGACTTATTTTTGCCCGTCTCGCGCATTTTTCGCTTAGGGACTTATTTGTGCCCGTCTCGCGTCTTCTTCTCGCTTAGGGTCTTATTTTTGCTCGTCTCGCGCATTTTTCGCTTAGGGACTTATTTGTGCCCGTCTCGCGCATTTTTCGCTTAGGGACTTATTTGTGCCTGTCTCACGTCTCTTTGGCCATCTTCCATTTTTTCTTGTTCTATTCCTGCAACATGTCTATCAAACATGGAGGATTATCATAGTATAGATAAAAATAACTGGCCTTTCGTTTCATAATGTAGTATTTTCAATTAAATGGAGTAAATAACAATATAATTGCAGCAAATGTTAAAATAATAACAACAAGTTTTTACCGCTAGTACAGTTCCAAGTCTTTGTCTTTGTAGAGTCTGTAAAGTGCAATTGCTTGGACATTCGGCTGTTAATCATGGATTGGCGTTAAGTCGCATCTTGGTTCTTTGCTCATAAGAATCAACAATCTACCTTCGCGAGCTTACCATAAGTTATTTCTGATCCGACTATGTCGAACTAAGCTCTCCCTGGCTTGCTGCCTTACAGGACAATGGCTAGTGCCTCCTTTGGACATCTGCCTAATACGATCACAACTGTTAGAATAGACAAGAAAATCGCAAGCATAATATATGAGAGTACCTCAAATCTGCTACCACCCATACGTCCTTGCTTGGTCGGTGAACACTATAACAATGTGCAAGGGACTTCGCTGACCTTGCATCCAAGCAATTGGCTGCGCTCATATGTCTCCAACGTGCTTTTTCTAACTCATCAGTGACTAGTTCTCATTTCTTGTTATCAATATCAATACTAATGAGGCATCCTCCTAGGACCAAGGATGAGTCCAATTCACAAGGTCTGGACGATTATTTAAAGGATGGAGCCATGGATGACCTGGATAATCTCGAAGGTCTATGGCTTCCTCAACAGCCGCGCAATCAGCTTGGGGTTACTGAGGTTCGTGACCAGCCTAGGCCTATCGAAGTGCGTAATGAGCCTGAACATGTCGAGGCAGGCGATCAGCTCGAGTCTATCGAGTCACTGCAAAGGTTAGATGGTGATGAGCTCCAATTTTTCAATCTACTACCATTGATCCCTAGCCAGACTCTGCAGTTGTGGCCGGGCCCTCGAGCGATGCTCCTACTTCTGAAATTGCTCCTCTAGCTCCCCAAGATCCTAGTGCTAATGCAGCATCTTCTCATCCGGCAGGTTTGGTTCTCACAGCTTTGATCTTGACGCCCTAAGCTGGCACATCCTTGTCTTGCTTAAAGGACTCATGAAGCCGACACACCCTTTATATAGACAAACCCTCTTTCACATGTGTGGTTATCAATAGGCCAAGTGTGTGGCTCTTAAGCCACTTCTAGATGGTTGCTAGAGCAGTTCTTGGGCCGAAGGAAGCTTTTGGACACTCTGTCGGATTAATGTGTGCACCAAGTCTAGAAGATTCTAGATCGTTCCGCTCAGATCCCGCACTTGGGCGTGCGCTTGGATCGTCAAATTTAAATGTGCTCGCCAAAGTTTTTTCTAATAGGCGAACTAGTAGTTTGGATTCAGTGCTCTCCAGCGTTACTAGCCATTGCCGAAAGGGATGACTCGGGTGTTCTTTGCTCGCTTGCATTGTGCTAATGGGGGAATCTTGCGTATGGGTGCTGTGTTCACCTAATTTTCTTTGCTGTCATTTTATCAAAGTGGAGAGCTTGTCGCATTTGAAATGTGCTCGCCATCTTGATTTCTTCTTTGTTGGGCGTTCAGCCAAATCACCAATCGAGCTCTACTGTGTTCATGGAGAGCTTTTTGCGGCTGGGCTCGCCAAAGTCTCGTTTGCAAACCGGAGTTCTCATTGTCTGGGAGAGCGCATCCTCGCTCGGTCCTTCATTACATGGGCGTGCACCTGATGATGTACAGAGTTGCCTAATCCTTTCTCGCTTTGGTCACTCCGAATGGCTCCTAGATGAGTTCTTATCTCGGTTGACAAACGGCTTGCTCGCCTGGGTCTCAGGATGGTCATATTCTTGCTCGCCACCCACAACCGTACTTGCGTGGTGGCCGTTGGCTCATCTAACCTTTTGTGCCTTGCCCTGTTTCAGCCGCTTGTATATGTTTTTACACACCCGAGTGAGCACGAGCTCGCTTTTGAAGTTTTGGTGTGTTCCCCGAGGTTCTTTAGTTGGGGCTTGCCCAATAGAGCTCTCCTGGACTTACGTTCGCTTGTTTGAGCTCTTCGTTCAGCTTTTTCCTTTCCTGGGCGAGCTCATCTAGCATTATGTGCGCATCTCTGCCAAACCCTTCAACTTGTTCCTGGCTTGTCTATCTAGATTGCTTCTCGCACCTTGGCAAGTGTTTTCCCAAGCGAGCCTTGCTACGGAGGCTAGGCTGTGGTGTTGGTTATGCAATCGTCACATGCCACTCAATTACCAACAGTGTCTGCTGCAGTGGTCTTGTGCTCGCTACATCAATACTGCATTCGTCAATATTGCTTCACGTCTTGTGTGCGGGATGCTAGGCTTACGGGAGCCGTTCGCTCGCCTAGAATGCCTGTTGTGTGACTTTTTCCTGCCCGCATGGCTGTTTGCATAGGACGAACCGCTTTATCGCAATATAACCTGTCGAATGTGCTTACCATTACCTTTTACCTACTGGGCAAGCATGCAGCTTGGGATTAGTACTCGTGTATTTGCACTACCGCCTTGCGTATGGTGGATTGACCTGTTGTGGTCAGAGCCTTTTTGTTGCGGCGGTGTCTGCCGTACGTTAGCTATTTTTTTGATCTTTTACTCTACAGGCCATGCTTGCCCTCGTCTCGTTATTGCCCAAAACTATCGTGTATGTGCAGTGCTCACCATCGTGGCTTACTTTTTTGCCAAAACTTGTGCCGCATTTAATTGTGCTTACCTGTTCTGGCTGTCGATAGGTGAGCAATCTCTCATCAAAGGCCTGCGATGCAACATGCTTGCTACATTTACGCCTATGTGTGCTCTTTGTGCGGCACCCTACCTCCCTTGCATGCGCGAGTTGCTATATCTAGCCAAAGAGTCTTGCCGCATGATCCTGTTTGCCCACATTTCGCCCCTGGTGCGAGTCATCGTAATAGTACTTTGTTCGCCATTGCCAAACAAACATTTCTAGTTAGGCTTCTTCTTTTTTTTTTGCACACATGCTTTTTTCTACCCGGGCGCTTGCCACGCGTGCCACTCTCGACAAAAGGGAAAGTCATGCGCAGGAGCCCTTCTCTCGCTGTTAGTGCACAGGAGACCCTCTCTTGCTGTTTGCCTGCGAGAGCCCCTCTATCGCCGTTTTGAATGCGAGAGACTCTTCTTGCCCAGGGGAAATGTCGCGTGCAAAAATCATTGCTTGCCCGCTTCCAGCTGTCGCTCAGGCAAGCTACACTCTCGCCGAATGAGCCTGCCGCATGCGATCCGTGTTTGCCCATTGCTTTTCCTTGCCAAAGGTCCAAACGCGTGAGTATTGTGCGCGCCCATCACTATACCAGGCGAGCTTGGGTGAGGTAGACAAGCCCATTGTGTGTGAGAACCCCTCTCTCGCCAAAGGCTTGTCGCGTGTGGGAGACCCTATCTCTTCCAAAGCCCCTCGCGTGCGGAAGCCAACCTCTTGTCAAAGGCCTTTCGAGTCTCGCATGCGGAAGCCTGTCTCTCGCCAAAACTTGTCGCATGCCAAATCCTTTTAAGCCACTAAATTTTATTTTCATGTTTGAATTCAAAGCTAAAAGTTAGCTGCCATAGGATTTGGAATATGTGGACTTCTCCTTTTTCCACGTGCATGTAAACAGCTGTTGTTTGCAGTGGTTGAATTGTCCTATCTGCAGTGTAGTTTGCCCTACAGCCAATGCGGTGTAGGCTACGTATTTGCATTTAAGTTTGACTTCACGTGGATCTAATTGGCCTACAAGTAATAGCTGAATACGGGCTTTCAAATAAGCTTCGTGTGGGTCCTGGAAAGTGGACTTCAATTATAGCTTGAACTATCAACCCCTAAATTTCTTTCCGGATCACTGCTTTCGGTCCGAACCTGTTGTCCACAGGTGCTTGTTAAGAGCTGGTGTCGCTCCACTGCTCTGATTTCTACTAGAACGCTGCTACTGCTAGAATCTAGCCACTGCCTCACCAACGCTTGCTGTGAGCACTGCTGCCTATGCTCGCTTTCACTTTCTTTTGGCTCCCTGGCTGGTATGCTTGGCTGACTTGGATCAGTTATGGCCTTCTTGTTGCCATGGAGGCTTCTTTCAATCGATCGATCAAGGTTGCATTCCCTTCCAAGAAGGAGGAAAGGAACTGGTTCCAGTGAAAGAAATGAAAGCAAGGGGAAAAGGTAGATATGTGGAGTGTTTGCTATGCAGATAGATCTATGTCACGATCTGAGACAATGCCGACCTTTCGGAATCTCTTTGTTCCTCTCTCTCCCCGGCTAGTAGTTGTAGAAGGTGTCTTTATTCTGACTGGGTCTACTTGTGGTACATGAAATAAAGGGAATCAAAGAATAGATAGAAAAGGAGGGTTGCGTGCCTATTCTGCTCGAAGTGCTGCACTCATCAAAACAAGATTTAATGGAAATATCATGTTTTTAGGGCTTATACTTTGTCCTGAAAGTACCATACGCTGTTGCGTCTCATATAAATCCTTCCGAAGTCGAATTACACAAGAAAGCATTCTAATAAGTATGTCTGTGTTCAAACTCCTCTCATGAGCTTCATCCATAATAATGACCAAGTAGTGCTTTAGTAAAACATCATTCTGAACCTCTCTAAGTAAAATTCCATCAGTCATAAACTTGGTAAAGCATCCACCCCCAATCTTCTTGTCATGCCTAACTTGAAACCCAACTTCTTTACCTAGACAAAGACCAAGTTCAAAAGCAACTCGCTTGGCAGTAGCGAGGATAGCAACTCGCTTGGCAGTAGCGAGGACAGCAACACGACGAGGTTGTCATTTTATCAAAGTTTGATTGCAGCAAGTAATGACACTTGACATCAACCTCCCTCTAGCACCACGGGGTTGAGTAACGCCAATGACACCACTTCGAAGAGTAGACTGGTTTGAACCAAAGCCGGCTTCATAAAGAAACTGTGGAACTTGTGTGGTTTTACCACATCCAGTCTCTCCACAAATAATAACCGTAGAATTCTCATTTATAGCTTCCATTATTTCCTGTTCCATCATGACTATTGGAAGATCCTTCCTTTTGTTCTCAATGTCGTCTGGCCTTGATACATGCACCACGGTTGGGGGAGAAAGAGATCCCATCATCATAGAGCTTTTTCGCTCATCATTGACAGGCCACTTAGGTAATTCATCTTCTTCTGAACTTGAGCTTGAGTTGGAGAAAATAAACTCAAGGAAATTAGCAAAAATCATATTGGGCAACAAATGATAATAGAAAGGGAAGTTGCAAAACATGCACGTGATTCTTCGGCATCTTCTCAAGAGCCTGCTTTTGGTAAGGACCTAGGCTCAAGCTCCAGTTCTGTCGATACTGTAGACACCATTTTTGTCCGGTTCTTTTTCAAACATTTTTTAATTAATTAATTAGTTTATATTTGATTTTTAATTTTTAATTTTTATTAGATTTAGAAATAAATTTTGGATTTTGATTTTGATTTTTTATAGAATAATAAAAAAAAGAGAGGGAAGGAAATCTAAATTAATTTTGATAGGAAAGTAAAATTAAATGAAACCATTAAAAGATTGAAAATTAATTTGGATTTGGAATTGATATCAAATTTAAGATTCGATTTTTAGAATATAAAATTTCCTAAAAAAAATTGATTCTTGATTCCAAATTATTACCAAAAATAAAAAATATAAAAAATATAAAAGAAATATAAAAAGAAAAAAAAAAGAAAAACCTAGGTCTATAAAAGGAGAAAACCTTAGGGGGAAAAAGAAGAGGACACTAAAAAAAAAACCTGGAGGAGGAAAAAACCCTAGAAAACCTTGGAGAGGGGGACCGTGAGAAAAACAGATAAAAAGAAATTCTGAGCTTTTCAGAGTCGGGGGTTTTGCCTCTTCTTGCACAAGCCAAACCATCATCTTGCACCTCGATCATCTCCACCCTCCACACACAGCAAAAACAACCCAAGTTTCTCTTAAAACCGTGTCATCTTCTTTGCACCGGACTACCTTCAACACAGCCACATATATAGCCACCCTTCTCATCGAAACAATCTCCCCTGCTATCTTGGTTTTTGCCTCACCGCCACAGCCCCTCTCCACTGCACCATTTTGTACCCCTGCACAGCATCATCCTCGTTTCGCTGCCCGTGTCCTTGTTGCTGCGTTGGTGTATTGTGGCTTTGATAACACATATTGCAAACTTTGAAAAAGACGTGGACGCTAGGAAAGCCAAAAGAGAGAGAGAACCACCAAACAGCAAGCTTTTGGCAACAGCCACCGCATTGGTTCCTCGCGGTATCATCACCCTGGCTGCTCTTAGTCTGCTTCGCTTCATCACCCATCCCACTGCACACTACCCTCATCAAGCCTTAGCTGCTGTCGCGCACGCCTTGCAACCCACTACTGATCATCATCGTCCACCTTGCTGCTGACCACGAAGCTCCACCGCAACAATCGCTGCCTTGTACTACCTCCATGCTTATTGATTAAAGGTTGATCGGAAAGGAAAGAAATAAGATACGTGAAAGAAGGAAGAAAGAATTTGAGCCAAGATCGTTCCAGCCCCTGTTTCTTTGTTGCAAGAAGGAAAGAAAGAAAAGCAAGAAAGGCGAGAAGGAAGCAACGTGGTCACATAACTCTCCAGTTTTTTTGGTAATTAGTTAAGGTAGTTGAACAAACTTAACTCAATAATTAATATTGGATTTAATAATTCAGCAATTTTCATATTTATGTTAATTTGATAAAAATTTGTATGCATGATAATTTATTTAATTCAATAATTCTGTAATTTGATCTAATAATTAAATTTAACTGACATAGAATAGTGTGATAACTAAATGAAGTTGATAAATATGAAGTTTGCATATAATTGGTATATTTGTATAATGCTATTTGTTTGTATGGTGATAGTATGATAAACTAACTTAGTTCGCATGCGTAATTAGGATTTTTATCGAATAATGAAACTGCATGGTTTATAGGATAAGATTTCAGAAATTGAATTTTAAAGAAAATATAACTCTTTAGTAAATTGTAACAGAAATCCTCTAGGGTTTAAATAAATAAATAAATAAATAAATAAAGGTTAATAGATGTAAAGTTATGATGAAATAATGCTAAGACATAGTAAATAAAAATATTAATTAATTGTTGGAGATAAATATGAATTATACCAATGATGAAATTTCAAGAAAGTCAATCGAGACTCCTTGGATATTTCTAGGTGAGAAAATCTTTCTTAAGTTGAGCCAAATTGATGGAATACTTTTGAAAGAATTTTCAATAAATTATAATTAATGTTTATTCTTAGTAAATTAAATATGAATAAAATATAAATATATATAGATAAATAAATACAAATACGAGAATATAAATTAGATGAGAAATTAAATAAATAGAATGAAATAGCTTAGATTGAAAGTAATTAGTAATTAATAAGATTAGATAATAAAGAAGTAAATGTGAATTATACCAAGGATGAAATTCCAAGAAAGTCAATTAGGACTCCTTGGATATTTCTAGGTGAGATGATTCTTTCTTAAGTTGAGCCAAATTGATGGAATACTTTTGAAAGAATTTCAATAAATTGTAATTCATGTTTATTTATAATAAATGAAATATGAATAAAATTAGATAGCTATAAACAAATAAATAACTTAGAATAAAAATTATAAGAAATAAAAATAGAAAAATATGAATTATGCCAATGATGAAATTTCAAGAAAGTCAATTGGGACTCCTTGAAAATTTCTAGGTGGAAAGATTTCTTTTAAGCCGAGCCAAATTGATGGGACGCTTTTAAGAAAATCTTTAATAAACCATGATTCAAATTTATTCTCTAAATAAATAAATAAAACATATAGATAAGAATAAACTAAAATAAGACTTAGAAAATATAGAAATTAATATGGAGTCAATATTAGAACCAAATTTAAGTATATGATAAGAGTTTCATAAAATATCTTATTGATCCGACGATGGAATTCAAGAAAGTCAATTGAGACTCCTTGAACATCTTGAGGTGAGGGGAATTTCTAAGATTGGAGCCAAATTGATGGAAAAATCTTAGAAATATTCCCAATATATATAAGTATCGAAATTAATATAAACACAAGTCAAATTGTAAAGATAACCTAAAACTAGTTGGTACCATTTTAGGATGGGCGTTGTAGGGGTGCTAATCCTTCCCTTCACGTAACCGTTACTCCCGAGCCCTAGTATCTTTGAACGTAGACCAAGCTTATCCTTAGTTTGAATAGGTGACCAACCACACCTAGGTAGAATGGTTGGTGGCGACTCCTTTGATTTTAGTGTCTAGCTATTAGGTTTTCCGAAACTTAATACGTTACTACAGTTTGGCGACTCCGCTGGGGACTTTAGAGAGTCAAGCCAACGATTGGTTTTAGGTTATTTTAGGTTTGCCTTAGGTATGTTAATTTTGATAAAATAATAAGACATTAATAACTACATGTTTCTTCGACACACACTTCACGTGCATGTGCATGCATTAGCCCTCTACCCGGGCTCTATCCTTTTAGGAGGAAGTAAAGTAACTACGCTCTCTTGAGGTAATACCTCCGCAATGGCTAGCGAAATACTCTCACTCAAATTGAACCTTTCCATTTGTAACCTATAATGGGTGAGGATTGGGTGCCTTACTAGTCTTGTGTGGACGACAGTGAGGAACAATTTGGGAACCTTTAGCCCTTTTGTCTAAAGCCATGCATATAGTGAAATTAAGAAGACCAACTGTAAGATAGAGCCATATTAACCCATGCTATAGGAAATACCCATTACTTAAGACACATTTTTTATCAAGTTTATACATGAGACACTAAGAGGGTACCATGAGTTCACCAAAATATTTCCATGCATCATTCATCCATTATTGTTACATAACAACTTTTTACCATACTATTCCATACATACGCATGTAGCATCATCTCATTTTGTTCATCTTCAATCATTGTTTTAAACAAAACATTTTCAAAATTTTTCAAGCATCACCACATGTGAAATGATAAATTCTTAATTGTGGCAATAAAAGATTCGAAGATAGCTCGACCAAAGGTTCATTCACACAACGCTCATTATCAAGCTAAGATCATGGAAGAAGAATCAAGCATGCGCATGGAGAAGATGGAAAAAGCTCAAGAGGAAATGAGGGGGCAATTGGTCCAAATTACAGAGCTGTTGAAAAATCTAAGCAAGGGCAAAGGAGTGGTAGAGGAAGTTGGAGTCCAAGAAGGGGTTCAACAACGCAGTATGGAAGACCCTGTCTATCCTCCCGGATTTGGTCCATTTCCAAGTCAAACATCCCAAGAAGGAAGATATCCACCTGCTTACACTGCTATACCCCAAGCGTTTGGACAAGCTCAATTCCAAGGACCCGCCTATCCTTCCCAAGGTGCAAAATCTACTGATCCCATTGAGGTGCCCGACTTAGATGACCCAAGGGAAATTGAGAAGTTGAAAGCCAAACAAGCAGAAGAGAAAGATGAGGCGAAGTCGCAACGAAAGATTAATATGTTGGAGGAAAGGATTCGAGCTATTGAAGGCTTAGACTTTTATGGTTCCATGGATGCTACTGGGTTATGTTTGGTGTCAGACTTGGTTATTCCACCTAAGTTTAAAGCACCAGAGTTTGAGAAGTACAATGGAACTTCCTGCCCTAGGTCTCATCTTATTATGTATTGCCGAAAGATGGCTGCCTATGCTCAAGATGATAAACTTCTTATTCATATCTTTCAAGAAAGCCTTACTGGGTCTGCAGCGAAGTGGTATAATCAATTGGATGGAACTCGAATCACCACTTGGAATGATTTGGCAAGAACATTTATGGCTCAATATCGACATGTTGCTGACATGGCCCCTGATCATCTGTCTTTACAAAACATGGAAAAGAAGGCTAATGAGAGTTTCAAGCAATATGCCCAAAGGTGGCGTGATATGGCTGCGGAAGTGCAACCTCCACTTTCGGAGAAGGAGCTTACCAATATGTTCGTTAATACTTTGAAGGCTCCATACTACGATAGGATGATCGGTAATGCCACTAAGAATTTTACTGATATAGTATTGTCTGGTGAGATAATTGAGAATGCAATCAAGAGTGGAAAGATTGAAGCTCCCAACAATATTAAGAAGAAAGGAGGAGCCAACAAAAGAAGGGAAGAAGAAGTCCATGCTGTAGCATATGGAAGGCAATATGGAGGCTATGTCCCACAACACCCTTATCACATGCCACAACCTTACTATCCTGTTCAGAATCCTTACCATTCTTACCCCAAGGTTAATGTTCAACCTAATCCCCAGACACTTGCCCCAAATATTCAACCAACTAAGCAGTTCAATAAACAAGAGGGCAATCATAATGCATCATGGCCAAAAAGAGAAAGGACTCCCATTGACCCAATCCCCATTACCTACACTGAGTTATACCCGAAATTGATCAAAGGACAACTCATTGCACCCATTTATGTGGAACCTCTCAAGCCCCCGTATCCAAAGTGGTATGATGAGAATGCCCGATGCGAGTATCACTTCGGGAACGTGGGTCACTCTTTGGAGAATTGCACTGCACTAAAGTATAAAGTGCAAGGATTGATAAAAGCTGGTATGTTGAGTTTTGAAGCGAAAGGGGAACCGACTACGAATGCAAACCCATTGCCTAACCATACTAATGAAGGATGAGTTTTGTGGGGGCATGAAGGGTTCGAGCCTGACAATTTTGAAGATCTATAAATTCTAGTTTTGTTTTTGCTTTCTTTTATTTCTTTAAGTAATGCAAGATAGTTTTTGAAAGTGCTTAAGCCCATAAGCACGAAATAAATTTTATGTATGGGTTAACTTTTATTTATTTCCTTTTCAATAAAGCGACTAGTGTGATGCACTGTCAATTTCTCATTCCATTCATTTTCCATTTCTCCACATACTCACCATATTTTCATTCACAAGTATCCAAATAATGAACATGATGATAATGATGTCAATAGATCTTGGATTCAATTTTGAAAGAACCACTATTGTTGATGAATTAATAGTATGCCAATGTTGCGAAAGCAAGAAAATGAAGGAAAGGTTGCTCACCATCCGCATTTGATAGACAGTACGAGAAAGGTGAATCTCATACAGAAGCTTCCAACAAGTTTGTCATTGTTCAATAAATGATTTTTAGTGAGAGCACTTGCATTTGAAATGATAAATGGCCTTCTTTCACTATCCTTCAAGCATGAGTAAAATTATCCTTTGATTACCCCTTTTGAGCCTATTATATTTTGTAATATAACCCACCAAGGATCACCCTCCACATTGGGGGCAAGGAAGATGAAATAAAGAAATTTTAAGGGCAAAAATGAAAGTGTTCATGATGAATCAAGGGGCAAAAAAAAAAAAGAAGAAAAATAGCCCAATTTTGTGAAAAAAAAAAGAGGAAGAAGAGAAAAAAAAAGGGTTTCTATTCAAAAGGAAAACCCCAAAAAAAGCAAGAAGGGGCAAAATGCCTGAATGTTTTACTTGATAAAGAAAGTGATCCCTTGGTTTATAAACCCTGAAATACATTTTGGGCTTACTATATCATTTTCTTTCATAAGCCCTCACCTGAGCCTACATTACGTGCCTTTAAAAGCCCATTTTGATCAAATGTAAATGCTTAAATTGAAGAATCATGCATTGAATGAGAACATACTTGTACAATGAGATAATGATCCTTTGAAGGAAGTAGATCAAGTTGAATGAAGAAAACATGAGCTTTAGAAGATATCTTGGATCGAAATCAAGAACGCCTATTAAGGGGCATGAATTTAGATTGAGCACTGAAGGTTGAAGTTTGTCAAAGCCAATGAAGTTGAAGATGAAGAAGAAAAAAGAAAAAAAAAGAAAAAAAAAAAATGAAAAAAAAGAAAAAAGAAAAAAAAAAAAAAAAAAAAAAAGAAAAAAAAGAAAAAAAAAAAAAAAAAAAAAAAAAAAAAAAGAAAAAAAAGAGAAAAAAGAAAAAGGAGGATTCAAGTTGAAAACTCGAAAAGGGCAGTTTGAATCAGTTGAGAGGGGCACCTAAGTTGAAAACCGAAAAAGGCGACTTAGGAAAATATCAACATCAAAAAGTTTTGATACGAGGGCAAGATTGGCAGACACTACATATCAACCTAAGAGTGGGCTTTTGGAAAAGAATTTTAGATTGACTTGATTGAATGTCAGAATGTTCATTAAATGGATACTGAAAACCCTATTCCAAACAGACTGTCCCATTGATTTTTCTTGATTTCATGAATATCTATATCTCTCTTGGTCATTTTAAATTTATACCACCCATATAACAAATGGAGAATATGCATAAGTGCATTACATTGGTGGTCGAGTTGGAAGGAAAATAAATAAATGTTGGTAACCTTTTTTGGGTAAATTTTTGAAAAAAAAATATTCTTTTGAGAAATCTTGCATTACTAAGAGAGAGAAAGAAACAAAAGTGAATGATGAATATACAAATATGATGGCTAGTCTTCGTGCATAACTGGGCTAGGACTCAATAAAAGATGGGATGTTAAATGAAAGGAGATTTAAAGAATTCAGCAGATATGTGGGACTTGAGAAAGGCAAGATGAGCTTGAGAATCTTGTTACCACAATTGAGAATGCATTTGCATACATTCATGGAATAATTCAGGAAGCATGACATTGACATGTGCATAACATTCATGGCATTCATTATATTCATGACATGCATGACATTTCACTAGTGCATTTTGGACATTGAACTATATGTTAAGACATTAGGATAAGAAGTTTTGAATGATTTGAATTTTGAGGAAAAGAGAAAATATAAGAGATTGTAATTTGAAAAATGATGAGGTATGAGAAGATAATGAGAAAAATACTTTTTTGAAAAACCTTAGATGAGAGGAAAGCCCAATATTGTTGGCATCAAAATGAAAGTTAAGCCCAGTCAAACCCAGGTTAACTGGCATTCTGAAATGAAATTTTTATGTTCAAAGTTTCATTGCCTCTGTTGAGAGGAGCTCTTTATTTTTCAAAAGTCTCAATGCCTCTGGTGAGAGGAGCACAAGGTTATTTTTCAAAGTTCCAATGCCTCTGGTGAGAGGAGCACAAGATTATTTTTCAAAAGTCTAAATGCCTCTGGTGAGAGGAGCACAAAGTTATTTTTCAAAGTTCCAATGCCTCTGGTGAGAGGAGCACAAGATTATTTTTCAAAAGTTCCAATGCCTCTGGTGAGAGGAGCACAAGATTATTTTTCAAAGTTCCAATGCCTCTGGTGAGAGGAGCACAAAGTTATTTTTCAAAGTTCCAATGCCTCTAGTGAAAGGAGCACAATGTTATTTTTCAAAAGTTCCAATGCCTCTGGTGAGAGGAGCACAAGATTATTTTTCAAAGTTCCAATGCCTCTGGTGAGAGGAGCACAAGGTTATTTTTCAAAGTTCCAATGCCTCTGGTGAGAGGAGCACAAGATTATTTTTCAAAGTTCCAATGCCTCTGATGAGAGGAGTTCTTTGTGTTTCAGAAGTTTCAAAGCCTCTGTCGAGAGGAGCTTTTATTCCATGATCATGCTTGCATTCCTCATTCTTATGATAGGAGAGACTAGGAATTTCACTTTGCATTCCTTAATCTTATGATAGAAAAGATTTGGAAAATTCATGTTTGCATTCCTTAGTCTTAAGATAGGAGAGACTAAAAAAGGAATTTCACTTTGCATTCCTGAACCTTATGATAGAAGAGGCTAGGAAATATCACATTTTACACAAAAAAAAATTTGATAGGTCTTGCATTCGGACAAAATGGTTGTCTATGTCTTTGCACCATTACTGTTTCACAGCAAAGCGCAAAGAGGGGCAACTGTAGACACCATTTTTGTCCGGTTCTTTTTCAAACATTTTTTAATTAATTAATTAGTTTATATTTGATTTTTAATTTTTAATTTTTAATTTTTATTAGATTTAGAAATAAATTTTGGATTTTGATTTTGATTTTTTATAGAATAATAAAAAAAAGAGAGGGAAGGAAATCTAAATTAATTTTGATAGGAAAGTAAAATTAAATGAAACCATTAAAAGATTGAAAATTAATTTGGATTTGGAATTGATATCAAATTTAAGATTCGATTTTTAGAATATAAAATTTCCTAAAAAAAATTGATTCTTGATTCCAAATTATTACCAAAAATAAAAAATATAAAAAATATAAAAGAAATATAAAAAGAAAAAAAAAGAAAAACCTAGGTCTATAAAAGGAGAAAACCCTAGGGGGAAAAAGAAGAGGACACTAAAAAAAAAAAACCTGGAGGAGGAAAAAACCCTAGAAAACCTTGGAGAGGGGGACCGTGAGAAAAACAGATAAAAAGAAATTCTGAGCTTTTCAGAGTCGGGGGTTTTGCCTCTTCTTGCACAAGCCAAACCATCATCTTGCACCTCGATCATCTCCACCCTCCACACACAGCAAAAACAACCCAAGTTTCTCTTAAAACCGTGTCATCTTCTTTGCACCGGACTACCTTCAACACAGCCACATATATAGCCACCCTTCTCATCGAAACAATCTCCCCTGCTATCTTGGTTTTTGCCTCACCGCCACAGCCCCTCTCCACTGCACCATTTTGTACCCCTGCACAGCATCATCCTCGTTTCGCTGCCTGTGTCCTTGTTGCTGCGTTGGTGTATTGTGGCTTTGATAACACATATTGCAAACTTTGAAAAAGACGTGGACGCTAGGAAAGCCAAAAGAGAGAGAGAACCACCAAACAGCAAGCTTTTGGCAACAGCCACCGCATTGGTTCCTCGCGGTATCATCACCCTGGCTGCTCTTAGTCTGCTTCGCTTCATCACCCATCCCACTGCACACTACCCTCATCAAGCCTTAGCTGCTGTCGCGCACGCCTTGCAACCCACTACTGATCATCATCGTCCACCTTGCTGCTGACCACGAAGCTCCACCGCAACAATCGCTGCCTTGTACTACCTCCATGCTTATTGATTAAAGGTTGATCGGAAAGGAAAGAAATAAGAAACGTGAAAGAAGGAAGAAAGAATTTGAGCCAAGATCGTTCCAGCCCCTGTTTCTTTGTTGCAAGAAGGAAAGAAAGAAAAGCAAGAAAGGCGGCGAGAAGGAAGCAACGTGGTCACATAACTCTCCAGTTTTTTTGGTAATTAGTTAAGGTAGTTGAACAAACTTAACTCAATAATTAATATTGGATTTAATAATTCAGCAATTTTCATATTTATGTTAATTTGATAAAAATTTGTATGCATGATAATTTATTTAATTCAATAACTCTGTAATTTGATCTAATAATTAAATTTAACTGACATAGAATAGTGTGATAACTAAATGAAGTTGATAAATATGAAGTTTGCATATAATTGGTATATTTGTATAATGCTATTTGTTTGTATGGTGATAGTATGATAAGCTAACTTAGTTCGCATGCGTAATTAGGATTTTTATCGAATAATGAAACTGCATGGTTTATAGGATAAGATTTCAGAAATTGAATTTTAAAGAAAAATATAACTCTTTAGTAAATTGTAACAGAAATCCTCTAGGGTTTAAAATAAATAAATAAATAAATAAATAAAGGTTAATAGATGTAAAGTTATGATGAAATAATGCTAAGACATAGTAAATAAAAATATTAATTAATTATTGGAGATAAATATGAATTATACCAATGATGAAATTTCAAGAAAGTCAATCGAGACTCCTTGGATATTTCTAGGTGAGAAAATCTTTCTTAAGTTGAGCCAAATTGATGGAATACTTTTGAAAGAATTTTCAATAAATTATAATTAATGTTTATTCTTAGTAAATTAAATATGAATAAAATATAAATATATAGATAAATAAATACAAATACGAGAATATAAATTAGATGAGAAATTAAATAAATAGAATGAAATAGCTTAGATTGAAAGTAATTAGTAATTAATAAGATTAGATAATAAAGAAGTAAATGTGAATTATACCAAGGATGAAATTCCAAGAAAGTCAATTAGGACTCCTTGGATATTTCTAGGTGAGATGATTCTTTCTTAAGTTGAGCCAAATTGATGGAATACTTTTGAAAGAATTTCAATAAATTGTAATTCATGTTTATTTATAATAAATGAAATATGAATAAAATTAGATAGCTATAAACAAATAAATAACTTAGAATAAAAATTATAAGAAATAAAAATAGAAAAATATGAATTATGCCAATGATGAAATTTCAAGAAAGTCAATTGGGACTCCTTGAAAATTTCTAGGTGGAAAGATTTCTTTTAAGCCGAGCCAAATTGATGGGACGCTTTTAAGAAAATCTTTAATAAACCATGATTCAAATTTATTCTCTAAATAAATAAATAAAACATATAGATAAGAATAAACTAAAATAAGACTTAGAAAATATAGAAATTAATATGGAGTCAATATTAGAACCAAATTTAAGTATATGATAAGAGTTTCATAAAATATCTTATTGATCCGACGATGGAATTCAAGAAAGTCAATTGAGACTCCTTGAACATCTTGAGGTGAGGGGAATTTCTAAGATTGGAGCCAAATTGATGGAAAAATCTTAGAAATATTCCCAATATATATAAGTATCGAAATTAATATAAACACAAGTCAAATTGTAAAGATAACCTAAAACTAGTTGGTACCATTTTAGGATGGGCGTTGTAGGGGTGCTAATCCTTCCCTTCACGTAACCGTACTCCCGAGCCCTAGTATCTTTGAACGTAGACCAAGCCTTATCCTTAGTTTGAATAGGTGACCAACCACACCTAGGTAGAATGGTTGGTGGCGACTCCTTTGATTTTAGTGTCTAGCTATTAGGTTTTCCGAAACTTAATACGTTACTACAGATACCATGCGAACTATTCTCATCACTTGAAGGTAGCTGGGTAACCGTTCCCAGAGTAGATCCGTAGGGCATGATTGTTGCCTTGTGGATTGGGTGTGCACCCTCAGTATTGAAAGCAACGATTGCATGCCCAACTCTCATGATAAGCAGTAAGCTTCTTTGACTCTTCCGTTTGAAACATTGTTTTACGCTTAGTTCCCATGAGTATCCTGTGTTTAGCATGCTCCAACTGTGCTGCAGTCAATTTATCTGCACCTTCACCTGCAGCGGCTTTTAATTGCAACAATATTCACCAAGTGTGCCAGATCTGCTCCGTTGAATCCAGGAGAACCACGAGCAATTGCTTCAACATCTACATCTTCAAACAACGGTTTATCCTGCAAGTAGAGCTCCAAGATCTCTTGACAACTTCTACTGTAAGCTTGGAATAAAGCTAGCCCAAACCTTGTCCTCCTTCAACTTGCCAGTGTCTTTTAGTATTGGACTTATTTCGATCACTTCTACACGGTTCGGCTTAGCATTCGGTTTCTTTAGATCGGGCTTTGGTGTAGCAACTGCTCATCTTCCACGTAGCAGCAACTTTTTAGCAACTTGTAGCAGCAGCGGTTTGCAACAGAAACAAGGAGCCCAAACTAGAGATGCAGCAGCAGAGATTTCTCTACCGAGTAGCAGTTTTGTACCCAGATTTGGCAGCAGCAATCCTTGTTAGTAGCTTCCAAGAACAGTAGCCTTCCTCTCCACTGTAGCTGATCGCCTTCTCGTCTCAAATCTTCTGTAGAAATCCAGTAAAAATCTCGCTTCAAGTGCGGCGCTACTACCGCCTTTAGGTGGTGCTGTTTCGTCAGGTCACCGGTGTTCAGAAGACAATCCTTAAACTTTAAAACACCGAAACTCTCAATCTTTGATTTTCTTTTTTTTATTTTTTATTTTTTATTTTGACAATTGTCGCAGCTGCTTTCTACTTTTGTATTGATAGGAATTGTGAGCACTATGTCTTTGTGGGCCATAATGCCACTTGTGGTTTTGTTTTACGCTGCTTATTTATACTATTAGGTAAATAAACTTTGACCTCATCTTTTATGTATTAATTTATTGATTTTCCTTTCAAAAAGCTATAACAAATTCTTTTCTTGTGGAAAGTGCTTGTCTTTTATCATTTCTGGTTTTCTAGCAATCTCAGTCACTAAAATGCTAAAATGTATATGTTCTCATGTAATCATTACTTTGTTTGATCCCACAGAGCACTGCACGTGAAGTGACAAGCATGTTAAATGCTTTGTTTCGGATTGTAGAGCTAGAAAGAGGAAGCTGTCGGGTGCGAGAGCCACTTCTCGCCAATGCTTCTGTCGCCTAGCATGCCGTGCGCGAGAGCCAGTCTCTCACCATTGCTGTCTCTAGCCCATTCCTCTCTCACCAAGCTTTTGTACGATAGGCTAGCTTCCACTTTTGTCTCGCCGGGCTTTTGTGCGACAGGCTAGAGTCCACTTTTGTCTTGCCAGGCTTTTGTGCGACAGGCTATGTAAGGCTTTGTGTGACAGGCTATGTGAGGCTTTGTGCGACAAGCTATGTGAGGCTGTGCGACAGACTTTTGACGACAGACTTGTGCGACAGGCTAGCCACTCTCTCGCCCAATGCTATCTCGTGCATAAGCCACTCTCTCGTCTAATTGCTTTTTCGCGTGAGCCTCCTTTTAGCTTGTGACAGAGTCTGTCACATGTATGTGGGCGAGCGAATCGCTCTGTCGCATGAAACCTTCTGTGCAATAGTAGTCTGTCGCGTGTATATATATTTTATTATTTTTAACAGGTCTTCCGCAGGTAATAGGTCTCCCGCAGGTGTTAGGTCTCCCGCGCCCTATCGCAGACTTCTATATTTGGCTTTTTTTGTTTGATTTCCCACAGACGGTGCCAATTGTTGTTGCACGAAACAACAATGATTCATTGCTGACGTCAATCCTCGATCTTCATGTTAGTATGTCTCCAAGAATTCTGCAAAATAGGAAACCATCAGGGGGCGCAGCGGTTTTCCCCTGCGCGCGCACTCTGATGCTTAAGTCAGACAGGGTTTTGGCAGCGTTTTAGTAGGCAAAGAGAGCTTAGAGTTAAAAATAATACCTGTGACCTATTTATAGAAGTGATTTTGCGCGTAATTACCTTTAAGACCCACAGCTTAAATAATAACTCAGTGGATCTTTTATGGGCCTTCTGAGTCCTCTTTCCTCTTGGGCTTAAGTTATCATTCAGCCTAATTGTCTTCAGCTTGACTTATAGAAAAGCCTAGTAATAATTGACCTAATCCACAATCAGAAATTTTAATTGATACTTTTCTCAAATTTTCTTTACATTTTTCTTTTCATAAAACTACAAACAGTATACTTAGCTAATTGGTACCTTACTCTCAAAGGAAATATAATTATTAGCATCTATGTTGGATTGTAAAAGAAGGTTTTAACCTCTTTTCTAGAATGTAAAAAAAAAAAAGTTGAATTGGTGAATATTTTTACAATGACTTCAATTAGTTGTTAGTTTATTTTTAGTATTATTTTTCGATAATACGATTGGAATTTTTTAAAGAAATTTAGAAAAAAATTTTTACATTGATCTAATGCGTTTAAAATTTTATTTTTGAAATATAATTTTATAAAAATTAAACCTTAATTTAAAAGAAAAGAAAGCTTCGTTATTTACCAACTCACCTCATTCTTCGTTGAATATTATTGGCTTATTTTGTTTACTTGAGATTCTACCGCAAGCTTCACGTTTTGTTTTTCACTTTTTTTTTTGTTTGTTTTTACCGTCGTCCCTGAAAATACAAGTGAAATTTCTCCAACATTGTAGCTGAACTAATTTCCAACTTTGACTGAGAATCAATGCTGGGTTTGAATATGGAAATACATGCATTCCCAGATGCCGCCCCTTTGGAAAAACAGCACTTTCTAGTAACTTGTCCGTTTCACGTTAGCTTTCCCCTTTTTTTTTATTTTATTTTTTGGATATATGTATTTACCTTTTTCGATGAGCCCTAGTTCTGTATGCATGACCAAGTCCTTTTCTTAAATCCAACGTCAGGGACAAAAATAAGGATAAAGCTGTTAGGAAGTTGGGGTCTCCGCGTAGCGTGTACGTATTCTTCATTTGTACTTACATTTTCTCACGCAAAAATTGGATATGACAATGGGTTGGGTGATTTCAAGTTTGAATTTTTTTAGATTTAAATTACTTTGAGGTTTTTTTATTTATAAGGAGCTACAAGGAGAAAAAAATTTGAACCTTAGCAACCACTTTAACAATCAAGTTTGGTGGTTAGACAATTTTAAATCTAAGTTGTTAATTTTTAAAATTAAATAATTTTAGATTTATCTTTTGAATCGATTCAGTTTGAATCTTTTTTAATTTGAGTTATTTTCAAATTTAAGTTATACAAATTCAAACTATTTATTTTTTTTGTCAATTAAAGTTGCATCAAATTCAAATTCGGATTTATTGTGTAAGTAAATGTTCTACTCAAAACGTAATATGTGAATTAGAGCTGTTTTTGTTTGTTTACAACACTGAATTTTGATCACATAGGAATCTTGATCTTTACATTAGTGTCCCTCTGAATACTTTGTAAGAAAGAAAATAGTCAAAAGGCACAAAAACTTTTCCCTACGTACGTACTATGATACTTAAGTCAGATCGAAATTTTGATAGAGTTTCAGTAAAAAAATAAAGCTTAGGTTGTAAAGATGATACATATCACATATTTATAGGAGTTGTTTTGCGTGTAATTACAGCTAAGACTTATAATTTAAATGATCTTATAGTGGATTTTTCAAAGTCCTTTTAAGTCCTCTTTTCTCTTGGACTCAGTATATCTATTGGCTCAATAACTTCTCGTCTGACTCATATCAAGGCCTAATACCCTTTAACATAACTTTCATCAAGAGCAAAATGGATAAATTGATAAAATTTTAAGTATATATAGAATACATTTTATTCTTAGAAAGTTGAAAAATAAAAACAATTTGAATTTGGAAGATTGACCATTTATCAAGGTTTTGAGTTTGAGATTGAGGTTTTCATCGGTTGAGCCAAACCTAGGCTATATATTATCAGACTATATACAAGCTCAACCTCAGCTTATTATTCGAGCTTGAATTTTAGTCTAAGGTCGTTTTAAATTTTATTGTACAGGCCCAAACCTAGCCCAACTCCACTCTTTTTTTTTTTTGCATTTTAATTTTTTGTTTCTTTGTTTTTTTTATTATTTTATTTCTTTTAAAATTTAATTTGGTTTTTCAAACTTTATATGTCAATTTTCATATTAAAATGTTTACTAATCAACAATGTTTTAAATCATATATAAAAAAATTAATATTAATTATGTTTGGGCTAGACTAGGCCTACATCTCCGTAAGTAAAGCCCAATCTTGACCTGAAAATTCATCGAGCCTATTTTTTGTCTAAGGCCACTAAAAATCTAGCTAATTTTCAAGCTTTAACAAGCCACCTTGTCCATGAACAAGTCTAATTTGGGTCAAAATAACATATATTCTAGAAATGACAATTTAACGCTATATATAAAGATATCTACATTTTATAATAACTAAATGTACATTTGATGTTATGTATATCTTTACAAAGTCATATAGACATTCTTAATTTATTATAAAAATTTAATACTAATTATAATTAAATAAAAATTTAATTATTATTTAAAAAATTAGTAATGATTAATTTTTTAATTAATAATCAAATATTTAATAATAAATAAGTAAATATTCTTAAATAATAATTAATTGTAAATTAATAATTAATTAATATTTAATAAATTTAATCATTAAATATGCATAATTAATAATTAATTTGTGAATTTATAAATAGTAATAATTAATAAATTTAATAAATAAAAACTCTTTATTAATATTTTATTATGATTTAACAACAAATAATTAATACTTAATAATTAATCATAATAATTAATATTTACTTATTATTTTTAAAAAATAATTAATTTTTAGTTAATTATAATTAGTATTAATTTTTATAATAAATTAAGAACATCTATACGACTCTATAAAGATATGTACATAATGTCAAATGTGCATATAGTTATCATAAAATATACATATCTTTATATATAGAGCTTTTATATAGATATTCGAATATTTAAAACTAATTTCTTTCTTGGAACAAGCGTAATATATTTTATACAATGTGTACATATAGTTATTATAAAATGTACATATCTTTATAGAGTTTTGTACATATAAGTATTCAAATTCCTTAGTGTATACATTTGAATGCTCAAAGATAATTTCTCTTTTGGAATGATAACTATAGGTACATTACTCACTAAATTTACTATATCTTGAGCTAGAAAACTCAAAATTTAATCTGTTTGCTTTCTGAAAACTAGGCTTAATTTTGTTTTTCATACATATGAAGACCAACTGTGAATCAATATTTTAAAAAAATGCAGTAAAATTCTAAATCTACCTCTTATGTGGGTGGTAGACAATCTGCATAGTTTGTATTAAAAATTCAATATCTTTTTATAAAAAAACTCTTATTTTAATTGCATTTGATCTATTTGAAAGTAGAGTAAAAAAAATCTTTCCAAAAGAATCTTTCCATCCATATATAGTTTTAATATATAAACGTTATAGATCAATACTAAAAAAAAAGAAAACCACTTGTGTAGGTGTCAGATAGCTTGCATAGTTTGTGCGTAGTAAAAATTCAATTTCTTTTTAAAGAAAAATTAGATTTTAGATTCGTTTAATCCACTAGAAAGTAGACTAAGAAATTCTTTCCAACATATATAATTTGGATATATCAATATAGAAAAAAAAATAAATTCACTGTTAGAGCTCAATATATATATTCAAATGGTAATTTTTTTATTTTTCCATATTTATTTATAAATCATCAATATTTAAATTATATATGGTTAGAAATATTTTTAAGTCTATTTTCTAATGGATTAAACAAAATTAAAATTCAAGTTTTCTATTAAAAGATATTAAATTTGGAATACAAACTGTGCAAAAATGTCTGGCACTTGCATAGGGTAGATTTGAAATTTTAATACATTTTTTCTACGTTGTTTCACACATTGGTCTTTATTTATATGAAAAGATAATCAAGTCTAGTTTCAGAAACTTTAAACGAATTATGATTTCGAGTTTTCTAGCACAAATAAACAAATTTAATGAGTAATGTACATATAATTATTGTCATAACGGTTTTGCGCTCGACGATTTTAAAAACATTTAAAAACAGAGTCGCCACCAATTTTTTTTGTTAGGTGTGATTGGTCACCTAAAAATATTTATCTTTTTAACAAAATCTCAAAATTAATTAAGTTTTATTAAAAAGATAATTTTTGGTCTGCGAAAACAAAATTGGGTCCGGGAGTACGATTACGCGTGGGGAAAAATTACCACTCCCACGACGCCCGTTAAAAAACGCTACTATTGTAATCATGTGTTATATTTTTGTTTTAATGAAATTGTCTTAATTTAATATTTAAAAATAATTTCTATTTTCATTGCAATCAATTTTATTCTTTTAATTTTGAAACATTCAAATTTTATTTTTTATTTGAAATAAGTGAAAATCTTTTGTATTGAAAATTATTCTGAAGTACTCCAATACTCTGATAGCATTTCGGATAATTTCCTCGCCTAGAGATTTCTTAAGAATCACTACTTGTGAGTTCTATAAAATCTCATCATCAGAAGATTCACACTCGCTTCAAAAATTATTATGAATGCATATGATGCAAACAGATAATGAATGATGAAAATGAATTTTTTAATTTTTTATATGAATATTTTTTAATTTATTTTAAATAAAAATTTTTATTATTGAAAAATTGCACTAAGTATCCCAATACTCTGGTAACACTTAGTGAACTTCTCTCATTTAGGGATCAGTTAAGAAATCACTACTTGTGAGTTTCATGACATCCTATCATCGGACATTTTTATACAAATTAAAATTTTATTAGCATTGTTCAATTTGTAAAACAAGCCTTAATTTTACATTTTATAAATATGACAAACTAATTTATAAGTAGAAATGTGGAGGTGTATCGCGTTAGCATTCATATTAAATAAACAAACAACTTATTTGTCAACATTCAAACTATGGAACATAAGTTAAATGAACAAATAAATATAAAATTAAACAAAAGTAAATATCCAAACCTATTCGCTAGTCAAAGGAAATATTTAAAGAATTTATTAATTAAAGCAGGCATTATATTATTCCAGAAGTGAATGGACTAAAAAAGAAACCTGTTAACATTACCACCGTTCATTTTTTATATTTTTTTGACCTTCACCGTTGCTCTCTCCAAGCTTTCTTATACTGTAGCTCGATTCTCTCTTTTCTCCGATATGCGTCGCTGATCCCTTCTCCCAATAGCCAGCCACCACAAGCCACAGTACTCCGGCATCTTTCTAGGCTCCAAAAAGTTTAGAAATATTCTACTCCTTTATCTCTGTCCCGATCTGTCCACCGACTTGCCCAAAAATATTTCTATTTTCATAGATCTACTCGACAGAAACCTCATCTTCTTTTTTCTTTTTTTTTTGGTTTTTGTTATGGATGATTCTGAGCCCTTCTGAGTTGCTGGATCTTACTGTTGTTTTTTTTTGTCTTGTGTTTTTTTGGGTTAATGCTGGTGAGATCCCTGATTTTCAGGGATCACAATCTTATAGCAGCGTTTTTTGTGCTGCCATTGAGGCTGAGAGTTGACATTAGAGTAGCTAACAGAAGGCGGCCTACTCTGGCAGCAAGCAGTAGCCTGTAGTTGGGAGAGGAGGTGTGACAGGAACACGGCACCAGTTTTTTTTTTTTTTTTTTACTTTTTTTAATGAATATAAATTAAATTTACAACAATTAAACTAAAAACAAAATTAGAAAATAGAGTTAAAAATAAAAATAAAAAATTTGGGCTATAACATAACTTAACTTAAATTGGATTTTTAAATCCACAAATTTAACAAAGTTATTTAAAATTTAACAAATTTAACATAACTCAACTTTCAAAATTATTAAGCTCGGACAAAATTAGGTGTCTACAGTTATCATTTAAAAAAAATTATCTTGTGCATTGGAATGCCTACACTAAGGAATTCAAATATCTAGATGTGAAAAGCGCCGTTAAGTATGCATATTTTATATTAATTATATGTATATCATGTTGTAAACATATATACATTTGTTCCAAGGGAGAAACTAATTTTAGATATTCAAATACCTAAATAAGGCATTCAAATACCTATCTCCTAAAAGAAATTAATGTGCATACGTTTATATCATGATGTATATATGGTTATCATAAAATGTACATATTTTATAAAGTTTTGTACCTACAGGTATTCAAATGCCTTATTTTAGATATTTGAATTCCCAAACCTAATTTCTCTGTTGAAAATTAGTATTTGGCATTTGAATACCTACAATAGGGCATTCAAATACTATTTTTTGAAAGAAATGTACATATGTTTATATTATGATACGCAAGTAGTTATCATAAAATGTACATATTTTATAGAACTTTGTATCTATACGTATTCAGATGCCTTATTTTAGGCATTTGAATTTCCAAGTTTAATTACCAAAATAGGAAGACGTACAAGTCATTAAGGTGTAATGGTCACTTCCATTTTCTTCTTTCTAATTTCTAAAGTTCTCATTTCCTTTATAGTAATTAAAGTATGCATTGATAATCATTAAAGTTCAGCCTAATGGATACTATCCGGAGAGATTATGCCCACTGTTCAAATTTTCTTACTCCTTAATACTAATAATTAAATATTCATGCTTCAAAACTTTTTTTTTTAATTTCCCTTTATAGATTCACTTTAGGGTAGTTAAGCATTCAAAATAATATTTACTAGTTTATGTATTATCAATTTATTATATGATGACAAATTAAACGCTCAGATAATTGATAAAATGTTTATTCTTTTTTCTCAACTATTTTCATATTAATTATATATCTTTGATGTGGCCATGTGGTGAAAGCCAGAGACAGAAAGGAGATGGACTGTAAATGTGCAATAATAATCAACCTAGAATAAGAAAAATAAACCTATACTAGAGACTAGGGTCAACTATATAATAAAAAAAACAATTCATCAATATATAAAATGTAACCAAAAAATAATCAATATATAAAAAGCATGCTTAAATGACTCCTAATTAATGCGTTTTAATGACATATTAACCAATGAAATTTTGGAGGGCATCAAGTTTAATTATTAGATATGCTTTACTTCTTTAACCTTTGAATTATTCTATTTGAGTTCTTAATTGTTTGTTTAAATAATGAGAAATGTTAAAGACAGTTACTTTAAACATTTTCACGGGAAATTCTACAGTAAGGTCGCAAAATATCGACCTTATTGTAAGGTCATGATATCTCATAAGATATCCAATATCTCATGAGATATTGAATAAAATTTAAAAATTATTTAAATATGTTAATAATGGCTTAACAGGTTAACAGGTAAACCAAAATTTAATTAAAAAGATTTAAATTACGTTTTTATCCTTTAAAAGGTAAGAAAATATTTATATTTACATCTTTAACCATTAATCAAAATTAAATTACGATATTACCCATTAATATTAAAAAAATACAAGGTAATTGCTCAGAAAAGTTTGGAAAGTCGACTACTCGTGTTTAGGGATTTTCTGCCTAAAAAATCCTGTATAAAGTCCAAATTTTCATGGGGAGTCGACTTCTCGAGAAAGGAAGTCGACTCCCCATCTGAATTCTATTTCGAGAATGCTTCTGGCGATGCAGCAGTCGACTGCTTCTAATTAGCAGTCGACTGCTTCATCGCCAGAAGCATTCTGGAAACAGAATGCACATGGGGAGTCGACTTCCTTTCTCGGGAAGTCGACTCCCCATGAAATTTTTTTTTAAAAATTGTTATTATATATTTTTTTATTTATTAATATTGTTATGATTTTTTTATTGTTATATTATTTTAATAAATATTTATTTTTTTTGTTGAAATTATTAATATTATGATGAATCTTATAATTTTTGTGATTATTCTTTTTAAAATTACGAACAATCTACTTAAATTAACTATGAATCCCATTATTTTTACAATTATCCTTATTTAATTTACAAACAATATATCCAAATTTACGATAAATCTCATCATTTTTACGATTATCCTTTTTAAATTTACGAACAATCTACCGAAATTTATGATGAATCTCATCATTATTACGTTATACTTATTACATTTACGATGAATCTTATTATTTTTACGATTAGCCTTATTAAATTTACGAACAATCTACCGAAATTTACGATGAATCTCATAATTTTTACGATTATCCTTATTAAATTTATGAACAATCTACTTAAATTTATGACAAATCTCATCATTTTTATGATGAACATTATTAAAGCTACGAACATCTTCTATTAATTTATGATGATCCTTAGCTAAATTTACATTTAATTTATTTAGTTTTACGATAATTCTAATCTAATTTACGTTAGTGATGTGAGAATTACATTTAAAATACATGGAATGTCGAATTTTCAATAATAAAAGTCGACTTAACATAAATTGAATAAGAACAATGGGCTTAAAAAAATTAGGAAATCGACTGCCCAAGAAAGGTAGTCGACTGCCCAGATGCGTTCTGGAAACAGAATGCATCTGGTAATGAACCAGTCGACTGCTAATTATTAGCAGTCGACTGCTTCGTTAACAGATGCATTCTGTTTCCAGAATGCATCTGGGCAGTCGACTATCTTTCTCGGGAAGTCGACTCCCAGTATGAAACTTTTTTTTTATTTTGTTATTATATATATATTTTTATTTATTAATGTTGTTCTGATATTTTTTATTATTATATTATTATTAATAAGTATTTATTATTTTTTTTGTTGTATTTATCATTATTATTATTATTACGATAAATCCAATCATTTTTACGATAAATATAATTAAATTTACAATGAATGTCAAAATTTTTACGATTATCTTTATTAAATTTACGAAAAATCTACCCAAATTTACGATTATCCTTTTTAAATTTACGAATAATCTACTCAAATTTACGATGACCCTTTTTCAATTTACGATAATCTTTTATTAATTTCTGATGATCATTGACAAATTTACGTTTAATCTATTTACTTTCACGATGAATACAATCCAATTTACACAAGTGATGTGAAAATTATGTTCAAAATACATAGGAAGTCGAATTCTTAATAATAAAAGTCGACATTCTATAAATGAATTAAGAATAGCATGCTTAAAAAATTTGGGAATTCGACTGCCCGAAAATATCAATCGACTTCCCATATGCATTCTGGAAACATAATGCTTCTGGCTATTTAGCAGTCGACTGCCTTACGCATTCTAACGTTCTGCAATAAATTTTCTCTTAGGAAGTCGACTGCTTCAATTGAGCAGTCGACTTCCCCGATAAATTTTTTTATTGAAACACTTATAAAACCAAGCAGTCAACTGCTTGAAAATATGTCAAGAATTAAAAATCTTACTAGTAAAAAATATAATGATTCCTTGGTCGCTTGGGAGGACTTTCTTTGTAAATCATTGGTTCTTTGCACTTTTCATCGCAATTTCCATCGTTTATGCAATTCTCTTCCACAAACTTACCCATTGTTAAAAATATAAGAGGGGAATAAATAAGAACAACTATTTGATTGAGGTTAGGCTTAAAGTTTAGGATTTATAAAATATTGAGACAGCTACAAACTGGATTAAAGGTGAAATAGACAAAAATTGGAATAAAGGGGTTTATGATTTGGGAATTAGGGTTTATGATTTAGGAATTAGGGTTTAAAAATAATAAAAAGGTTTATATAAGAAGAAGAATAGTACTACAATTATAACAAGGGTATACTAGTAATATAATAGTATAATTTTAATAATATTTAGTAAATAATGTTAATTTTAATAATTAGTTTAGCAGGTTACCAGGTTAAAGAGTTTTTTAATTTTTAAAATTTCATCAACGGTTTATATTAAATTTGACTAATCCAATGGTTCTAATTCAATGACCTTAAAATAAGGTCAATTTTTGTGACCTTACTGTAGAATTTGCCACATTTTCACTCTTATTGGGCCACATCATTTTCTAGTTTTACATGAAAATAGGTTACCCATGTGAAAAATAAAAACTTAAAGTATGTGGATGTTAAAAAAGTACTTTTTCAAGTAATCTGTAATTGTAGGTAACAGGTCATGACGTAAAACTAAAAAGTAACGTAACTCAATAAAAATAAGAATGTTCAAAATAATTGTCAAAAGTGATTATCTCTAACATCTCTCTTAAATAATATCATTTTGATCACAATTTTATTAAAAGTAACGTAATATTTATGTTATGATTTACATGACACGTCAGATAGTAGATCTATTTAAGAGTCGAACTATTTATCTAAATCCGAATGTTTGTTTTTTTTTTGACAAATTTGGACAAAAATATTAAGCTGATTAAATGGATTCGGGCTTGAAAATCAAAGCCCGCTAGAAATGGAGCAGGCTTGGATTCACTATTTCATGTCTAATTCCGATCCAACTTGACCCTGTAATTATAATTCTTTAATAAATTTTATTGTAATGCATTTTTTAATCTGAAATCCCCAATTTCATGTAATTTTTTCATAATTATATAGTATTTGTATAATATTTCAACTTAAAAGAAGTAAATAAATATGAAAATCTGAATATATAGATGATATATGGGACATATATGGAATAAAAGGAATCGATGGTCAAATGGTCAAGAGTCAAGAAGATGAGGTGTAAAATGGGATGAAGATGAGGTGTAAAATGGGATGAAGATGCATTAAATGAGAATTAATGAGATGTTGATGAGTCATCTTCATCTCCAACAAGAGCCGGCAGCCATTGTGCTCTTCCTCCCAAATTTCTCTAAGTTTTCCTTCCTATTTACCTTGACAAACAACCAAATCTTGTCATCAAATCGTTAAGCTTGCTTAAGGAAAATTACTCCTCATCACTAACTAAAGCTATAGCTGTAATATAAAAGGCCGAATCAAAGGAATTGAGGAGATCTAATTTGCTGTTATTTTGGTGATTAACAAAGGTAAGAGAAGAAATTGATTCATTCAATTCTATCCATGGTTTGGAGTTATGTGGAGTTGGTATAGCAAATTTATAGAGATTTCTTAAAGGTTTGAATTATTATAATGTTTGAAGCTTTGAAGAAGTGAAGGAAGAGAATTGGTGCAACCAAGTGATTTACAAATTCGGAATTATTTGAGGTAAGGAATATGTGTAACGGACGTAGGGAGACTATATTCGTTTTGGTTGCATATTTTAGTTTGAATTAAAGACTGTTTTAAGTGCAGAAAGTTGTAAATTTCGGTTTTACTCTTAGTTATGATTTGGCTAGGAGCAGCTGACTGCCTTAAATAGCAGCCGATTGCCTAGAGACAGCTGAAACGTGAATTTTTTCGAAACCGACTTAAACCAATCGACTGCCTTGTATAGCAACCGACTGCTATTTTCCAGAAAACACTCAATTTCGCACCAATCGACTGCCTAAAGAGCCAGTTGACTACATTTTCCTCAAAAATATTCTGTTTGCGAAACCAGTCGACTGCCTATGGAGCCAGTCAACTTCCCTGTTTTCAGAAGCATTCTGTTTGCGAAACCAGTCGACTGCTAAGGAGATAATCAACTACATTTTCTCGAAAAACTTTCTGTTTGTTACTAGTCGACTGCCTTATATGACCAGTCGACTGCCCTATTTGTTTTCAAAAAATAAGATATTTGAATTTTAAAAAGAAAAGAATTTTAATAAAATGATATTTGCTATAACAGTCGACTGCCCTAAAGACCAGTAGACTGCCCTATTTGAAAAGAAGGTTTTTAAAGCCTATTTTATATGAGCATATTTGTTTTACCAAAAAGGTATATGACAAATGTTTTGAAGACTGTGGACTCCTTTGATGATTATGCATATTATGTGTATTTGTACTTGGGTGAGGAACCCTAGTCCAGTTCTCAGTGCCACAGATGTTACCTAACTAGTGTTCACTGTGGTCTATCGACTATGGCCATATATCTCGTATGTGTATTTGGCTTTGGGGAGGATCTTTGGCCCATACGTGAGTATGCAATTATTTGACATCTCTTACGGGATTATTCCTCCCGGGATATATATGTGGTATCCCTTATGATATTTATTTGGTGCATGATTTTATTGGAAGTTATTGTCTCCCATCTATTTGAAGTATTTGTATATGTAATTTCACGTGATTTGAGATACGTGAAAGTATTTGAAGTATTTGAATATTTGCATATGTGATTTTAAACGAATTAATATTATTTGAAAGTATTTGATTTAGTTGATTTTATGTGTAAATGATAATTGAAGAAACTTATACGTTATTTGAAGAAAGTATATGGTATATGTTTTATAAAAGCTTTTACATGACATTATAGAGCCAAGCAGAAACCTGCATATAATGGCATAGTACGCTCTTTTATATATGTTTCTTACTGAGCGTAAACTCATCCCTTTACAATATTTTTCTATCCAGATTATTTTAAGTGATTTCCGCTCTAGATAGATGAGCTTACTTTTGGGATCTTTTAGTATACTTTTGAGACACGCTTCCCAATTATTCCTTGAAGGTATAATCAGTTGACCGTGTACTTCGGCTATTGTACAGTACAATACTACATTGATGTATATTAGATCATTTAGGGATATAGGATATGTAAGTTATGTGAAATCTTGTGTAATTGACTTATGTGTATATATAAAAGAATTACTTTTGTTGAAATTGAGATCATTATATTAAGTGATGAAATAAAAGTATAAGAAGAAGAAAGGATGACATTGACAAATAGCCTAACCAAAACTTATATGAAAAAAAAAGTTAATTGATATTTGTATAATTGGGGTCGCGACATTTAATTTTTTTTATTTTTTGCAATTTAATTTGAGTTTGTATTTTTCTTTAGACTTAAGTTTAAATTTTCATGTTTCTTGTAATCTTTTTGTAAGAATTTATTCAAATTTATTATGTTATACTTATTAACTATTATGTATTAATATTTTTTATATTTTATTTTAATATTTTTAAAAAAATTAATAGTATTTGGGTGTGCTTGGACATGTCTGTATTTATTTATTATATGTAAAAACGGATATGGACAAAAAAAAAATCCGAAAATTGGGCTAAGTTAAGCTTGAATTCACTTTCAAATTTTTAATATTTTACCTAAATCCAACCAAAACCTAGCCCAACTTGATCCATAAATAGGCCTACGAAGTCATAAATATTTTCTTAAAATCACATTGGATTTTTTTTCCATGGTGTAATGAAAGATGTGATAAAATAATTAAAATGAAGTCACTTTAAAAGATTAATGAACTAAACGAAAAATTCACAAGTTAATAAGTTAAGAATCATGAATGGAATTTACCCTTTAAGGTAATAATACATAGGTACATACGTGAATACATGTATGTATGTATGTATGTATGTATGTATGTATGTATGTATGTATGTATGTAGAGATTGATATAATTACTTCTATCTATCAAGAAAAATATGGTATACTAAATTAAAATAGAACTTCCAATTTATCACTTAAAAGGTAGAAACCTTCATCTTCCTCACTGTGTAATAAATAAAAATAAACAAATATTGCAATCAAAGGCCGCAAATGCTGCCCAACTTACATTAGTCTTCCCAGACCATGCAAATTCTCTCCCTCAACCAACAGAAACTTACATCAACATGCCACTGTAATCTATACAAAATACACAAAGAAATAAGGGAAACAAAACATAGTTACAAAGCTATTTCACTCTATACCATTTCATCTCCAATCAATTAATTAATCCACAGGCCAGCTGATCTCTCGTAAGTTGACCCAAAACTCCATTTTAGAAAGCTTGAATTGGAAAGGAAAAAATAAACCCAACCAACCAAAACAAATCAAATAAAAGAAAAAATGAAACTGGGAACAAGAAAGTGCAGTCCAAAGTGTTAATTTATCACAGTTGCACAACACATGCAGGTGCCAAAGAGAGAAGTCCTAGGCTTGCGCTTCTCTTTACCTTTAGTGGAAACCTTGGTTGCCTTCTTTGCAGCAGATTGGTTGTCTTGTTTCTTTGGAGTAATTAACATCTGATTCTGATCAGCTTCTTCCTCTTCTTTCAAGAAGCTGGGGAATGGGGTTTTTGACTTCTCAGAATCACTTCTT
Organism: Heritiera littoralis; assembly: GCA_031772115.1. Classification (NCBI taxonomy): domain Eukaryota; kingdom Viridiplantae; phylum Streptophyta; class Magnoliopsida; order Malvales; family Malvaceae; genus Heritiera; species Heritiera littoralis. The sequence goes on along the minus strand of JAPDPK010000083.1, from coordinate 1,763,034 downwards.
TCTAATTTAACTACTTTCTCCTCTACTGGCATTGCTTCATACTCGCTGTTTGCTGCTGGTTTTGCAGGATCAGTAACATCAGCCTGGCTTGAGAAGCTCTCGATTGTAGTCTTATCCTGATACAGCAAAGGGGTTTGATCTGATTCTTCTGCTCTTGCATCAATTTGGAGATCAAGATCAAAGCTCGGGGATTTCCGCATTTGAGCATGAATGCTCGTGTTATCAGAATTCGATCCGCTGCTGAACCTTCCCACTGTTTCTCGTTGGTAATAATCACTTTCGGCAATGGGAGGTGTTTCATTAATTGCACATTGTTCACCAGACTGTTTTAATGAAGGCTTAGTCTCTGCCATTGTCACTGCAGTTGGTTTTGGACGTTCTGAAAGATCCCATAGAGGTTTCTGACCAGCAAATTCAACTAGGGAAACTACATTTTCCACTGTCAAGTTTTGGGTAACAAAAGAAGAAGCTTCAGTGGTAGAAAACTCACCAGAACTTTCATGTTTCAGTTCTGCCATGGACTCATTGATATTCTGAACTTTCTTGCATTGCATGTAACTGTCCTTTTGCTGCTTCTCAGTCAAAGCATGGAGAAAAAGAGATGTGCTAAGAACATTTTCTGCTTGCTCTGTAGGATATGAGAGAGACATACATTGTCCTTCATTTTCTCTTCTTGATGTATCATTTCCAATGGGATTTGAGTCTTCCAATATTTCAACCATTTTCTCCTCTTCTGAATCTTCCTCTTTGTATATTTTATCCGAGGGAAAAATATCTGCAGAGATCACTGCAGGGTCAGTGACCAAGTGAACAATTTGCGTGTCCTTTTGTTGTTCCCCGGTAGCTTCATTCTGGTAGTCGATAGACGCATCAACCAAGTGACCATTCTCGATTATCTTTGCCGCCTCAAATTGACAGTCCTTATTACAGCTCCTGGAATCACAACAAACATCGAGCGGACGTCTTTTTTCCTCGTTCTGACAACCATTCATAGTGGACTGTGGTGGAGAGGCATTTTGCTTATCAGCGTTTGATCCTTCCTCAGATCCACGGCCATCTGATTTTTCTATTGACTCCTCTCCGGATTGATACTTGCAATTTCTGTTTTCTGATTCATTCCTTACCAATGTATGGACTATGCCTTCCTCTTCAGTTTGAGAAACTTCTACTAACAAGTTCAGTGTCTCATCTGACAGATAAGCTTCTATCTGTGATTCAGGAGAATCATTTCTGATTGAGTTCATCTCACTTGGAAACTCTCCATTGCATTTTGCACTAACCCCAGTGGGTAAATCAGTCATCATTGTGGTTATATTTCCTAAATGATTACTAGCCTCATCCCCGTCTTTAAGTTCAAATTTATCTTCACTGGCCACTTCTTTGGTTGCCATCTCTTTCACCAAAAAGTCATCCCTTTCTTTTTCCTCCTTCATATCGCTCGATATGCTGGAATCCAAAATGCAACCATTTTCCTGAGGTTGGCATGTTAAAGATGGTGTGATCATATCCTCACTTTTCAGTGGCCCATTGCACACTTGTACCACTTGCTCAGTTTGGATTTTGGCCAATTCATGCTCTTCAGGCTCTAGAACTGCAGGTTCTTGAGTTACTGAATCATGTGAAGTAGATGATGCTGCATCAGAAATTGAATTTCTAGCCCCTTCATCCTCTGTTGAAAAAGAAGTATCTTGTGTTATATTTATATTTAACTCGATTAACATTTTGATATCTAAACAAAGAGTTTTGAAAAACAAATAGATTTTTATGATGTATAAGTATATTTTAGTACTCACTACACTAACAGCAGAGTGCTAACCTATCATCATGGAATTCTGATTCTCAAAATGAAAACTTGATCTAGATAGATTCTCCATGAAACTTGATTCTTTTTGCATCTCATGATCTTCCAAGTTTTGGGATGAAGAAGTTGGTTGGGTTTCCCTTCCTTCATCAAATGCTTCACTTGCTTTTTCTTCAGCTTTTCTAGACTCATCTGGAATATGAAGTTCAGTTCTTCCTTGTTCTATAAACATAGAAGGGTCAAAATATGTTTAAAGTTAGAAATGAACAGATGAAATAGCAACTCAAAAGGACAAATAAATTGAAGTTTAAATTGTGCATGCTAGAATGATAATTTACCAACCTTGCCCTTCTTTTGTTTGGTTATCAAGAGTATCTCCTACCACCAGTGGGTCACTAGAACCGATTTCTGCCTCTGCCTCTGTGTTATTACAACCCTCACCTTCAGCTACAGGAATTGTTAGATTTTTTTCTTCAATATCATCCGCATGATCATCTTTTGGCAGAGGCTCAGCATCTGTGTTGCCCTCTTCTGCATTTATCAGGATTGTAAATAGACAACCATATATTGGCGAATAAAATGCTGTAGTTACTCACCTTTCTCATGCTGTTTTCTTTTGTCACTATGAGGATTTGTTCCCTCGGGATCACTGGAAACCAACCCTGTCTCATTTCCATGAGTACTTTTATCTTCTAATGCTGGAAGCAGATGATCTTGTCTTTCTCCTACATTTGTGCTAGAAGCTTCTTGTGAGAATTTTTCCTTAGCTTCATCATTTATGTTAATATCTTCTTCTGCACCAGTCCCATAGCATTATGAATAGACAAACATAATTTAGTAAGTATGATGCTGAAATATGATTTTCTGCATTGGTTCATTGGAATTGTAGCAAATTGGAAACGAAATGTTGTATTTAGTAACCTTTCTCATCCTGTTTCTGGTTGTCAACACAAGGATATGCCATTCCATCATGATCACTCGAAACCAAGCTTGTCTCAATTCCCTGAGTATTTTTATCTCCAGCTGCAGGAGCTATGTCAGCTTCTGCTTTTGTTTCGACTGTAGTGGCGGCTTCTTGCAAGGATTTTTCCTCTGCCTTTGTGCTATTATCTTTTTCTGCATCAATCCATCACGGTTAGAAGTAGAAAAATATATAGCAGCAAGGATGAAACTTAAATTTTGCGAATGTAAATAGACAAACATATAATCTATGTACTAACCTTTCTCATGCTGCTTCTGCTTCTCAACATTACGAGATGCTATTCCATCAGGTTCACCAGAAACCAACTGTGTCTCATTTTCATGAGTATTTTTATCTTCAGCTGCAGGAACTATGTGAGCTTCTTCTTTTGTTTCAACTGTACTAACGGCTTCTTGCAATGGTATTTCCTCTGCTTTTGTGCTATTATCTAGTTCTGCAACAGTCCATTGTTATTTAGTAGAAAAATATAGTAACAACAAGCAAGGGTGATGCTGAAATTATGAAATTCTAAATGGACAACCATACATCAGTAAGCAAGCTATACTCTATGTACAAACCTTTCTCATCCTGATTCTGCTTGTCAACATTAGGAGATACTATTCCATCAGATTCACTAGAAACCAACTCTGTCTCATTTTCATGAGTATTTTTATCTTCAGCTGCAGGAACTATGCGAGCATCTTCTGTTGTTTCAACTGTACTAACGGCTTCTTGCAATGGTATTTCCTCTGCTTTTGTGCTATTATCTAGCTCTGCAACAGTCTATTGTTATTGGTAGAAAAATATAGTAACAACAAGCAAGGGTGATGCTGAAATTATGAAATTCTAAATGGACAACCATATATCAGTAAGCAAGCTATACTCTATGTACAAACCTTTCTCATCCTGATTCTGCTTGTCAACATTAGGAGATACTATTCCATCAGATTCACTAGAAACCAACTCTGTCTCATTTTCATGAGTATTTTTATCTTCAGCTGCAGGAACTATGCGAGCATCTTCTGTTGTTTCAACTGTACTAACGGCTTCTTGTAATGGTATTTCCTCTGCTTTTGTGCTATTATCTAGTTCTGCAACAGTCCATTGTTATTAGTAGAAAAATATAGTAGCAACCAACAAGGTTGATGCTGAAATTATACTATTCTATATAGACAACCATATATCAGTAAGCAAGCTATACTCTATGTACAAACCTTTCACATCCTGTTTCTGCTTGTAAACATTAGGAGATGCTATTCCATCAGGTTCACTAGAAACCAACTCTGTCTCATTTTGATGAGTAACTTTATCTTCAGCTGCAGGAACTATGCGAGCTTCTTCTTTTGTTTCAACTGTACTGGTGGCTTCGTGCAATGGTATTTCCTCTGCTTTTGTGCTGTTATCTTGTTCTGCATCAGTCCATTGTTGTTAGTAGAAAAATATAGCAGCAACCAGCAAGGGTGATGCTGAAATTATGCGATTGTAAACAGACAACCATATATAAGTAAGCAAGCCATACTCTATGTACTAACCATTCTCATTCTGCTTCTGCTTGTCAAAATTAGGAGATGCTATTCCATGAGGTTCACTAGAAACCAACTCTGTCTCATTTTCATGGGAATTCTTCTCTTCAGCTGCAGGAACTATGTGAGCTTCTTCTTTTGTTTCAACTGTACTAGCGGCTTCTTTCAAGGGTATTTCCTCCTCTTTTGTTCTATGATGTTTTTCTGCATCCGTCCATTGTCATGAGTAGAAAAATATAGTGGCAACCCGGATGGGTGATGCTAAAATTATGTGATTCTAAATAGATAACCATATATCAGTAAGCAAGCCATACTCTATGTACTAACCATTCTCATTCTGCTTCTGCTTCTCAAAATTAGGAGATGGTATTCCATCAGGTTCACTAGAAACCAACTCTGTCTCATTTTCCTGAGTACTTTTATCTTCAGCTGCAGGAGCTATGTGAGCTTCTTCTTTTGTTTCAACTGTACTAACGGCTTCTTGCAATGGTATTTCCTCTGCTTTTCTGCTAATATCTAGTTCTGCAACGGTCCATTGTTATTAGTAGAAAAATATAGTAGCAACCAGCAAGGGTGATGTTGAAATTATGCTATTCTAAATAGACAACCATATATCAGTAAGCTAGCTATACTCTTTGTACCAACCTTTCTCATCCTGCTTCTGCTTGTCAACATTAGGAGATGCTATTCCATCAGGTTCAGTAGAAACCAACTCTGTCTCATTTCCCTGAGTATTTTTATCATCAGTTGCAGAAACTAAATGATCTTGTCCTTTAGCCCCATCTGCGTAAGCAGCTTCTTGGAGAGATTTTACGGTTTCTTCAGGAATCATGTTGTAATCTTGTTCTGCACCGGTCATCATCATTATACATAGGAAAACAAATTATAGCAAGCGTGATGCTAACATTGTATGTTACTGCTTTGGTCCATGGGATTGTAAATAAACAAACACATAATGGCAAGAGAATACTGTACTGACTAACCTTTCTCATCATGTTTCTGGTTCTCATTATGAAGTTCTGCCACTCTCTCTGGAGTAATTGAAGCCAAACCTGTCTCTTTTTTATTTACATGTACATCTTCAGAGGGAAGTACTTCAGCATTTTGTCCCTTGTCATCATCTGTTCGAATGGCATCTTGCATAGATTTCTTGCCTTCAGTTCTCATGTCATCTTCTTCTGCATTAGCCCATCATAATTGTAAATGAAAAAAATATATATATATTTTGAGCATGTCAAATGCTGAATTTGCTAACCTTTATCATCTGTTTTCTGGTCATCATCACTATTTGGATCTTCTCTTCCCACATCACCGGAAGCTAACCCTGTCTTTTTTCCTTGAGAATCCTTATCTTGAGTTGCTGAAACTACATGATTTTGTCCTTTCAAATCATCTGCATGAGCAACTTCTTGCAGAGAATTTTCCTGAGCTGTGTTATCTTCTTCTGAAAATACACCACCATCATAACTTATAAGTAACTTAACGTTTAGTGTATTTTAGCAAGCATCAACTTAAAACGTGAATTTAGAAACACCTTATGATATGCTTACCTCGCAATCCAGATGTATTGTTATTCCCCATTTCATTTCCCATGTTCAATTCACCAAGCCCTGATTATATTGAAGCTGAAAGATAAATGCCTGTGGCAGTCCACTATAATAGCCAGAGAGTTTCCACTTGAAGTGTATGAACTAAAGAGAGCCTAATTCAAAATATACCAATCCAACAACCCTTACCATTATGATGATGATATTCACATGCAAGTAACTATAAACATTTGAGTACAGCTTGATCCTGTAAGACTGCCAGGGTGTGACAGCAGTTGATGAAATGGTTACTTCATTGGTATTGCTTAAAGAACAAGCCTGAGTCGGGTCCCCTTTCAGCCTAATTGATACATCTCACTAAAGTCGCAGAGCATTTGCCTTATTCCACTTTTCTTTTTGTGTGACATTGACATTCTGTGACCATAAACTTTATAGCAGTACTATCGATTTGCACAATATTAAGTAAATATTGTTCACTGTCGGCAACTCAAATGCACCTATTGCTCTCTTGGACATAAAATATGTTGAGCTAGATTCTTAAATAGGTTTGTTCGGCAATCTAGGAAGAACAAATAGATTAATCTGATCTTTGTAGGCATTCATTTCTGTATGTGCCGCAGATGCCATGTTCTGTAGGAACAGGTTACGGCTGCAAAACGCCGCCTGCTGTGGTGTTTTTTGGGATAACTGTTATACTTTTATCCAAGTAGAAACATGTTTGAACATAAATGAGTTGGATTTTAGGTCGGCTGATCTTAGACAGTTAAGAAAAAAAATACAGTTAAGAAAAAAAATAGTAAAAAGCCTGATTTTTCTCAGATCATCTCCTAATTTTTAGTCTTAACATTGATAAAGCATAAGAGAAAGGACCTACATGGTTGCCCATAGGTGACCTTTATGATCAAAGATGGCTAAAGGGATATGATTGGAATCCAAAGACAACTAAACAAACCCAGCAAACTCTGTAACTTTTATGCTTCAGAAGAACTAGTTTATTATCAGATTGACAAATCTTGAATATCTAATCCACTGAAGATTATATCTACTGCATTGTTTAAGGGATATGTTGAACTGGGATTGGCCAGCTTTAGGTATCTAACCATTATTTACCCTGTGTGGGTATGGAATAATTGTTCTGATAAGGCCATGAACAGGTGGGTCTGTTCTTGAAACATTTCTTGGTCTTAAAGCTAGTTCTTGTTGCTGCAGGGTGGTGGCTAAGGACATTTATATCAAAATGCAAAACTCATCATGGTTCTGTATTTGCTTTTGCAAATCTTTTGCTTTGAACAAGCTCAAAAGCTAAGAGATTGGACTACTTTTACCTTCTTTTTCTAATCAAGGGAATGGCAGGAATGGTGGGTGGATATCCACCATAATCACTTCTTTAACCAAAGATTAGCCATTGATATGATTGTACCATCTGAGGGGTAGTGACTTTGCCATTACCTCTAATCAAGCTTAATTAGTAAAGCTTTGTGCACTAAAATTAAGGGCTTTTGGTCAGCCTATTAGAAAAGAATGGCTCCATAACTTTTAGGTGGCATGAAAGAATAAATCATATTGAAAGAATCTAGTAGCTATGATTATGGCTACCACATATTTATGCAAATGTGTATTATTAGCATTCTTGTGACAAAACCTTGAAATTCCACAATGAATTGGAATGTGAGCTAATCATTGATCAGATATATGTATTTAGTTGTCATCGGAACTTTTGGTTCAATAAACAGTGCATAATTTTTTCTTATCAAAGTTATAAAAAAATGTGTATTAGGCTTCTTTTTGGGAGGAAAAAAAGTAGTTTATTAAAAACATGAGTAGCATCCAACTTCAAAGGCTCAAGAAAAGCTGGAGTATCGCTTCCCATTTAACCATGGACCAACAATAATGTGTATTAATTTGAATTTGAAGAGTAAGGAATTAATTTGCACACACCATTTTAGTTGATACAAAAGCTACATTAACCTAACCAAAATTCAAAGGGCATTTGGCTTGGTGACGCACCTTTCTCAGAGAAGGGGTGAAATCAAGAGTCAAGGACATGGGTCATGGAGTGACAGTCACAGACCCACCTACACACACATATATAATATAAATATTCGATTTTCTTATACTTCCGATTTTAAGGTATCGAATTTTGATTTGTTGAATTTTTTTTCAAATACATGAACAAACTTGTGTGTTCCAAAGAGTGAACGTTGTTTCAAAGGGATGAGTTTAACTCTATTCCTAGCTATTGTTTTTGATGGGCTGATATGAAGGATTTGAGTTCAAGCCCTTTCTGGGTTCTCTTGGACCTATACTCCAACTCAATTACAGCACATCTGCTTTGCTTTCCTTTGCATGAGTCTAATTTAAGGGTGTCCACGAGCTTAGTTGAATTGGGATATCACAAAATTGTAGGTGAATCAGAGCCCAGCTCGGTCTGATTTTTTATTCAATTTTTTGTCCATATTCATTTTGGCATATGAAGAGTAACCTCAGTTCTGTTTGAACTCGTTAAACTATCAATTTTTTTTAAAAAAAAATCCAAAAACATAAAAAAAAAAACACATAATAATTAATAATTTTATATATGATGCACTAACAATCTATAGACTCTATACACCGTCAATGCACAAGATTGACACCTTATTAATGAGCAAACTAAAAAGAAGCCAAACCCTTCTGAGTAAATTGAAAAAGATTTATTTGTATTTATTTTTAAAAACTTGACATCTTTTTAGTTTGCTCATTAATGATACATTAAATTCTTATGTATTAACAATGTATAGAGATTATATACTGTCAGTGCATCATATATAAATCCATAATTAATAAGTATAGGTATAGCACAATAAATTTAATAAATTTTTATAAAAATCTAAACTAAAGTCTATAGATAATACAAATTCAAATTAAAATTCCACAAAAAAAATTTAAGTTATTGTTGACACCATATTTATTTGATATTTTCAAATTTAAACTACTAGACTTTGCTTCTCTCTTTTGGACTTGTAGAGTTTTTTTTACTAATCTATTGTAATTTAAAAACTTATTTTTCAAATCATCGTATTTTTAACTTATTTTTCAAAATAGTGTACTTTTAGTTGAATCATTACCACGTCATACTTAAACTCTTTAATAACTTCCAAATCCGCAATCTTGAATCTTGATCTCATCTTCCCTTATTATTATTATTATTATTATTATTATTATTATTATTATTATTATGATGTTGGTGATAGCACTAGAATAGAATTATAGAACGCATCCATCACCTTCACTCCGAAAACAAAAAACAAAGAAGGAATGGCCAACATCAGATAAACAAACATGAGAACAGATCAAACATAACAGCCCAAACAAAATAGATCAAATGACATAAATCATAACAGAAATCTCAAGTACTTGAAGACTTGCGGTAACAATTCAGTCACCACCAAGCCATAAACTATCCATAAACACTCAATACCTCAACACCTTCTTTATCAATAGCGTTGGTTCAATTCATTAAAAGGAAAAAACTGGGATTCACAATGAGTTATTTGTAGTGTTAAATAGTCAAGTTTACAGCCTTTTTCAGGAAGAAAGTTGGAGGGGATCGAATCCCTTTTTCTGGGTGAAATTTGTTTGAATGATCTTTGAAGCTTTCAAATTCCAAATCTAGTTTCTGATTTATTAATTTTTTTCTATTTTGTGATATTTTTAAACGAATAAAAACAAATAGAGAGCTTCTAAATACACTCACTTTCTTCTTTCATGCATCCACTTTTTATTTGTGTTATGAACAGTGTATCATATGGAAAATAAGATGTAGAGAGAAAAATATTAGATTTATTTAGAAATTCTCAAATAAATAATATGAAAACAAAATAATAAAAATAAATAAATCAAACACGAGCCCAACATTTTCAACTTGAGCTTGAGGCTCACAAAGTTAAGTCCAATTTAAAAGGGTTAAAAGCAATTTAAAATTCAAGTTCAGTCCAATTTGTACTATTTAACAATCTAATTGAACATTGAGTCAATGAATGTTTATTATTAAATATAACCTAATTATGTTGCTATTTAATTTATGTCCAAACCAAAAAAAAAAAAGAACAAAGTAAATATAGGAAAAATTCTTGAAAATATAAAATGCTATTAAAAATTATATAATGACTAAAAAATATAATAATAAAATAAAATAAAAATTTGTTAGACTGAGTGGCTAAGTGTCTAATGATTCAATGAACCATTTCAGTTAATAGTATAAAGATATTTATTCAAATGTTTATTGGGACTAAATTTTAAAATTTAATATAGTACATGTACTAAATTTCAAAAAAATTTATAGGACAAGTGTTGTAACAGCTTCGCGCTCGACGAATTTTAAAAAAACTTTTAAAAACAAAGAGGAGTCGCCACCAATCTTTTTTGTCTAGGTGTGATTGGTCACCTAAAAAAATTTATCTTTTTAACAAAATCTCAAAATTAATTAAGTTTTATTAAAAAGACAATTTGGGTCTGCGAAAACAAAGTTGGGTCCGAGAGTACGATTACGCGTGGGGAAGGATTAGCACCCCCAGGACGCCCGTTAAAAAACGGTACCATAATAATCATGTGTTATCCTTTAATTTTAATAAAATGATCTTAAATTAATATTTAAAAATAATTCCTATTTTATTGCAATTAATTTTATTCTTTTTATTCAAAGTCATTTTTTTATTTGTAGAAAAAATCATTTTGTTTTATTTTAAAAAGTTAAATTTTATTTTTCAAAAGTGAATGTGAACCTTTTTATATTGAAGAATTAAATCAAATATCCCAATACTTTGGTAACATTTGAAATAATTTTCCTCACCTAGAGATTTCTTAAGAATCACTACTTGTGAGTTCTATAGAATCTCATCATCGGAAGATTCACACTCGCTTCAAAAATTATTATGAGTGCATATGATGCAAACAGATAGTACATGATGCACATGGAACTTAAAAGAAATTTATTTATTTTGATTTTATTAATGAAACTCTTGATATTGAGAAATTTAGCTAAATATCCCAATACTCTGGTAACATTTAGCTAATTCCTCTCACCTAGGGATCAGTCAAGAAATCACTACTTGTGAGTCTCATGACATCCCATCCTCGGAAGAATTTCATTTAAATTTAAATTTTATTATTGATTTCTTTTTTTTATTTTCCTTTAAAAACTTATCTATTTTTATTTTTAATAAAACAAATTAAATTTTCTATTAATCTTTTTATTTTCTTTTAAAAACTTATTTATTTATTTTTATTTTTTAATAAAAATTTAAATTATTGAAAAATCATACTAATTATCCCAATACTCTGGTAACATTTAGTACAACTCTTCTCACCTAGGGATCAGTCAAGAAATCACTACTTGTGAGTTTCATGACATCCCATCATCGGACGAATTCCATTTTATTTTCGTTTATAATATTTATGCATATGGGATTATAAAAAGAACTTTATATTTTAATTTTGACTAATGAAACTCTTATTATTGAAAATTTTAGCTAAATATCTCAATACTCTGGTAACATTTAGCTAATTCCTCTCACCTAGGGATCAGTCAAGAAATCACTACTTATGAGTTTCATGACATCCCATCATCGGAAGAATTTCATTTAAATTTAAATTTTATTATTGATTTCCTTTTTTATTTTCCTTTAAAAACTTATCTATTTTTATTTTTAATAAAGCAAATTAAATTTTCTATTAATCTTTTTATTTCCTTTTAAAAACTTATTTATTTATTTTTATTTTTTAATAAAAATTTAAATAATTGAAAAATCATACTAAACATCCCAATACTCTGGTAACATTTAGCACGACTCTTCTCACCTAGGGATCAGTCAAGAAATCACTACTTGTGAGTTTCATGACATCCCATCATCGAAAATTTCAAAATTAAAATTCTATTATTTACTCAAATTCAAATTTAAATTTCATTATTTTTAAGTGTGTTTCCTAATCAATGATAACAATTAATGAAAATGCAAATAAATGAAAATTTTTCAAAAACTTTTATTTTAAAACATGCACTAATAATAATAATAATAATAATAATAATAATAATAATAATAATAATAATAATAATAATAATAATAAACAAAAGGCTAAAAAAAATACCCAAATTAATTGGGTTTAAACCCAAAAGCAAGGAGGCCCAATTGACAGCCCAAGAAGAGGCCCAAAAGGAGTTGGAGTGGGCTGGATTCTGCTAGGCCGAGCGGGTCACGGACGGGCCGGACGCGGGTCGGATCGGGTCAGCTCCACGTAGGTTGGCTGGGAGTGGCTCCGGGTTGGGAGCGATCGGGTCGGTCAGACCCGCGGGGCGACGCGCGGATCTTCTCGTGGACGGGTCCCGCGCACGGATCCTCGAGTCGGGTCGGGTCCACGGGCGGATCTTCTTTCTTTTTTTTTTTTTAAAATCCTATAAAAGCTATTCTTTTTTTTTCTAATTCATTTTCTTCCTTCTTCCCTAAAAAAAAAAACTTCAGAGCCTTTCCAGGCTCTCGGCCGGGCGATTTTCGGCAGCCGCCGTAGCCGCCGCACGCCGCCGCCGGCTGCTGTCGCCGGTGGCCAAAATGAAAAAAAAACTTTTGACTTTTCGAAAGCTCTTACTCTCCTCTAACCAAATCTGGCCTCCCTTTCACCTGAAAATTCCCCTAAGCCTCCAGATCTGACGGAAACCGAAGCCACCTTCCCCTTTTTTGTTTTTTTTTTTGATGATTTTGGATGTTTGGATCTGCTGGGTTTTTTGTTGTTGTTGGTCTCTTTTTGGTTTTGTGTTTTTTTGCAGGTTTGGTGAGTGATGGGCTTGGTTTGGGACCGGTTTTAGGGTTAGGTGTTTTTGGGGCTTTAGTTATGGTGGTGGTGGTCTCGGGTACGGCTCGATGGTCAGGATGATGTTTGGGGGTTTCTGGTTGAGTGGGTCTTGGGTGAGTGAAATGTGGGCGATGGCAGGGGGTAGCAAAGGAGCTCGATGGTTGCTGTGGTTGAACGGGGATGGTTTCGGGTGGCCTTGTGTTTTTGAGGAAAAGGGGGTTTCGGGTCCTGTGTGTGGTCAGAGGCCTTTTTTAGGTAGTATGGTTTTTGAGTCTGGTAGAGGAAAAGAAAGAGCTACCGCCCGCCCTGGTAATCGAAAAATGGTGGGTTTTGTAGGGGTTGGCATGGGGCTTCTACTGTGATGGGATGTTTTGCCAGAGTAGCTGGTGGTGTAGCTGGTGGAGATGGGATGTGCGTGGCAGGAGTAGCTGGTGGTGGTAGCCGGCGATGGGATGGCCTGGGAAGTAGGGGACCAGCGGGGACAGGGTGATGGACTAATTGGACAGAAAAACAAAGAAAATAAAAATAAAAGGATAAAAACTAAAAACTAATCATAATAATAATATAAAGCTAATAATAATAACATAAATGATAATAATAATAATAATAATAAAACAAATAATAATAATAAAAATGAAAACAAATACAAATATATGTAATAATAATAATAATAACGAAATGGGACAAAATTAGGTGTCAATAGCTGCCCCTCTTTGCTCATTACTGAGGATCAGGAATAGAGCAAAGACAATAGACACTAATTTTGTCCGGCTTATGACCTAATCTATTCTTCTTTTTTTTTCTTCTTTTTTCCTCTTTCTCTTTTTTCTTTTTTTTCTTCTTCTTTTCTTCTTTTTTCCTCTTTCTCTTTTTCTTTTTTTTCTTCTTCTTTTTTTTTGTATGCGCTCCTCTTGCAGCAGAGGCGATGAAACTTTAAATTTAAATCATCCATTTTTTTGTTTTTTTGTTTTTGTTGTTGTTGTTGTTTTTTTTTTAAATGTGCTCCTCTTGCAGCAGAGGCGATGAAACTTTAAATTTCTTTTTTTTTTGTTTGTTTTTTTCATTTTTCGAGAAAAGCTCTTCTTGCAGCAGAGGCAATAAAACTTAAAATGTTGTTTTTCTTTTTTTTTTTTTCGAAATGCGCTCCTCTTGCAACAGAGGCGACGAAACTTTAAATTTAAATTTGTTTTGTTTTATCTTTTTTCTTTTTTTTTTCGAGAAAGCTACTCTTGCAGCAGAGGTAATGAAACTTTAAATTCCTTTCTGAAAATGTGCTCCTGTTGCAACAGAGGCAATGAAACTTTAAATTTCCTTTCTTTTTTTTTCTCTTTTTTTTTTCGAGAAAGCTCCTCTTGCAGCAGAGGCAATGAAACTTTAAATTCCTTTCTAAAAATGTGCTCCTCTTGCAGCAGAGGCAATGAAACTTTAAAAATTTTGCCTTTCTTTTTTTTCTCTTTTTTTTTTTCGAGAAAGCTCCTCTTGCAGTAGAGGCAATGAAACTTTAAATTCCTTTCTGAAAATGTGCTCTTCTTGTAGCAGAGGCAATGAAACTTTAAATTCCTTTCTGAAATGTGCTCCTCTTGCAGCAGAGGCAATGAAACTTTAAAAATTTTGCCCGGAGGACTTAGAATTTGTGCCCGGAGGTCTTTGATTTGTGCCCAGAGGTCTTAGAATTATGCCCAGAGGACTTAAATGCTTTTTCTGGAAAGTGCTCCTCTTACAGCAGATGCATTGAAACTTTAAAAATTTTGCCCGAAGGACTTAAAATTTGTGCCCGGAGGACTTAGATTTATGCCCGGAGGTCTTAGAATTATGCCCGGAGGACTTAGATTCTTTTTCTGGAAAGTGCTTCTCTTACAGCAGAGGCATTGAAACTTTAAAAATTTTGCCCGGAGGACTTATGATTTGTGCCCGGAGGACTTAAATTCCTTTTCTGAAAAGTGCTCCTCTTGCAGTAGAGGCATTGAAACTTTAAATAATTTTGCCCGGAGGACTTGGGATTTGTGCCTGGAGGACTTAGATTTATGCTCGAAGGACTTAGATTCTTTTTCTGGAAAGTGCTCCTCTTACAGCAGAGGCATTGAAACTTTAAAAATTTTGCCTGGAGGACTTAAGATTTGGTGCCCGGAGGTCTTATGATTTGTGCCCGGAGGACTTAAATTCTTTTTCTGAAAAGTGCTCCTCTTGCAGCGGAGGCATTGAAACTTTAACAATTTTGCCCGGAGGACTTAGAATTTGTGCCCGGAGGACTTGAGATTTTGCCCGGAGGACTTGAGATTTGTGCCTGGAGGACTTATGATTTTTTTTTCTGGAAAGTGCTCCTCTTACAGCAGAGGCATTGAAACTTTAAAAATTTTGCCCGGAGGACTTGAGATTTATGCCCGGAGGTCTTAGAATTGTGCCCGAAGGACTTGAGATTTTGTGCTCGAAGGACTTGAAATTTATGCCCGGAGGACTTGAATTTTATGCCCGGAGGTCTTAGAATTTTGTGCCCGGAGGTCTTTGAATTTTGTGCCCGGAGGACTTTGAAATTTTATGCCTGGAGGACTTGAATTTTATGCCCGGAGGACTTGGAATTTATCTGAGGAATTTAAAATTAGTGCCCGGAGGACTTAGCATCTTTCCTGAAGAGTTTAAAATTGGTGCCCGGAGGACTTAGACTTTACTTGAAAAATTTAAAATTGATGCCTGGAGGACTTGCATTGGTGCCCGGAGGACTTAAGATTATGCCCGGAGGACTTGAAATTGGTGCCCGGAGGACTTGAAATTTGCTTATCTTCTGAAAATAAATCTTCAATCTTGATTAAACATGGCACTGGTCAAACTGGGTTTGAAATTTTCTTTATCATGAGCAAACTTGCCCCTCTCTTTTTTTCTTTTCTTTTTTTTTTCTCTTCTCTTCTCTCTTTTTCGTTCTTTCTCTCTTTTTTTCTTCTCTTTTCTTTCTCTCTTCTCTCTTTTTTTTTTCTTTTTCTCTCTTCTCCCTTTTTCTCTCTCTTCTCTTTTCTCTTCTTTTTGTCTCTTCTCTTCTCTTCTTCTTTCTCTTCTTTTTTTCTTTTTTTCCTCTCTCTGTTTTTCTCTTCTCTTTTCTTTCTCTTTCTTTTCTCTTTTTCTCTCTACTCTCTTTTTCTTCTTTCTTTCTTTTCTCTTCTTCTTTTTTTTTTCTTGGAAAAGGTTGCATAACCTTTGAAATCTTGATTGAATGGTGTTGAGTCTTCAGCTTGAGAAACATGTTTTAATCTCAAAATTTTACACAAAAACTTTCAATGTTGATGCTATATGATATTGTATATGTATGCATGTATGCATGACACTCAATCCTGTACATTCTCTAACTTTGAAACTCTATCTTGTCTTGCCAAAAGAGGCACATTATTTGTCTTTTTATTTTCTTTGCCCCAACATGATCATGAAAGCTCCTTTATGTTTCCTATTTCTGCAAATTTCTTGTACTCACATCATGGCCTTTTGACGAAAAGCACAAAAAATTTTTCCATAACTATTTTCCTGGAGGGAATGAATCCAAATTTCACAAGTGATATTTAATTCTTTCAAAAAAAATTAATAATTACTTTTCAAGATGACTGACATAAATTCTATCCGAATCTTTTCAATTGGACAATTATCCAAAAACAATGGTTCCTTTCTTGGCTCAAAATAGTTTTCTTAAAATACCATCGCTTTTTTTGTTTTTTTGGTAACAAAATTTTGAATGAGAAAAGAAACAAAATATTTACAACTTGATTTGACAATCTCTTAAATTCTCAAATAATGGCGTTCTACAAATGCCAAGATCAGGCATGAATGACTGAGGTTTTTTTTTTTAGTTTAGGAAGAGTATTTACAAGAAGGAAGGTTCAAACTTTTTCAAAAAAATGTCGGGCAATCAAACGACATCAAAATCTTTGGATATCTCGAGGATTTCTCAAGGTTTGTTAATTCTTTTTCCACATTTTCAATTCATGTCATTGCTTGATTCGTCGCTCTGAGAGTTCATCGTTTGCTCTAGACTGCCCTTTTCGGGTTTTCACCGTAGAGCTTCATTCTTTCTTTGGTTTTCTTTTCTTTTCTGTTCTTTTTTTTTTGAAATGATTGATTGTTCTACCATGCGTTCAAGAATTCAAATTTCATTCAAGCCAAAGAATTGGGAGAATCTTCCAAAGAAGAGCTCTTCGATACAAGCATCCATACTTGATCAAAATGGACTTTTAAGTACGTAATGTAGGCCATGGTTCAGGGTTATGAAAGAATAGATAAACAGACCCAAAAATGTGTTTGAAGGTGGTCAATCCAATAATCATTTCTTTTCATATAGACATCTATCATTTACATGCTTAGAAGCACCTTTTCTCTTTTTACTTTTCCATGTATTTCTTCCTTATCTTCTTTTCTTTCTTTCTTCTTTTTTTCTTTCTCTTTTTTTTTCAAAATCCTATTCATCCTTTGAAGCATCTTTCTTTGTGTACTTTCACATGTATCCTTCCTCCTTTCTCTTTCTTTTTTCTTTTTTATTGATTCCTATCCAAGGTTTCCAAAACATAGTAAATCTTATTTGATCGAAAACAAAAGCTTAATCATTTATTTTCTTTGAAAAGATACTTTCTGCACATGCCCCCCAGTGTGGAGGGTGATCCTTGGAGGAGGTTTATTTTGAAAGAAACTATCAAGCTCAAAAAGGGTAGCAACAGGATAACGTTTATATTTAAGAATGGAATATGAAAGACGGCCATTCGTCATCTCAAATTAAGATACTTCTATTGAAAAGCAATTCTTAGGATAAGTTTTTCCTTTGGCATTTGAAATCCTCTGAATATCATGTTTGCATGATGTCACAATCAATTTCATTTTTTTCTTTTTCTTCTTTTTTTTGTTTTTTTTTGTTTTTTTTTTGTAATACAACACTTTAATATGACAGAGCTTGACCTCGCACACCACATCGTCATTTAAGGAAAAAGGTGATGCGTAACCCAAGGTATTGTATAGATGGACAACAGTGAAAAATCCTCAACTTTGGTTTTTTTTTTTTTGCTATCTTGCTCCAAATCATGGGCGAAAGGCATCTTGGGAGTACAAGATTGAAGAGTTTGGGATTCGTACAAGAATCTAGGTGGAAAGGTGTTTCAAAATGATCTTTCCACATATTTGACTGCCATTATCCAGAATCTTTGAGACTGTCATTGATTTCCAAAAAATTCTCAAAAATTTTTGCAAATCGGTTATTTCTTGAAAATCATTAACAATAAAGCCCTATCATGGTCAAAGTGAAAACAAAATCGAACTTTCAAAAATTTATGCCCCAATTTAGCTTTTTGGCTCTCGACTGACTTAGATTTTATTGAGATGTGATCCAAGAATGATTCAATACATTCATCTTTGACAGTAATCACCAATTTTCTTGGAATCATTTTTATCATTAATGTGAAGAAAAGAGACATTCTTGTCATATGCCACTGGAAAATAACTCATGCAAAAAGTTGTGCTCATACAATTATCACCTAGGCCAACGAAAATAACAAGCATTTCCCAACAAAATACAGGCTTCAAAATCTCACAATCTCTCTCTTCCTTCCCCTCCAGATTGATATGCCAAAATGCCATGATTTTACACCGAAGTGGACTTCCACTGTTCCATGAGTTCTTGAGTCAAGATTCCACCATGGATGAGCTCTTCAATCCTTTCTTTCAACTGTCTGCATTTTTCGGTTGCATGCCCAATTGCCCCCATGTGATAGTCACATTTTCTGTTCGGGTCATAGCTCTTGGCCAATGGGTTCGGTGCTGTTCTCAAAGGTATAGGGGCCAAATATTGGTTTTTTATCAAAAAGGGCAAAAGATCGGAGATTGGAATTGGGATTTTTCCTTGATTGCTTCTTGATCTTTTTCTATTGTTTGTTGATTGTTGAAGAGGTTGAGCTACTGGCCTAGGCATGAAGATAGGAGCATGAAAAATCGTTGGAGGACAAGAGTTTGTTGGAAATCCTGGTTGCGGGATTGGTGAATAAAGATAAGGATCACAGGAAGCATTGTTCGAGGTTGGACGGTATAATGGGTGAGACAAATAGGGATTATGTGGAATGGGATTTTTGAGAAATTGCCCCTCAAATGTCGCAGCTTGCACTTCTTCTTCCATTCTTTCGGGCCTATTATCGGCTATGTCACCTATCTTAATCTTTCCCCTCTTGATTGCATTCTCAATCATCTCTCCAGAGGCTACAATGTCGGCAAAATTCTTAGTAACATTCCCAATCATTCTATCATAATATGGTGTCTGGAGGGTACTAAGAAACAGAGTCACAGTCTCTTTTTCTGTGAAGGGAGGCTGGATCTGGGTGGCAACATTCTTCCATCTCTGGGCATATTCTCTAAAGCATTCAGTAGCTTTCTTCTCCATAGTTTGCAAGGATAAACGATCTGGGGCCGAATCCACAATATGCTTATATTGGGCGACAAATGCCCTTGCCAAATCTTCCCATGAGTGAATATCGCCCCTGCCCAGTTGTGTATACCACCTAGCAGCAGATCCCTTAAGGCTGTCTTGGAAAACATGGATCAACAGCTTGTCATCGTGCACATGCGCTGCCATTTTTCTACAGTACATAGTGATATGAGCCTTTGGACAAGTGGTCCCATCATATTTCTCATATTCTGGAGCTTTAAACTTTAAAGGAATGACCACACCAGGTACTAAGCATAATCCGGCAGCATCTAAAGATCCATGAAAATCCATTCCTTCAACAATCCGAAGCCTTCCTTCTATAAGCTCTATCTTTTGTCGAGAATTTAAGCCTTCTTTCACTTGCGACATCCCTTGCTCATTGCGACTATCGAAATTGGCAACCTAAATTGGTTCGAGGGGGTTCATGGTAGGAATTGCATGCCCTTGAAACTGACTAGGGTCGACCGCAGACAACATATTAGGGCACATATAACCCTCGGTGGGCATTGCTTGTGGCTCTTGAGATGATTGGGTTTCTCGTGAGCCAATGTTAAGTGGACAAAAAGAATCCTCAGTATTTCGGAACCGATGCCCATCTTGGGTAGCTAGTTCTCCCATTTTTCCATTGTTCAGCTTCTCCCACAAACCTGCCATCTGTGGCAATTGCTCTCATCTCTTGTTGAGCTTTTTCCATCCTTTCCATTCGACTCATTTTTGTCTCTTCCATGGTCCAAAACTATCTCCGAAGTTTTTCAATGATCGAGCTATATCTACACCAAGTCTGTCACAACCTAAAATTAGATGTCATGCTTGCCATGCTAATGTGAAGCTTTTATTGTATTGAAATGGTATATATATATATATATATATATATGATAGGATGATATTTTGTGAATTTTATATGTGCTAATATATTTTTTTATTGATGTTTTATGCCTAAAAGAGCTTACTAATGTTTATTTTATGTTTTAGGTATTAAATATCAAAGTTGGAATAAAAAGAAGCTAAAAAGAGCAAACTGCAGTATTTTCTGTCCAGCTTGAAAGATTGACATTTTTGACCAATTTAACGACCTGATCTCAAGAAGTGGCCTTCATGGAAGTTGTAGAGGACTTCTCAAGGTTTCCAGAATGTCCAAGATCGCAAAATTTGGAGTTCATTTGGTGGGTCAAACGTCTGGACAAAATCAGTACGAAATTCTGGGAGAAAAACGAGATTGAGAAGAAATTCCAACAAAGCAAGTTCAAGACCAGATTTTGTTGAGAGAAGATAATTTCTTAATTTTATTTTGTCTTAGATCTGTAATTAATTAATAAAAATAGGGCTTAGGAATTTTACTTAGAAAATAATTGTAAAAGATGATGAGATAAAGATAAGAGTTTGACTAGTCAAATTACTTGTTTCCCAAGTAAACTCTTATCTGAATCCCACATTGCTTAGGAAAGTCTTTTAAACTCTTCCTTAGGCCTATATAAAGAGCACAAGGCTCTCATAAACAGCAATCCCTCAAATCCCTCAAATCCCTCTTCTCTTTTAGTCTTGTAGGATTTTCTTTAGGGTTTTTAATAAAATTTTATTTTTAATTAGTTGCTGATTTTATTTATTATTTTTAATTCTGATTTTGTTTTCTTTATTTAAATTAATATTGTTTGTGTGTTCTTGCTTGCTACTTTATAATCTTGATTAGTAATTCTGATTTTATATTATTAAAGATTGATAGTTTAATTGTTTATTGCATGATAATTGTCTTCTTTATAATATATAACTTGAATTATATGATCTTGAATATGTCTAGTGAGTAGTTTTCTTATTCAGTTATGAGGTAAATTAATTATTCTTGGGAAAAGCATGTTGTGAGATTCTTGAACCTATTATATAATTGTTGATTAAGTATCCAAGATTCTCTGAGCACATTATAATGATTGTTTGTTTGATTAGATAGGGTGCACACTATTTAGTTAAATTAAATAATCTACCGCCAGATTAAAAACATAAGTCCGTAATTGCTTGTGGAGTTAATCACTAGGGATGGAGGAGAATTAAGGTTTAGATTAAATAAACCGAGCTTATGTGTTTGTTATCTAATGTCAACCCATATCTTTCTTGTTGTTAATGCTGCTACAACTTATATCTAGAGAGCTTGTTCTAGGTAGGTTAAGTAGTTAGAGATTAGTTAAAGAGCTTGTTTTAACTAACGACTCAGTAAGGAAAGATGGTGTAACAGAGCTTGTTGTTATGCTACGGTTGACTATTTAATTGACAATAATATTTTGTAATCAATGATCAACATCAAAATCCAAGAATGATTGATTGCCTCATAACTGAAGCTTTTTGCTATTTGTTTTTTTTATATTTAATAATTCTTGTTTTCTTTATTTTAGACATAGCTTACAAAACCCCCTAGATTTTCTTCTTCTTTCCCTAAACCCTAAGATTAGATTTTTAATTTAATAATTAACTTAAATAATTCAGTTTCTGTGGGTTCGACCCTTGCTCCGCTATCTACATAGTAGAGTTAGGAAATTTTATTTTTGGTGACTGACGACACTCATCAATATATATATATATATATATATATATATATATATGTAAAAGAAATTTCAATCTTGTTATTATTTTACAATATCACAAGTTACACACCAAAAGGAAAAAAAATTATAAACAAAAAAAAATTTTTTTGATCGTTTATTTACTTTCTTCATTTTCATTTTTTCATTTTCATTTTTTTTTTGAGGAAACAATTATTGCTAGCCTTATTATTTTCTGTCAAAATCATGTTATGCACATATGAATGAAGTGAATGCAAACTTATATAAAATCTTGTAACATTCATATTCACATAGGAATCATTTACAAGATTCAAAAATTCCTTACTAACTCTCCCTTATTCTAATGCCCTCAACATTCAAGGTCTTTCAAAAACAAATTTCACCACAGCAACTGTCCTTTTCACTCTCTAAACTTTAATCAAGCCTTGTGGTTCCTTGATTAACCTCCTAACTTATATCGATGACTTTGCATCAATCAGTCCTTTCTCCTTATATGAAAAGTCGATTGGTCTCCACTTGTTGATGATTCAACATGTAATCATTCTGGAAACAACAGTGACCCTTGAAAATGAACCATTTTAGTCACTCCAAAACTTCCAAGCATTTGCATTATCTTAGCTAGCTTTCCTTTCATCTCCCGTATATCCTGTCCAAACTTCTCTCGATTATCCTCCAAAATAGTCTAGCTTTCCAATTGATCTCCCATATCTTTGACCTCTTTTATTCCAAAAAGACAAATACTCTCCTTATTATGTGATGTGAATGCGTTAATGTAATGAAATATGTCATGCTAAAATTTAAGAATAAAAGAATAAAAATTTTCTCTTATTTAAATTTAATGAATGAATTCTCTCCTTTTTTCTTTATTTTAAATTTTGATGATTTCTCTCTCTCTTTTTTTTAAAGAATAAAATTTTTCTTTTTCTCTTTTTTTTTATTAAAAAAAATCTTATTTTCACACCACAATTTATTTTCTTTAATTTCCTTTTTCATTTAATATATTTTTAAAGAAATGTGACAATGCACTTACCTTTTATTTTCTCATCAAAATTCCTCTTTCTTTTTAATGTCTATGCATTAGTTTAAAAGAAATAAAAAAAATTATTGTTATTTTTCAAATATTATTAAAGAATGAATGGATGTTTTCATGTTATTTTTGACAAAGGATGGAAACCGAATAAGTCTATGTTTTATTCTATAAAAATGTGAAATTTTATTTGAAAACAAATATCTTTTGATTTTATGAGAGCATGAATTTGAAAAATCATTAGAGTTATGATATGAAGAGAAAAGTAGTAAAATGTTTCCTTATGTGTCCTAATTTCAGGATAATTTCTACAAAAATCGGACATGGCTCTAATTAGGATTGGCTTCTTAGGGCCTTTTACATGCTGGGTTGGGATATGAAGAGCTAAAGGTTCCCAAATTATACCTCACTGTCATCCACACTGGACTAGTAAGATTTAATTTGAGCGGGAGTATTTCACTTGCCATTGCGAAGGTGATTACCTCACAAGAGCAAAGGTACTCTACTCCCTCCTAAGGAGGACGGAACTCGGGTATAGAGCTCATGTAATGCAAATGCAAGTGCAAGTGTGTGCATGAGGGAACATGTCAAACTCGAATTAAATTATTATCTCTATCCTAAATGCCTCAACAATTTATTAACAACAAGTATATACAAATATAAAACATAAAAATGCAAATGCAAACAAAATCATTTTCAAAATCCAAGTGAATTAAGTTTAAATATCATTCAAGACTATTAAATTAAAATTTTGGATAACACAAGATTAATAAATGGCTTGACCCTAAAAAAAAAAGGGTCCCCAGTGGAGTCGCCAAGCTGTCGTAACGGCTTCGCGCTCGACGAATTTTGAAAAAACGTTTAAAAACAAAGAGGAGTCGCCACCAATCTTTTTTGTCTAGGTGTGATTGGTCACCTAAAAATATTTATCTTTTTAACAAAATATCAAAATTAATTAAGTTTTATTAAAAAGACAATTTGGGTCTGCGAAAACAAAGTTGGGTCCGAGAGTACGATTACGCGTGGGGAAGGATTAGCACCCCCAGGACGCCCGTTAAAAAACGGTACCATAATAATCATGTGTTATCCTTTAATTTTAATAAAATGATCTTAAATTGATATTTAAAAATAATTCCTATTTTATTGCAATTAATTTTATTCTTTTTATTCAAAGTCATTTTTTTATTTGTAGAAAAAATCATTTTGTTTTATTTTAAAAAGTTAAATTTTATTTTTCAAAAGTGAATGTGAACCTTTTTATATTGAAGAATTAAATCAAATATCCCAATACTCTGGTAACATTTGAAATAATTTTCCTCACCTAGAGATTTCTTAAGAATCACTACTTGTGAGTTCTATAGAATCTCATCATCGGAAAATTCACACTCGCTTCAAAAATTATTATGAGTGCATATGATGCAAACAGATAGTACATGATGCACATGGAACTTAAAAGAAATTTATTTATTTTGATTTTATTAATGAAACTCTTGATATTGAGAAATTTAGCTAAATATCCCAATACTCTGGTAACATTTAGCTAATTCCTCTCACCTAGGGATCAGTCAAGAAATCACTACTTGTGAGTTTCATGACATCCCATCATCGGACGAATTCCATTTTATTTTCGTTTTTAATATTTATGCATATGGGATTATAAAAAGAACTTTATATTTTAATTTTGACTAATGAAACTCTTATTATTGAAAAATTTAGCTAAATATCCCAATACTCTGGTAACATTTAGCTAATTCCTCTCACTTAGGGATTAGTCAAGAAATCACTACTTATGAGTTTCATGACATCCCATCATCGGAAGAATTTCATTTAAATTTAAATTTTATTATTGATTTCCTTTTTTATTTTCCTTTAAAAACTTATCTATTTTTATTTTTAATAAAGCAAATTAAATTTTCTATTAATCTTTTTATTTCCTTTTAAAAACTTATTTATTTATTTTTATTTTTTAATAAAAATTTAAATTATTGAAAAATCATACTAAACATCCCAATACTCTGGTAACATTTAGCACGACTCTTCTCACCTAGGGATCAGTCAAGAAATCACTACTTGTGAGTTTCATGACATCCCATCATCGGAAATATCAAAATTAAAATTCTATTATTTACTCAAATTCAAATTTAAATTTCATTATTTTTAAGTGTGTTTCCTAATCAATGATAACAATTAATGAAAATGCAAATAAATGAAAATTTTTCAAAAACTTTTATTTTAAAACATGCACTAATAATAATAATAATAATAATAATAATAATAATAATAATAATAATAATAATAATAATAATAATAATAATGAAAACAATAATAACAAAAATAATAATAACAATAATAATAAAACACCACAATAATAATAATAATAATAATAATAATAATAATAATAATAATAATAATAATAATAATAATAATAATAAAACAAAAGGCTAAAAAAAATACCCAAATTAATTGGGTTTAAACCCAATAGCAAGGAGGCCCAATTGACAGCCCAAGAAGAGGCCCAAAAGGAGTTGGAGTGGGCTGGATTCTGCTGGGCCGAGCGGGTCACGAACGGGCCGGACGCGGGTCGGATCGGGTCAGCTCCACGCAGGTCGGCTGGGAGTGGCTCCGGGTCGGGAGTGATCGGGTCGGTCAGACCCGCGGGGCGACGCGCGGATCTTCTCGCGGACGGGTCCCGCGCACGGATCCTCGGGTCAGGTCGGGTCCACGCGCGGATCTTCTTTCTTTTTTTTTTTAAAAATCCTATAAAAGCTATTCTTTTTTTTTCTAATTCATTTTCTTCCTTCTTCCCTAAAAAAAAAACTTCAGAGCCTTTCCAGGCTCTCGGTCGGGCGATTTTCGGCCGCCGCCGTAGCTGCCGCACGCCGCCGCCGGCTGCCGTGGCCGTGGCCAAAATGAAAAAAAACTTTTGACTTTTCTAAAGCTCTTACTCTCCTCTAACCAAATCTGGCCTCCCTTTCACCTGAAAATTCCCCTAAGCCTCCAGATCTGACGGAAACCGAAGCCACCTTCCCCTTTTTTGTTTTTTTTTTATGATTTTGGATGTTTGGATCTGCTGGGTTTTTTGTTGTTGTTGGTCTCTTTTTGGTTTTGTGTTTTTTTGCAGGTTTGGTGAGTGATGGGCTTGGTTTGGGACCGGTTTTAGGGTTAGGTGTTTTTGGGGCTTCAGTTATGGTGGTGGTGGTCTCGGGTACGGCTCGATGGTCAGGATGATGTTTGGGGGTTTCTGGTTGAGTGGGTCTTGGGTGGGTGAAATGTGGGCGATGGCAGGGGGTAGCAAAGGAGCTCAATGGTTGCTGTGGTTGAACGGGGATGGTTTCGGGTGGCCTTGTGTTTTTGAGGAAAAGGGGGTTTCGGGTCCTGTGTGTGGTCAGAGGCCTTTTTTAGGTAGTATGGTTTTTGAGTCTGGTAGAGGAAAAGAAAGAGCTACCGCCCGCCCTGGTAATCGAAAAATGGTGGGTTTTTGTAGGGGTTGGCATGGGGCTTCTACTGTGATGGGATGTGTTGCCAGAGTAGCTGGTGGTGTAGCTGGTGGAGATGGGATGTGCGTGGCAGGAGTAGCTAGTGGTGGTAGCCGGCGATGGGATGGCTTGGGAAGTAGGGGACCGGCGGGGACAGGGTGATGGACTGATTGGACAGAAAAACAAAGAAAATAAAAATAAAAGGATAAAAACTAAAAACTAATAATAATAATAATAATATAAAACTAATAATAATAGCATAAATGATAATAATAATAATAATAAAACAAATAATAATAATAAAAATGAAAACAAATACAAATATATGTAATAATAATAATAATAATAATAATAATAATAATAACAAAATGGGACAAAATTAGGTGTCAACAACAAGGACTATACATACTCTAAAACATTTTTTTAGCCGAACCAAAATGTCACGTCAACATGATCAATGTCACATGGATAAAGTCAAAGGCTACGTGTACACATCTAACGAAGCTAACGGAATAAACAAATGACAAGACTGAAATTATCATATTAAATTAGTAAGAAGACTAAATTTCTTTAAAGGCTTAATAGCCAAATAAGCCCTCAACCTTTAACCCAAAATGGAATTTAGCCCTCAACGTTTTGTCGCATGAAATTCAGTCCATAAACTTTTATTTCAGTAGAAATAGACCAAATCTGTTAAATGACATTAACTGTCGTTAGTTTTGCATACGTGGCATGCCACGTGGCAGCTAACTAAGCTATCCACGTCAGATGTCACGTATGCAAAACTAACGGCAGTTAGTGTCATTTAACAGACTTTGACTTAATTGCATAATTGTAAAAGTTTGAGGGTTTATTTTCACTGAAATAAAAGTTTATGGACTGAATTTCATGCGATAAAATGTTGAGGGCTGAATTCCATTTTGAGCTAAAGGTTGAGGGCTTATTTGGCTATTAAGCCTTTCTTTTAATAATAAAATAGGGACTAAATTCTAAAATTTAATAGAATACATGGACTATATGCATAATTTGACCTTTAATTAAACATATGACATTATTGGGGTATAGCCCCCAATTCTATTGGGTAAAGACTAGAGATTATGAAAAAACCCGAGTATCCACATCGCCATCGTCTTTCCATCTGAATATTTAACCAATTATTTTACCTTCCAATTTCCATAGTTCCCTTCCAACTTTCTTCCTCAAAAGGCAGTGAACTTGACAATTTCACACTACAACTCACATTGTGAATCCTAGTTGTATCCTTATAATGAATTGATTATATTTATTTTGACTTTAAATAAGATTCTTAGCAGAATTATTCACACAATAGGGATCTCTTAATTAGCTAAGGATTAATTATTTTCTGAAAATAATATACCTAAATTATTTACAAATATAATATTTTTTTGGAAGGGACTATATTAAAAGCTAAAATTTTAACATAATTTCTGCGTTGTGATGTGCATGAAGATGTAAAGTGGGACATTTTTCTTTTTTTTCTTTCATTTTATTTGTTTTAGACTTTTACCTGAAATATCGATTTATTTTTTTCAATCAAATACATAGAAATAATCTTAGTATTTGATTCCATTGACTTCGATTGAATAATTTTATAATTTTTTAAAGATTGAACTTGATAAAAAGGAGGGAAAGAAATGAATGGGTGTATGAAATTTATTAATCCAATAATTAAATTATAAAAATATAAACAGTGATTAAAAAATCTAATTAATAGATTAATAAATTTTATTTGATGGCTAAGTGGAAAGTAAATTCTAAAAATTGGATGTTGAAGACTATTTTGATTCTGGGGTTTATATTACTAAAAGGAAAATGGAGATTGACAAGATGTATATCCAATTTTTTTTTGTAAAAAAGTTTAAAGAATTTAGGAGATTATTTCGCCTTTAAAATCAAGATAAATTGTCAATCTATTTTAAAGGATACAATTTTACTAAACTTTTACTTATAAATTTTTTGAACTTACATATCTCCTACCATTCAAGGATCCTAAGATTCGAACCTAATGTATTTTGAATGAAAGCTCGAATCTTCGACAAGATGTATGTTCGAATTTTGACGGTGACAACAATTATCTTTGAGATGTTGTTTCACTTTTGATTTTTACTGTTTCTTTTGTTGTGAAATTTTAGATTCTCCGTCAATATGTTGGCTTTTTTTTTTAATTCATTTGTCTCAATCGATATTTGAAACCACACTATTGTGTTCTGTTTTCACTTTGCACAACGCTCTGAATCTTTCTCTGTTTCTTTGGTGAATGATGGATGACTGTTATTTGGAAGTGGCAGTTGTTTTGGGTCAAGGAAGAATGGTTCTGAGGGTAAGATGACGTGGGAAATAAATTTGTTTGCAGTGGCTGTAGTGAAGAATTTATATTTTTAAAACAAAATTTTATTAGTAAATTTGTTTTAACGCATTAATTAATGATTGCAAATACAATTTTTGCTTAAAAAATTTACACAAGCATACTGACTCAATACATGGCTTAAAAATATATAAACCTCTATACGTATATTAAAAAGATATTAACCTTCTTCTAGTTTCAAAATATCAATTTTTCCCCTTTAACAAGGTTTAAGATTTAAAATTTAGAGGTTTTTGACTTGGGGTTTAAAATTTAAGGATATAGTTTATAGTTTATGGTTTTTCGAGTTTAGAATCTAAGGTTTAGTGTTTACGATTTTTGGATTTAAGGATAGTGAAAAAGTAAAAATTTTATATTTTGAAACTAAAGGAGGTTAATGTGCTTTTGGTATAAACATAAAGAGTTTTATGTATTTCACCCCTTAATACATGCTATTAAAATTAACATTTATTGAAAATAATTCTGATTTATAATTTCATAAAAAACTCAAATCATTTTTATTTAAGTTTTGAACTTGACCTACAAAATAACATTTAATTACCAATGGATCCAACTCTTGATATTAAAGCTATCTATATGGGGTTTTAGATAGACCCGAACCTAGCAAATGAAAAGTTGAACAACATCCAATTTCCATGTTTATTATATAAATTTATGAATAAAGTGATAATTAATTCCGGTAGTCAAGCAAAATTAGAATGATAACCAAAATATACTTTAAGATATAAAGTTTAGAGTTTAGAGCTAATTTTACCAATAATGTGGTAATCACTCTTTTGCCGCCCTTGTGAAAACATGATTTGTTAGTTTCATCAACAAATTGTTTCACTCTTTGCATAAATTGTCCTTTTTTTAAGACCAATGTTAATAAGTGTGCTTGAAAAATTTTGTAAATGTACATGCACTATTTTTTAAAAAAATTTGATGAAATTATATTGAATATAGAATTTTTAAAATTATCTTTAGTTACTGTAGGTAAAAATTTAAAATTTTCATTAACAAATTTAAAAAATAATAAATTTATATAAAGATAAAAAAGCTTTGAAATTTAAAAATTTTATATTTTATGATATATAAAATGTTTTGATCATATCCCTCGAGTTGGTTTCTTCCATGACTTTGCGTCTTAATTAACAAAGAAAAAAGAATGAACAAAAAAGGAAGATAGTCAAAGAATATAGAAAGGTAGATGATTATGGTTCGTCGCGTCCGTTGAATATGGATCAAAAAGGAAATACTTTATTTTTGGTACAGCAAAAAGGAAATACTTTGTTTTTTAAATAGGTTTGCGCACATTTATTGCATCCGAATAAATATTAATCTTTAACCTTCTACTTGTATTCAAATAAAGCTTTATTTCAAATAAAAAATCATTCATGTTAAGGATTTAATTAAGTACATATTAAATATAAAAGTTTATTTGAATATAAATTTAAAATTATATGTTTATTTCATACAAATCAAATGTTAATGACTTATTTAAATGCAATAGAAGTATAAATAGATATCTAAATAAAGTAATAAAATTGAAGCTTTTTGTTGTTTCAGTAAGACAAAGTTTGAATTAAATTTATTGATTTTTTTAATAAATTACACAAATAAATTAAATTATACTGAATGAGATAAGTAAAGGTATTTCATATATTAATAAAGAATTTATTTTGATGTATTATTAGTACATAAATTTCATATATTGTGATTGAATTATATCATTGTACTAAATTAATTAGAAAATATCTTAAAAATATTTAATTTAAAATTATAAATCAATGAAATGAATTTTTTATTTTAAAAGTTATGAATCAATAACATTGCAATCATCCACCGATTAGATACGTGTTGCTAACGTGTTGCTAACTTCGAAGGAAAGTAATACAAAAGAAAAACGGAACACGACACATCTAACATTTTCATCAAGGTCAACGCGTTGCCTTCACCCAAAAAAAAAAGCGTCAACGCGTTGCTGACTGAAGTATCCTTTAAATATGCGTCGCACCATGTCCCTCTTCCATATTGCCATCGTTTTTAGAAGTTCATCTTTGCCGCAATCTTTGTCAACCAAACAGTAACAAACATTTTCCTTTCCTTTGCTTTGCATTGTTATATACTACGTATTGTTTTTGCATACTCTTCCTTTTTTCTTTTTCAAATTATGACTACCATTTTTCATGCAAACATGCGTTCCATGGAATGTATACTCCAAGTTCCAGCTAACCTTAGCAAACCCAAAAAGAAGTGGCACTCCATTTTCATTACCATCTATTGCTCTAGAACATTTTTATCCCTTGTCAGCAACTCCCCAACACCCAAAGAAAAAACCAACGCTATTCCTCGCTTACCGTCTCATGTTTCGCTCACTGTTACACCAAAAAACAGTATTCCTTTCCAAATTGATCAAACAACTCTCATTGAGCTAGTGAAAGAGAAAAAAATAGAAAGGCTGCGCAAACATGATGGGGTTGACGGTGTGGCTTATGCTCTTGGAACCGACACCGAGGTTGGCATTTCTGGCAGTACCGAGGACATTGCATGTCGACATGAGGCATTCGGTTCCAACACGTATAACAAACCGCCAACGAAGGGCTTTTTCCATTTTGTGATTGAAGCATTTAAAGACCTTACTATAATGATTCTTTTAGGCTGTGCAGTTCTTTCACTTGGCTTTGGCATCAAAGAACACGGGCCTAAAGAAGGTTGGTATGACGGTGGAAGCATTTTTGTCGCTGTGTTTCTTGTCATTGCTGTTTCGGCCGTAAGTAACTATAGGCAGAACAGACAATTTGACAAGTTATCAAAAGTCAGCAACAATATTCAGATTGATGTCGTACGAGGAGGTCGGCGCCAACAAATTTCAATATTTGATATCGTTGTTGGAGACGTTGTGTGCCTAAGGATTGGAGATCAGGTTCCTGCTGATGGATTGTTCTTAGATGGACATTCTTTGCAAGTAGATGAATCAAGCATGACAGGCGAAAGTGACCATGTTGAGGTAAATCGCAGCCAAAATCCATTCTTGTTTTCAGGGACCAAGGTGGCTGATGGGTACGCTCGGATGCTTGTTACTTCTGTTGGCATGAATACAACGTGGGGCCAAATGATGAGCCAGATCAGCCGTGACACAAATGAACAGACACCCTTACAAGCGCGTTTGAACAAGCTGACTTCTTCAATTGGTAAGGTCGGCTTAGCAGTTGCATTCCTGGTTCTTGTCGTTTTGTTGGTTCGTTACTTCACAGGCAATACCACAGATGAGAACGGAAACCGGGAGTTCAATGGAGGCAAGACGGAGGCTCATGATGTTATAAATGCTGTCGTGGGAATTGTAGCTGCCGCTGTAACCATCGTGGTAGTTGCAATTCCGGAAGGACTGCCACTAGCTGTCACACTGACTCTGGCTTATTCAATGAAGAGAATGATGGCAGATCAAGCAATGGTGAGAAAGCTCTCCGCCTGTGAGACAATGGGCTCTGCCACCACAATTTGTACTGACAAAACAGGTACTCTCACACTCAATCGAATGAAGGTGACAAAATTTTGGCTCGGCCAAGAATCCATGGAAGTGGGTGCTTCTTCAATTTCTCCATCTGTTGTTGACTTGATCCATCAGGGAGTTGCTTTAAATACTACCGGTAGTGTTTACAGAGCTTCTTCAGGAGCAGAATTTGAATTCTCTGGCAGTCCTACAGAGAAGGCAATCCTTTCTTGGGCTGTCCTGGAACTGAAGATGGACATGGAGGAGATGAAGAAGAGCTGTGCAATATTCCAAGTTGAAGCCTTCAATTCTAAGAAAAAACGGAGTGGGGTTTTGACTGGAAAGAATGATGATGACACATTCCATGTTCACTGGAAAGGAGCCGCTGAGATGATTCTAGCAATGTGCACAAGCTACTATGATGCTTCTGGAATCGTGAAAGATCTCAATGATAACGAAAGGATGAAATTTGAGCAAATTATTCAAGGCATGGCGGCGAGCAGCCTCAGGTGCATTGCTTTTGCCCACAAACAAGTTCCAGAAAAAGAGTACGAAAATCTAAAAGAGCAGAAAAAGCTTCAAGAAGACAGCTTGACCCTGTTAGGACTGGTGGGTATAAAGGATCCATGCAGACCAGGAGTGAAGAAGGCAGTAGATGATTGCCAATACGCTGGAGTAGACATCAAAATGATCACTGGCGACAATGTTTTCACTGCAAGAGCCATAGCTACTGAATGTGGGATTCTCAGGCCTAGTGAGGCCATGTCCAGTGATGTGGTGGTAGAAGGTGAGGAATTCAGAAATTACACACCACAGGAGAGGATGGAGAAAGTTGAAAAAATCCGAGTTATGGCGAGGTCCTCTCCTTTTGATAAACTTCTCATGGTACAGTGCTTGAAACAGAAAGGGCATGTAGTTGCAGTCACTGGTGATGGCACAAACGACGCACCAGCACTTAAGGAAGCAGACATAGGGCTATCCATGGGAATTCAGGGCACTGAAGTGGCGAAAGAGAGCTCGGATATTGTCATATTGGATGACAATTTCGCTTCCGTGGCCACGGTCTTGAGGTGGGGGAGATGTGTGTACACTAATATCCAGAAGTTCATTCAATTCCAGCTTACTGTAAACGTTGCTGCACTTTGTATCAACTTCGTAGCTGCAGTTTCAGCAGGTGAAGTCCCTCTGACAGCAGTCCAGTTATTGTGGGTGAACTTGATCATGGACACATTGGGTGCTCTGGCTCTTGCTACAGGGCGGCCTACAGAGGAGCTGATGGAGAAACCACCGGTCGGTCGAACAGAGCCACTGATCACAAATATCATGTGGAGGAACCTACTAGCTCAGGCTCTGTACCAAATAACAGTGCTTCTTACCCTACAATTCAGCGGCGAATCAATCTTTGGCGTAACAGAGAAGGTAAATGATACCTTGATCTTCAATACTTTCGTGCTGTGCCAAGTGTTCAACGAATTTAACGCGAGGAAGCTAGAAAAGAAGAACGTGTTCAAGGGGATACACAAGAACAAGTTGTTTATGGGAATCATTGCGATAACCATTCTTCTCCAAGTGGTGATGGTAGAATTTCTGAAACGGTTTGCTGATACAGAGAGGTTGAATTGGGGCCAATGGGGTACCTGCATCGCCATTGCAGCTATGTCTTGGCCCATCGGCTGGGCTGTTAAGTGCATACCTGTTCCAGAGAAACCCATCTTCGGCTATCTGAAATGGAGGAAGTAGAACATAATAATTCAGAATTGCAGCTCATTTTTATTCTTTTATTATTTTACTGTAATAAATGAAATATCTTTATTTATCCTCATGTAAACAGATTGTAGAGAGAATTCTTTTTTACATAAAAAAGACTATCATTCTTTAAATTGAGGACAGTTTCAAATTTGTTTTTCCTACTTAATAGTGCTTGAATTTGAAACATGGACAACCTGGGTCCTTGTGTTCCCATTAAACTCGGCTGCCTCTGTTTCACACACCCTGTTTAAGAATTCATGTGTTTTCTTGGTTAAAACCACTGGGAACGGTCTAATGAAATTTTGCAGCAAGACTCACTGCTTGGTTTCCACCTTTTGTCCTTTTCTGATTAATTACAATAATCGATCCTCAGTTTTAACTACTAAAAAAGAATGAAATGGGAATTCACAATTTGGCAAAGCATGTTTAAACTCCCACGTGATGTTGTCAATTCCTTTCTCACTTGGTTAAGAAACTCTTGATGTGTTTGGCTGGCCTATGGTTTCCAAGAAAGTACAAAGTAAGAATCCTTCATACATTTCCCGCAATCCATGTTCTTCATGAGAACACACCACACGATATAGTACAATGTGCCCTCATGCTCAATGAGGAGGGCATCAATGCTGGATGCCATAATGGGCATCCTGATTACGGGGAGGCAAGTTTCATCTCCGTACCAGTGCCTCATATGGGTTTATTAAGAGATCTGGACAGGGAAGCTTTACAAGATCTGGATCACGCATTGCAGATAAATAGTGTTATGGTTTCTCCCAATCAGATGGCAATACATTAATGATACAGGAAATTTATCTAAGCAGGAACAGCTTCAGGAATTCTGCCAGTGTCCACTTGTGTCAAGCTGTCGTAGTATTCGACCAGCACTTTCCAGCCACCAGGGCACATAAATCCATCAGGAGGATTCTCTTTGTTTTTTGCAAGCGTCCGCATCTGTAGAATGACAGCAAGCAGTTTTGAGATGAACTTGTTTGAGGACAACAACTAACATTGAAACAATATGTTTCTTTCTCATTGTTGAATTTTTGAATATCTATTTTGTATATTCTTATTCAATCTTGAAATTTTAGTTACAGAAGAGGTTTATATACAAGATGAACAAGCTATGTAAGCTGACTCAGCAACTAACTAATACAAGGTGGAAAAGGAAAAATACACGTGCTCTTATATATTGTGATAGCCCCCCTCAAGCTGGAGTATAAAGATTGTGCAAACCAAAACGTGAGACTAAGGAATGAAAAGAAGTAGGAGGATGAGACTTGGTAAAAAGGTCTGCAAGTTGTGAGGAAGAAGAAACATGAAGCAATCGAAGGACTCCAGCTTGCACTTTCTGGTGACCAAGATGACAATCGATCTCAATGTGTTTCGTGCGTTTATGAAACACGGGGTTCTCAGCAATAGCAATGGCAGATTGATTATCACAAAAGACCAAAGCTGGTGCATCATGAGAAAGCTGCAGATCATGTAAAAGATATAAGAGCCATTGAACTTCACATGTCAAAGAGGCAAGGGCTCTGTACTCTGTCTCAGAAGAAGAGCGTGAAACAGTAGACTGTTTCTTGGATTTCCAAGAAATCAATGCCTCCCCAAGAAAAACACAAAGGCAGTAACAAATCTTCGAGTTGTAGGACAACAAGCCCAGTCCGAGTCACTAAAAGCTTTCAAGCACAAAGCTGACTTGGAAGGAAAAAATAAACCTTGGCCTGGAGATCCTTTCAAATAACGAAGGACTCTATGCACAGCTTGCAAGTGCATGGTGGTAGGAGTGTCCATGAACTGAGAAAGATATTGAACAGAGAAAGAAAGATCTGGTCGAGTAGTTGTAAGATATAACAAACGTCCAATAAGTTGTCTGTATGCCAGGGGATCAGATAAAGGAACACCAGAATCCTTATCCAATTTTAGAGAAGCAAGCATTGGAGTAGGAGCAGGCCGAGAAGCAAGAAAACCTGTATCTTGCAATAATTCTAAAGCATATTTTCTCTGGGATAGGTTAATACCAATGGAAGACCTGGCAACTTCAAGCCCCAAAAAGTATTTTAAAACACCAAGATCCTTGATCTTGAAAGTAGCATCCAAATACTCCTTAACAGTCTGAATAAGAGCCATATTAGGACTGGCAAGAATTACATCATTAACATACACAAGGAGAGCAATGAAAGAAGAGGCAGAACCCTTGATAAACAAGCTGGGATCAGAAGTAGACTGTGTAAAACCTTGTGTAAGTAAGGCAGTGGTGAGCTTAGAGTACCACTGCCTACTGGCTTGCTTGAGACCATAAAGGGACTTAAGGAGCTTACAAACTTGTCCTGATTTTGCAAGAGAATAACCAGGAGGGGGTTGCATATACACTTCTTCATACAGATCACCATGTAAAAATGCATTGTTGATATCTAATTGATGCAATAACCAACCCTTTGCAGCAGAAATAGCAAGCAAGGTACGAATTGTGGTCATTTTGGCCACTGGGGAGAAAGTATCAATATAATCAAGCCCTGGCTGTTGAGTATAGCCTTTAGCAACAAGTCGGGCCTTGAACCTGTCAATAGCACCATCTGCTTTATACTTGATGCGATATACCCACTTGCAACCAATAGGAGTTTTAGTAGGGGGAAGATCAACAAGCTCCCACGTCTTGTTTGCTTCTAAAGCATGCAATTCTGCTTCCATAGCCTTCTGCCAACAGTCATGCATAACAGCCTGATGATAGGTCTTAGGCTCAACTACACTAGCAATGTTGACTAAAAAAGCTTTATGTGAAGGAGCACATTTATCATAAGAAAGAACGTGAGTTAAAGGATGATAAACATTAGAGTATGTATTATCAAGAGTAACAGAAGAAGAAAAATTGGAGTCAGCTAAGGCACAATGATAGTCTTGAAGATAAGTGGGTGCTGATCGAATCCTAATAGATCGTCTGAGTGGGAGAGATGGATTGGTAGAGTCTGAAGTAGGAGAAGGATTAGTAGATGAACTAGAAGGAGATTGATCATGAAAAGGTATAATAGTGGACTGATCAGAAAATGAAGAATGTAAACTGGTGTCTTCACAAAGTGAGTCAGAATTAGAATTAATGGCTACTGGTGGAAACATAACAGTGTCATAAGCTCTTGGGAAAGAAGAAGATTGATGTTGTGGAAAAGGAAAAATACACTCATAAAAAATAACATCTCGAGAAACAAATACAGTGTTGTTAGCTAGATTATAAAGCTTATAACCCTTTTTACCAGGAGAAAAACCGATGAACACTGATTTTATAGCTCTTGAATCAAATTTAGCTCTTCCATGGGACAGAGTAGAGGCAAAACAAAGACATCCAAAGACTCTCAAATGAGAAAAGGTAGGAAGTTTGTGATATATCAGTTCAAAAGGACTTTTCTCTTGAAGAACTGGTGTAGGTAATCAGTTAATGAGATAGACAGCATGTAAAACACAATCTCCCCAAAATTTTCTAGGTAAAGAGGCTTGGAATTTTAAAGCTCTTGCAACATTTAAAATGTGCTGATGTTTCCTCTCTACGATACTATTTTGTTGGGGAGTTTCCACACAAGAGGTTTGATGAAGAATGCCCTTAGAAGCATAAAAGTCTGGCATACTAAATTCTTGACCATTATCAGTTCTAATAAATTGAACTTTAGTATGAAACTGTGTTTCCACCAAGTGACAGAAATTTTGTACCAAAATTCTAGTTTTTGACTTCAACTTCATTAAGAACAGCCAGGTATATCGACTATGATCATCCACAATAGTTAAAAAGTAGTGATGGCCATATAAAGAAGTAGTAGTGTAAGGACCCCAGATATCAATATGTATTAGCATAAAAGGCATATCAAAGATAGAGGTACTAAGAGGAAAAGGTAAACGTTTTAGTTTTGCATAATGGCATACATCACATGGAGAGTGATCAGAAACAGAAATGGATGAATCAAGAGTATGTAAACATTTAATTCTGTTATTAGAAACATGGCCTAAACGATAGTGCCAAAGTTTATTAGAGAAAGATTTTGAAACAGAACATAATGGTTGATTTAAAGAAGAAGGAACAACTGAACTGGTACAAAGAAAATGATATAGACCAAACATTTACCTAGCTGATCCAATCGTCTTCAAAGTCTGCGCATCTTGGATAATACAAACATCATGGTGAAAAGTAAGAATACAATGAAGTGTTTTAGAAAGCTTGCTAACAGAGACAAGATTGAAGGAAAAAGTAGGAACATATAAGACATCATATAAAGTGAGGTGAGGAGAAAGTTTGACTATACCTATATGTGATACAGATGCTATGTGTCCAGTAGGTAATTTCACAGATGTGTTTGTGGTTGGTTTATAAGAGGTAAAATGTTCAAGGGAACAAATTATATGATCTGTAGCACCTGTGTCTAGGATATAGGTGTGTTTAGAAGAAAAAGAATGAACAGTACAAACAGTTGCCATTATACCTGAGTTAGGACCAAGATCAGTAACTGCATTTGCATGAGCTGAAGTAGAAGAATCTATGTCAGTAGATTGAAGCAATGAAAGCAACTTTTTATATTGAATATCAGTCAAAGATCGAGGAAGAGTAAGATCTGTAGATGGACTGATATGCTGCGCATTAGAATCACCAGCAGCTAAAAGAGGATCTAGCTGGACACAACTAGCAGTAGCAGTAGGCTTATTTCTTGGCTTAAATCCAGGAGGATAGCCATGTTTCTTGTAGCATTTGTCCACTGTATGTCCACTGAAACCACAATAAGAGCAGATCGGTTTCTTGTTATTCACCATAGACTTCCGGAAGCCACTTGAACCAGAGCCAATACTGTGGATGGCTTTATTAGCTAAAGCAGTAGTTTCCAGATGCTGAGAACCAAGCAAAGCATGAAGTTGTCGCTCTTGCTGGATGACTAGAGAAAAAGCCTTATTAATGGAAGGAAGAGGATCCATTAATAAGATCTGAGTTCGCACAGTGGAGTAAGGATCACTAAGGCCTTTTAAGAAACGAATGACAGAATCATTTGATTGATATGTCCGAGCCACATTCACCGCACCACATCGACAATTAGAAGGAATAGGTCGATGACTCAGTAATTCATCCCAAAGCATTTTCAACTTTGTGAAATAATTTGTTACAGTAAGAGAATTTTGTTGAAAAGTATATATCTCCTCTTGAAGTTCAGAGATGCGAAGAGCATCGCATTGAGAGAACCTATCTTGCAAGTCGATCCAAACATCATGAGCACTGTCGATCCAGAGTATGCTCTGAGCTATAGATTGAGAGACAGAGTTGAAGATCCAGGACAACACTAAGGTATTACAGCGTTGCCATGGCGAAAACAGAGGATCATCTTGCTTTGGAGCTGGAAGAGATCCATCCACAAAGTGGAGTTTATTCTTTGACAATAACGCCATTTTCATCGCACGAGACCAGGAATGGTAATTTGATCCTGTAAGAATGGTAGATACAAGAACTAAAGCTGGATTTTCATTTGAATGAATGAAATAAGGACTAGCTTCATTAGTCTTCATCGTTGAAAAAAAAAACTAAGAAAAGAAAACAACAACCGAGAGAGAAAAGAAAGATAAATGTTCTGATACCATGTTGAATTTTTGAATATCTATTTTGTATATTCTTATTCAATCTTGAAATTTTGGTTACAGAAGAGGTTTATATGCAAGATGAACAAGCTATGTAAGCTGACTCAGCAACTAACTAATACAAGGTGGAAAAAGAAAAATACACGTGCTCTTATATATTGTGATACTCATTGGTGTTTAAAGTTCTTTTTCTACCAATTTGTTTTGAATTTTAAACTACTGGATGTTGAAAATAAGATACCTTGGTGCTTGATACGAAGAGGAAGTCCTAAGCTCTTGAGGGATCGAAGAAAGCCATTTTACCTTGGGTCTTATCATATGCAGCAACCTGCAATTAAAACCCATTAACATGGGATGGGGTTTCCACATATTATGCCACAAGTAGTATCACTGTACCAGAAAATAACATTTGAGACAGAATGCCTGTCATACCCTGAATGGAAGGATGTTCGGCCGCTCAAGTCCTGGAGCCATGCTCAACACCTTTTTCCCATGATCAGCATCATACAAGTCTCTCTTTTCAACCGGATGGCCCATGCCAGCTGGGTCTCTACCAACAATGTAAAAATTGGCCCCTGCATTAATCCAAGCTTTAGCATGCCACTGCACTTCAGTTGGGCCAGCATAGTGCATAGGAGATGGGAATATGGAGACCACAGTTGTTTCAGGATCAAGAACACCATCCTCAAGGACCTGATGAAACATATTGGTCATTAAACTGTCAGGCATTTGCATGTAAATTTACACAACATATAACCACTTTGTATCAGCCACTATTTTCAAGGGATTTATCTATTGACCCCGAATACGCAATAACAAACTCTGCTATGCAGAACCTAGGTTTCTATCAGTTTTCCCCTTCCAGAAAGAGGATCAGAGAACATATGAAAGGATCATAAGAGACTGTTGAAATTTTTTAATATTTACTGGTCAACTAAGGTGAATGAGTGTCCTACTACCGTCTATGAGATATGCATGGCTAAAATGAGATAGAAAAAAGCTAGATATAGAAACTGGAGAACCATTAAAATTCAGTTCGCCTGTGCTCTCAGGCGCTCAGATTGTAATGCGAACAAAGCAACCCTACATGGAATCAAGGACAAATTGACGATGGATTGAAAATGTTGTAAAAGTACCTTCTCATGTTGTTTCATTCGCCAACTAAGAGGAACATCATCTGCCTTTGTGTAGCCTCCCAAAGGATGAAGCAAAAGTATGGGGTTCTTGTAGCCCATGTCAAGAAGCCGACGACGAGTATCAGTCATTAGCAAAGCATGCCCATTGTGAACAGGATTCCTGAGCTGGAAAGCAAACACAGCATCAGCATTGCGCCTCTCGAACTCTTGACGTAGTTCCACAGGTGAAAGCCGAAAACGATCAAGGCCATCATGGTACTTGATTGGCTCTATAACCTCCAAGTCACCTCCGATTAGCCAATTTCCAGCATTTGTTATTGTTTCATCAACATATGGCAGTCCAGGGGCAGTAGTTCCCCACATCCTTGCAATCCTTTCTTCCTTGGGATGCTTGTAAATCTCAATGCTGAAACAATCCAGTAATAAAGCAAAGAATAAGACAATTTAGTCATTGAATTGAACAAAATGACACCTATGATTCATGAACTACAAAAGAAAAAGAAAAGGAAAAAAACACACAATAATAAAACAGGAACCTCAAAAGACCTTAAATGAGGATTGAATTATTTCGTTTCTCTTATTTTACACTTCCTAACCTCTAATCAATGTTAAAACTTCATTTTTCTCAAAAAATGCAATACCATTAAATAAAAACCTTCGCAACATAAAATTGAAATGTACTAGCTTTAAGATTCAACATTAAAAAAAAATCAATCTTATTTCACTAAAATAGTAAAGAATTACATGTACAAATTCAGAATTCTTCATTGTAGCAAGTCAAATTGAATTGAAAAAAAAGCAACCCTTTCCATAATAAAAGAAAGTCCAATCGAACTAGCATAGAAAAAAAAAACATAAAAATAGTCACATCAACAATAGAAAACTTCAAGAACCTGAAATTTGTGAAGCTCGAAATTCTTTAACATATTTATAAACATAAACTTAAAGCTTTGCTTGGTGAATAGAAAGAAAAATAAAAAAAAATAGAAAATTGGAATGAAAGAAAATTTTAATAATACAAAGTAATTAATCTTTTCTATTTTTTTATCACACTTTTTTTAAAAACTAAAAACTATTAAAAGTCATCTTCTTTTCACTTTTTGGCTCAGCTCTATACATCAACTTTTCCGTTGCCGGAAACACACCCAAAAACAAATGAAAAAAATGTATTTGTTCACTTAAACGACAAACCAAAATGTAAAACTAAACGGAAAAATCGAAGGAAAAGAAAAAAAAAAGAGTTACCATTGCATAATTACTATACTATTACGAGTATATAAACTTACTTGTTGAGAATAGCGACGGAGTTATCATCCGAGTCAACGAGAGCGACACTGTTGGACTCGCCGATCCTCTCCTTTTGAGAATCATCGATAGCCAAGACAATCGGCACTGACATATTGACGATGGAAGCATCGTCCAGCGGGAGCGAGTTGAAGTGAACAGTTTGGAGGAACTCGGACTCTCTCGTGAACCCGGTGAGCGGGTTATCTTCTTCTGAAAGTACACCAGCATTATAACTTACAAGTAACTTAACGTTTAGTGTATTTTAGCAAGCATCAACTTAAAACATGAAATTGAAAACACCTTATGATATGCTTACTTCGCAATCCAGATGTATTGGTATTCCCCATTTCATTTCCCATGTTCAATTCACCAAGCCCTGAATATATTGAAGCTGAAAGATAAATGCCTGTGGCAGTCCACTATAATGGCCAGAGAGTTTCCAGTTGAAGTATATGAACTAAAGAGAGCCTAATTCAAAATATACCAATCCAAAAACCCTTACCATTATGATGATGATATTCACATGCAAGTAACTATAAACATTTGAGTGCGGCTTGATCCTGTAAGACTGCCAGGGTGTTACAGCAGTTGATGAAATGGTTACTTCAATTTATTAAAAGGATAAAACTAGGATTCACAATATGAGTTATTTGTAGTGTTAAATAGTCAAGTTTACTGCCTTTTTCAGGAAGAAAGTTGGAAGGGATCGAATCCCTTTTTCTGGATGAAATTTGTTTGAATGATCTTTGAAGCTTTCAAATTCCAAATCTAGCTTCTGATTTATTTTTTTTCTATTCTGTGATATTTCTAAATTAACGAATAAAAATAAATAGAGAGCTTCTATGTACACTCACTTTCTTCTTTCATGCACCCACTTTTTATTTGTATTATGAACAGTGTACCATAGGAAAAATAAGGTGCAGAGAGAAAAATATCGGATTTATTTAGAAATTTTCAAATAAATAATATGAAAACAAAATGAATAAAATAAAAGAAAAAAAATCAAACACGAGCCCAACATTTTCGACTTGAGCTTGAGGCTCACAAAGTTAAGTCCAATTTAAAAGGGTTAAAAGCAATTTCGAAACCAAGTTAAGTCCAATTTGTACTAATTAACATTCTAATTGAACATTGAGTCATTCTAATTGAACATTGAGTCAATGAATGTTTATTATTAAATATAACCGAATTATGATGCTATTTAATTTATGTCCAAACCAAAAAAAAAAAGAACAAAGTAAATATAGGAAAGATTCTTGAAAATGTAAAATGCTATTAAAAAATTATATAATGACTAAAAAATAATAAAATAAAATAAAAATTTGTTAGACTGAGTGGCTAAGTGTTTAATGATCCAGTGAATCTTTTGAGTTAATGTCACGACCCGAAGGCTGCGACTTTCCTTTAATACTTATACTTTTCTTAGTCTACAAATTTATGGACTAAATTTTTCTTTTTCATTTTAAGGTTTGTATTCGATGTCAGTGTAGTTACTATACTATCTAGGTGACCTATAGTCATTTCATTTAAATATTAAACTAACAAGGAAACGGTTCTTAGTTACATCCCGACTTGTTAAACAGAATATGTACTGTGCATCAATTTAAGTCTTACATGTAAACAAGTATTTTATAAGGAACATATACCTCAGAAGACTAGTACCAAGTCCATACACCGTCTCCGATGCCCACTTAGCAGCTCACATGGCAGATGTTAACTTCAATAGTCTAAAAGAGATGAAATTTAGTGGGGTGAGCAAAACCACGACTCAGTAAGATACTAATATAAATACAAGAGTAGGATTATACTGTCTTAAACTGCAATGCTTAAAACTTGCAAGTTTGCAATTACAGTTAATCTTTTCTCATCGATAACATATCATTATCTCATTTCTTGTCATCTGTCTATCACTTATACTTTTAAATAAATCATCATAATCACTTTTTCAATCTTCTCATCCTTATACTATAGTGCATCGCACAACAATATGTCGTGTCAAATTTGTATGTTATATACTATTAGTCTATGCTTTTCTCAATCTCAGAGTACCTCATGTCCAATTGAAATATCGTATCAAATCACTTTATGTTTCATAATCGTACTCCTGTATTCTATCATCTCGTATCACTTTCCATATGGAAGATTACAATCACGATGGTACGAAGTCATAATTCTCTTCGTGCATATTCTATATTCATGTATCATATCATATCATATCATATCATGACATCATGTAGATGAAATATCGTTACCACCAAGTCGTGATACTTCTCATATATTTTTCATGTTTTTGTACCATATAAGGTCATGAGATATCTTATGTAAGAAGCATACTATTATGTCATGATTAAGTAAACAGTTTATGTAATTTCACTGTATGAACCGCTATTATTTCAAATCATATCATATATACTTTAGGACATGCTCAACATATGAAGTTTCAATTCATTTCGTATTTAAGGTTGAAAGCATGCATAACTCTCTTTTTATATCATGTCAATTTAAAACATGTCTTTTCACTTTTCATATCATGTTAAATCAAAACATTTTTTATATACTGTAAGTCATATCAGGTCTAGAGTTCATATCAAATCAAACTACACTCTAGACCGCATATCATGTCATGTTCGACACAAAATCATATATAAATC
The DNA here is from genome assembly GCA_031772115.1 of Heritiera littoralis. Taxonomy (NCBI): domain Eukaryota; kingdom Viridiplantae; phylum Streptophyta; class Magnoliopsida; order Malvales; family Malvaceae; genus Heritiera; species Heritiera littoralis. The sequence continues at coordinate 1,718,619 of JAPDPK010000083.1, read as the reverse complement.
ATATAAGTGTCGAAATCATATCACATGTACTTTTAAAACGTGTTTAAGACATGTACTATTTCAAAATATTTTTCATTTCAAACATGTCTCATGTACTGTATAAATCATGTCAAGTCTAGAGTTCATATCAATAAAATCATACTCTAGACTTCATATCATATCGGTTAGAGACTAGGCTAGATCCCTATCATCTCTATCAATAAAGACTTAAATCACTATAGCTAGCAGTGAAAATCATGTCATCGTCCCCTGGAAACCAACTAGGGCGCTATCTATGGCCATAGACCTCATCTCTCTCAGCCCCACTGATCAGGCGTGACTGAGACCTGTCCACGACTGTTGTCGAACAAGCATCTTTGCCTAATGAGCAAAGCTCCAATTAGGCGGTTTCCACTATGCTTTATTGAATTTAATTCTTTTAGGGTGCCTACAGTCTCATAAAACATTTAAATCTTTAGCTTTCTTTTCAATATCATGTAAAGCATATGGTAAAATTCTGTATGAGACTTCATATATCAAAATATATATATATCTATCATATACTTTCATTTCAAAACAAATCAATATTTTTTCAGTATTCAAATAAATATTATTATAATGTTTCAACTTGTAAGAAGGCATGCTTAAATACGATGCTATAAAACATTTGTCGTAACGATTTCGCGCTCGACGATTTTGAAAATATTTAAAAACAAAGGGAGTCGCCACCAATCTTTTTTTTGACTAGGTGTGATTGGCCACCTAAAAATATTTATCTTTTTAACAAAATCTCAAAATTAATTAAGGTTTATTAAAAAGACAATTTTGGTCTGCGAAAACAAAAATCGGGTTCGGGAATACGGTTACGCGTGGGGAAGGATTAACACCCCCACGACGCTCGTTAAAAAACAGTACCATAATAATCATGTGTTATCCTTTAGTTTTAATAAAATGGTCTTGAATTAATATTTAAAAATAATTCCTATTTTATTGCAATCAATTTTATTCATTTAATTTTGAAACATTTAAATATTATTTTTTATTTGAAATAAGTGAAAATCTTTTGTATTGAAAATTATTCTGAAGTACCCCAATACTCTGGTAGCATTTCGGATAATTTCCTCACCTAGAGATTTCTTAAGAATCACTACTTGTGAGTTCTATATAATCTCATCATCAGAAGATTCACACTCGTTTCAAAAATTATTATGAATGCATATGATGCAAACAGATAATAAATGATGCAAATGAATTTTTTGATTTTTTATATAAATATTTCTTTATTTATTTTAAATAAAAATTCTTATTATTGAAAAATTGCACTAAGTATCCCAATACTCTGGTAACACTTAGTGAACTTCTCTCACCTAGGGATCAGTCAAGAAATCACTACTTGTGAGTTTCATGACATCCCATCATCGGACAAATATTTAATTAAATTTAATTTTTATTATTAATTTCCTTTTTCAATTTTCTTTTTAAAAAACTTATTTATTTTTATTTTTAATAAAAAATAAATTATTGAAAAATCATACTAAGTATCCCAATACTCTGGTAACATTTAGTATGACTCTTCTCACCTAGGGATCAGTTAAGAAATCACTACTTGTGAGTTTCATAACATGCCATCATCGGAAATTCATTTATTTATGAATCAAATGTAAAATATGAATCCATTTCAAAAGTGCACATGATCTATATAATTCAATCATTAAAACTGAAGTTAATAGCTTAAAACATAACATTGATTTACTCTAAAAATATGCTTTAAAAAAAAGGGAAAAAAAAGAAGATACAAGTAGTAAATAAACGAAGGATTAGATTTACCAAAAGTTTAGTCCAAATCCAATCTGAAATGGACCCAAGGTTGAGTTTTTGGCCTGCCAAAAGAGAGGCCCATGTTGGATCCGGGTCGCATCCCTTGCCGCACGGTTCGGGTCGGTAGATGGGCAACTGCTGGTCTTCTTTCCAGCTAAAAAATGCAGTGTTTTGGTTGCTTATTCCCTTTCCAAAACGATGTAGTTTCACCTTACTATAAAATCCCTTTATTATTAATTTTTTTTTACATCAAAATTCCCAAAGCTTCAACAAAAAATGCTTTAATCTCCAAAAATTCCCTGCCCCACTCCTTCTTTTCCCGACCACCATGAGGTTCACCGGTGCCGCCACCTCCGCCGTCGTCGGAGGTCGAAAAGGGAAAAGCTTTCCACTTTTGGAAAGCCTTTGATCTCCTCTCTCCGATTTCAAGCTTGGTTTTAGCTAAAACCCCAAACGTCCACCACTGTCGGCCTTCAAGACCTAAAAATTCCCTATTTCCCGAGACCTCTTCAACTCCTCTGCCTCCCTCTCTAACTATTTCTAAAAAAAACTTTTCTTTTTCAGATCTAGTGTCAACCCAAAAAAGTTTCTCTCTTTTGTATTTTTTTTGTTTCCCTATAAAGACTTAATGTGGTTCTAAGTTTCTTTCCTTTTTCTTTTTTTTTTGTTTTTTTTATGTGTTTCTTGTTTATTTTCTTTTTGACAGATCTAAAGAAGACTCGACTCTTTGGTTTTGGTTTCAAATGTGGGATTCGAGGCTCTCGGGTTTAGTGGTTTCTGGATGGTGTCGAATGTGTGTTTGATCTGTCGGAAGAGGGATTTTCGGTTGTAGGAGGTTCTAGCTTTTTTTTTGGGTATTACGGTTCAGTTCTGGTGCGTTGGTTTCAAAATGGTTTGGTGATGGTGACGGTTGTTGGTTTGTGAGGGTGTACCGAAGGGGTTGCGACGATGGTGGTGCGGTGGTTCACAGTTGGCTTTTATTGGCAGTGGAGTTGGGGTAATGGTGGTTTGTGGCTTGGTGATGTGATGGTTTCTTGGTGGTGGCTAGGCTGTGTGGTATTCGGGACACGGTGGTGGTAGATGTCGAGTGGCAATGGCGAAGGTGGTGAGTTGAAGGATTTTGGGTGGTTACTGCGTATGTGTGCTGGGGTTGTGAATGGTGGCTTCAGGTTTGGTTCTTTGGGTGGTGGCTGTGAAAATGGCGGTGATTACCAGTGGGGGAATGTGGCTGGTACTGAAGATGGGTTTCTAAGGGTTTTCGGTTTGAAGAGGATGAAAGCTAGAGCTATGGATTTCTCGGATGGAGGGTGTCGAATTTTTTTCATAGCTCCTCCTCAGTGTTGGTTTAAGAAAACTTTTTATTGCTGGTTAACACTGATCAAATCCCTGATATTCGGGGAAAATAATCATCTGGCAGCTAATTTTCAGCTGCCTGGAAGAGCTCGGGTCAACAAAAGTGGGCTGGCAACGTGATTTTGGCTGCCAGCCACAGTCTGCAAGTGGTGCCGGCATCAAATCATTGCATTTTTCAATTTTTTTATTTTTATTAAAAGAATAAAATAACAAAAATAAAATAGAGTAAATAATAATAATAATAATAATAATAAGTCCAACATGAATTAAGCTCAAAATCAAATTTGGGCTTTCTAAAAGACATTTCCAATTACATTTTAAGTGGACTTTCAAACCTATATAAAAAAACAAAATTAGCCAAATAAAAAATAAGATTTTAACAAATGATCCCTTGTAACATGATTCAATATTTAGAGTGAATTTTGATCTACAACTAAAAATTTTGAATCAAATAATTTAATAAAATAGAATTATTTTATTTTTCAAAACTAGACATCTGATAGTCCGGACAAAATTAAGTGTCTACAGCTGCCCCTCTTTGCACATTGCTGAGGATCAGGAATAGAGCAAAGACAATAGACATTAATTTTGTCCGCTTATGACCTAATCTCTTTTTTTTTTCTTTCCTTCTTCTTTTTTTCCTTTTTTTTTCTTTTTTCCTCTTTCTCTTTTTTTTGTATGCGCTCCTCTTGCAGCAGAGGCGATGAAACTTTAAATTTAAATCATCCATTTTTTGTTTTTTTGTTTTTTTTTAAATGTGCTCCTCTTGCAGCAGAGGCGATGAAACTTTAAATTTCTTTTTGTTTTGTTTGTTTTTTCCTTTTTCGAGAAAGCTCCTCTTGCAGCAAAGGCAATGAAACTTAAAATGTTGTTTTTCTTTTTTTTTTTCGAAATGCGCTCCTCTTGTAACAGAGGCGATGAAACTTTAAATTTTAATGTGTTTCGTTTTTTCTTTTTTTTTTCGAGAAAGCTCCTCTTGCAGCAGAGGCAATGAAACTTTAAATTCCTTTCTGAAAATGTGCTCCTCTTACAACAGAGACAATGAAACTTTAAATTTCCTTTCTTTTTTTCTCTTTTTTTTTTGAGAAAGCTCCTCTTGCAGCAGAGGCAATGAAACTTTAAATTCCTTTCTGAAAATGTGCTCCTCCTGCAGCAGAGGCAATGAAACTTTAAAAATTTTGCCCGGAGGACTCAGAATTTGTGCCCGAAGGTCTTTGATTTGTGCCCGGAGGTCTTAAATGCTTTTTCTAGAAAGTGCTCCTCTTACAGCAGAGGCATTGAAACTTTAAAAATTTTGCCTGGAGGACTTGAGATTTATGCCCGGAGGACTTAGAATTATGCCCGGAGGACTTAAATTCCTTTTCTGAAAAGTGCTCCTCTTGCAGCAGAGGCATTGAAACTTTAAATTTCCTTTCTTCTTTTTTTTTTCTCTTTTTTTTTCGAGAGAGCTCCTCTTGCAGCAGAGGCAATAAAACTTTAAATTCCTTTTTGAAAATGTGCTCCTCTTGCAGCAGAGGCAATGAAACTTTAAAAATTTTGCTCGAAGGACTTAGAATTTGTGCCCGGAGATATTAGAATTATGCCCGGAGGACTTAAATGCCTTTTTTGGAAAGTGCTCCTCTTACAGCAGAGGCATTGAAACTTTAAAAATTTTACCCATAGGACTTGAGATTTATGCCCGGAGGTCTTTAATTTGTGCCCAGAGGTCTTAGATTCATGTCCGGAGGACTTAGATTTTGTGCCCGGAGATCTTAGATTCATGTTCGGAGGCCTTAGAAATTTATGCCCGGAGGACTTGAGATTTGTGCCTGAAGGACTTAGAATTTTATGCCCGGAGGTCTTAGAATTGTGCCCGGGGGACTTAGATTCTTTTTCTGGAAGGTGCTCCTCTTGCAGCAGAGGCATTGAAACTTTAAAATTTTTGCCTGGAGGACTTGAGATTTTGGCCGAATGACTTACAATTTGTGCCCGGAGGTCTTATGACTTGTGCCCGGAGGACTTAAATTCTTTTTTTTCTGAAAAGTGCTCCTCTTGCAGCAGAGGCATTGAAACTTTAAAATTTTTGTCCGGAGGACTTGAGATTTTGTGCCCGGAGGACTTGGAATTTGTATCTGAAGAATTTAAAATTAGTGTCCGGAGGACTTAGCATCTTTCCTGAAGAGTTTAAAACGGTGCCCGGAGGACTTAGACTTTACTTGAAAAACTTAAAATTGATGCCCGGAGGACTTGCATTGGTGCCCAGAGGACTTGAGATTATGCCCGGAGGACTTATAATTTGTGCCCGGAGGACTTGAAATTGGTTCTGAAATTTTGCCCGGAGGACTTAGAATTATACTTGAAGAGTTAAACTTTGTGCCCGGAAGACTTAAGATTTTTGAATTTGTGCCCGGAGGACTTGAAATTTGCTTATCTTCTGAAAATCAAACTTTAATCTTGATTAAACATGGCACTGGTAAAATTGGATTTGTAACTTTCTTTATCATGAGCAAACTTGCCCCTCTTTTTTTCTTTCTCTTTTTTTTCTTTTCTCTCTCTTCTTCTCTTTTCTCTTTTCTTCTTTTTTTTTCTCTTTTTCTCTCTTCTCTCTTTTTCTCTTCTCTTCTCTCTTTTTCTCTTCTCTTCTCTCTTTTTTTTCTTGGAAAAGGTTGCATAACCTTTGAAATCTTGATTGAATGGTGTTGAGTCTTTAGCTTGAAAAGCATATTTTAATCTCAAAATTTTACACAAAAACTTTCAATATTGATGCTGTATGATATTGTGTATGTATGCATGAATGCATGGCACTCAATCATGTACATTTTCTAACATCAAAACTCTTTCCTATCTTGCCAAAGAGGCACATCATTTGCCTTTTTTTGTCTCCTTTGCCCCCAACATGATCATGAAAGCTCCTTTCTGTTTCTTATTTCTGCAAATTTCTTGTACTCACATCATGGCCTTTCGACGAAAAGCATGAAAAATTTTCTCATAACTATTTTCCAGGAGGGAATTGAATCTAAATTTCACAAGTGATATTTGATTCTTTCAAAATATTAGTGATTAATTTTCAAGATGAGTGACATACATCCTATTCGAATCTTTTCAACTGGACAATTGAAAGTTTGATGCATCCAGATGTTTTGTTTGGGGGATACTTTGCCACTTATCTAAAAACAATAGTTCCTTTCTTGGCTCAAAATGGTTTTCTTAAAATACCATTGCTTTTCTTCCCTTCTTTTTTGAACAAAATTTTGAATGAGAAAAGAAACAAAATATTTTCAATTTGGTTTGACAATCTCTCAAATTCTCAAATAATGACGTTCTACAAATGCCAAGATCGGGCATGAATGACTGACGTCTTTCCTACTTAGGAAGAGTATTTACAAGAAGGAAGGTTCAAACTTTTTCAAAAAATGTCGGGCAATCAAATGACATCAAAATCTTTGGATATCTCGAGGATTTCTCAAGGCTTGTTAATTCTTTTTCCACATTTTCAATTCATGTCATTGCTTGATTCGTCGCTCTGAGAGTTCATCGTTTGCTCTAGACTGCCCTTTTCAGGTTTTCACCCTAGAGCTTCATTCTTTCTTTTATTTTCCTTTTTGTTCTCTTTTTTTTTTGAAATGATTGATTGTTCTACCATGCGTTCAAGAATTCAAATTTCATTCAAGCCAAAGAATTGGGAGAATCTTCCAAAGAAGAGCTCTTCGATACAAGCATCCATACTTGATCAAAATGGACTTTTAAGTACGTAATGTAGGCCATGGTTCAGGGTTCTGAAAGAATAGATAAACAGGCCCAAAATGTGTTTGAAGGTGGTCAATCCAAGGATCATTTCTTTTCATATAGACATCTATCATTTACATGCTTAGAAGCACCTTTTCTCTTTTTACTTTTCCATGTATTTTTTCCTTTGCTTCTTTTCTTTCTTTCTTTTTTTTCTTTCTCTTTTTTTTTTCAAAATCCTATTCATCCTTTGAAGCATCTTTCTTTGTGTACTTTCACATGTATCCTTCCTCCTTTCTCTTTCTTTTTTCTTTTTTATTGATTCCTATCCAAGGTTTCCAAAACATAGTAAATCTTATTTGATCGAAAACAAAAGCTTAATCATTTATTTTCTTTGAAAATATACTTTCTGCACATGCCCCCCAGTGTGGAGGGTGATCCTTGGAGGAGGTTTATTTTGAAAGAAACTATCAGGCTCAAAAAGGGTAGCAACAGGATAACGTTTATATTTGAGAATGGAATATGAAAGACGGCCATTCGTCATCTCAAATTAAGATACTTCTATTGAAAAGCAATTCTTAGGATAAGTTTTTCCTTTGGCATTTGAAATCCTCTGAATATCATGTTTGCATGATGTCACAATCAATTTCATTTTTTTCTTTTTCTTTTTCTTTTTTTTTTCTTCCTTTTATTTTTTTATTTTTTTTTTTTTTTTTGTAATACAACACTTTAATATGACAGAGCTTGACCTCGCACACCACATCGTCATTTAAGTAAAAAGGTGATGTGTAACCCAAGGTATTGTATAGATGGACAACAGTGAAAAATCCTCAACTTTGGTTTTTTTTTTTTGCTATCTTGCTCCAAATCATGGGCGAAAGGCATCTTGGGAGTACAAGATTGAAGAGTTTGGGATTCGTACAAGAATCTAGGTGGAAAGGTGTTTCAAAATGATCTTGCCACATATTTGACCGCCATTATCCAGAATCTTTGAGACTGTCATTGATTTCCAAAAAATTCTCAAAAAGTTTTGCAAATCGGTTATTTCTTGAAAATCATTAACAATAAAGCCCTATCATGGTCAAAGTGAAAACAAAATCGAACTTTTAAAAATTTATGCCCCAATTTAGCTTTTTGGCTCTCGACTGACTTAGATTTTATTGAGATGTGATCCAAGAATGATTTAATACATTCATCTTTGACAGTAATCACCAATTTTCTTGGAATCATTTTTATCATTAATGTGAAGAAAAGACACATTCTTGTCATATGCCACTGGAAAATAACTCATGCAAAAAGTTGTGCTCATACAATTATCACCTAGGCCAACGAAAATAACAAGCATTTCCCAACAAAATACAGGCTTCAAAATCTCACAATCTCTTTCTTCCTTCCCCTCCAGATTGATCTGCCAAAATGCCATGATTTTACACCGAAGTGGACTTCCACTTTTCCATGAGTTCTTGAGTCAAGATTCCACCATGGATGAGCTCTTCAATCCTTTCCTTCAACTGTCTGCATTTTTCTGTTGCATGCCCAATTGCCCTCATGTGATAGTCACATTTGCTGCTCGGGTCATAGCTCTTGGCCAATGGGTTCGGTGCTATTCTCAAAGGTATAGGGGCCAAATATTGGTTTTTTATCAAAAAGGGCAAAAGATCGGAGATTGGAATTGGGATTTTTCCTTGATTGCTTCTCGATCTTTTTCTGTTGTTTGTTGATTATTGAAGAGGTTGAGCTACTGGCCTAGGCATGAAGATAGGCGCATGAAAAATCGTTGGAGGACAAGAGTTTGTTGGAAATCCTGGTTGCAGGATTGGTGAATAAAGATAAGGATCACAGGAAGCACTGTTCGAGGTTGAACAGTATAATGGGTGAGACAAATAAGGATTATGTGGAGTGGGATTTTTGAGAAATTGCCCCTCAAATGTCGCAGCTTGCACTTCTTCTTCCATTCTTTCGGGCCTATTATTGGCTATGTCACCTATCTTAATCTTGCCCCTCTTGATTGCATTCTCAATCATCTCTCCAGAGGCTACCATGTCGGCAAAATTCTTAGTAACATTCCCAATCATTCTATCATAATATGGTGTCTGGAGGGTACTAAGAAACAGAGTCGCAGTCTCTTTTTCTGTGAGGGGAGGCTGGATCTGGGTGGCAACATTCTTCCATCTCTGGGCATATTCTCTAAAGCCTTCAGTAGCTTTCTTCTCCATAGTTTGCAAGGATAAACGATCTGGGGCCGAATCCACAATATGCTTATATTGGGCGACAAATGCCCTTGCCAAATCTTCCCATGAGTGAATATCGCCCCTGCCTAGTTGTGTATACCACCTAGCAGCAAATCCCTTAAGGCTGTCTTGGAAAACATGGATCAACAGCTTGTCAACGTGCACATGCGCTGCCATTTTTCTACAGTACATAGTGATATGAGCCTTTGGACAATTGGTCCCATCATATTTCTCAAATTCTAGAGCTTTAAACTTTAAAGGAATGACCACACCAGGTACTAAGCATAATCCGGCAGCATCTAAAGATCCATGAAAATCCATTCCTTCAACAATCCAAAGCCTTTCTTCTATAAGCTCTATCTTTTGTCGAGAATTTAAGCCTTCTTTCACTTGCAACATCCCTTGCTCATTGCGACTATCGAAATTGGCAACCTGAATTGGTTCGAGGGGGTTCATGGTGGGAATTGCATGCCCTTGAAACTGACTAGGGTCGACTGCAGACGGCATATTAGGGCACACATAACCCTCGGTGGGCATTGCTTGTGGCTCTTGAGATGATTGGGTTTCTCGTGAGCCAACGTTAAGTGGACAAAAAGAATCCTCAGTATTTCGGAACCGATGCCCATCTTGGGTAGCTAGTTCTCCCATTTTTCCATTGTTCAGCTTCTCCCACAAACCTGCCATCTGTGACAATTGCTCTCTCATCTCTTGTTGAGCTTTTTCCATCCTTTCCATTCGACTCATTTCTGTCTCTTCCATGGTCCAAAACTATCTCCGAAGTTTTTCAATGATCGAGCTATATCTACACCAAGTCCGTCACAACCTAAAATTAGATGTCATGCTTGCCGCGCTAATGTGAAGCTTTTATTGTATTGAAATGGTATATCTACATGTAAAAAAAATTTCAATCTTGTTATTATTTTACAATATCACAAGTTATACACCAAAAGGAAAAAATTATAAACAAAATTTGTCTTTTGACCGTTTATTTATTTTCTTCATTTTCATTTTTTCATTTTTTTTAGGAAACAATTATTGCTAGCCTTATTATTTTCTGTCAAAATCATGTTATGCACATATGAATGAAGTGAATACAAACTTATATAAAATCTTGTAACATTCATATTCATATAGGAATCGTTTACAAGATTCAAAAATTCCTCACTAACTCTCCCTTATTCTAATGCCTTCAACATTCAAGGTCTTTCAAAAATAAATTTCACCACAGCACCTATCCTTTTCACTCTCTAACTCTAATCAAGCCTTGTGGTTCCTTGATTAACCTCCTAACTTATATTGAGGACTTTGCATCAATTAGTCCTTTCTCCTTATATGAAAAGTCGATTGGTCTCCACTTGTTGATAATTCAACATGTAGTCATTCTGGAAACAACGGCGATCCTTGAGAATGAACCAATTTAGCCTCTCCAAAACTTTCAAGCACCTACATTATCTTAACTAGCTTCCCTTTCATCTCTCGTATATCATGTCCAAACTCCTCTCGATTATTCTCCAATATAGTCTAGCTTCTAATTGATCTCCCATGTATTTGACCTCGTTTAACCCAAAAAGACAAATATCTTCCTTATTATGTTATGTGAATGCATTAATGTAATGAGATATGCTATGCTAAAACTTAAGAATCAAAGAATCAAAATTTTTCATTTAAATTCAATGAATTCTTTCTTTCTTTCTTTTTTTCATTTTAGAATTTGACTATTTCTCCTCCCTCTTTTTTTTAAAAGAATAAATTTTCTTTTTTTCTCTCTTTTTCTCTCTTTTTTTTTAAAAAAAATCTTATTTTCACACCACAATTTATTTTCTTTAATTTCCCTTTTTTATTTAATCTATTTTTAAAAGAATATGACAATGCACTTACCTTTTATTTTCTTATCAAAATTCCTCTTTCTTTTTAATGTCTATGCATTAGTTTTAAAAAAAAATAAAAAAACATTATTGTTATTTTTCAAATTGTATTAAAAAATGAAGGAATATTTTCATGTTACTTTTGACAAAGAAGAAAAACCGAATAAATCTTTGTTTTATTCTTTAAAGTCGTAAAATTGTAAAATTTTATTTGAAAACAAATATCTCTTCATTTTGTGAGAATATGAATTTGAAAAAATTATTAGAGTTATGATTTAAAAAAAGTAGTAAAAATGTTCCCCCATGTGTCCTAATTTCGGGATGATTTTACAAAAATCGGACATGGCTCTAGCTAGGATTGGCTTCTTAGGTTCTTTTACATGCTGGTTTAGGTCTCTAAAAGGTCAAAAGGTTCCCCAATTATACCTTACTGTCATCCACACTGGACTAGTAAGATTTAATTTGAGTGGGAGTATTTCGCTTGCCATTGCAGAGGTGATTACCTCACGAGAGCAAAGGTACTCTACTCCCTCCTAAGAAGGACGGAACTCGGGTATAGAGCTCAAGTGATGCAAATGCAAGTGCAAGTGTGTGTATGAGGGAACACGCCAATCATTCATCACACTACGACTCTAATGCTATATGTCCAAACAATTTATTAATAACAATATATACAAATATAAAAAATAAAATAAATAACATAGAATGCAAATGCAAACAAAATTATTTTCAAAATCCAAATGAATTAAGTTTAAATATCAATCAGGACCATTAAATTAAAACTTTGGATAACACATGATTAATGAATGGCTTGACCCTCAAAAAGCATCCCCAGCGGAGTCGCCATAAGCTGTCGTAACGATTTCGCGCTCGACGATTTTGAAAACATTTAAAAACAAAGGGAGTCGCCACCAATCTTTTTTTTGACTAGGTGTGATTGGCCACCTAAAAATATTTATCTTTTTAACAAAATCTCAAAATTAATTAAGTTTTATTAAAAAGACAATTTTGGTCTGCGAAAACAAAAATCGGGTTCGGGAGTACGGTTACGCGTGGGGAAGGATTAACACCCCTACGACGCCCGTTAAAAAATGGTACCATAATAATCATGTGTTATCCTTTAGTTTTAATAAAATGGTCTTGAATTAATATTTAAAAATAATTCCTATTTTATTGCAATCAATTTTATTCATTTAATTTTGAAACATTTAAATATTATTTTTTATTTGAAATAAGTGAAAATCTTTTGTATTGAAAATTATTCTGAAGTACCCCAATACTCTGGTAGCATTTCGGATAATTTCCTCACCTAGAGATTTCTTAAGAATCACTACTTGTGAGTTCTATAGAATCTCATCATCAGAAGATTCACACTCGTTTCAAAAATTATTATGAATGCATATGATGCAAACAGATAATAAATGATGCAAATGAATTTTTTGATTTTTTATATAAATATTTCTTTATTTATTTTAAATAAAAATTCTTATTATTGAAAAATTGCACTAAGTATCCCAATACTCTGGTAACACATAATGAACTTCTCTCACCTAGAGATCAGTCAAGAAATCACTACTTGTGAGTTTCATGACATCCCATCATCGGACAAATATTTAATTAAATTTAATTTTTATTATTAATTTCCTTTTTCAAATTTCTTTTTAAAAAACTTATTTATTTTTATTTTTAATAAAAAATAAACTATTGAAAAATCATACTAAGTATCACAATACTTTGGTAACATTTAGTATGACTCTTTTCACCTAGGGATCAGTTAAGAAATCACTAATTGTGAGTTTCATAACATGCCATCATCGGAAATTCATTTATTTATGAATCAAATGTAAAATATGAATCCATTTCAAAAGTGCACATGATCTATATAATTTAATCATTAAAACTGAAGTTAATAGCTTAAAACATAACATTGATTTACTCTAAAAATATGCTTTAAAAAAAGGGAAAAAAAGAAGATACAAGTAGTAAATAAACGAAGGATTAGATTTACCAAAAGTTTAGTCCAAATCCAATCTGAAATGGACCCAAGGTTGAGTTTTCGGCCTGCCAAAAGAGAGGCCCATGCTGGATCCGGGTCGCATCCCTTGCCGCACGGTTTGGGTCGGCAGATGGGCAACTGTTGGTCTTCTTTCCAGCTAAAAAATGCAATGTTTTGGTTGCTTATTCCCTTTCCAAAACGACGTAGTTTCACCTCACTATAAAATCCCTTTATTATTAATTTTTTTTTTACATCAGAATTCCCAAAGCTTCAACAAAAAATGCTTTAATCTCCAAAAATTCCCTGCCCCACTCCTTCTTTTCCCGACCACCATGAGGTTCACCGGCGCCGCCACCTCCGCCGTCGTCGGAGCTCAAAAAGGGAAAAGCTTTCCACTTTTGGAAAGCCTTTGATCTCCTCTCTCCGATTTCAAGCTTGGTTTTAGCTAAAACCCCAAACGTCCACCACTGTCGGCCTTCAAGACCTAAAAATTCCCTATTTCCCGAGACCTCTACAACTCCTCTGCCTCCCTCTCTAACTATTTCTAAAAAAAACTTTTCTTTTTCAGATCTAGTGTCAACCCAAAAAAGTTTCTCTCTTTTGTATTTTTTTTGTTTCCCTATAAAGACTTAATGTGGTTCTAAGCTTCTTCTTTTTTTCTTTTTTTTTTATTTTTTTTTGTGTGTTTCTTGTTTATTTTCTTTTTGACAGATCTAAAGAAGACTCGACTCTTTGGTTTTGGTTTCAGATGTGGGATTCGAGGCTCTCGGGTTTAGTGGTTTCTGGGTGGTGTCGAATGTGTGTTTGATCTGTCGGAAGAGGGATTTTCGGTTGTAGGAGGTTCTGGTTTTTTTTTTTTGGGTATTACGGTTCAGTTCTGGTGCGTTGGTTTCAAAATGGTTTGGTGATGGTGACGGTTGTTGGTTTGTGAGGGTGCACCGAAGGGGTTGCGATGATGGTGGTGCGGTGGTTCACGGTTGGCTTTTATTGGCAATGGAGTTGGAGTAATGGTGGTTTGTGGCTTGGTGATGATGATGGTTTCTTGGTGGTGGCTAGGCTGTGTGGTATTCGGGACACGGTGGTAGTAGATGTCGAGTGGCAATGGCGAAGGTGGTGAGTTGAAGGATTTTGGGTGGTTACTGCGTATGTGTGCTGGGGTTGTGAATGGTGGCTTCAGGTTTGGTTCTTTGGGTGGTGGCTGTGAAAATGGCGGTGATTACTAGTGGGGGAATGTGGCTGGTACTGAAGATGGGTTTCTAAGGGTTTTCGGTTTGAAGAGGATGAAAGCTAGAGCTATGGATTTCTCGGATGGAGGGTGTCGAATTTTTTTCATAGCTCCTCCTCAGTGTTGGTTTAAGAAAACTTTTTATTGCTGGTTAACACTGATCAAATCCCTGATATTCGAGGAAAATAATCATCTGGCAGCTAATTTTCAGCTGCCTAGAAGAGCTCGGGTCAACAAAAGTGGGCTGGCAGCGTGATTTTGGCTGCCAGCCACAGTCTGCAGGTGGTGCCGGCATCAAACCATTGCATTTTTCAATTTTTTTTATTTTTATTAAAAGAATAAAATAACAAAAATAAAATAGAGTAAATAATAATAATAATAATAATAATAATAATAATAATAATAATAATAATAATAATAATAAGAAGCCCAACATGAGTTAAGCCCAAAATCAAATTTGGGCTTTCTAAAAGACAATTCCAATTACATTTTAAGTGGACTTTCAAACCTATATAAAAAAACAAAATTAGCCAAATAAAAAATAAGATTTTAACAAATGATCCCTTGCAACATGATTCAATATTTAGAGTGAATTTTGATCTACAACTAAAAATTTTGAATCAAACAATTTAATAAAATAGAATTATTTTATTTTTCAAAACTAGACATCTGATAGTCCGGACAAAATTAAGTGTCTACAACATTTCAGTATGCAACTTCAGTAATATTTTCATCAAATACAGTGAAGCGATTCATTTAACTTTATCACCATCAATTATTCGATTTCAAGACTTTCTTTCTATCCAATCAGTAAATCACTGTTCAAATCATTCAAGATTCATTTCGTTCAGTATTCAGATTGTTCAGTACTCTAATTATTTAATAATCAGATCACTTGGTATTCAAACCATTCGGTATTCAATATCCTTTTTCGATAATTATCAACTATAACAATCATTTGTACATTTCATTATCGATACTAGAACCACATCATCAGTGTGAATCTTCTTAGTATCTATGAGCATTTAAATACCATGTTTTCATATAGCCATCATGATACTGAAATTATGCAATACTAATATCCTCATTCGATATCTATTCCAGAGTCGACATCGAGGATCATAGAACCACAAGATCAATAATCGCTTATCAAATCCATTTATGGTTTGACCTATTGGTACATATTCAAAATTTTCGACTTGTGGTTCAATTTCATTCACTATTATAAATCAGATCACAATACTCAATTCACTTTTCATATGGCCTGTAGAATGTAATATCATGCTAGAATTATCTATAAAACATCATCAATTCAATTTTTGATTGGCAATTTACCCACTTAAAAGAATTTGCCAATTTTCACTATCAACAGTATTTCAATCATTTAAGTCGCCTTGTGACTATCCATATTATTGCAAAAATCTCAGTTCACATCTATTAAACATCGATATGTACAAGTACATTTTTATGTAAACATATGTTTTATCAAATGTCCAAAAGATATCACAATCTACTTTTTTATTATCATTATCTCAATCATACCACTAAGACCGTCCATTTATTTGAATCTATCAATTCTATAATCATCACTCGATTGATAATTTCGCAATTCTATCATTCGACCATCTAAATCACAACTTTGATTTTTTTCTCTTTTAAGTTGTATCATATAATCATCGTCACTTTTATCCGTGATCTGTCTAATAAATAATTCCACCTCAATCTCAACTTGATACCATTTGTGGTATTAAACTTACTTAATTTATCGATTCTATAAGGTTTAACCATATAATTCATCACATTATCGTGTTTAACGATCTATCTTCTCATCGATTTCAATATCAAACTTTTCTGGTAATACCATAAAGTCCTTTCAATGTTTATTTTTCAATAATTATTTCCAAAATTCCATTTACTTGAGAAACTTAAATCTTTTTCCTCAACGTTTTCCTAGGAATTTCGACAGCATAACGGCTTAATTTTCACTAAACGTCCTGCAAGGAAAACACAATTTATACCACAGCCGTTGATTCTCACAATTCCTATGTCTCTACTAAGACCCCCACCATCAATTGTGGGTCCTCTTAGCATTTTTGACATCAATTCAATTAATGCATCATATAAAAAAAATCACAATTCCGTTAAAAATCGTTCCATCAATGCATTATATAAAATCATAATCCCTCATACAATATAATGCTACTAATGCTTTATAAAAGTATCTTACCTATTCACCAAAGCTTAGCGCGCTTTTTGACTTTCGAGCCTTGCCAAACTCCACCATTCGTCTCATTTCTGTTTTGCTACAACTTCAATATCAATGCACTTACATCAATATAACCATAAATTATTCAATAAATATTATCAATTTATTTTTTTATTAATTTTCCTTACCATTTTTTTTCTTTCTTCTTCCTTCTCCTTCTTTCTCTTTCTCTTTTTCTTTTCTTTTCTTTTTTCTCTTTTTCTTTTCTTTCTCCTTTCTTTCCTTTTTTTTTCTTCCTATTTTTTTTTCTTTTTTTTTTTTTGCTTTTCAGATCTGAACCAGTCAGACCGATTTGGCTTCTGCTGGTCGGTTCGGCCACCGACGGCCACCCATTCCGCCAGTTCACACTTCCCACAGTTGGCCGACGTTGTGAGATGCCGGATCTGGTCTCCATTTCGCCCCATCACCGACAACGGCGTCGGATCTGGAAGCGACGTCCGCGGCTCTTCTCTTCCTCTTTTCTCCTTCCTCTGCCGGTTTTCTCTTCGTCGGTGGCTCCTCTCACCTTCCCCTGGTCTCTGCCGGTCTAGTGGGGGGAGTGGCGGTGCCCGGATCGACCGGCACCGCCGATCTCCTCTTCCTTTTCTTCTCCGGTTTTCGCTTCTCTTCCTGTTTTCCGTTTTCTTCTCTTTTCTGTTTAGGCCGTCGCCGATCACTTCCCTCTTCCTTCTCCTCTGGCCGGCGACACCCTCTTTTTCCTCTTCTTCTTCCGGTGGCCGCCGACAATGGTCGGCTGGGCTTCTGTTTTGCTTCTGTTTTTCCTTAAACAGAAGAAAAATAACAGGAGTCGGGTTCCAACCCCTGTTTCTATATTTTTTTATTATAATATATATATAATTATTTCTTTTAATTATATATTTATATAACCCATTTATTTATATATATATATCTATACACATCACTTTAAAATAATAAAAACATGTGTAAACATATTTATATAATCTAATTATATAAATATATTTTTATACGCATTCTTATTTTATTTAATTTTGGATTTCTTAATATCCAATTTATTTTTCTTTTTCATTTCTTATTTAATTTGGATTTCCATTTATCCAAATTAAATTTTTTTTCAGATATTTACTATTTATTTTCGAAAATTCATGGTCTTCACAGTTAATAGTATAAAGATATTTATTCAAATGTTTATTGGGACTAAATTTTAGAATTTAATATAGTACATGTACTAAATTTCATAATTTTTTATAAGACAAGGACTATCCATCCTCTAAAACATTTTTTTAGCCAAACAAAATGTCACGTCAACACGATCAATGCCATTAGATAAAGTTGATGGCGACGTGTACACATTTAATGAAGCTAACGGAATAAACAAATGATAAAACTGAAATTATCGTATTAAATTAGTAAGAAAATTAAATTTCTTTAAATAATATTACAGGGACTAAATTCTCAAATATAATAGAATACAAGGACTTTATGCATAATTTGACCTTTAATTAAACAAATGACGTTATTGGGTTATGGCCCCAATTTTATTGGGTAAAGACTAAAGATTATGAAAAAACCCAAGTATCCACATCGCCCATCGTCTTTCCATCTGCATTTTTAACCAATTATTTTAGCTTCCAATTTCCATAGTTCCCTTCCAACCTTCTTCCTGAAAAGGTAGTGAACTTGACTATTTTACACTACAACTCAAATTGTGAATCCTAGTTGTATCCTTATAATGAATTGATTATATTTATTTTGACTTTAAATAAGATTCTTAACAGAATTATTCACACAATAGGGATCTCTTAATTAGCTAAGGATTAATTATTTTCTGAAAATAATATACCTAAATTATTTACAAATATAATATTTTTTTTGGAAGGGACTGTGCTAAAATTTTAACATAATTCTGCATTATGATGTGCATGAAGATGTAAAGTGGGACATTTTTCTTTTTTTTCTTTCATTTATTTGTTTTAGACTTTTACCTGAAATATCGATTTATTTTTTTCAATCAAATACATAGAAATAATCTTAGTTAAGATTTTTTGAATTTTTCTTTTTTTTTTGGTGAATAAAAGTTTAGGAGTATGAGAGATTACCCCATTTTCAAAGCTAAAGCAAGCCGTCAACTCTTTTTGGGATTTACGGATCTATTGAAATTTCACTTGTGGATTTTTCGAACAAACAGATCATCTATCAATAAGTGATCATGGGATTCGAACTTTTTTTTTTTGTTATAAAAGAAATAGTAAATAACTAGTGATTGGCGTGTTTGGATTCAAATTTAAAACTTACAAGATGTCCCAATTCATCTTTAACCACTAAATCAAGAAGCTATTGGCATGGGATTTGAACCCTAATACTTTGCACGAAGGTTCAAATCTTAACCACTTACCGCAATCCTCTTTGGTTTGATTTTTCAAAATATCAACCAGCACTATTAGGCTTTGAATCTCAATTTTCTATATTTTTGAAATATTATTGTTAAATACTGTGTTTTTCGATATGCTTTACTTTTCAAGGATTGTTTACACAACTTAGTATTTGATTCCATTGACTTTGATTGAATAATTTTATAATTTTTTTTAAGATTGAACTTGATAAAAAGGAGGGAAAGAAATGAATGGGTATATGAAATTTATTAATCCAATAATTAAATTATAAAAATATAAACAGTGATTAAAAAATCTAATTAATAGATTAATAAATTTTATTTGATGGCTAAGTGGAAAGTAAATTTTAAAAATGGGATGTTGAAGAGTATTTTGATTCTTGGGTTTCTATTACTAAAAGGAAAATGGAGATTGACAAGATGTATATCCAATTTGTTTTTGTAAAGTTTAAGAATTTGGGAAGTTATTTCACCTTTAAAATCAAGACAAATTGTCAATCTATTTTAAAAGATACAAATTTACTAAACTTTTACTTATAAATTTTTTGAACTTACGTATCTCCTACCATTCAAAGATCCTAAGATTCGAACCTAATATATTTTGAATGAAAGCCCGTATCTTCGACAAGATGTATATTCGAATTTTGACGGTGACAACAATTATCTTTGAGATACTGTTTCTGTGATGAAGTTTCACTTTTGATTTTTACTGTTTCTTTTGCTGTGAAATTTTGGATTCTCCGTCAATATGTTGGGTTTTTTTTTTTTAATTCATTTGTCTCAATCGATATTTGAAACCACACTGTTTGTGTTCTGTTTTCACTTTCCACAATGCTCTGAATCTTTCTCTGTTTCTTTGGTGAATGACGGACGACTGTTACTTGGAAGTGGCAGCTGTTTTGGGTCAAGGAAGAAGGGTTATGAGGGTAACATGAGGTGGGAAATAAATTTGTATTTTTAAAACAAAATTTTATTAGTAAATTTGTTTTAACGAATTAATTAATGATTGCAAATGGAATTTTTGCTTAAAAATTTTACACAAACATATTGACTTAATATATGGGTGAATTGTATAAACCCCTTATGTTAAAAAGACATTAGCCTTTCTCTAGTTTTAAAATATCAATTTTTTCCCCTTTAACAAAATTTAAGATTTAAAATTTAAATGTTTTTGGCTTAGGGTTTAAAATTTAAGGGTATAGTTTATGGTTTACAATTTTTCAAGTTTAGAATCTAAGGTTTAGTGTTTACGATTTTTAGATTTAAGGATAGTGAAAAAGTAAAAAAATAGAATTTTGAAACTAGAGGGGATTAGTGTGCTTTTAGTATAAACATAAAAGGTTTTATATATTTCACCCCTTAATACATGTTATTAAAATTAACATTTATTGAAAAAAATCTGATTTATAATTTCATAAAAAACTCAAATCATTTTTATTTAAGTTTTGAACTTGACCTACAAAATAACATTTAATTACGAGCGGATCCAACTCTTGATACTAAACTCATCTATATGTATTCTTATTTTTGAACCTCTCATATGGGTTTTAGATAAATGAGAAAAAAAAGGTATTAGACAGACCCGAAACTAGCAAATGAACAGTTGAACAACATCCAATTTTTATGTTTATTATATAAATTTGCAAATAAAGCGGTAACTAATTTCGGTAGTCAAGAAAATATTAGAATGATAAGCAAAATATATTTTAAGATATAAAGTTTAGGGTTTAGAGCTAATTTTACCAATAAAGAGGTAATTACTCTTTTGCCGGCTTTGTGAAATTAGTTTCATCAACAAATTATTTCACTCTTTGCATAAGTTGTCTCTTTTTTTTACCAATGTTAATAAGTGTGCTTGAAAATTTTCGTAAATGTACATGCATTATTTTTTAAAAAAATTTGATGAAATTATATTGAATATAGAATTTTCAAAATTATCTTTAATTACCATAGTCCATAGGTAAAAATTTAAATTTTTCATTAATAAATTTAAAAAATTTTCACATATATTTAAACAATAATAAATTTATATAAAGAAAAAAAGCTTACGAAATTTAAAAGTTTTATATTTTATGATATATAAAATGTTTTGATCATATCCCTCGAGTTTGTTTCTTCCATGACTTTGCGTCTTAATTAACAAAGAAAAAAGAATGAACATAAAAGGAAGATAGTCAAAGAAAATAGAAAGGTAGATGATTACGGTTCGCCGCGTCGTCTGAATATGGAAGTCAAAAAGGAAATACTTTATTTTTGGTACAGCAAAAAGGAAATACTTTGTTTTTTAAAAAAGTTTGCGCACATTTATTGCATCCGAATAAATATTAATTTTTAATCTTTGACTTGAATTCAAATAAAGCTTTATTTCAATAAAAAATTATTCAGGTTAAGGATTTAATTAAGTACATATTAAATATAAAAATTTATTTGAATATAAATTTAAAATTATATGTTTATTTCATACAAATCAAATGTTAATGACTTATTTAAATGCAATAGAAGTATAAATAGTTATCTAAATAAAGTAATAAAATTGAAGCTTTTTGTTGTTTTAGCATGACAAAGTTTGAATTAAATTTCTTGATTTTTTGAATAAATTACACAAATAAATTAAATTATACTGAATGAGATAAGTAAAGGTATTTCATATATTAATAAAGAATTTATTTTGATGTATTATTAGTACATAAATTTCATATACTGTGAATGAATTATATCATTATACTAAATTAATTAGTAAATTTCTTTAAAATATTTATTTTAAAATTATAAATCAATGAAATAGATTCTTTATTTTAAACGTTATGAATCAATAAAATTAAAATGAATAAAATTAAATTATACTGAATGAGATAAGTACAGATAATTCATATATTAATAAAGAGTTTTTATTTGATATATTATCAATATGTAAATTTCAT
This sequence comes from Heritiera littoralis, assembly GCA_031772115.1. NCBI lineage: Eukaryota > Viridiplantae > Streptophyta > Magnoliopsida > Malvales > Malvaceae > Heritiera > Heritiera littoralis. The sequence continues at coordinate 1,696,910 of JAPDPK010000083.1, read as the reverse complement.
ACATTGTGATTGGATTATATCATTATACTAAATTAACTAGTAAATTTCTTAAAAATCTTTATTTTAAAATTATAAACCAATGAAATGAGCAAGCTCAAGTTTTCGTGCAAGTTTTGCCACGATCATGTCATTGAATGTTGCTGGCGGGTTTGGGTTGTGAACGCCACTCAACTAATTAAGTCTAAAAGTCAATAACGTGTTCTTTTTTTTGGTTACAAAATTAAATAAAAGCCCATTGAAGCAATGTGCCTATTGTCACCTTCGCCGCACTCCCGCTGGCGCGTTTCGCGATGGAGCCCGTGGGCCGTGCATTGTGCGTAACCCAGAAAAGTAAATAACGTGTTTTTTTTTGTTACAAAATTAAGTAACATGTTACAAATTGCAACTTCGAAGGAAAGGAATATAAAAAAAGGCCACAGGTCCAATTGTGAAACAGACTTTCTTCCAATCTAAGCAAATCTATGTGGCACAGCATCAACGCGGTGCATGTCTGAGTATATAAGTCATGATCGAGCGAAATCTAAGTATCAGCTAAGTTTTCATCATCTAGCAAGTTTATCGTTACCGCAATCTTTGTAAACCAAACAGTAATAAGCATTATCCTTTCCTTTCCTTTCCTTTCCTTCCCTTTGTTTTATACTACACATTGTTTTTGCGTACTTTTTTTTTATGACTACCATTCTTCACGCAGACTTGCTTTGCATAGAATGTATACTCCACGTTCCAGCTAACCTTAGCAAACCCAAAAAGAAGTGGCACTCCATTTTCACTACCATCTATTGCTCTAGAACAATTTCATCCCTTGTCAGCAACTCCCCAACACCCAAAGGAAAAACCAACGCTATTCCTCGCTTACCGTCTCATGTTTCGCTCACTGTTACACCAGAAAACAGTATTCCTTTCCAAATTGATCAAACAACTCTCATTCAGCTACTGAAAGAGAAAAAAATAGAAAGGCTGCACAAACATGATGGGGTTGACGGCGTGGCTTTTGCTCTTGGAACCGAAACCGAGGTTGGCATTTCTGGCAGTACCGAGGACATTGCATGCCGACATGAGGCATTCGGTTCCAACACGTATAACAAACCCCCAACGAAGGGCTTTTTTCATTTTGTGATTGAAGCATTTAAAGACCTTACTATAATGATTCTTTTAGGCTGTGCAGTTCTTTCACTTGGCTTTGGCATCAAAGAAGACGGGCCTAAAGAAGGTTGGTATGACGGAGGAAGCATTTTTGTCGCTGTGTTTCTTGTCATTGCCGTTTCGGCCGTAAGTAACTATAGGCAGAACAGACAATTTGACAAGTTATCAAAAGTCAGCAACAATATTCAGATTGATGTCGTACGAGGAGGTCGGCGCCAACAAATTTCAATATTTGATATCGTTGTTGGAGACGTTGTGTGCCTAAAGATTGGAGATCAGGTTCCTGCTGATGGATTGTTCTTGGATGGACATTCTTTGCAAGTAGATGAATCAAGCATGACAGGCGAAAGTGACCATGTTGAGGTAAATCGCAGCCAAAATCCATTCTTGTTTTCAGGGACCAAGGTGGCTGATGGGTACGCTCGGATGCTTGTTACTTCTGTTGGCATGAATACAACGTGGGGCCAAATGATGAGCCAGATCAGCCGTGACACAAATGAACAGACACCATTACAAGCGCGTTTGAACAAGCTGACTTCTTCAATTGGTAAGGTCGGCTTAGCAGTTGCATTCCTGGTTCTTGTCATTTTGTTGGTTCGTTACTTCACAGGCAATACCACAGAAGAGAACGGAAACCGGGAGTTCAATGGAGGCAAGACGGAGGCTCATGATGTTATAAATGCTGTCGTGGGAATTGTAGCTGCCGCTGTAACCATCGTGGTAGTTGCAATTCCGGAAGGACTGCCACTAGCTGTCACACTGACTCTGGCTTATTCAATGAAGAGAATGATGGCAGATCAAGCAATGGTGAGAAAGCTCTCCGCCTGTGAGACAATGGGCTCTGCCACCACAATTTGTACTGACAAAACAGGTACTCTCACACTCAATCGAATGAAGGTTACAAAATTTTGGCTCGGCCAAGAATCCATGGAAGTGGGTCCTTCTTCAATTTCTGCATCTGTTGTTGACTTGATCCATCAGGGAGTTGCTTTAAATACTACCGGTAGTGTTTATAGAGCTTCTTCAGGAGCAGAATTTGAATTCTCTGGCAGTCCTACAGAGAAGGCAATCCTTTCTTGGGCTGTCCTGGAACTGAAGATGGACATGGAGGAGATGAAGAAGAGCTGTGCAATATTCCAAGTTGAAGCCTTCAATTCTAAGAAAAAACGGAGTGGGGTTTTGATTGGAAAGAATGATGATGACACTTTCCATGTTCACTGGAAAGGAGCCGCTGAGATGATTCTAGCAATGTGCACAAGCTACTATGATGCTTCTGGAATCGTGAAAGATCTCAATGATAACGAAAGGATGAAATTTGAGCAAATTATTCAAGGCATGGCGGCGAGCAGCCTCAGGTGCATTGCTTTTGCCCACAAACAAGTTCCAGAAAAAGAGTACGAAAATCTAAAAGAGCAGAAAAAGCTTCAAGAAGACAGCTTGACCCTGTTAGGACTGGTGGGTATAAAGGATCCATGCAGACCAGGAGTGAAGAAGGCAGTAGATGATTGCCAATACGCTGGAGTAAACATCAAAATGATCACTGGGGACAATGTTTTCACTGCAAGAGCCATAGCTACTGAATGTGGGATTCTCAGGCCTAGTGAGGCCATGTCCAGTGATGTGGTGGTAGAAGGTGAGGAATTCAGAAATTACACACCACAGGAGAGGATGGAGAAAGTTGAAAAAATCCGAGTTATGGCGAGGTCCTCTCCTTTTGATAAACTTCTCATGGTACAGTGCTTGAAACAGAAAGGGCATGTAGTTGCAGTCACTGGTGATGGCACAAACGACGCACCAGCACTTAAGGAAGCAGACATAGGGCTATCCATGGGAATTCAGGGCACTGAAGTGGCGAAAGAGAGCTCGGATATTGTCATATTGGATGACAATTTCGCTTCCGTGGCCACGGTCTTGAGGTGGGGGAGATGTGTGTACACTAATATCCAGAAGTTCATTCAATTCCAGCTTACTGTAAACGTTGCTGCACTCTGTATCAACTTCGTAGCTGCAGTTTCAGCAGGTGAAGTCCCTCTGACAGCAGTTCAGTTATTGTGGGTGAACTTGATCATGGACACATTGGGTGCTCTGGCTCTTGCTACAGGGCGGCCAACAGAGGAGCTGATGGAGAAACCACCGGTCGGTCGAACAGAGCCACTGATCACAAATATCATGTGGAGGAACCTACTAGCTCAGGCTCTGTACCAAATAACAGTGCTTCTTACCCTACAATTCAGCGGTGAATCAATCTTTGGCGTAACTGAGAAGGTAAATGATACCTTGATCTTCAATACTTTCGTGCTGTGCCAAGTGTTCAACGAATTTAACGCGAGGAAGCTAGAAAAGAAGAACGTGTTCAAGGGGATACACAAGAACAAGTTGTTTATGGGAATCATTGCGATAACCATTCTTCTCCAAGTGGTGATGGTAGAATTTCTGAAACGGTTTGCTGATACAGAGAGGTTGAATTGGGGCCAATGGGGTACCTGCATCGCCATTGCAGCTATGTCTTGGCCCATTGGCTGGGCTGTTAAGTGCGTACCTGTTCCAGAGAAACCCATCTTCAGCTATTTGAAATGGAGGAAGTAGAACATAATAATTCAGAATTGCGGCTTATTGTTATTCTTTTATTATTTTATAATAATTCAGAATTGCAGCTCATTGTTATTCTTTTATTATTTTACTGTAATTAATGAAATATCTTTATTTTTCCTCATGTAAACAGATTTGTAGAGAGAATGCTTTTTTACATAAAAAAGACTATCATTCTTTAAATTGAGGGTAGTTTCAAATTTGTTTTTGCCACTTAAGAGTGCTTTGAATTTGAAACGTTGACAACCTAGGTCCTTGTGTTCCCTTTAAACTCGGCTGCCTCTGTTTCACATACTTTGTTTTCTTGGTTAAAACCATTGGGAACGGTCTAATAACATTTTGCAGCAAGACTCACTGCTTAATTTCCACCTTTTGTCCTTTTCGGATTAATTACAATAATCGATCCTCAGTTTTAACTACTTAAAAAGAATGAAACGGGAATTCACAAATTGGCAAAGTACGTTTAAACTACCCACGTGATGTTATCACTTCCTTTCTCACTTGGTTAAGAAACTCTTGATGTATTTGGCTGGCCTATGGTTTCCAAGAAAGCACAAAGTAAGAATCCTTCATACATTTCCCACAATCCATGTTCTTCATGAGAACGCACCACATGATATAGTACAATGTGCCCTCATGCTCAAGGCGAAGGGCACCAATGCTGGATGCCATAATGGGCATCCTGATTACGGGGAGGCAAGTTTCATCTCTATACCAGTGCCTCGCACAGGTTTATTAAGAGATCTGGACAGAGAAGCTTTACAAGATCCGGATCTTGCATTGCAGATAAATAGTGTTATGGTTTCTCCCAATCAGATGGCAATACATTATGATACAGGAAATTCATCTAAGCAGTAACAGCTTCGGGAATTCTGCCAGTGTCCGATGGTGTCAAGCTGTCGTAGTATTCGACCAGCACTTTCCAGCCACCAGGGCACATAAATCCATCAGGAGGATTCTCTTTGTTCTTTGCAAGTGTCCGCATCTGTAGAATGACAGCAAGCAGTTTTGAGATGAACTTGTTTGAAGACAACAACTAACATTGAAACAAAATGTTTCTTTCTCATTGGTGTTTAAAGTTCTTTTCTACCAATTTGTTTTGAATTTTAAACTACTGGATGTTGAAAATAAGATACCTTGGTGCCTGATATGAAGAGGAAGTCCTGAGCTCTTGAGGGATCGAAGAAAGCCATTTTACCTTGGGTCTTATCATATGCAGCAACCTGCAATTAAAACCCATTAACATGGGATGGGGTTTCCACATATTATGCCACAAGTAGTATCACTGTACCAGAAAATAACATTTGAGACAGAATGCCTGTCATACCCTGAATGGAAGGATGTTCAGCCGCTCGAGTCCTGGAGCCATGCTCAACACCTTTTTCCCATGATCAGCATCATACAAGTCTCTCTTTTCAACCGGATGGCCCATGCCAGCTGGGTCTCTACCAACAATGTAAAAATTGGCCCCTGCATTAATCCGAGCTTTAGCATGCCACTGCACTTCAGTTGGGCCAGCATAGTGCATAGGAGATGGGAATATGGAGACCACAGTTGTTTCAGGATCAAGAACACCATCCTCAAGGACCTGATGAAACATATTGGTCATTAAACTGTCAGGCATTTGCATGTAAATTTACACAACATATAACCACTTTGTATCAGCCACTATTTTCAAGGGGATTTATCTATGGACCCCGAATACGCAATAACAAACTCTGCTATGCAGAACCTAGGTTTCTATCAGTTTTCCCCTTCCAGAAAGAGGATCAGAGAACATATGAAAGGATCAAAAGAGACTGTTGAAATTTTATAATATTTACTGGTCAACTAAGGTGAATGAGTGTCCTACTATCGTCTGTGAGATATGCATGGCTAAAATGAGATAGAAAAAAGGTAGATATAGAAACTGCAGAACCATTAAAATTCAGTTTGCTGTGCTCTCAGGCGCTCAGATTGTAATGCAAACAAAGCAACCCTACATGGAATCAAGGACAAATTGACGATGGATTGAAAATGTTGTAAAAGTACCTTCTCATGTTGTTTCATTCGCCAACTAAGAGGAACATCATCTGCCTTTGTGTAGCCTCCCAAAGGATGAAGCAAAAGTATGGGGTTCTTGTAGCCCATGTCAAGAAGCCGACGACGAGTATCAGTCATTAGCAAAGCATGCCCATTGTGAACAGGATTCCTGAGCTGGAAAGCAAACACAGCATCAGCATTGCGCCTTTCTAACTCTTGACGTAGTTCCACAGGTGAAAGCCGAAAACGATCAAGACCGTCATGGTACTTGATTGGCTCTATAACCTCCAAGTCACCTCCAATTAGCCAATTTCCAGCATTTGTTATTGTTTCTTCAACATATGGCAGTCCAGGGGCAGTAGTTCCCCAAGTCCTTGCAATCCTTTCTTCCTTGGGATGCTTGTAAATCTCAATGCTGAAACAATCCAGTAATAAAGCAAAGAATAAGACAATTAAGTCATTGAATCGAACAAAATGACACCTATGATTCATGAACTACAAAAGAAAAAGAAAAGGAAAAAAAACACACAATAATAAAACAGAAACCTCAAAAGACCTTAAATGAGGATTGAATTATTTCTTTTCTCTTATTGTACACTTCCTCACCTCTAATCAATGTTAAGCTTCATTTTTCTCAAAAATGCAATACCATTAAATAAAAACCTTTGCAACATAAAATTGAAATGTAATAACTTCAAGATTCAACATTAGAAAAAAAAATCAATCTTCTTTTACTAAAATAGTAAAGAATTACATGTACAAATTCAGAATTCTTCATTGTAGCAAGTCAAATTGAATTGAAAAAAGTAATCTTTTCCATAATAAAAGAAAGTCCAATCGAACTAGCAAAGAAAAAAACATAAAAACAATCACATCAACAATAGAAAACTTCAAGAACCTGAAATTTGTGAAACTCGAAATTCTTTAACATATTTATAAACATAAACTTAAAGGCTTTGCTAGGTGAATAGAAAGAAAAATAAAAAAAAAATAGAAAATTGGAATGAAAGAAAATAAAAAAGATAAAATATTTTTTTTCTTTTCATTAGTCAGCTTTTCAAGAATGAGGAAAATAAAATTATTTGATTTTATTATTTTAATTAATTAAACTAACAAAATAAAATTTAAAAAATAAAAAAAATTATATATATACACTATTCACACCTCTCTCATTTTCAATTTACTTTTTTTGTTTAGTTTAGAATAATTTGATTTTACTAATAAAAAAAATTAATCTTTTCTATTTTTTTATCACACTTTTTTTAACTAAAAACTACTAAAAATCATCTTCTTTTCACTTTCTGGCTCAGCTCTATAAATCAACTTTTCCGTTGCCGGAAACACACCCAAAAAGAAATTTAAAAAATGTATTTGTTCCTTTAAACGACAAACCAAAATGTAAAACTAAACGGAAAAATCGAAGGAAAACAAAAAATCAGAGTTACCATCACATAATTACTATACTATTACGAGTATATAAACTTACTCGTTGAGAATGGCGACGGGGTTATCATCCGAGTCAACGAGAGCGACACTGTTGGACTCACCGATCCTCTCCTTTTGAGAATCATCGATAGCCAAGACAATCGGCACCGACATATTGACGAGGGAACCATCGTCCAGCCGGAGCGAGTTGAAATGAAGAGTTTGGAGGAACTCGGACTCCCTCATGAAGCCGGTGAGCGGGCTAGCCCAGCCTTCACTCAAAACGTGCGCCCATTGCACGTCGATACTAGTTAGCCTCACCCTGGGCAACAAAGCCGCCTCCCGCTTCTTCAACTCGCGCTCTGGCTCCGCCACGAGGAGGTCCACAAGTTTACCACCGTCAGGCTCGATCAACCCGGCTCGGACTGAGAAGCAGCGTCTGGAGAGGCCGGTTCGGGGTTTGAAAGAGAGGGAAACGGGGAGTTTGAAGGAAGGGATAAAATGGGTATTCAAGGATTTGTTGAAAGACTTGGATGGAAGCGAAGTTTGGATGAAAAAGGGGGAAGCCATTTGAAGAAAGAAAGAGAGAAGCAAAATGTGGTTTCGATCGGGGAGTCAAAATGATGATTTATGTTTGGGAAAGGCCGAAAGTAGCGTGAAGGGTAGTTTGGGAATATAAAACACTGTTTGGTTTGGTTGAGAAACAGAGAGAAACGTTTTGGGAAAGTGAGGAGGAAAGCAATTCATGTTGGATTTTATTTATAAGGTGTGTTGGGAGGATGAACCTGGACGCATATTTGCTTTATTCTTATTTTTTCATAAAAAAATAATTTAATATTTTCAGGTCAAATTTGGCCAGCTATTTGGGCAGTTAATAGTGTATTATTCCGCCATTAGCATCTTATCATTCTTTAATTAGATTCCTTTATTGTTTGTTCCATTTCTATTATAACAGTTAGGTTTTGCTTCGGAGATGGGACATAAAAATAGAAAGATGTGAAATTGGGAGAAAAAATACCTTAATTTTTTATTTCTGTGTTTGATAAAAAAAATATGAGAAGATGACTGAAGAAATCATATTTTTCATTTATTATTTGGTCGAATTAAAAAATTAAAATAATATATATTATTATATCTTTGTATATTACCGAAAGATCAAGTTCAAAATATACCAATTATATTACTTAGATTTTTTTTGACAATAGAAATATTTCATAATTGAGAGTGAAGGTGAATTTTTTAAAATTCCAATTCAAATGCTGTAATATATTATAATTTTTTTAATCACTCGATAAAAATTTATTGACAATTAAATTTTTAATTCTTTATTTCTATCTCGAATGTGAAGTGAAGTTGAATCCTCTTTCAAATTGTTTTTAACGCATTGCACGGCGTCAACTGAGCCTTTCTCTTCTTGAACTTGGCCCCTTTCGCGGCCACATTCAGAAGAGTTGTTTCAGACCAGTTTTTCCTCTTACCGAGATTTCCTTTTTTTTTTTTCCCGAGAATTGTGTATTGCCGTACTAAGAGATGATGTTTGTCAGCAGATTTTTTTATTACATGAAAACGTGGCATAGACGCATTGACCAACTACCATCGCTAATCTGACATGAGCGTATACGTCAATGCACCACTTTAATTACCTGAACAAATCGAATTTCCTATATCTTCTAGTACTGTTCGCATTTGATTAATGTTCGCTCAAACTTTTTTCTAGCCCAAATTTAGATATTAAGATATTTGATTAATTTTTTGCTAATGAACTCGTTCGGGTTAAATGAGTTGTTCGTGAATATTAAATAAGTAAGTTCATAAATGTATAAACAAACCTATTTACAAACATGTATAAAAAATATTAAATAATGAACATATGTTTGTGAATATATGTTTTAACAAATTACAGAAATGAATCTTACATACAAATTAAAAAAATTATATTAAAAAACTAAATTAAGTTTGAAATCTTCGATTAAACATGTTTAAATTTGAACTAATCAAAACGATCCTAAAAAAGTGCACTACCAACTAATAAAAAATCCAATATAACAAGCCAAGAAGATGTTCTTACAAGAAATTTCACTACTGACTGGTTAAAATTTTCCAAGTTAGAAAATGACGGTAAAGGTCTGCATCGTAAAGCAAAATCACTTTCCACTTTAAACCTTGACCAAAACAATATCATAACTCTCATTTTCGCTTTTCACAAACAATATGTGATAAATTTTTAATTTCTACTTGCCTCTAACAAATTCTCATCTATTACCCTAATAAAAAAGGAATTAAAGGCTTTTTTTAAGTGCGAGTATATCCCAAAAAAACATGCAATGGAATACGTATTGATGATAATATGTATCAAATTCGATTTGAATTTGATTTTAAAATTTAAAGTTTGACTTAATAGATGAATATTTAGTAAATTCGGATAGCTAACAAGTATTTCTTATATTATACGGATAAATTTTAAGTAGCAAAAGCTAAAGGTATTCGAGTAGTTATAAGATTTGGGTATAATGAAATGTAATCAAATTCGAAAATAAATATATCAAATATAACAATTATTCTATTTAATTGTCATCCTTGACGGTGACTCATCATGGTCACACTTTTTTTCCACTATGCTACAATTTGGAAATTGGAGGAAAATTTTACAAGCGTTGAGATTTGAATTTAGATATTTTAAGAAGGCTACATTAATTAATTGGATGAATCCCTAATTTCAAGCTTATTTTGCATATTTTACAAATAAACCATGATTTTAAAACGGCTTTTGGTATGCATTACATGAGAGCAAAAGCTATTGTAGATTTGTAGTATTATGCATTAAAAGATATTAATGTCAAAGATTTTCTATTGAATTATTTTAAACAAAATGAAACAAGAGGGGCATTTTTGAAACATGCAATTGACATTAAATGTCACCTAATTTTGTTTGATTGATTATTTGCTGGTTGTTAAGTTAGGCCCACATACTTTAGCAATGTAACCATTTTGGATTAATCATGAAACAATATGGATAATGATAGAATTGAGTGATGTGTAAAGCTTCTAATTGGAGTGAATTAAAGGCTTGAATTTTTGTAGTGCCACCTCAAGCTTTAATTATCGGTAGAAGATTTGTATAGTTCTAAGTTGTCGATCAGATATGAGTTGAGATTGATGTTCTGCAGTTTTGCTGTTTACTTATTAAGTTTAAACGAGTAAAAATCAAAATTTTATAACAATTCAAGCATTCTTAAACATAAGTAATTTTTTTTTTATAATTATGTGATTGTGAGTGAGATGAGATGTATATATTCATTAATTCAAAAGAATTAAATTCAATTTAATTATATCCTTTTTGAATTTAAAAAAATCTATCAAAATTTTACAACTTTTAAATATTTTAGTATAAAATCTTTACAAGTAGTGAAATATTGCTTTTTTTTGGTTGGATAGTTACAAATGGTGAAATGTTAGTATGCTATTATGTAAACCAAAACCTCTAATTTCTTTAGAAAAAGGCACATGGTTTGTGGGTGCTTGAGAAGTCTGGATGTCAGGTCAGACTCTGCCCTGTACTAACGCATGGTGGATTAAAAAATAGAATAAAGATGATTTCAAAAACAAAAAAGAACGAAGATTTGATAATTTTGATTTAGGGACGTGGAGATAACTTGCATGGCAAAATTGTTCATTTTTTTTATAATCACAAACATTCTTATTCGTTTTATAATCTGAAACTAATTTTATTTGAATTAGAAGTGATAGGCGACTCCAAGATTTGAATCATATCCAAATGTTTAGGGCTATCAGTAAAATTTTTAGACTTTACAAACAATGTTAAAATGATGATACGTTCATCATTTTTTTTTAAATTATTTTTTAATATTTTTAAAAGACATATATCATCATCTTGATTCCATTTATGAAGTGTAAAAATTTTATTAATAGAGTGTTGGTTAATTATTCTTGAAAAAATTAGCTTCAAAAATGTTTTTAAGTGGATTGGTTAATTATTCTTGAATAAATTAGCTTCAACAATGTTTTAAGTGGATTTCTTAATCACAAGAAATCCGAAAGATTATGCTGATATAACTCAAAAAGCATTTCTATTTTGACAACAAAAAATTAAACATTGTTATGTAACAAAAAAATATTAAATATTGTTTGACCAAAAAAAATACTTTGTTTGGACTGCAAAGGCTTCTTATAGGCCTTTGTAAATTCCAATCTCTTGAACGAAGGCATCAATTGAGATTAAGATGCATCATGTTGGATTTGCATTTATAAAAAGCATAATTATCGAATACATTATTAACGGAGTTTTTTGATTTTATAAATAAAATTAAAATGATTATATATATTTTTAAAAGATATTAAAAAATAACTAAAATAAAATAAATAAATTAAAATGATTATATACACCTTTTAAAAAATATTAAAATACTAAAAGTAAATAAAATAAATTATATATCATCATCATAACTTTATCTATGAAGTTTAAAAATTCCATTAATAGTGTATTTATAGATATATGTATGTTCAGGCTTTCTTCGGATGCTTAATGAGGATGGCGTGGTGTAACATAGAGGATAAAGATAAAATAATAAGAGGATAAAATTAGCCTCTTTTACCAACAAATGGTTAAAAAAAATAGAAATAAACTTTTTTTTAAGTATTTAGATATGATTCAAATCTTAGAGTCGTCACTGTGTCGTTACATCAAAAAAAATTAGCCTCCTTTCCTTGCTTGTAATTTTTTATTATTTTATTCAAAAAATATCATTATAGACTCAATTTTACTGCTCATCCAAATTAACGCTACTAATATTACGGAATCGCATGGTGCCCACGTTATAGATGTGGTGGTCGTGGTTGGTAAGCAACAGCAATCCCCACTATGTCCTCTTTTTTCTGTTTTCTTTTCCAAAAAGGAAAAAAGAAAAAAAGAGAAGGAGCTCAATCAAACATGGCGGCGGCTGAGTGGTGAATTAATGCCTATGAGTGCTCATCCATCGGGGCCCTGCAGCAGCCCTTTTATTCTTGCAGTCCTTCCCATTGGGTTTGCTCTGCTTTTGAATGCTGCTGGATGCAGCCGAAACAAGTTCCTGCTCTCTTATTCCAATCATGCATTTTACCATGGAAAGTGGAAACCATTTAAATGTCCTTATTTGTTTCTTTCTCCCATTTAGGTGAACCAGATGGACAATGCACTTGGATTTCCTGCTGGTTCCAATTTGTAGGGCAGTGTTTTAATTCAACCTACAATTGTATAGAGAAAAAAGAGTTCGTGGAATTAGTGAATGAAGTCTTAACTTAGTATCAATGAAGACTTTTTGAGATTTTAAGGTTTTATGTTCGAGTTGTAAGAATAAATATGTTGATCTTGAACATATTTCTAACAATAAAAATCAAGTAATGCGGAAAACAAATAACCATACCTCCAGCCATTGTCAAGTGGGATATATGTATTCGATTTCTCACTAATCCTCTTCTGACTTAGATGATATATCGTCTCTGAATTGAAGAGATTACTCAGGACCAAGTACAGCTCTTATATAGTCGTTCTTCCATCAAGAACGGCTGTCCGTTACCACTGCATTAATGACTGTCATTACTATTGCATTAATGTCTGTCCGTTACCATTGCATTAATGTCTGTCCGTTACCATTGTATTAATGTAAAAAACGTAACGGCTGTCTGTTACCATTGCATTCAATATCAAAACGTATTGGACCATTAATATGCATAATGACCATTAATATGCATAATGAAGAAAACGTTACAATCTCCCACTTGGTCCATACGTTGAATTAAGCATTGAATAACTTACTTAAGAAACAAACACATGAATCATAGTGATAAGTTCTCTAAGAACGAGTATTATCATCTATGTATTACAATGTATTTAATTTCTCAAGTACTACACTTAATGTGGCAACAATTAACTTAATGAATAAACCCTATGTTTATTCTTGGTCCAGAATAAAATATATATTTTCTCAAATAAATTAAGGTGCACATGAATATGAGAAAATATCTGAATGCAAAAGAGTTTCATTAACATACTGAATGTATATACAAATTATAAAGAGGAAACAATCCCCATTTTATCCACAAGATCCTTGTATTTCGTTGGTGGCATGCCCTTAGTTAAAGGATCGGCAATCATTAACTCAGTACTAATATGCTCAATGACCACTTTCTTTTCCTTAACATGTTCTCTAATGGCTAAGTACTTGATGTCAATGTGCTTGCTTCTACTTCCACTCTTATTATTCTTAGCCAAGAACACTGCAGCTGAGTTGTCACAGAAAATTTTCAATGGCCTAGAAATAGAATCCATAATTCTAAGTCTAGAAATGAAACTCTTAAGCCATACACCCTGTGAAGTAGCCTCAAAACAAGAGACAAACTCGGCTTCCATAGTAGAGGTAGCAATTAAAGTCTGCTTAACACTTCTCCGTGAAACAGCTCCACCGGCCATAATGAAAATGTACCCAGATGTTGATTTACGAGAATCAACACAGCCAGCAAAATTTGCATCAGAATAGCCTACCACACCCAAATTGTTCGTTTGTCTATACATAAGCATGTAATTTTTGGTTCCTTGGAGATACCTCATGACTTTCTTTGTAGCTCTCCAGTGGTCTATCCCTGGGTTACTTTGATATCGCCCTAACATTCCAACTGCAAATGCAATGTCAGGTCTTATGCAAACTTGAACATACATAAGGCTTCCAATTGCAGAAGCATATGGAATATTCTTCATGGATTCTCTCTCCAAATCATTCTTTGGACATTGGTTTAGACTAAATTTATCACCTTTCATGATGGGAGCAACACTTGGTGAACAATCCTTCATCCAAAATCTCTCCAAAACTTTATTGATATAAGTTTCCTGTGATAGACCTAATACACCACGAGATCTATCTCTATGGATCTTAATGCCAATGACATAAGATGCCTCACCTATATCTTTCATATCAAAGTTTTTAGAGAGAAATTGTTTCACTTCATGTAGCATACCCTTATCGTTAGTTGCAAGCAAAATATCATCCACATATAAAACAAGAAAACATATTTTACTCCCACTGATCTTCTGGTATATACATTGATCCATGGGATTTTCAACAAAACCAAAAGAAGAAATTATTCCATGGAATTTGAAATACCATTGACGGGATGCTTGTTTCAGACCATATATGGATTTTTTAAGCTTTCAAACCAAGTGTTCGCCTTCATTAGAAGAGAAACCTTCAGGTTGTTTCATGTATACCTCCTCTTCTAGATCACCATTAAGAAATGCTGTTTTCACATCCATTTGTTGCAACTCAAGGTCGAAATGTGCAACTAATGCTAAAATTATACGCAAAGAATCTTTCTTGGATACAGAAGAAAAGGTCTTCGTGTAATCGATTCCTTCTTTTTGAGTAAATCCCTTAGCAACAAGTCTCGCTTTATATCTTTCAATGTTGCCTAATGAGTCTCTTTTGGTCTTAAAGACCCATTTACAGCCAATGGCCTGCGCCCCATTAGGCAACTCTATAAGGTCCCAGACTCCGTTGCTTTTCATGGAATCCATCTCATCCTTCATAGCATTATACCATAATTTAGACTCTTTACAACTCATGGCTTATGAAAACGTTTCAGGATCATTATCGGCTCCAATATCAGTTTCTTGTAGATACACAATAGTCACTAGGAATTGCCGATCTCTTTTCACGAGTAGATCGTCTTAATATTGAATCACCTTCTCCATGAGGAGCTTGTGGTTCAACTATTTGTTCAAGATTTTGAGATAACTCCTGAACTTGTTGATCCACTGGAAGGTTTTCAACAACTTATGGAACTTGAACGATTGGTTGTTCTGCAGCTATTGGAACTTGAGGCGTGCTATGAATTATAGTCAATCTATTTGACAACGATGTAGAAGGTTGTTTTTCCTTATGATCATGAAAGGAATTAAATCCCTGAACTGATCCCTTCCACTAATCATGTCATTTTCAAGAAATTTAGCGTTTCTAGATTCCACAAACCTAGTAGTATGAGTTGGACAATAAAATCTATAACCCTTAGACGTTTCAGCATAATCAATAAAGAAACCACTAACTGTCCTTGGGTCAAGTTTCTTCTCATGTGGATTATAAATTCTCACTTCTGACGGACAACCCCAAACACGCATATGTCTCAAACTCGGTTTCCAACCTTTCCATAATTCAAAAGGTGTCTTTGGAACAGCCTTAGTCGAAACACGGTTTAATATATACGTAGTCGTCTTTAGTGCTTCAGTGCACAAGATCTTTGGAAGATTGGAGTTGCTAAGCATACTCCTCACCATGTCCATTAATGTACGATTTCTTCTTTCTGCTACACCATTCTGATCCGGAGAACCAGGTAAGGTTTGCTGGGCAACAATCTCATGATCTTGAAGAAACTTAGCAAAAAGGACCAGGTGCTTGTCCATTCTCAGTGTATCTACCATAATATTCGCCACCTCTATCAGATCTCACTATTTGTATTTGCTTCCCGCATTGATTCTCAACTTCAGCCTTAAAGACTTTGAAGGCATCTAATACGTCATTTTTATTATGAAGCAAGTACACATACATGAATCGTGAGTAATCATCAATGAAGGTGACGAAGTATTTCTGACCAGGCATGTCCATGTCCGGACAACATATATCAGTGTGTATGATATCTAATATGGTTGAACTCCTATTGGCATATTTCTTAGACTTGTTTGTCTGCTTGCCCTTAATGCAGTCTACACAAGTCTCGAAATCAGTATAATCCAAAGTACTAAGTACTCCTTCATTGACTAATCTCTTAATTCTATTTATGGAGATATGACCTAATCTCCTATGCCACAACATAGAGGAATCCTCATTAATATTACACCTCTTAGTACCAGTATGAACATGCAGAGAATTATTAGTGGCTTCATGTTGCAAAGAAATTTTATATAAACAATCAGATAAAATTCCAGAACCAACACAATTAGATTTATAAAACAAATTAAAAATATTGTCTTGAAAATTAAAAGAAAACCTCAAAGGACAAAGTCTAGAAACAGAAATTAAGTTTCGAGAAAAACTGGGTACATAAAAAGTTCTTTCTAAAATTAAAGCGAAGCCACTATTTAAAATTAAAGTGCATGTTCCAATAGCCTCCACATGTGAGCTCATCTTATTGCCTGATAAAATGCTCAGCTCACTTCCCATTGGCTTCCTTAGGTTTTGCATACCCTGTAAAGAGTTTGCAATATGGATTGTAGAACTAGAATCAATCCACCAGGTGTTAATATTAACATTAGCCATATTAGATTCATAACAAACAAAAGAGGATAGAATATTACCTTTCTTCTCAAGCCACTTCTTAAATTTAAGGCAGTCTTTCTTTACGTGTCCCTTCTTTTTGCAAAAGAAACACTTGTTTTCCTTCTTAATATCAGCTTGAGGTGGTATTTTACCTTTCCCTTCTGATTTCCCTTAGATTTGTCAGCCTGAGATTTGTCAGCCTTCTTTGTACGAATTGTAGCTAGCATCGCACTTTCACCCAATTCCATAACAAGCCTCTCCTCTTCTTGAACGCACATAGTCATTAATTCATTAATTAACCATTTGTCCTTATGTGTGTTATAAGAGATCTTAAAGGGCCCATATTGCTGAGGAAGGGTGTTAAGTATAAAGTGCACGAGGAAGGAATCTGACATATCTACCTCTAGTTTCTTAAGTTGAGCCGCAATGTCCCGCATCTGCATGATATGCTCACGCACACCCTTAACGGTTGTGAGACGCAAAGAGGAAAACTTCAATATAAGGGTGCTTGCCAAGGCCTTTTCAGAAGTGACAAATTGATCGTCAATGGCCTTTAGCAATTCCCTAACCTTCTCATATTGCTCCACAGAACCCCTTATACTAGCAGTAATTTTAGTCTTTATAAACATTGCACTGAGTCGATTGGATCTCTCCCATCGCTCATATAGTGCAACTTCAGCAGGACTACTTTCTTCAGTTATTGCTGGTGGTTCCTCTTTCCTAATAGCTTAGTCTATATCCATCCATCCTAGATGTAAGAGAATCCATTCTATCCATATCTTATAGTTGTCACCCCTAAGTTCTGGAATCTCTAGGCGCATATCGGTGTAACTAGCAGGTTGAGATACTGAAAAAGTCCAAAAGCTTATGTTAAATTTGAGACTTACGTATTTGAATTATATGTTTTACCAATGTAATACATATAATAAACTGTATCTAATTTAATAAAAAAATTGCCTGTGGGCTAAATTTTTTTTATTCAAATAGACTATTTAAACTTTATGATAGAAAAGTCAAATTATTTTCTTCATGGGTACTTTATTAAAATAGTTTGTTTTCTATCATTTATGATAAAACTACCAAACTATGTTCCAATTCATAATTCCTGTGGGTAGATTATGAAAATAATCTGGTATTTTATCCTAATTAATTATATAAATATAACAAAATTTCCTGTAGGATAAATCTTATTATATTAAGTATAATTAATTACAATTTTATGTCTTATTCTTCATGTAATCTTAATCTTTATATACAATTTTAGTTAATTAAAGATGCTGTGGCTACTCCCTAATTAACTAAAATAATATTGATTACTAGACAATTTCATAAATTATTTTAGGCTCTACAAATATGCCTAAGAACAATTATGCAACATCGTGATAGGCACAAACTAAGTATACTCTCAGGAAAGTTGGTCGGGCGAAGCCTCATTAAAAACCAACTCCTTAGACAGAGTAGCGTTCTCAGGGAAACTAGTGGCACTATGGCATATCTAGAACTAGTCTGTGTGGAACTTCCTCAGTTCATTCTTTCTCATATCAACTACACAATTGTTTATGCGTTATTGATATCCTAATTGTTCATCTAAATAATAACCTAAATATATTAGTCAACATTATATATATCTTAATGTGCTTTAAAATTTAGGTACTAATCCTAAGTTTTATGTATAAATTAAGTTTTATGAGAAATTAAGTTTTATGTATAAATTAAGTTTTATGAGAAAACCTAAATTTTTCACAAATTCTAACAATATCAAAACCAAGGGATATGTTATAATTTGTAAAATAAAATTCTCATAAAAATAAAATAAAATTGCATAATAAATTAACCATAATATTATGCTAAACATCAATTGCATAATTAATAAATATTATGCACTCCATGATTTATACATAAATCTTTAAATAAGCATGGAAACATACCATAAAATTCTTGCATACACAACAACAAAATTTTAAACACATAAATAAAATAAATAAAGTGTTTAAAATTTTATTTATTTATTTATTTATTGCAAACAATCACAAAACGTGCAAAATCTAATAAAATAAATAAATAAATAAATAAATAAATGGAGACAGCATTGGTCGTTCACAGAAAGCAATCCCAGAAACAAATTTTTGAACATACCAAGATTTCGTTATTTTAATTATAGGAACACTTAAATCTTGAAAACTTCTTATAATCAAACTTTCAAGACATTTTAAGTTATTTCAATAATAGAAACGTATTAAATCAGATACTATTTGAAGTATCAAAACTCAAATAAAAATTCAATGACAATATACCAAAAAAATTTTTTTTTACATACATACGTATTGTAATAAAAGGACAAGACAGAGGTTAAAATCTGCTCTGATACCAAATGTTAGAATAAATATGTTGATCTTAAACATATTTCTAACAATAAAAATCAAATAATGCGGAAAACAAATAACCATACCTCCAGCCATTGTCAAGTGGGATATATGTATTCGATTTCTCACGAGTTTCATTAAGTGTAAGATTTGCTTAGTTTGTTATTATTATTTGTATAGTTTGTTATTGTTATTTGTATTTATCATTTTATCAAGTTACTGTTTCATCTAATGTAATATCCTATACTATTAAAAAATGAGTTTGTGGAATTATATGACTATCAACTTTGTAAGGACTTGAAATTGATTTTGATAAGATTAAAAAACAACCAATAGTAGTGAAATTATTTATTGTATGGTGAGATTGAGTATTAATGAAATTAAAATCATGGAAACATAACAGTGGCAGTGAGGTGTGAAATATAATTAGAAGAGAATTATATTTCCAATCTCACGAGATCAGACGATAAATAATTATATTTTATTCCTAAAGTTTAAATTTAAAAATTAATTTATATTTTTAATTGATTAATTGGTTATTCTAAATTATTTTCTTTATTTTTCACTATTTTTCTTCTATCTTTTTTCACCTTTTTTTTAATTTCTTTCTCTCTATTTCTTTTTTTATTTTTTATTTTTTAAATAAAGAAAAATATAGTTTCGATAAAATAGTTTTTTATAAATAATGTTTTTCAAATTTTTTTTAAACAATCGATGCTTAAAACCCTTTTTTAGAATTAACTCTTAAGTATAACAATTATTATGAATTAGGTTCTTTTAATTATAAAATTTGAACTTTAAATTTAGCTTTTTTTTTCTTATTTTTAAATTTTCTTTTTTTGTTCTCCTTTATTTTTTTTCCTTTTTTAGATTTTTTCTCTTTATTTTTTCTCTTCTCAGCAATAAGAGAAAAGAAAAAGAAAAAATAAAAATAAAACATAATATTTTTATTGAAAAATCAAGGTATTTTTTAAAGCAATCATCTTATTTGAGAAATTCATTTTTCTAAAATAAATATATTTAAATTAAAATCATAAAAAAATTAAAATTTAAATCATAAAAAGAAATAAAAAATAGTAAAAATATAGAGAAATATTTGTAATAAGAAATATTTTTTTAACAAAATTAACTTTCTGAAAACATTTATTTTTTTTAAAAAAATATTTTATTGAATTTAATGTACCTTTCTGAACTTTTTCTGCATGCATCTACCATCTTTCTTCCCCTTTTGTTTCACTCTACCCTATCTCCGCCTTCCCTCTCTATCTCCGCAGCAACGCATAGGGATCATACTAGTTTCGATATTATACACAAAATATATTTTATATATTGGCCCAAACTTTCCAACCTAGGTAAAAAATAAATCATTGACGCAATAGGAGATGTATGATCAATAATCTAACTTGGTGCAAGAAAAATTAATTATCTATCTAAATACTCATATAATGATGAATTAAAGTCGCAGATGATCAGAATCTTTATAACCAAGCTATGCATTCCTTGAAAAGAACACTATCTTTTTACACAGTCACCAATAATCCAAACAGGAACAAGTTCCATTTTTGAAGTGATGAAACCGGTTTCGATCCCTTACTATAATCTCTCTTCCATATATTACTGAAATAAGCTTAGTACTTTCATGGCAATCACCACAGACCCGAAGATTTTTAATGATCCGGATAGAAGCATTTGAATCAGAGGCAATCAGAGCAAATGCAATTGCTAACCTTTCACTATGGTAAGTAAGGGCATCTTCTTTTTCCTCCTCATCTATGTCAAACAAAACTTCTTTGGTTCTTGGCTTATGCCCATGTTGCTGTAGCATTCTGCTAACCTCTTCAAGCTTCAAATGAATTTCTCTTGTCCATGGGTGTGTCTTGTCTCCGATGAGGAATTCATGCATAGCACCATTAACCTCAACCAAGCTACTGCCAGGCATTTTGTTAATCCCATGATGTTTCATTAATTTTCTCACTCTCTTAACATCTTCCCATCTACCAATGCTTGCATACATATTTGATAAAAGCACATAGTTCCCACTAGTTTCCGGCTCCAATTCTAGTAGCTGCTTCAATGCAACTTCTCCAATCTCCAAATTCCCATGAAGCCTTGCTGCCCCAAGTAAAGACCTCCACAAAATGGCATTTGGCTTCATGGGCATGTCCTTGAGCTTTTCCTCAGCCTCCTGAATCCTACCAGCTCTACCTAAAAGGTCAATTAAGCACCCATAATGTTCAAGTGTTGGCTCCTTACCATAATCTTCAGTTATAGACTCGAAAATCTTGCAACCCTCTTCTACTAACCCAACATGAGAGCAAGCACACATTGTAACAATAAATGTCACGTCATCAGGAACTAACCCATGCAACTTCAGTTGCTCATAAAGTTGAAGTGCCATGTGACCATAACCATGAATAGCAAACCCTCCAATCATCGCATTGTAACATAATATGTCCCTTTCAGGCAATTGATCAAATAGCTGATATGCCAAGCCCGAACACCCGCATTTTGAATACATATCGATTAAAGCAGTGCCCACATAGTAATTTAACCTGATAGCGTACTTTAATACGTAAGCATGTGCCATATACCTTGGCTAAGAGCACCTAAATTTGCACAAGCACCAATTAAAGCTACCAGGGTAACTTCATTTGGCTTAATTAAGGAAATTTGCATCTCATTGAATAAATATAATGCCTCCATTGATAAACTAGCGTCCTCACTTGTAATATTACTATTACTTACATAACAAGTAGAACGATGACTACGTGCATAAGCAGATAATATGGAATTCCACGTTGCTAAATCTGGGTTGCTAATTTGATCAAATATATATCTAGCCACGCCCAATTTGCCCAAATTGGCATAGAAATTAAGCAATGAGGTCTGAACAAAATTATCATATGTGGGTTCAAGGAATTTTAGGACATGGGCATGGAGGGCTAGACCATGGTGCACCCATGGATGAGAGCCACAAGCCTTGACAAGAGAAGGGTAAGTGTGGGAATTGGGTCTAATTGTTTTGTCATAAAGAATTCTTTCATAGAGGGAAAAGGCCAGGTGGGTGTGACTTCTTTGGTTGGTTGTTATTGATGAAATTAGAATGTTGAAGAGAAAAATTGTTGGGTTTGGGATTTGGTTAAAGATTTTGAGGGCATGGGATAAGGCTAGAGTGGATGATAAGTGGAGGAGTTTGCTGAGAGGGTAAGTGTGGAGAGTGAGGCCAGTGGTTATCATTTGGGCATGGAGTTGCTTGAGAGAGTGAAGGGTCTGGCATTTTGATAAATAATTTAAGGTCGGGTGGGTGAAGATTGGGTTTGAAGAATTCATCAGCTACTCAATTTTATAACCATATGGTCTCAAGGCTTGGTGGGAAAAAATGAGAAATACAGAGAGATTGAGCATTAAAGCAAATAGTTATATGGAATGGCACATCTTGATGGGCTTGGTTTAAGGGTTCAGGGCTACATTGGGAAACTTTATTACCCTTATGTTTTTGTTCAATTTCTGACTACTCAATATAAGCCCAATGGGTTTCCTTTTCTGTGCTTTCAAGTTCTTTATAATAAGTTTATTACCATTTGATGGATTGCACACTTGGACTATTAGTTGGAGTAAACAAATTTTAAGCAAAGTTTTAAGAATATTCTTGATCATTAAAAGTAGAAGTTAGTTTGGCCAAGTCTTCTCATTTATTTCTTGACTCAATGTTGAAGTGTTTTTTTAACTTAATTGAAAAATAAATTATGTTTTGTAAGATGTGAAAATGCCATTGAATTATCAGTTTGATCACAATAGGAGATTGTGCATATGATAACTATTAAACCTTTACTTCCTCACCATATGTGGAATCATCCCAACAATTTTTTTTTTCATAATCATTCCCACATTATAATTGGTCACCTATGGACTTTCTTGTTGGCACCAATCAACGAAAAAAGACAAAGGAAAAAAGAAAGAAGCATAATGATGTGAGATATAGTCTTATATAGATATGATTGCAACAACCAACAAGTTTGAAGTTGATATGGAAAAGGATTAGAGAAGAAGAATATGCGAAGCCACCACGAAATTATTCATGCAATGATGGTCTCATGATCATTTCTAGCACAACTTTTTCTGCCTCACTTATTTGTTGATTCCACCTTAATTGACTCCCAAAAGTTCACCCCTTGTGGAATCCAATAGTAACCTACCTTCCATAGATAGTTAATTGATACCCTTTTTTCCTTTTCTTTTTTGCTTTAACCAAAAAAAGAAACTATCAAAAAAGTAAAATTAGAATTAAAGTAAAATTGTATCATATATGTTTGTTTGATTCGATGATGAAGAATTGTGTCCCTTAGTCCACATGGTTGGAGTTTGAGTTGTGCAAATGACATTTAGCCAGGCTAAAGCTACTCCTCTTTGTAAGATAGCCAAAGGAGTAGTGACCTAAAGGCTCCTTGGTGGATATGTGGGACATCTAAATCTTAACATTATGTACATTTTGGATTGGACTCTTATTCATTAAAATTTTATTTATTATTTTTTAGTACATTTTTTTATCATCATTTACAATTAGAAAACCTACTCTTAACCTGTTAAAGTCATATTTGTTAACAGGGATTAAAGAGATATGAAATGAACCCAACAAACAATTTTTTTTAGAAGTCTGTTTCAATTATACATAGAGTAGAATACTTGAGTGTTAAAATCCTAATTGTTAAGTTCATGTTTTTTATTATAATAAATTAATGAGTTTATATTTGATACCCTGTAGTATATATAGTCTCTATATATTATCGGTCAACAACAAAAGATCACTTCATTAATAAACAAAGTTTAAAAATACACATCCTTAAAAAGAAATTAAAAAGCTTTATTAATATTTATTTTTAAAAGATTGTATATTTTTAAACTTTTTTTTATGTAAACCACAAGATGTCCCTATACCACATTACATATTTTTAAACTTTACTCATTAATAATGTGATATTCTATAATTGATTGATAGTGTGCAAGTGCTATATACTATCAATATATGAAATATAAACTTTAAAATTATTTTGAGATAAGGATACCGCAATGGAGGGTTTATAACCTTAGTTAAATGAAATAAACTAGTATTAACCATAATTTGGCTACACCCAAAAGATTAATAATAATAAATAATAAATAAAAGATGACAAGATTTGTAGGGATGGGAGATAATGCATGGTAAACCATGGCCAAAGCAGTAGTCAAAGATGTAACCAAAAAGACAAAAGCAGTAGTCAAAGAAAAGAAAGCAAAAGGATGATGTTTGGCCTTTTAACACATGCGAAAACTCACTTTTTGCTGTGTTTTGGTCCCAACAACAATGACCTTTAGCCATCTCCAATGAATTTATCAATATGAAAGTGAAACCTTTTCCCATCTTTTATTTTTTTTCCTATAACCAAAACTTCTTGACGAAAATGATGTAATTTTTTTTAATTTTTAATCGAAAATTTGAGTCTAACGACAAAACAAGAGGCAAGAGCAAGAAAAAAGAAGCTTTATTTTTTCCTTCAAAAACATTGTATGTGTTTCAGTCAAAAAGTAACAAAATCCATACAATATTTATAAAGTGAGCTTTGCAAAGGGAACGAAATAACCAGGCAACTGTCAACTACGTACCCATTTAACTGTACGGGCACAACTTGAGCTGCATATATTGATATAGCCCTTGGTTTTACGATGCTTTAATTGTGGGGACCAATGTGACACATAAATGTTTTATTTATTTATTTATTTATTTTAGTTTGGGATGGAAGATTCAAACTTATTATTCATTTCTTGAAGTAAATGATGAAAGGTTGCTGGCGGCTTTTGCCTTTTGATGTATTTGCTCTGGGTTTGGACAAGATTGTGCAGCCATTGCCCCAATCATGCTGAAGAAGACAAAACATGATTCTTGCATCTTCTAATGCATGTACCAAGACTTGTGGGGATCATATTTTTCTTTCATTCCATCAAAGTAACATGGTAGGTGTAAAGTTCTTGTTAATGTGGATGAGGAACTAAGCCAAATACCTAATTGCCACTTTTCCATGATTGTCATGTCTTAACTCCTTTTGATAATTTACTTCGAATTATTTTTGTTATTATACACCACACCATAGTGGGATTTATTATAAAACAATTTTATTGATATTAAAGAGATAATTTTCTTTTTGTACAAAAAAGTTTAGGTGAGGTAGTTTCTTCAATTCAAGTCAAATACATCGTAGGTCTTAACAAAAACTTACTTTGAACTTACAAATAGTCCATCAAAGAAAATTGCCGGCAGTAAAAGTCGAACCTAAGCTTTACAAGCGAAGAAAACAACTTTACTAATTCAACTAATATCATATTAAAAGGATAATAAGCTAATTGTCAAAATTATATATCTACAATAAATTTATTTATAGGTTTATGTCTTTAGGAGAAAGCAATAGGTAGAAGTTCAAAGTAAAAACTTTTCTTTTCAATTTATCTTTGAAATAAAATACTTTTTTCAAATTTTAGTATGTGACTGCAAGGGTTTTTTTTTTTTTACAAACTAACTTTTTAGATATATCTAATGTGCAAACTACAAGAATTTATGATTATTATGAATTTTTTAATACCATATTCTAAATGAGTTGAGGTAGATATGATTAACAATTCAATTTTTCAAAATAAAAACATTTACAACTCAAAGCTCCTTCCTGGTTAATATTTGCAGATCTCGAATGTTTACTAGTGCAACTCTGTCTCTTCTTTTCTTCAGCTCCTATCTTAAGTGGAAGTTGCTACAATCAATCACGTCCAAAAAAGTTGTACTAAGAGATCAACTTTTTTGTTTATCGAGGTTGGGGATGATAAAAGTGTTGAGCTTCTTGACTTATGGAAGTTCACATCAATGTAAGGAATAAAGCATTACAACTGCAAATTTAATAGGTTAAAACTTAAAATTTTAATTTTAACAATATTATATACTATGAAAATTCAATTAACCCTTATAAATATAAAAAAAAATTAAAAGTTGTGTGGAAGAAATGATATTTAGTTACTGATTTTTGGGTTTGATTATTTGAATCTTAAATTATGATATTAAAATAAAAATGATAATAAGGGCTCATTAAAATTTTGGCAATTATTTGGGTGGATGCAGACAAAATGGGTCCTAGTGAGCTGCATTTTGACAGACTTTGGCTAATAATTACAACCCTTTTAGGAAATAAAGGAAATAATGAAAAGCTTTTAAAGCCGATTTAACTCCACTTTAAAATGGGTCCTCTTGCTGTGGCCCAACTCAGCTAGCCATTCAAAGAAATGCTACAATGGGCCTGCCTACATCCCTGCTCTGCTCTGCTGCAAACAGCACCACTTAAAGGGTGTTGAACTGTTGTCACAATTGTAGTTAGATGTGGCCATTCGTGTTATAATTTGTATTTGAATTATGTAAAATTATGTTTATATTATTATGTAAAACATAAGAATTTTTGTTGACACAAAAAATAAAAAGTTATATTTTTAATTTTTATCATATTCATATAAATTTTTATTTAATTTTAATTCGTGTTATTTTTGTATTTTTTATTTGTACCGTCATATCGTGTTTAAGATTATCAAGTCTAATTATAATTAAGAAAATTAATCATATTTGTGTCAAATCTTTTAATTTTTTTTATTTGAGACAAAAGAGGCTTAAAGCTTAACTCTTTAAATAGAGCAAAATAATACATGGACTAATCATTAATTTCAAATCAATTATCCAGTGTTAATTTTAAAAAAGGTTTTTTCTTTTCCCCTCGAGATGAAAGTGTATATCACTTTTGTTCTTGGTGGAGGAGAGCACTACTGCACAGACACCAACAAATACCCATCAAGAAACCATCATTTTTTCTCAGTAACTTGCACTTTTGGCTGGTTGAGTATAGGCACCAGCAAGCAAATACAAACAAGTTGCACCAAGAACCATCAAGAAACCATCATTTTTTCTCAATAACTTGCACTTTTGGCTGGTTGAGTATGACCCATTTACATATGTCACGAGTACTTACTAAACCTACTCAAGGGTTGGACTATCCGCTTAAGCCCGAAGGTCATATGATATTTGGTAGTTTGACAAAAATATGGTATGCATTTAACAAGCTTAAATAAAAAATTTAGGCTTGATTAAAAAACAGCTGGACCCGAGCTTGATTTTTCAAAGCCCGTCGACTCGAAATATAGATAAAATTAATTTTTTTTTAAAATATATTTACTAATTATATCTACGTAAAACATTATTGATTAATAAACATGATTGTATATGTTTAATATGAAAATTGACATGCAAATTTTGACAAATAATTTAAATTCAAAAGAACTAAAAAAAAAAAATAAATAAATAAAAATTAAAATATTATAAAAATAAATAAATAATATTTGAGCGGACTGGGTTGGGCTCGAGCTTATAATATAAAATAAAAAACAAGCCTAGACTAAAAGATAAGCCTGAATTTTTGGGCCAAGTGGTTACTTGCATATAAGCCATTATTATATGATTAAGCCTGACTTGAACCCGGCCCGAGTCCGTCCATGATCATCTCTAGAGCCTACAAGGCAACTTTGCACATTTTTAACTGTTTAGGGAAAATTGACACCCTCCCCAAATTCCAAAGATTTTTGCCCTTGCTAGTTTTACTAACTTATCAGAATTATAAAGGATTAATATCTTATATACCGTCAATGAGTTTTTTTATTCCACAAACATTGTTAAGATGATAACACATATCTTTTAAAAATATTAAGAAAATAAAAAATAAATAAAATAGAACATGTGTCATCATCCTAACTTCGCTTATGGAGTCAAAAACTTTACTGACGATGTATAGGATAAATATATAAAAAACATAATTAAAAGTTTAGAGTTATGTGATAATCAAATGTCTTTTGTCAAGTGATTGAAAAAAATTTGTGACATATTGTAAAACTTAGATTCAAGTCAAAATAATTTTAATTCCACTCTCCGATTATAAAATTAATGATATTCGGTAAAACTTAGATTCAAATCAAAATAACTCCAATCCCACCCTCTAGTTATAAAAAAAAAAAGTTGATATGATAAATAACTTTTGAGGTGAGAATAGATTTTTAAAGGGATTTCGCTAGAATGATAGAAAAATTCTTAAAAAATTTTCAATATTTAAATACTTGAATTTAATAAAGAAAATAAATCATTTAATCAAAACTACTTTAAAGAAAACAAAGATTAATTAAGTGTCATTTTAATATGGGTGTTGTGAATGTGCCAACACTTCTTTACATGTAACCATTGGAACCCTAAATTTGAAACGTAAATCAATTCTTTTGAATTGGTGATTAATTATTAGGCTTCCAAAACTTGATATACCTTAGTTAGAATTATTGGCTGCAACTAGTAAATTGCATCTAGCTATAAGTTTTCAAAACTTAATATATTATGATATTAATCTATGTTACGTGCTTTAAAAGTTATTTTGATTAAAAGAGAATGCTTAAAATGAAAAAAAAAATTCAATATTGAGTTAAAGCATGCTTGTGATATCATCAAAACGAAATGAGATTGTGATCGCCTCTTATATTTTGGGATTGACGAGAAAGTTTGATGAAAATGTTAGTGACAAATAAAGGCAATCTTGGAAGAATGAACAGAGAAGGAATGGTGAAAAGAAAAAAAATGAAAGAAAAAGGAAAATAAAAAAAGAAAAATTAAAAAAAAAAAGAAAGAAAATGAGAAAAGGGTTGCTGAAGTTGAAAATTTGAAAGGGTGATTTGAGTCAAAGGAAATATGATTAGGGTAGAAACTTCAAAAGATGACTTTGGCATAAGGAAAATAAGCCAGGAAAACTACAATGTGATGTAGAATATTGAGAACATTAATTGAATAGGTTTTTGGAAAGAATCCTACATTAGTTTATCAAGGTTGATTGCATCGATTGGATGTTGTTATCTTCACCATATCTTTTGAAATTGTTTGTTTTCCTGTTGCTTTTAATATCTGTTGCCTTTTACCATGAATATCCCAATTCTAATTCTTAATCAGTTTTGCATACCTAGAATGAAAGTGCGATGCGTTGCATTTATTATGAAATTAGATAATAATAAACAAATGATTACAAATATTCATAAAAAACTTTAAGAAGAACTTGAAAATGATAAGAGGCAAAAAAAATTGAAAATGATAAAAAAAGAACCTGCAAGTGAATTGGTGCTTGAAGCCTCTAATTGCATATATGTTGCCAAAGTGTGGTAAATTGACGAAGAACTGGTCAGGATCATGGAATCAGTAGATGATCAGTTCTGAAAGCTATTGTTTGAAAATTGATGCAAAGTTAAATTGATTGAATTCAAATTAATCCAAATCTAAATTAACTTGAATCTAAGAAAACTCAAACTTAAATTTAAGACTAATAGTAAATATTTAAATGTCATAATTAATAATCAAACTATTATGTTACGGCAAAATATAATTCTTTTTCAATAATACGCACTTAAATGTTTACTTTTATGTTGCATTCATTTGCATCTAACCAAAAACAAAATTCTAGAAAAACTAAAGTAGAATTATTGCAATGGCTAACCTATCACCAAGTATAGAAACTAGATTACCTATACATAGTGCCTCTAGTTATTTTATAAAGAGAGAGAGAGAGAGATTAAAGAGATGTATAATAATCTATTATAATATTTAGTAGAGATTATTAAATCGCTTCAAATGTTAAGAGTTAACAATTAGTATAGAGAATCGAAACAACATAAAAAATATGTAATTAATTTATAAATACTGATAAAAATATTATAAAGAAAACTATCATCTTAATTATTAAATATTTTAAATATTTCAATCTCAATTTTATTAGGTCATGCAAGAAGGAGAAGAATTTATTTTCACGAGTTATATGGTTCTTAAAAATATGGTTTCAATTTATTTTTATACTAAATGTATCGCAATAGAGGTGACAAAGGCCTAAACTAGAAAACCAACTCGTCCAACTTGAACCCAAACTTAACTAATCCGATTTGACTACAAAAGTTCAACTAATCCGATTTGACTACAAAAGCTCAACAACTTGAACTTGACAACCTGACTTGATTCGAATACAAAATGAACAAATTATTTCTTAACTAAAACTGATTAAACTCGAATCCAAAATGATCAAAATAAAAAATAATTCAAATTTTTCTTTAACTCAAAATGATTTGACCTTAAATACCACAATTCAAACTCAATCTAACCCACTCATTTGCCAACTATATCTCTTGTACTGTCTACCTATGGGTTAGAGTATTAGGTGCAGTCGGTTGAAAATGTTGGGTTACTTATTGAAACTAGTAAGATGCGACATCCTTCAATGAATAAGCCCTTTCCATGAATCCATCGAAGAAATCGTAAATGTTTCTTTTCTCTACTTCAATCTTAATTAACATGACACAAGAAAGTTATTATATACATGTTTGGTGGTAAAAGTAGGTTGTAATGCCAAAAATTAGTTCAAAAGGGTCTCATCTTTTAAGGATTATAATGTCCAAGCATGCAAATAAGTATGGCTAATCCTGAGGCATCTTATGTTTCCAAGCTATTACTCTATTAGTGTGCAAATCGAGTGGAAGCACTTAAGATACAGATAATACGTACGTTTATGTTTATACATTGATGATAATATTTTTAAATTTATAAAAAAATTAAAAAACTGATAAATTAAAGACTTGCTAAATATCTTAAGATATATATTTGTATTAAGGTTAATTATTTAACAACTGGATACATATAATTATATTTTAAGTTTGTTTATATTAATTTAAATTTTCATAATCAAAGTATAAAAAATAAACTCAGGATAGATGAACTCTTTCGCATAGTCAATAGACTTTCACATGTACCCCCAACAATATTTATTAAATTAAATGCTAATAATAATGATGGAAAAAACATATACTATATAGTAGTAATGAGTAAAAAAAATAGATTTTTGGCATATTATATTGATCCTAAGAATGCGAACACTTTAGATTCTAGGTTCTAACATTATATAATAATAAGAAAATTAGGTAATAAAATATTACAATCATGAAAGGATGTCACCTGCAGACACACACAACTAAAAGGAATGAATAACTCAAACCTCAACTCAAGATCTATTAAAACTTTTTAATAACCCATCATGGAAGGAGTTGCACGCATGTTAGCAATACCCAACGATGATGTAACCAAAAAAAAAAAAACCCAACGATGATGATGATGATGATAATAATAATAATAATAATAATAATAATAATAATAATAATAATAATAAGAAGAAGAAGAAGAAGAAGAAGAAGAAGAAGATTTTCAAGATCCAAGCAACAAAAAGAACACGTTAAGCATATATATGCTTTGTTCCATGATGGGAAGAACTTTATACAAATCTTATTTAATTCCTTCAAAGCATGCTTGCCCTCTAAGGAGAGTGTCATGCCAAGCATTTTAAAAGAAGTAGACAGGATACTTTTAATTTTACATTGCATAAAAAAAATGAAGGGTCATTGGACATAAAAAGCTTTAGCATTGCACACCCCAATAAGTCGGTTTTGCGGGAAGAATATAACAATCTTGTGACAAGTGATATCAGAATCGACTTTGACTATTTGACTCTAACCAAGCACCCCAAAAAAGATAGGCTAGTTGCAAGCCATACACCCTAAAGGTGATAGGCAAGGTGCACCTCAGAAGCGGTCAGTCGTGAAAAGAGCATCACGGGACTTATTAAAAGAAAATGTCACACCAAGCTCTTTAAAAGAGAATATGCAGGGTACTTTAATCCTACATTAGATAGAAAAGAAGGATCGTTGGCATAAATGTGTTGGTACTGCACACTTCATTAAATCGATTTTACTAAAAGAAAATAATGACCACGTGGCTACCTCTTCTTCTTTTTCTTCTTCTTCTTTTTTTTTTGACCCAAAGTTTCTTCCTTTGAATCAAACAATTTAAAAACATTGCCTGCATGCATGTTCATATAAAGCAAATTTTCTTGTATACTAATTTTTATAAACTTTATAGGATTAATGCAGGTAGGTTGACAGCAATTAAACCTCTAGCTGGCAGCTGCTCCCCATGTTACTCTTGCTTCTTCTTTATTCACTTTGTGTGTAAAATGCAGGAAGAATAAAACTATGATTCTATAACCCTTTACTATTATACCATATACAAGAGTCTTTTTTTTAGCTTATGTTCAACTTTCTTTGGACTACCATGCTTTAATATTTCCACTTATATTTCTAAGAAGTACCACTGCTTATGTTTTCTGTTTTCTCACTTTGAAAAGGAATTTACTAAACTGAGATTTAAGTAAGAAGATTGGCCTTTGTCCTATTTCAGTTTTAAGGATTTAGTCGTTTTATTATAATTTTATGGAATTTAATCCTGTATATTGATCAAATATCATATTGAAAAAAATTATTAACAAATGGCAATATTTAATCCTTAAATTGAGTTAACTAGCGTAATGTTAACCATGTGACATGGCACATGAACTTTTTTTCTTTTTTGCCATCTCAAGTACTCATCTTCTTTCATTACATTTGTCCTGTATTGATTTTTTTTGTTGGGTTACAATCCTGTTTTGATTTTTGGTTCAAACAAAATTAATTATTTTTTATTATTTTAACAAATATTATAAAATTATAAAAAAACTAAAAAATAAATATAAATTTTGATTTTCAAAATTTTCAATACAGATATTTTTTAAAATTTTAATTTAAGATAGTATTTAAAAAATAATTATCAATATTGGATTTATTTTATAAAAATAAACATGAATAAACAAAACGAGACAGAAAAAGTAATTAGTTTATTACTTTTGCTAATTATAGTTATAATAATTGATTTTGAGGCTCGATTATAAATAATTCATAATTAAAAAGAAAATTGACAGAAAAAAATATAGCCAGTCCGTAGAAAAAGATTTTGGAATCATCATGATTAAATATTCACTTCTTCAACAATTGTACTTAATCCGACACCTCATAAAAGAGAAAGAATTAAACTTCTTAAAATTGTGATAAAAGAACTAAATCCTTAAATTAAAATTGAGAAATTAAATATGATGTTTGTTATTATTATTATTATTTTGCAACACATTTGCAAGGAGTTCGTGTTTAACACACACCAATCATGCGTTTGGGGCTCAAACTATTGTGCTCCAATTGTTTTCTTGGCAGAAAGTAGAAAACAGTGCCCCCTACAAAGCAAAGCAAAGCAAAGCTAAAGCAAAGGCACCCAACAATACACTGAGATGGGTGGAATGATAGCAGCAATGGAGCAGTGCAAAATGTGCAATGTTGTTGGGATGTGTTGTTGTTCATTGTGTATTGTGGAGGGTGGGTCCCACCGCACGCACTCTTCTTCCTCTCCTTTCCTTTTCATTTGGCATAGTAGAGCAAAATAAAACATTTTGGGAACCTCCCTCCCTCCTCCATTCTCCAAGTGCCCTTCACTTGTTTTCTATTTGGTGACATTAAGAAATCCCAATCTCAAAACAAAACAAAAATGCCCATCTAGTCTACTTAGTGTCACTTCTCCTAAAATACTATTTTATCTTCTTTCTTGTTTGAATTGACAAATTCCTATAACCATTTGTATGTGACAACAAAACAAGCCCATACCCCACAAAACCCTTTATAATAAATAAATTTTTTACCCTTCCTTTCTCTTCCTTGGTGGCTTTGTGGAGGGTAATGATTTGGTGCATTGATGGTTTGGTGGAGTTTTGTGGGCATGCCACAACAATTATCCAACATTGGATAGATATGGACCATCTCCCCTCTCACATCACCAGATCTTGTGATGATGCTAACCTTTTCTTCTTGCCTTTAACTTATGGGCTTTCATTATCAAAATCAAAGATGGAAGTAGTGAATAACGACGGTTGATTAAAAGAAGTAAAGTGAATTTTTTTTAAAATATGTAAATAAATTCGAATATTAAAATTATTATTAAAGAGTGTTTTATTATTTTCATCTGAATATTTTTAATTTTAAACTATAAAATGAATAAGGGTATTTATGAGTAAAAAAAGATAGAAAGTGGTGAATTTTTTGCCTTCTTTTGTGTCAGACTCTAACATTCAAAACTTGTGTTCTGATTGTCTCCTTAGCTGTTCCACCCCATATGTGAAATTAAACAGCCTTTTTTTCTATGAAAACAGTTTAATTTAGCTGCTAAAATAACATAATTAAAGGAAAAAATATGGAATCTCCTTTTGGATACCTTTGAAGAAGATCTATACCACTGATCTTATCTGGAGGCAAAAGGCAAAAGGAAGAGCTACAAACACACAATTATTCAAACAATCTTTGAAAGTGGGTCAACAAAACAATGATCTCCAAACCAGTTCAGCAATGGAAAGAATCCAAAATGTAATGAGTTTTCACTTCCGTCAAAACTGAACAATGATCAACTTCACCAGCCAAAATTGTCTGAAGTCTCGGAGATGGGACCCAAAATCTCCTCCGAGTCTTGAATGTCATAATGCACAATCACTACTCCACCTCTTTGCTGCTCTTCTGTTCTGTAATTCTCAGAGTCCAAGGATCCATCATAAGGTATAATGGACATCTCTCCGCCACCTAACCCCATTGCCCATCATCCCCATGACATGACCACATCACTACCATTGATCTCTGGGACCCAAAACAATCACAATGTGGACCATCCTAAACTCCAATCAAACCGCACACATAATCTTATTGGCAGATTGCACTATATAAGAAAGAGTACAAGGAAGCTTAATTTCTTAAGTACTGGTATAACTTATTTGTCATTCTCTACATTCATTTTGTCACAAACATTTAACACTTCTGCTATTTTACCTTTTTCTTTTTAAATAAAAAAGTGAAACCATAATTATAAATTAGTAAAACAAACTAGTAAATAATCATATAGTCTTTAAATTTTCTATAGCAGAATGTATACAGGAAAACGGGTAGGTCTAACGTTATCCAATACAGTTCTATTGAAGAAGAGAAGGCAAGAAAGATTAGTAGGCCGCATAAAAAAGTAGGACCCAAATTCCAATCTCTAATAAATCGACCGTTACAGATGGACTTAAAGAAGATGGATGATGATGTGTAGTAGTAATGAGTGTAGATGATATATTTTAATACTTCATGAAAATGGAGTAATAAAGAAAGAAGGAGAGAGAGAGAGAGAGAGAGAGAGAGAGAGAGGGGGGGGGGGGGGGGGGGGGGGGGGGGGGGGGGGGGGGGGGGGGGGGGGGGGGGGGGGGGGGGGGGGGGGGGGGGGGGGGGGGGGGGGGGGGGGGGGGGGGGGGGGGGGGGGGGGGGGGGGGGGGGGGGGGGGGGGGGGGGGGGGGGGGGGGGGGGGGGGGGGGGGGGGGGGGGGGGGGGGGGGGGGGAGGAAAGCGTTACATTACATAGGGAGTGGACAGCAGAGAGAGAAAGAGAGCACCAAATGGAGAAGTCTGCAGGAGAGAGGACTGCAAGTTCGAATTATTCTTCTTCTGTGTATGATTGCTTTTATAAAATCTGCTCAGTTAGTTCTTTTGGACTATTTACCAAGGCAAAGCCCCTATCATCCATCCCCCACTCCCCAGCCCAACCACTCTCCTCGTCACTCTTCTCTCTAGTCTGTATATATATAAATGGATGTGCCTTTTAAAGACAGTTTTTTTTATTACTACTTTTTTTAGTCTTGAGAAAATAAGAATCATGGAGGTACGTCCCCGAGGCTGCGCCATCAGTTCAGAACCAAGAACAAAGCAAGAGGAGAGAAAGAGGCAACAAGCTAAGCTAAGCTAGGGCCAAAGCAATTGTTTTTAAAAGCAAAGAGAGATAGCTCACTCGCAAAGGCTTTTACACGTGATAAAGGGAACACCAAAAGCACTTTGCATGCGTGTATAAGATTTATCATCAGCATCATCTCTCTTTCACTCCCTCCCTCTCTCTCTCTCTCTCTCTCTCTCTCTCTCTCACACTCAGAATCCTCTTCAAAAACCCATCTCTTTTCTCCCACTTTTGCCTACTCTTTTAAGCTCTCTTCATTCACCTTCTTTGGCTTCAACCCATCTTTTTTAACCCCTTCCTGTCTCTTTCTCTTCTCGTTGTTTTGCTTCATAGTTTACTGCTTTGTATGTTTTTCTGTTGGTTGGTGAGTTACTTGGATAT
This sequence comes from Heritiera littoralis, assembly GCA_031772115.1. NCBI lineage: Eukaryota > Viridiplantae > Streptophyta > Magnoliopsida > Malvales > Malvaceae > Heritiera > Heritiera littoralis. The sequence goes on along the minus strand of JAPDPK010000083.1, from coordinate 1,660,912 downwards.
ACGCTAGTATTATTTTATGATGGCATTTAATGGATCGTCTTGTTAGTTTTTCTTAAGCATTAAATTTTTCTTTTTTTAATATCCATGAGATGTTGATTTCACTGCCCTTTTCAACGTTTATTCCTTCTATTTGTATACAAGTTCTTGTGTTTTGTTTTCTACTAGATGGCTTTTATTCTATCTATGTGCCAATTCTCATGGTTTCAAAATCTGTTCTTCACACAAAATAAATAAAATAAATGAACTTTCTTTTATCCTTTGGCTATGTTTTTATCTGCTTTGGCTTATATTCATTTGCAGTCTGATTTTTTTTACTAATAAAGTTTCAGTTTTAGTGGGGACAAACTTAGGGGAATGGATTTGTCTTCTGGATATATCCATTTTTTGTTTTGGTTTGCTATTAAATTATTCTTAACTTGTTCTATTTATGTTTTCTCTCTCATGATTTTATGGTCATTGGTTTCACAATAGAGGTTTCTCAAGAAGGTTTGGTTTTGGAGTTGATGTTCAGTTTTATCTTTGCCTTACCCTTTTTTTTTTTTTAGCAGAGCTGATTTTTAGTTGCAAGCTTGGTTTGGGGTTTTGTGCCTTTGGTTATCTCTCCATTGCTTGGTCTTTTGAGGTCTTTTTGAGCAATATTGTAGAAACAATAATAATTGTCTGTTAGTTTATCAAATAGGTTTGTAAAATGTGTTTACAGTACTAAGTTTTCTATTTCCATTTATTTATTTACTATAATTTTAAATTTTAGTATGTAATGTACTATGTAGTTTTTGGAAGTGAGATGCTGAAACAAAGGTGAAAGGTTGGGTTTTAATGTTGGAAAAGAATGTATAGCTTGTAATGAGCAAAAAAGTCTGGAGTTTTTACCCATCCCTTTTACACTTCTGCAGTTTTTGCAAAATTGGTGTTTTTTCACTGACATATTTTCCCTATTTGTTTCTTGAATTTCAAGCAGAAAGGTTCAGTAATCCGTGAAGGCGAGGAAAGCAAGTATAAGAATAGAGGAGAGACCATTGAACCAGTACTTTATGCGTGTGCCATTTCCATTTCGTGAGAAACTCAGCCTTCTTTAACTCTCTCGGACAAGGCTTCTGTTTTCTTGTGTTGTATCAGTTTCAGTGAGCAAGGTCAGAAAAGCTACCCAGTATGCCTATAAGGCAAATGAAAGAGAATTCAGAGCAACACCTTGTGATAAAAAATCACTTGCAAAACACTATGAACCCGGTTCAAAGAGCACCAAAAACTGCACAAAATGGCAAAGGTCCACCACCAGCTCATGAACCACAGAGCACAAAACAGTCCCATAACCAAACCTCACCTCCAACAAAGAATAGAGGAAGAAGAAGAGGGAGAGGTGGTAGAAAATTTGATCAAGGAGATGTTTGTATGAGACCAAGTTCGAGGCCTTGCACTGTAGCACATAAGCCAGTGAATCCAGCTTCTGCTGATATTCTGGCCGCAACTTCAAATCGTTCTATTCAGAATGATCATAATTTGTCTGGAACAGGAATGGGTTTTCCTACTTCAAGCAAGTCTTTGAATTTTGCACCTAGGCCTGGTTATGGTCAAGTTGGGACAAAGTGCATCGTAAAGGCTAACCATTTCTTTGCAGAGTTACCTGACAAGGACTTAAACCAGTATGATGTAAGCTCCTTTTTTTTTTCTTGTGTTTTTTTTTCCTTAACATTAGAAATGTTTCATAGTGTTACTGTAGTTAAACAAAGAACAGCTTATGGTAGTATCTTTTTTTAGTTTGTGATTTTTGTAATTTGTTTCTTGGCAATATTTGGGGGGGGGGGCCGTAATCTGACATTCATCATGTGCATGCTGCTGTCTTTTCATTTTTGCAGTTACGTTGAGGATGAAATTGAATAAGATTTCTGTTCTCATGGCATTTATGGTGTTTAAATTTTGTTTTCATTGTTGTTGCCTTTTTGTAACCTTTGTTCTGATTCTTTGCAGGTTACAATAACTCCTGAGGTGGCATCCAAAACTGTGAACAGAGCTATTATGGCAGAGCTTGTGAGACTGTACAAAGAATCAGACTTAGGAATGAGATTGCCTGCTTATGATGGCAGAAAGAGTCTGTACACAGCTGGTGAACTTCCTTTTACATGGAAGGAATTCACAATTAAGCTTGTAGATGAAGAGGATGTAATCAATGGCCCCAAGTGAGTACGAATTATGTCTTCTTTTTTCCTTTTCCATGGACATTATACTTTCTTAACTCCTTCAATGTGGGTTTATTACTTTCTTGACAATAGTTCATGAAAAAAAAATATGAAGATAAAATTATTTTACGTTTTTCTGAGTATTATTTTTTTTATCAAGATAATCAAAGTAGTATACAGTGTTCATACTTCACATCGTGTTGATCTCCGATGACCTATATATGATTTAACAGAAGAGAAAGAGAATACAAAGTGGTAATAAAGTTTGTCGCGAGAGCAAACATGCATCATTTAGGCCAATTTCTAGATGGTAAGCGTGCTGATGCACCACAAGAAGCTCTGCAGATACTTGACATTGTATTACGAGAGCTATCAACAAAGAGGTATGAGTTCTAAAAGTGTTTGTGTTTATCAAAGTATGATTCTGGCTATCAATAATTTTTGTTGTGTGTATCTCACTCTGCCTGATGCTGTGAAGGTACTGTCCTATTGGGAGATCCTTCTTCTCACCTGATATTAGAGCACCGCAAAGGCTTGGTGATGGTTTGGAGTTGTGGTGTGGTTTTTACCAGAGCATTAGGCCTACTCAGATGGGCTTGTCTCTGAATATTGGTATATTATTTATGATAAAATTTACAAAATTACTTGGCATTTATCTTCGATTGATGTTTCTCATATTTTCTTTGTACCTCTATTTTTTCCTATATAATAGATATGGCTTCAGCTGCATTCATTGAGCCTCTCCCTGTGATAGAGTTTGTTGCTCAGCTACTAGGCAAGGATGTATTGTCAAGGCTGTTGTCTGATTCTGATCGAGTGAAGGTATCTTTTTCCTTTTACTGCTGCTGCGACCTGGTTTCATTCCTGGCATTTTATTTAATTATAATTTTTTTTGAAATAACTGGCAGATTAAAAAAGCACTCAGAGGAGTGAAAGTAGAGGTAACCCATAGAGGGAATGTACGAAGAAAATACCGTGTTTCAGGATTAACATCTCAGCCTACTAGAGAACTAGTGTAAGTTTCAGCTCTTTCTTTTCTGATTTCTGCTTGAATTTCTCTATCAATTATATATCTTGGTTGATAAAGAGTCATGGATGTTAAGTATATAGTGGAGCTTGAATGAGACTGAAATGAAAGTTCCTTTGGCTTTTTCCTTTCTTTCTGAGGATTTATGAATCTTGATAGTGTCTTTGCTGTCCTTACCTACGGTGCTTTGTTCAGGTTTCCTGTTGATGATAACTCAACCATGAAGTCTGTTGTTGAATACTTCCAAGAGATGTATGGCTTCGCAATTCAGCATACACATCTACCTTGCCTTCAAGTAGGAAACCAGAGGAAGGCAAATTATTTACCTATGGAAGTGAGAAGATGTCATTGAAAATTTTATCATTCTTTGTTGTCAACTCTTCTTTTCTTTTGTCAAACTCATATGAGAAATGTGGATTCTTTGCATTGGTAGGCTTGCAAAATTGTTGAGGGACAGCGATACACAAAAAGATTGAATGAGAAGCAAATTACAGCCCTCTTGAAAGTCACATGCCAAAGACCAAGGGATCGGGAGCATGACATTTTGCAGACAGGTTTAATATCACAATCTTGTATGTTATATAAAAAAATACCCCATTCAATATTTGTGCAAACTTTACGTTATAGGATTTATGACATTGGTTTGTTCATAATAAATTGAAGGAATGGAAGAAACTTTAAAATACACAGCTACTTTTCTAAAGCAATGGAGTATCAAAGCATGACTACTATCTTGCATACAATACATTATTTGTGGGACTGTTTAGGAAGTTGCTAATCTATTCTATGTATGCCCAAATTTCCATTTCTACTTTGAAAAGTATGTTAATATGAGGTTTGAATTGATGCAAATGCTGGACTCTATACATAAAGTTGCATACTATTAGAGAGAGGAATGAAAAAGGGGGCTAAGATGCTACCATATGAAATGGAGTTTATTGGTTTTTGAACTAGGGAATCATTTAGTATGAATTGGGTTTTGTAATAACTATCTTCTTTTCGCGTATTTAACACAAGCAGACAGTTCAACATAATGCTTATGACCAAGATCCTTATGCAAAGGAGTTTGGAATCAAAATCAGTGAAAAGCTTGCTTCAGTCGAGGCGCGAATCCTTCCTCCCCCTTGGGTAATGTATCCTAAAATTTCTGCATAATCTGAAAGAAAAGGAATTCTTTTTCATTATTGACTGTTTCATTGGCTCCTTGCACAGTTGAAATATCATGAAACTGGAAAAGAAAAGGATTGTCTACCTCAAGTTGGGCAGTGGAATATGATGAACAAGGTACTTTCAGTGTTATTCATTTTACCAGTGATTTCTCCTTTTTCCACACTTTTTATTCCCATTTAAGCAAGGAGAAAAATTATTGACTTAATAGGGAAGTCAATCAAGAGTTTTGAAATGTTTTTGAAGATTAAATATACAAAGTTTACTCTAATCGCATTGCTGATTGGTAAGACAGGGTAGATGAAATTAGGTTGTTTCTTATGTCTAGTTTACAACAAATAAGCTAAGCATGCAGTGCATGGGCTAATGTTTCTTCAGGATTCATGTTTCTTTAGTGTAGTTCTTATAGAGTGTGTTCTCTTAGATGGTTTTTTAGCACCAAGTCTAGAGGTTCTTTTAGTTAGAACTTAGACCTATTCCTTTTCTAGCTCGTGTTGCTGATATTTTGGCCTCTTGTTTTTATGTGATAATAGAAAATGATCAATGGGATGACTGTAAGCCGATGGGCATGTATTAACTTCTCACGAAGCGTGCAAGAGAGTGTTGCTCGTGGGTTTTGCAATGAACTTGCTCAAATGTGCCAAGTTTCCGGCATGGTAGTTTTTCTTTATCTTATATCTTGGGCATTTAAGATTAGTATGTTCTAGTTTCTTTTTTTGCCTTTATTTTTTGTATTTCATAATTTCAGCAAAATATAATTTTTTAAGTCATTGCTGTTTTTTAGGAGTTCAATCCAGAGCCTGTAATTCCTATCTACAATGCCAGGCCTGATCAAGTGGAGAAAGCTTTGAAACATGTTTATCATTCAGCCATGAATAAAACCAAGGGAAAAGAACTAGAGCTTCTAGTAGCCATATTGCCCGACAACAATGGATCACTTTATGGTACGTCATATTATGATGGTTTGCATTTCTAATTCTAGATATATGCTCTATTCCTTTGTGCTTATATGGGTTTAAGGTGACTCCTTAAATCCTACCCTCCTTTGCCTCCAGAAGGAGGGAAAACTGGAAGAATGATCTCAACATGGTATTGGAGTACTAAATTGTGACATCGTTCTACTTTTTCAGGTGATCTCAAGCGAATTTGTGAAACTGATCTAGGCTTGATATCACAATGTTGTCTCACAAAACATGTCTTCAAGATCAGTAAACAGTACTTGGCTAATGTTGCCCTTAAGATCAATGTTAAGGTTAAATCATTTCTCCCAGTTATACATATAAAACGAACTTATTTCCAAAAATGACTTGATGTCAAACTTTAATCCATCATTATGGTCACCATATGTGCTTCTCTATTCTTTTAACAATATATATTTGAAAGTCCTTAATAAATGCCTACCCCCCACCATTGATGCAGATGGGTGGCAGAAACACTGTTCTTTTGGATGCTATCAGCTGCAGGATACCATTAGTTAGTGATATACCAACCATAATATTTGGAGCAGATGTGACTCATCCAGAAAATGGAGAAGACTCCAGCCCCTCAATAGCAGCTGTATAATTCCTTTTCCTAGTTTATGTTCCTCAAACTTGTTTTTTCATCCTTGTGCTAAAAGTTAAGACTCTGCTTCCTCAAACGTACCGGTTCTATAGGTAGTAGCTTCACAAGACTGGCCTGAGGTGACAAAATATGCTGGACTAGTTTGTGCTCAAGCTCATAGACAGGAACTCATACAGGACTTGTACAAAACGTGGCAGGATCCTGTACGTGGCACAGTTAGTGGTGGGATGATCAGGTATACCAATGTCAATTCTTCTAGACCAGTACTTTAACCATGAAGTTGCATTGTTTTCATTTCTAATTAAATTTCTTCCGCAGGGAACTTCTGGTATCCTTTAGGAAGGCAACAGGGCAGAAGCCACTGAGGATTATATTTTACAGGTTTGTGATGCATACTTTGTGGGTAACTATTTCTGCTATTGTATTTCATCTTCGGTTGCCCTATCTATGTTCAAATTCAATTTGAGATAGAAGTCTGATTCCCAAAGTTTTAGGAGGCCAAGAAGAGTTGTCATGGTTTTCCCTTATTTTATCCTGGGAAAGTTGATCTGCTAGCATGGGACTCATGCATCTGTAAAACTCTGATAAGCATTTAGTAGTACATGGATGCTTGATTACCACTGTTTTGTATTATGAAAGCCTTGCGTACGCTTGTAGTCCTGCATTTAAACAAATTAGGTGGGTCGGAACCATTTGTCATGCATATGCATGCTTTGTGGATCCTTCATGTCTTGTACTAATTGGTAAATCATTTGAGCAGGGATGGTGTCAGTGAAGGGCAATTTTATCAAGTTCTGCTGTATGAGCTAGATGCAATCAGAAAGGTGAGTTTGAATATATTTTCTTTTCTGATTACTCTTTCTAAATCAATTGAAACAAAATTGCAGACTTTTATGGTTCTGATATAGAATTTATTTATAGGCCTGCGCTTCTCTAGAACCGAATTATCAACCACTGGTGACTTTCATTGTTGTACAAAAGCGACACCACACTCGATTGTTTGCTAATAATCACAGAGATCGAAGCAGCATAGACAAGAGCGGGAACATTTTGCCTGGTAAAAGATTTAAGTTTCTTTGAAGATTTGGTTCTTCAAGATACACAGGCATTGCACAACTTGGCATCATTAATTGTTTTGGTGATGTTGCATTTTGTTTTACAGGCACAGTTGTTGATTCGAAAATCTGTCATCCAACAGAATTTGATTTTTATCTTTGCAGCCATGCTGGTCTTCAGGTAGAACATTAATATTCTTCATTCCTTTTCTTTTTGAGGGACCTTTTCTCAGATATTTTATTATTATTTTGAAATTCCCTTAATTGATATGTGTTTACATCTGCTTATTTACGTATGATGATAAATAGCAGACTTCTTGTGGGTCATATATGAAATGTTTGAGAGAAGTTTCTGAGCAATAAGTTCTGTAGGAAAGAAATCTAACCCAGTGTCGAAGTTCTGATTGTGACATTGGTGGTGCTCACTGCTCATAGCTAGTTATGGTTTAATCACCAGTAGACCTGATCATGGGCCGGGCCGGGCTCATGACAGGTAATAAGAGTAATAAGCAATGCCCAAGCCCGGCCCGACCTGGTAAAACGGGTCTGATATTTAGTCCAGGCCCGTTTTATTTTTTATATAATAAGCCCGAGCTCGAGCCCGGCTCTCCCGAATTTAATTTTTTATATTTTTAATTTTTAATTTTTTATTTCTTTTAAAATTTAATTTAATTTGTCAAATTTTGTCTATCAATTTTCATATTAAAAATTTTATAATCATGTTTTTTAATTAATAATGTTTTTTATATATATAAAATTATATTATACTTAATAAATATATTAAAAACACACTTAATATTATAAATATATATTTAATATTAATATCGGGCCGGGTCGGGCTGGGTCTGGGTCCGTTTTAAACGGGTCTAAAATTTTTGTCCAAGTTCGATAATAACATCAAATATTTTTGTTCAAGCCCTCTCAAATATCGAACGGGCCTTCAAGCTTGGACGGGTAGCCCGGCCTTTGAACAGGTCTAATTCACCAAGATGTAATAGAAATTTGTGTTTGCAAATTTGCATGTCATCTCCCAAATGTTACCATGCTACAGAAACTATCTTCTCTTTGTTTAAGAAATCCATCCTTCGTATATTAAGTGTTTATTCATTTAACTTAGTTTTATCTTCCTCATTAATATGGCAGGGAACGAGTCGGCCAGCACACTACCATGTTCTTTGGGATGAAAACAATTTTACAGCAGATGGAATACAGTCTCTAACAAACAACCTTTGTTACACATATGCAAGGTGTACGCGCTCAGTCTCTGTGGGTGAGTTAGGTTTTCATATGTTATTGGTTTATCTTTGCAACCAACGCATCTTTCATTCCCCTGAAAGACAATGAAAGAAGGCTTTTAGGACTGAAAAGTTTATTACAGTGCCTGGAAATTTGGCAAGTTTCTGGCCTTGAGTCTAGCTTCTTTATTAAAACCAAAGTTAATATATTTCATGGCACCATCATTGTTCTAGCCAATTGTTTGATGAATGATTAGTCGCAGCTTAATTTACTGATTTAAGGATTGTTTTTTTCCTGCAGTTCCTCCAGCATATTATGCACATTTAGCTGCATTCCGAGCACGGTTCTACATGGAACCAGAGATGCAAGAGAATGGCTCCAGCGGCGGCAGCACAGGCCACATGAAAGGCACAAGGGCAGCAGGAGAATCCGGAGTGCGGCCATTGCCTGCCTTGAAGGAGAATGTGAAGAGAGTGATGTTCTATTGTTAGAATGGAGAGATGCAGACAATGATAGCTTTTCATTTCTTTAATTTTCTGTGTACAGTCAGTTGTAATGATTGCAAGGCCTTCCAATTTTAGGTTGGTGACAGTCAGTCCAGAAGCATGGGAGGAATGACCGACCCATGTGGAATTCCTACCCTGGTGGATACAACGTTAAAACTAGGCTATGTAAAGAAATGTTTATTTAGAATCAATCTTATCAAGGAAATTTTGGCCAAGTTGTCCCAATCTATTTCCTTTCGTTTTCTCCATCATACATGGTATATGATAATGAAAATTTTTAATTATACATATATATATATATATATATTTCAAAATTTTCCATCTAAATGAGAAGTTCGGTGAGAGAGCATGTGTAATTGTGGATGGACTATGGAGTTTGAACTGAACACACATCTTCAATGGGCTCCTCGAGCTTCTCATGTAAAGCTAGGTTCAACTGATTTTTTAGAGGCCCAAATTCTGTCTGTTTTTGTACCCACAGACGCAGAATTAGGTCCTGCGGCCTAAGTTATTTGGTGAAATAAAATTAATTGTTTATTGTTTATAGCATTCAAACACTTAGCGATAGCAACATATCCTTGAAAGAAAAAATCATGATTTTTTTTCCAAATTGTTTCACATAAGAATAAAATATTTATTCAAATGTTTGTAAGTGGACTTGATTTTTATTTAATGAACAAGGTTCTTTTCTTTAAGCAATGGAATTTTTGTTTGAATTTGTTCTTTTGTCACCAGGTTTGAAAGTGTAGGCACGGCAAGCATCCTCGGAAAAAAAAAAAGAAGAAATGACTACTTATTCTCTTTGAGTTATCCATTTTGAATAGAAAATTATTTTATTTTGATATGTTTGAAAAGATGGATGACATAATTAGTTTCACGAGCTCTGGGTTTTAACATGACTTTTCAGCCTGCTTCTGTACGTTTCGATTAAAGTTGTGGGTTAGAAATTGCTTGTACTTGAGCAGCTGTTTAATTGATTGATTTTCTCTAACGTCTTTGGTCAAGCTGGCAACGTTATTGCTTCCAAAATTGACTTACACTCTTTTTAAGAATATTGCTATTTGATTCTTCTTTTCCTGTATATTTTTTATGCTAAATATACACTTAAATCACTCCACACAGTTTTAACTTAGTAAATTAATATTGGTGTAATCTTACTCAGCCAGGACTATTTTACGGTTAATGATCCCAAACTGGATTATTGTCTAATTTTATGTTAATAGAGTTTTTATATTTTACAAATAAGACTAAGATGACAACACATATTTTAAAAAATATTAAAAAATATTAAAAAATAAAATGAAACATATGTGTCGTAATCTTAATATCGATCGTGAAGTGCAAAAAACTTTTACGATAATATATTAGACAATAATTTTTTTTTAATTTTCTCCTCAATTTGACAATGATAAAAAGAAAAGGTTTCCTACTCTGTCAATCTCTTAGATAGATGATAAACCATATAGTTAGAAGGTATTAATGAGATGAAAAACACAAGTTTAGTAAGAAAAACTTTTCTTTTGCACATGTAATGTAATGGCCCCAAGGAATGTTAATTTCTAGGACATGATGATGAGCAAGTACACGGAGTTTGACATGTATGATCGTCACTTCTCAACAAGAGGAAGAATGCTGTTGCTATTAATTCATCCCTCATTGACGTTCATTTCAATTTTCAAACTATCTCAGCATGCCATATGGTACTTTTATCTCAATACACTATCTCAGTCCCTCAGGTCTGAGGTTACCTATGTACCCAAAAAGGAAAAAGAAAAATAAAAACTCTCAATAATTATCTGACATTTCACGGGAAATTGAAATCAAATATTGTTGTATATTTAAGTATATAATACATTTATTTTGCATGAATCCTCATGTCCAAGAAAAAACAGAACAAATTCGCCCATACAATGGCTCTATATAATATATGTTACCGTATTTTGCACTTTCACTTGACAAAAGGAAGTTTTGTAACATACTTAATATGCATGACTTATTACATACAACTACAAGTGAATAATCACTAGTGCAAGGAGAATTTTCCTTAACATTCTTGTAAAACAAAAAGTGAATAACATTATCACCAATGATCAAATCAAACTCCGAGAGCTTCCCCTTACAAAAAACAAGCTCTAGGATTTTTGATCTCACTTTAATGTATTTTTTCTTATCCCTTCTGGGTGTGTACAAACAAATTAATGGTTTTTCAGATTTGTTCAATCCTGTGTTGCACCGTTGGAAACCATCCTTTGCATTTCCTCTGAGATTCAAAAAGACCCTAGGTAAAAGTATCAAATCAGTTCTCATATTGTAGTCCAAAGCTACAGTCCTTTAAAGGTAATCAGTTAAGATCAATTTAAGAAAACATGAGGAGCAAAAATTATGTAGTAGGGAGAGAAACTAAAAGCATTCAGGTGAAGGGAAACTTACCTAGCTACTACAAGCCTACAACAGCCGGGCCCCCTGGACAAACAGGCGCCTAGCCCACTTCTTTAATCGATATTTCTCTTTCAGAGAATGAAGTTGATCCATCTTTTATCCCCTTTAAAGATGACAGTGATTAAATGTTGCCAAAGATCTAGCTTTATGGGGGCTAATTTCCAAGAGCATCTTTTAATGGAATGAAGGAGTACTTGTCAACAATCCAAGCTTGGTCTAGTACTTGCTATCCCTCGTTAGGTGGGATTAGATCTAAGGTTTAAATCCTCCTTCTTCAACCTTCCTATGAACCAAAATAAAGGACTACTTGTCAAATGGAGCCTCAGTTTTTCTTCACGCATGATAGATGCATGGAAACTTGTCTCCATGATGCTTACTGCCAAAAGAGAAGAGCCAAGTCCAACAAAAAAGATAGATGGAAAGAAAGCAACCCTCATGGAGAGAGAGAGAGAACCGAGAAGAGATAAAATTTACACAAAGGAGTTTCAATTCAAATGATCTTAAACATAGTTTTTGGAATAAAGATCAACAAACAGCTCTTAAAAATCACACAAGTTAGGCTGATATACGAGTATCCAAAAAGTGAGAAAAAATTTAGTCAATTTACCTTACTTTTGCTTTCCCCAAAGAGGAACCAAGCACTTCAAAATTGATCTTTCATTTGCTTGATGGTGGTTAATATGGGCGACAGATTTCATATTTTTGGTCTCCCAAAAGAAAATGTTCTACGTATTTTGATTATTTTGCCAATATCTTCTATAGACTTTGAAGTTGCACTAAGATCAAGAAGCAATACACTCATGCTTCTATGACACCAGAACAAAGCAGTAGGCAGCTAACTAAGCCGAAAAAGAGAAGATTTGCAGTGGAATATTAGCTAGATCATTCACAAGTTAAAGTTCTTCACATGAAATAAAGTTTTCATTCTATTCCTGTAGTCGTCTAAGATTCCATATCTCAAAAATATTCCACCTCCAAGAAAAATCAACACAGATTCCATGTAACCTCAAGAAAGAACACGCTGCCAATTAAACTCCTATTTATGATTATGACTATGACTATAACTATGACAATGTAGTATTCTTCTATTCTGCGTTTGACATTATGTGATGAACTTGTAAGAAGAACAGAAAACACTTAATCAATTTAACTCTCTTCAATCCACCCCTCCTCCCTTCTCTCTGATCCACAAAACCTTCTAAGCAACTAAAGGATAAATTGGGATCAGTTCAAGAATAAAAGAGATGGCAAATTCAGGTTAAAAACATTCAACCCTTCACAGGGCATGTGAATTAAGGTCTCTTTTTAATGTTTTTCTTTGGGTGCTTTTCTATTTTCCTGGAAGGTCCTTGGATTTTCTAGCAAGGCCTTCATCTGATTCTAAACTCTGATTTGTGTATGGGCTGGTGAGTGATTGGAACGTTTCCCTCCACTCTATAAAATTCCTTGATAGAGGAAAAAATTAAGTTCTCTTAATTTCTTTCTTTGGTTCTGTAAATCTGCTGTGCTTGGATTGAAAGAACCCCACTTCAGAACCAAGCCCTAGCTACACCAATATATATATTGGTAGAGTTAAATTCCAAATTAGAGCAGAGATGAAAAAGCTGGGAGTCCTAAATAAAATTGAACATGTTCATGGAAACCCTGAAAGAGCAGTGAAATGTTTGGTTCCCAAGAAAATTGAGCTGTCATGAAAACCCTAAGCAAACAGCTTTTCATACAGAAGAAATAAAAGCAATAGATATATTACTGATAAATCAAAATTTATGAAAGGGAAACTGTACGGAAGGTTTAATATCTGGGAGGCTCAATCACCAAAGCAGCAGTAAGGGATCTTGAAATCATCGAAACTGCACCCAGACACACGAAATTCCTGTCTCATAAAACATTAACAAACCTAAAAACAGTTAGCATTTCCATTGTAAAAGTTTCACGCACCGCCGCGAAATATGAGAGAAAAAATCTGTACACTAACATGTATATGCGAAGCAAAACATTCAAATGAATACATCAGATATATAAATTAAAGAAACCCCAGAAATCCAAACACGCCTGAATTTGTACAAAGAGGTTTAAATGCGACAAACCTTGACTCCCGGGGATTGAGAGAAAACAGGAATGGTGGTGTTAGCAAAGAGAAAGCAGTTGGAATTAGGGTTTCATTCTGAGAAAAATTAATTAGGGTTTTTGGGGTTGTGCAAGCAGCAACAGGTGAAACTGCCACATGATCTGATCTTTCCTCAATAAAAAGAGGGAAATTAAGATCATGCTGGCAGCTTCATCTGATGGTGGAGCACCATAAGGAAATGCAGACACTCGCCTTAAACAATGAACTGAAAGGAAAAAAAAAAAAAAAGAAAAACACCATGAAAGACGATAAGCATAGACTGAAGGGAGAGCCTACATAGCAATAGCAGTGCAAGCTAGGCATAGGCTCCATGTTGAGAAGAGAGGATAAAGGGGAGGGCTTTAAATAGAAGGAGCAGGAGGAGAGGATTGTGGGGATTGTTTAATTATCCATTGATAATGGAATATAGAAGCTAAAGGTGAAAATAATAAAAACAAAAGAAAAGATGTAAGAAAAAGAGTGGTCCCAAGAAATGCAAATTGAATATTGTCACGCCATGCAGTTTTGCAGACAGGTTAGTGAGTGTTTCCATATACATTTGTTAAGAGCATTAATAACTTTTAGGTTGTGGAGTGGGGGACCTTTTAAGTTTTAACCTCTTTCTCTTTCCTTTTCCTTTGCCTATTTCTCTCTCTTTCCTTCTTTGAGAAGGAATAGGATCAACCATGAGACAAAAATAAAAGAGTGTAACTGCTAGTAGTAGTATATATGGGGGACCAGATAAGATATAAATGGCATGCTTCATTCCAAAATAAACAAGGTAATGAATGGGAAGGAAAGGAAAGAAGAAAGAGCATCTCTGTACTACACACGTAAGAAATTTAGGTGGAACTCGCAAAGGATGGTTAAGTTGATAAAAGAGAACAAACTTTTTTTTTTGTCAATCAAGGTTCAATTATTTTTGAGAAGTATTTTGAAAATCATTATCAATGCACTAAATCGATGTGAAATCTTTATTAAATCCCCATTGTCTATACCCTGCACCAAAGATTCAAACTCAATGCTATTGTCAAGGAAGAAAATTACTAAAGTTAAACTCCTTGAGGATAAGAGGATGAATTATTTAGTATTCGCTTAAAAAAAGAGAAGAGGTAGGAGACCCAAGAAAGCTCTGATTATAGAAGGTACGAGAGTTAATGAGGTAATTTCTAATGTCTCACTCTCTGATGGGGATAAGATTAATCGTTGCAATGTAACTATAAGTAAGGCTCAATACATGTGGGAAGTTGGTAAAGCAGTGGGTTTTAAAGCCAATTGGGACAATTGAGAGACTTAAGCTTCTTGATGCAGGAAGATAATTCTTAATTGAGTTCAATGAAGATGAAACCATGGAGGTGATGAAGCAAAATGAGTGGACTTGGTTGAGTGAATGGTTTATTGAGATTCGGTTATGGTCTGATTCAGTCAATATCAAGTGTAGAACTACTTGGTTGACTTGTTACGGTGTTCTGTTATACGTATGGTGCTATAACACTTTCAAGAGTGTACTAATGCCAATATTTAGGGTGAATCCATCTCCATGGATGGCAAAACTCTAAATTTTACAGACTTTAGTAGGGTGCAATGTTTATTACGACTAATCAAATGGAAAAGATTGATGAGGTGATTGCGCTTATTTGTGGTGATAAATCTTTTCCTATTTGTATAACCGAGGTTGGGTTTGATGTTGTCTCGTTATTCAATTGCTGCTGTCACAATAGCAAATCAAGTATGAAGGTTGGTAGTTCTTCTTCGCATTCTAGCTCCAACAACTCCCAGTTCGATGAAGAGAATTTGGTAAGTGAATCTCAAAAGGCATTTGAAGCTGAGTTGGTGGTTGAAACTTCTGAAGGTAGCATAGAGAGTGATTACTATTAGATTGGGATTAGGGGGTCTCAAGGTTCATGTTGATTCCCCACCTCCCTTATGTGACTTAAGAGACAACTTAGCGAATACTATTAATGTCAATAATAACAATGCTATTTCGTCAGCGAAAATACCTGACAATGCTTTTAATAACCAGGTTACAGTTATTATTGATTCATGATGTGATGTTAGGACTAGCATGAAGAATATGTCTGCAATTATTTAGAGGAATGTTGAGTTTTGTGTAGCTGTTAATGACGTGGATAATTTAGTGATTGTCAATGTGGTTAAAGACATCAATAACTCACTATCTTGTTTTATCGAATCCCCATTTTCTGTGTCCCGCACCAAAGATTCAAACTCTATGCCATTGCCAAGGAAGAAAATTACTAAAGTTAAACTCCTTGAGAATAGGAAGATGAATTATTTAATAAGATCCACTTAAAAAAATAGAAAAGAGGTAGGAGACCTAAGAAAGCTCTATTTACAAAAGGCACCAAGGTTAATGAGGTAATCTCTAATGACTCACTCTCTGATGGGGATATTTTTAATCGTTGCAATGTAATTATAACTAAGGCTCAAGATATGTGGGAAGTTGGTAAAGCAGTGAGTTTTAAAGCCAACTGTGACAATTGAGAGACTTAAGCTTATTGATGCTTGTCATTTGTAGTTGCTTGATGGAGATGTTGAATTTTAAAGCCCCATTAAGCTCTGAAGATCAACAAATGTCATGTTCTGTGTGGTTGTAGCTTAGACAATTGGCATTTTCAAATTCTGGAGATTAAAAGTCTAAGACTTAAGGGCAAGTATGATGGGGATCATCATCATTGAAGTTTGTTAAGGATATTTTTTATAGCGTCTTGAAAATGAAGGTGAAGTCGAGTGGATCTATGATGATTGTTGTCTCATCTCTCATGTTAAAAGTTGGAGACCTATTGGTAGCTAATTTGTTTGTAGCAGTTAAGACTATGGTAAAACCAGGACCTGCAGGGTGTGGAGGGATACTGCGAAATGGGCAAGGTGTTATTGTAGCTATGTTTTCCGGACCGGTTGGTATTGAGGACTCTAATGTTGCTGAAGTATGGGCGATTTACTATGCTTTGGAGGTATTTTCCAAAACAGATTGGAAAGGTAACAGAGGCCTAATTGTTGAGTCAGATTCTAGAGTTGCAGTTGGATGGTGTCAAAATGGGGTGTCTCGGCCTTGGAGGTTATGGGATTTGTTTCTTAAGATTGTGATATGTTATGGGAGGAATTGCAGCATGTTCAGATGGTCAACATCTACAGAGAATCGAATGGAATGGCTGACTTTCTTGCTAAGTCTGGCGTCAACAGAGATGAAATGTTCAAGGCTTGGTGGTAGTCCAGTGTGGGTGGCCACTCTTATTGAGTTTGGGGATTGTTCTGTCCTAGGTTGAGTTATGATTGGTAATGCTGCATCAGATCTTTATATTGACTTTGCAGGGGTGTTGCGAGATTCTATTGTCTCGTGTCGTGGCTGTTGTGTGTTAGTCTGGTTTTTTCAACTTTAGCTGCTGGGGTGTCCTGTTTCTGTTTGGTTCTATTTGGTCCTGTTTCTGTTTGTTTCTGGTTTTTCCAACATGATCTTTTGATGATTGTGCTTGATGATTTGGGTTTGTTTTGTGAGTCTTTGCTGTGCCAGCTGGTTAATTTAGGGAAGCATGATTGTACCATCCTCTTTTGATTAATAAACTTTATGATTTAGCAAAAAAAAAAAAGTTAAGACTATGGTGTTTGTGAAAGAATTGGAATTTAACTTCATTATATTTGAAGGAGATGCCATTCAAATTTTTAAACAAGTTGATCTCAATTATTACTCAGCTTTATGAATAACCTCTTGGGTGATGCAAAAAGCTGCCTAGTGGGAATGGTTCTTCATGGCCTAATGGTTGGGTTTTGGTATGTCTTTGAATCGACACCAATCCTAGGGTAATAACAATCGACAATGGTTATTGATATAATCTATGATCAAATTGTTGCTTGTTGGTCTTTGAAAATAGTATTGCTATGGATGCAAAGCCAAGGGCCAAGGATGCTTTGTTGCAAAAATAGGTTTGTGTGTGTAATATTAACTGTGTAGAAATTGATTTTGAAGTGGAGAAGAAAAATAATGACACATAAGTTGGAGAATTCAACAACTTTACATTATAAATGTACTTAAATACATTCCCTCTAATATTTTTCACCTTACACTAAACTTTTTTTCTCTCACTTGCCCTCTTGAACTTACGACAATACTCTTTGTTTTTCTTCTTTTCTCCATACCACTTCATCATTCACACACTACATGGTATTTATAGGCAAGTCATGCATGCCTTTTTCAACCTTTGCATTAACGCCATCCTACAAGTACAACACATTTTCCTTCCTTTCGTCAAAGATTGCATGCCACCAAATTGCATGAAATTTACTGCCATACTTACTGTAAAAAAAGTCAAGATGCAATCCAAGTAAATCATGTTAAAATCCATTTTTATTGCTGAACAAATTTACTGTCCAACATTTCCCCCTTAAACTTGTTCCTCCAAATATGATAACTCCAAGCATTTGACGCAGTGTTTGAAAGTCTTCAGTCTTCAATGCTTTTGTAAAAATATCTGCAATTTGCTCTTTTGATTATACATGGACAAGTTCGACTTCTTTAGAATTAATTTGCTCCGTGATGAAATGAAACCGCACATCAATATGTTTTGACCTCTCATGATGAACTGGATTTTTAGCTAGTGCAATTGCTGATTTATTGTCAACAAAATTTTGAGTTGAGTCTTCTTACGGTACTTGAAACTCTTTCAATAATTTTCTTAGCCAGATTGCATGACAAACGCAAGAAGTTGTTGCAACATATTCTACTTTGCAAGTTGATAAAGCAACAATTGACTGCTTCTTTGAGCACCAAGTAAATGTTGCATCTGTAACATAAAACATAAAACAAGTAGTGCTTTTTCTATCATCATAATTACCAACCTAGTCAGTATCACTAAATCCCACAATCTTCAAAACTCTCTTTTATAAGATAGAATAAACCATAATCAATTATGCCTTTGATGTACCTCAATATCCTCTTTGCAGCCTGTAAATGTGATGATCTGGGATTTTCCATGTAGCTGCTGTTTAACCCACGTCTTGTCGCTGTAGTCATCGGTGAAGGTAAGGATATACCTATTTCCACCTTTTTGAAGTTGGATTGATGGATCCACAAACATTGAATGAACTATCTCCAGTCACTCCGTTGATCTTCTTGAAGTTCTTCCTTTAAATGTCATCCTTTTTTGTTTGCTCATCACGCAAGTCTCACATAGCTTGCTCGGGTGTTTATGCGACATTTTTTTCACCATTTGATTTTTTTCCAACAACTTTAAAACTTTAAAATTCAGGTGGCCATACCTTAGTGCCAAAGGATTGAATCATCTCCAATTGTGGCCTTCAAACAATTTGCTTATGTGGTTGATAGGGTTAGGGTCAAAGGAAATATTCTATTTTTCGTCATTTTCACTAAAGTGATCAGTGTGCCAAATTTATCCCTTAAATTAAGAGATAAATTTTTCATGTGACTATCAAATCCTTTTTCTAACAATTGGCCCAAGTTGAGAACATTGTTTTTCATGTCTAAAACATAATAGATATAGTAATTTAGCAAGACATGCCATCTTGCATTTGAAGAGCAATCTTCCCTTTTTCTTTGACTGGAATCTTTGAATGGTCAGCAAATGTGATATTGCCATAATCTTGTTCATCGAGCTTTCGAGCCATGCAAAGAATTCTTTTCTCCCACACATGTGATTTGATGCACTAGTGTCAAGAAACCAAATAGCAAGATTACAAGTCTCTTAATTGTTGACCGCAAGTAAAGACACATCATTTTCTTCTTCCTTCTCAGCAAAATTTGCTCTTTCTCCTTCATCATTTCTATAGTAGCACTCATTGGTATAATGACAAAACTTTTTACAAATTCGGCATTGAATTTGAGATTGATCATATCTTTGAAAATTTTTGCCTCGATCTCTTCCTCTACCAAAACCTCTACCAGACTATGACCATGACTGCATCCTTTGAATGGAGTATTGCTATCTCTTTGGTTTTGAGCTTCATGAAATGGTTGTGATCTGCCAGCTCCTCTTCCTTTGTAGCCACGTCCTCTTTAGAATCTTCCTTTGTTGAAAGCGGGCTTCTATTCCTTCAAGTTGAGTTTGGTTTGTAGAGCTTGTTCAACGGTGGTTTCATAGGATGAGTTGAATAGTCACTACTTATATCCTGCCAAGGTTCCTTTGAGTTTTTCTATTGACATTTTCTTTAAGTCATTTGAAGCCTCTAAGATCATAGCTATATAATTGAAGTTTGGATCTAAAGATCTTAGAATTTTTTGCAACACAAGAACATCTTCAAGATTTTCTCTATTCCTTTTCATCTTATGTGTAACTGTGATCACTCTATTTACATAGTTGTCATAGATTCTGTTGACTTAATTTTCAAATTTTTGAACTCTGTCCTCAAGGTTTAACGGCGAATCTCCTTTCTCCATTCTTCCAAATGCCTTCTCCAACAAGTCGTATGCTTCTTTTTATACTTTTGCCAGTGCGACAGTTTCAAAATTATAGTCTTCAACTGCTTGATAAATAGTGTAAAGTGTGATAACCATAAAATTTTCATTTATTGGAAAATAAGGAATATGGAGATTCGAATAAAGGAAGTTAAATTGGAAATAAGAATATTTGTGAATTCGAAAAATAATAAAGAAGAGAAATTTAATTTGGATAAATGAAAATCCAAATTAAATAAGAAAATGAGAAAGGAAATGTGAAATATATTTATATAATTATATATTATATAAATGTATTTTCATGCAAATACATATGTATTTAAATACCATATGTTATATATATATTAAATATACATGGGTATATATAAGTATATATACTATTTTATAAAGTTAAATAATACATATGTATTTCAGTATAATTTCTTATGTATATATAAAAATATATATGCATATAATTGAGAAATGTAAATATTGATTTACATTGAAGTTTGAAAATATATATAAAAGTTATTTAAATTTAAAACATATAAATATACATATATATACTAGACATATATTTTGTAATATACAATATATTTTATATATAATATATATTGTATTATATTATATATGAAATAATATATGTATAATATGTAGTATATATTATATGTATAAAATATATTATATAGTATATAATATATAGTATATAGTATCTTATATACTAAATAAGGAAAGAAGAAAAAAAAGAAAAAAAAAAGAAAAAAGAAAAAAAAAACAGAAGGAAGAATCGGGGAAGAAACCCGATCCTCCCCAGCCAAAATCGATGGTGGCGGAGCTGCCACCGCCGGTGAGGGAAAAAGGAAGGGACGTCGTCGCCAGCCAAAGAGGAAAGGAAGGAACCCACCGGCGGCGGAAGAAAGGAAGGAAAATTGAAGGAAACCGGCGAAACCGAGAAAAGAGGAAAAAAAGAGGAACAGGCAGCGCCGGCCAAATTGGTCGCCGCCATTGCAACGAAGCATCGCTGGAGGAAGAGGAAGGAGGCCACGGTTGAGTTGGAAAATGGCGGAGGAAGGTTGACGGAGGAGGAGAAGAAACCGAAGGTAAACCGAGTAGATTCACCGCGTGCCGCCGATCCAGACCGAACGGAGGCCAGATCTAGCTTCGCCATGGTGCCGGCCAGCTGCTGAGCCACCGAACCGCAGGAGAACCGGCCACTGGAGGAGAACCGACGGTGAGGGGGGATGACCGGTCCGGCTGGAAAAGAAAGAAAAGGAAAAAGAAAAAGAAAAAGAAAAGAAAAAGAAAAAGAAAAAGAAAAGAAAAAAAAAAGAAAAGAAAGAAGAAAGAGAAAGAGAAAGAGAAATAGGAATTCCGGGAATTTGGAAAATTCCTGAGAATTCAAAAATTACGAGAAATCCTAAGAATTACGGGAATTGGTAAGAAATCCCGAAAAATGTTAAATTATTTAAATAATTATGGAAAAAATTCTAAATTTTAGAATTTAATTTCCAGAAAATTCCCTCGATGACCGAGCCGATGGAATCGGGCGAGGTGAACACGGGCGAGACCTTCGAGAGGCAGTCGCCGACCCGAAACAGGTAAGGGAGACATGTGCCGCCTGTAAGGATATTCAGCCACATGTTTTAAATTATGCATTTAATTTATAAATGCAATTGACAATGATTAGTTTTGAAATTTGTGATGATTTATCGGTTTCAAATTGTGGTGAAATACCAGTTGAAAAATATAAACTGTATTTTTCATGCAGGAGGCTGGCCAAATCGGCAGCCGTTATACTGCCGAAAAATTATCGAATAATTACTAAAATTTACCGAAAATCACCGAAAATCATAATAAATGATTTGATTTCACGTGAAACGATTTTTATATACGAAAATCAAGAAATTAAGTAAATTTCATAAAACATGAATATAATGATAATTGATTTTAAAATATTCATGTTTTCGTGAACGGTAAAAAAGGAAATCACCGAAATTTCATCCTGCAGGTGATATTTCACGTGAAACAGGAAGAAAATGAAAAAGAGACTGAAGTGAATATTTTTATAAATATTCTTAAATATTCACTAGATTTCATATAAAATCTTTATAGTTTTAATTATGGAAATAATTAATTGTGAAAATTCCATAAAAGTTAAGAAATGATGAACAACTATGTTTTCGAGACTAGAGGTCTCTACACGTGTTTTTAGAAGAAAACATGGTGATGGGAATTTAAAATTAGAAAATAAATATTTTATTTTCATAAATTATAAAAATAATCTATTTGAATTCCGATAATTATAAAACCATGTTTTCGATTAAATGCACGGAAAAGCATACATATGTGTTTTATGGTGGAAAAAGGACAATTTTGCCCTTTTATATTTTCAATGATGATTTTGCAAACTGTCTTCATCGCAATTTATAAAGAAATGTTTGAAGCATGAATTTCGTTCTGAAATTAATTCCCATAGTCTTTTGATAATTAGCTAAACGAACCTTATGATTTCTATGCAAATTTTTCAATAAGCTTTTTATGTATGAAAGTAAATAAGTATGTTTTCCGAAACAGTGATCGAGTGGCAAACCCCTGGCTAACTTAGACCCAGGCACGCCCGGTCCTTACTATTTTGTACGAAATGTATAATTTAAGAAGTTACATAAGTAAGTAAGATTTGAGACTAAGTCCTTCCTATAGTTTATGTTATTGCTTGTCATGCTTGCCACATTGTGCATGTTTCCATCCCTTGTGGCATATGTTTAGCCCACGTCGTGCATGTTCTCGCCCACATTGTGCATGTTTTCATCCCTTGTGGGTATCTTGGTCCTTCATGGTGCAATGTTCGTTGTACGACCCTGATCAGGTCTACAGCCTATACCATGGCCATAGGTAATTTGTTCCCTCTTCGGAGGATGAAGTAAGTGTCATGACCCGCGTACTGGCTATATGATTCTGCCTAGTCTCCATGAATTGTATGATAAGTTTTATTAATTATGATGTTAAGTTTCTAAAGTATGATGCATGTTTGAAACAAGTATGAATTTTTGATATATGTATTAAAGAATTCATACAATGATTTAAAGTATGAAATGCATTATTATGGCATTTTTTTTCTACATATATCGATACTATGACTATTTTAAATGCATTTCTTACGGGGTTTTAGTATGATACGGTTACTGATTTGGAAAGAGAAATAAATGTTTATTCTAAAAGAATAACATAAGAATAATTTCTAAGATAGAGATAATCAAAGAAGAAATTATCCTATGATTAGATATTTATAAATCACTGTACTGTACTGTTTTTATTGTACTGAAGAGAAGAGAAGAGAAGTAAACCACTGTTTTTATTTTCTGAACTGCCACGTGTTTTAAAGTATACTGAAGTGAAAAGAAATAAGTGGTTTACTCTGTGGAAAAATGAAAATTATATCGTTTTGAAAACAACAAAATTAATATTCTCTACAATTGCTTTAGGTTCCGGAACAAGTATGGTATTCTAAAATACCTACCTTATTCTATCTGGATCCTTAGCCGACTGTAGTATCCTTCCTACATGTGAGCCTAGAGCCAGTTAGGAAGATTTTAATGAATAAAAAAGAAAAAAAATATTTTCAGCATATAGATAGCTGAATATCAAGTGTGACATATAACTCTCTTACTGAGCCGTGGTTTGCTCACTCCCCAATATTAACATTTCAGGTTTTAATGATTGTGAGATTCGACATTTGTGGATTATGACTACCGACTGAGATTTATGAGGTATGATCAATTATTTTCTGTATTTAGATATGTGTACAGTACTACTTACTTATAGAGTAAGATAAGGGATGTATATAATATTAATTATTATAAGAGTAAGATAAGGGATGTATATAATATTAATTATTATATGAAATTGTTTAACATTAAGTGTAAAGTGAAGTATCACAAACAGCCCAACCGGATAAATTACGTAAAATAAAGTGAAAAATGTGGTAACAGGTCATTACATAACGTGTCTTCTTTTCTGTTTTTCTTGATTCTTGCAACTCCTCTTTTTGCTCCTTGTTTAATCTTGCTTCTTTCCCTGAATTCTTATCTTGAAATCCTTGCTCTAAAAGCTCCCACACATCTACTGAACCCAAAAGAGCTTTCATTTGAATACACCAAATGTCATAATTTTCTTTAGTTAAGATGGGTACTTGGGGTTGAAAGATGACAATAGTAGAAGCCATGATTACAAAGAAAGGCGATAACACCAACCAAATATAAAATGAACAATGTGGTAGTACCAGCCAAATTTTACAGTCAATAAGACGGTAGAATCAACCAAATTTTACAACGAGCAAAGTGGTAGAACCAATCAAATTTTTATAATGAAGAAGGCGGTAGAACCAACCAAATTATAATGATGATTTAATCTTGAAACCAAATTCTGATACCAGATGTTGGAAAAATAGTTTGTGTGTGTGACATTAACTTTGTATAGAAATTGATTTTGAGATAGAGAAGAAAATCAGGGATTTAAATTGCGGTTGTCGTCGCGTTTTCAGTCGCATTATGTTTATTGCAATGGTGGACATAACGAAATCATCGCGGCTATTGCAGTCGTCACAGTCTTGAATTTTTTTTAATTTCGCACAATTTTGTATAAAATTTAATAATTGTAATTATAATCATATAAAGTCTTATTTTATAATTTTTAAAATAATTTATGATACTTTAAGTTTATTATTTAGATTAAAAAAAGTTATTCATACTTTTTTGATTTATGATAAAATGTTCATATTTAAAAAATTACTTATGATAAGTGAAAACTAACAAATATTGAAAATAGAAATAAATAATTATATACTAATAAGAATTAATGTATTAATTATTTAACATTAATTATTTTTCATCTAAATTATTGAAGAATTTTTTCATAAAAATTTTATCAAATCTTTTTCATTTAAATTAATTGTGTTAATATTTCTTTTATTTTTATTCTCTTTTATATGAATATCTACAAATTCATATAGAAGAGAGTAAAAAATCTTATACAAATTAATTATGTTAGTATTTCAATTTTTTTTCATCTAAATCTTCAACATTTAATGCTACTAAAAAAATTTCTTAAACATTTAAAACTTAAAAAATATTAAAACCAAAACCCCACCTAATCAACCATGTAACCTGTTGGCTCTATAGGCTATACCGAGAGGGGGGTGAATGGTTTTTCGCTAACTTTAAGTTCGTTTTTCGGTTCCTCTAAATTCTCTAGCTTAGATTGATATTTTCTAAGTTCTCTAGGCTACTCAATTATGCAATATAAATTCAAAACAATAAATACAAATATAATTGCAAATAAGTAAAGAGAGTAAGGATAGAGAAATGTACGCAAGCGATTTATAGAGATTCGGCAACCTTGCCTACGTCCTCTACCTTGAGACGCTCCCAAGGATTTTCCCAAATTTACTATCCTTGAATTTGTTACACTCCTTCTTTTTCTAGGCTAAAGAGAAACCTCTTTTTTTTTTTAGGCTAAAGAGAAACCTCCCTCTTTTTCTTAGGCTAAAGAGAAACCTCCCCTTTTACAAGGTATGAATTTGTTTACAAGTGGTGCAATCAAAGAAGGCCTCTAAGTAGGCAAATGATTACAGAAATTAGGCAAGGAAAAAGCCTATACAAGATTTGTGCTAAGTAATACAAGAGATATGTGTATGATAGAAGATGAAGACTTTGTAGCTCTTGATTTGTTGTTGAGGCTTAAGGATTTGAGGAAAATGAGTATTGGAGTTGATTGAGTAGTTCCTCTTGCTTTCTTTAGCTTCTAAGCCTCTATTTATAGTCCCTTGGATGTATTCTAGCCGTTGGGTGGAGCCAAAACTTGAATATGATTGTTGTCTCACAAAAACTAGCCGTTACAGGCTATTTTCGGGAAAAGGGATCGATCCCTTCCCATAGGGGATCGATCCCATGCTTCGTTCTGAGCCTTGGAGGCATTCTGCCATAAAGGGATTGATCCCTTCCCTTAGGGGATCGATCCCATGCTTCAAGAATGTGTTTTTCCTGCATTTTTGGGTTAGAAATGATATGACTTTTGATTTTAATTCAACCCAAAACATTTTGACATTTTTGTGGGAGTTTTTCTTGACTTTCTCTAATGAAAACATGGTCCAAAAATTCATCAAGTGATTTTCTAAAATATTCAAAACATTTATAAAGTATTAATACCAATAAGGATGTATCATTAAATCATGGTCTTAATGTTTGATATGATCACTTGAAAATGGATTGAGAAAATCATGTGTGATAAGGCAAATTTACAATATGAATTAAAACATTAAAGCTTACTTAAGTTTTTGTCATTTCAAAATATATATGTCAATTTAAAGCTAACAATCTCCCCCTTTTTGATATGACAAAACTTAATGTAAATTTGCTTTGAAAATTCTTTGATAAAATACTCCCCCTCAAATAAAGCAGGATTTTATAAAGCTCCCCCTTAATATAAGCATGGGTTTTGAAAATGAATTTTCAAACTATTTCTCCCCCATTATCTCTCCCCTTTAATATCTATCTCTCCCACTTTTTGTCATAGCAAAAAGAAGAAAAAATAATAAAAAATATGCTCCCCCTAAAATCATGGCTATGTGAGAAGAGATAAAAGAATATGCTCCATCCAACAAGAAACATGTTAGTACATGAGACTCATAGCACAAATAAATAAGTCAATTGTTCATAAGGAGTATGAAATATTCATGCAAAGAACATGACTTATGATCCTATACCAATTGTTTATAAATAATTTTGCAAGAAGTTCACAATTGGTAATTAATGAAGCAAGTTGTGTATAGATATCTACTAAGGTCTATGACTTGCTCATTTCAATCCTATTAAGCACCTAAGTACATCAATTGTTCTCTTAAGTTCAACTAAGGTGCATGGCAATACATCATGATTACGAGCTAGAATTAGATGACATATCATGAGCTCATAAATCATGTTCAAGCAAGAGTGTGCATAGAATCAAAACATATAGCAATTAATTTCAAATTCTAGCACACAAGAGTTTCATACAAAAATATCCTAAGAGAATTCTTCTCTATTGGTCATTTCAAACTAAAGAGCATGAGAAGAATTGTCAATTTAAAGCTCATACCAATTGGCAATTTAGATTTGGCTTACCAATTATTGAAAATATGGTTGCCAATGATACTAATTGTTATTTCAATCTAAATACCAATTGTTACTAATGGTTGACTTAGGCATTTTGCATGAATCCAATATTTATGTGTAATGTGTTCATGTCAAGAAAATAGTCATTCTAAATATGCAAGAACACAACACACTTCATCAAATATGCATATGGATCAATTAATCATTAGCACGTTATCATAAAGTATTAATTCATATTCATATTCACAAAATTATACCATATGGAAGATTCATAAAATCAAAGTATTCAAGCAAACACATTTTCATGTTTTCAAGCACAAAAATCCTATGCTCATTTTTCAATTCAAGTCCTTAACCAATTATGAGCAAGGAAAGATTCAAATAATAAATGCATGGATAATACATATGTTCAAGTTTGCATTTATCTTTGAATGTTGGTGTTGTCATTAAAGCCAAGTTCTTTAATAATTTGGCCATAAAAATATAAGTTCATGGATGATAAAGTTTCATGCATTAAAACATTTAAGATCCATTTATCATCACAAATTATAGGCCAAGGAAAATTATGACCTTATACCTATTGTTGAATTTATATTTGACATCAATCCTTAAGGTCAAGTTTTAATTATTCTTCCACTAGATGTATACTTATCATGAAACCTAGTGTGGAATAGATAAGTCAAGCTAAGAGACAAAATTCTATAAGCATGCTTGATTAAGATGAACAAAAAAAAAAAGGAATGAAGAATATTCATTAAGTACAAGTTCATCCAATTCTCAAATATATCCATAAATTCTTGAAATATTTCTCAAAATTATGTTTAAGCATTAATTAAAAGTATATTTCAAGATTATTTCAAGATTCATGAATGTTTTCAACAAGAAAAATGATTTTGCAATTGTGAGCTCAAGAAAAATGATATTAATTGTTGAAAGTGATACCATTTGTTGGAAATGATACAAATTGATGGAGTTGAGGCATGATATCAATGAAAAATGAGTTTAAAGATCATCAAAAAGAAGTTAAAACAATGAATTTTAAGTTGAAAAGAGATAAAGTATCAAAACAATGAAAAGTTCTTCTCAATTTCGGTTGAAAAAATGTGGAAAAGCCCTTTCTAGCTTGGGGGGATCGATCCCTTAACTCCAGAATGCAGATTTCCTACATTCTGCTCAAGGGGGATCGATCCTGCTTGTTGAGGGATCGATCCATCATCTTGTTTCTGTAGTTTTTGACAGAAAATCCAACCTTTGAGGTACCAAAACTTCGTTTTTGAGTATTTTAAGTCCAAGTAAGGGTTTAAACATTTGTAAAACATGATTTTGGACTTGTATGAATGAAAAACATGAATGAAAAACCATTTTACAAAAGATTTTGCAATTTTGGAAGAATTTACGCAATAAAATGCATTTTTGGCCTTAAAGGATGTCATTTTGAGAGTTAAGCATATTTTGACAAAACTAAAGCTTTGGAAACCACCAATATGTCAAAACAAACTTGTTCACATAGGTTTTAAGCACATATATCATCAAATCATACATCTTGTGAACAACATGCCATGATTTCCAACATACAAGTTCTTCATTATTGCTCATGACATGGCATTTTGCATATATGACATATTTGACAGCTTTTGAACAACTAACTATATTATCTAAACATATCAAACTTGCTCAAACTACAAAATTTCAATAATCCTTTCAAAATCATCAAACATGCTTTTCATTCAATGTATCAAGAATTATCAATCAAGCACTCAAAAATCATTTATCATGCCTTTTGTTCAATCATTCAACTCACAAAGCATCAAAGATCATCAACCAAGTGCCTCAATAAAATATATAAATAATTTTAGCAAAAATGAGTTTTGAAGAGATAGGATTTAAGCTTACAAAACTCCTTTGCTAGAGAATGCTTTGCATTGAATAGTTGAATCCACCTTGTGCCATTCTTTGAAGAATTGTTGTGATCTTGTTAAGTACGGATTCTTAAGCTCTTCCTCTTTCTCATTGGTACAAGCAATCTCCATAGAGGTGTGTAGAGCATTTGATCTCCATTGTTTCTTTGTATTCTCATGCTCTAACACTCCTACAACAAACAAATTTATGCATGTTTTGGTACCCAAATTTTCTTGGGTCCTTGAAAGTTAGTGCAAATAATTTTTGATCCTTTTGGGATCCATTTCAAGCACAATTCATCATTATTCATAGCATGCTTTGGCACCCACATTTTTCTAACTACTCTTCCTCTAAATGTGGTTTTTCTATATGTGCATGCTTGTGAAGAGTGTCCTATTCTATTGCATAGTGAGCATGTAAGAGATAAATCATACATAGTGTTTTTGCTCACAAGGAAATTCTTTAGATGAGTTTCTTTTTGTATTGCATTATAACCTAACCCATCTTTATCAAAGAAAGCTCTTTGGGTCTCTAACATTGGGTCTCTAACATTTGATCTAGCTTTTGTTGACCCATATAAAACCTAGTAAATGAGTTATGCAAATTTGTATTCTTTTCATTCAACTCATTTATCTCTAAGTTAGCCTCTTCTAATTTCTTTTCAAATTCTAGCTTAGTATTAGTTAAGGCTTCATTTTCTATTTTTAATTTAGCAATGATATTCTTATATTTGGAGTTCATGCATTGAAATTCATTTGCTAAATCATTAAAGGCATTTTGTAGTTCACTAAAGGTATAATCATTATCTTCACTATAACTACTACTAGCCTCATCATCACTAATAGTCATAAAGCATGAGTAGGCTACCTCTTCATCTACATTTTCCTCATCGGAGCTATCACTATTGCTCCATGCAGCCACAAATGCTTTCTTCTTAGGTTTCCTATCCTTTTCCTTCCTAAGTAAGGGACAATCTAGTTTAGTGTGACCTGGTTCATTACATTCATAACACGCTAAGGGGTCTTTTTCTCTTCTACTTGACTCTCCCCTATGATGTCTCCTATTCTTCTCTCTCTCATTCATTCTCATGAACCTATTGAATCTTTTGGCAAACATTGCCATTTCCTTTTCTTCCTCATTTCCACTCTCATCACTATCATCTTCAATGACCTCATGAGTGGAAGACTTAAATGCTACTCCTATTTTCTTTGAAGGCTCTTCATTTCTTTTCAATTTCATCTCATATGTAAGTAGGGAGCCCATAAGTTCATCTAGAGACAAGGTATTTGGATCTTTAGACTCTTCTATTGCGGTTACCTTTGCCTCCCAAGACTTAGGCAAGCTATTCAAAATTTTCTTTACCATTTCAACATTGGAATAAGCCTTGCCTAGAGCCTTAAGTCCATTAATTATATCATTAAACCGAGTGAACATTTCTCTAATGGACTCATTTTCTTTCATCCTAAATAGCTCATAATCATGTGTGAGCATTCCTACTTTGGTCTCTTTCACTTGATTGGTCCCTTCATGTGTGATGGCTAATTTGTCCCATATTTGCTTGGCATTCTCACATAGGAAGACTCTATTATATTCATTGGGACCTAATGCACAAAAAAGAATGTGCATAGCCTTGGCATTCAATTGTGCTGCTCTTATGTCATTTGTGTCCCACTCATCCTCACTCTTAGGGACATCTTTTCCATCTACTTTCTTCATGGGAATTCTAGGACCATTCACTATAATCCTCCACACTTCATAATCATTTGATTGTACAAATAACATCATTCTAGTTTTCCAATAAGAGTAATTCTCTCCATTGAAGAGTGGAGGTCTAACTAATGATTGTTCCTCTTCTCCTAGGGGTGTGCCTACACTCAAGTGAGCCATTTATGATCGTTTTGCTCGATAGAGGTTAGTCTAAATCAATCTCAAGCCCAAGCTTTGATATCAATTGTTGGCTCTATAGACTATACCGAGAGGGGGGTGAATCGGTTTTTCGCTAACTTTAAGTTCGTTTTTCGGTTCCTCTAAATTCTCTAGCTTAGATTGATATTTTCTAAGTTCTCTAGGCTACTCAATTATGCAATATAAATTCAAAACAATAAACACAAATATAATTGCAAATAAGTAAAGAGAGTAAGGATAGAGAAATGTACGCAAGCGATTTATAGAGGTTCGGCAACCTTGCCTACGTCTTCTACCTTGAGACGCTCCCAAGGATTTTCCCAAATTCACTATCCTTGAATTTGTTACACTCCCTCTTTTTCTAGGCTAAAGAGAAACCTCTCTTTTTTTTTAGGCTAAAGAGAAACCTCCATCTTTTTCTTAGGCTAAAGAGAAACCTCCCTCTTTTTCTAAGGCTAAAGAGAAACCTCCCCTTTTACAAGGTATGAATTTGTTTACAAGTGGTGCAATCAAAGAAGGCCTCTAAGTAGGCAAATGATTACAGAAATTAGGCACAAGGAAAAAGCATATACAAGATTTGTGCTAAGTAATACAAGAGATATGTGTATGATGGAAGATGAAGACTTTGTAGCTTTTGATTTGTTGTTGAGGCTTGAGGATTTGAGGAAAATGAGTATTGGAGTTGATTGAGTAGTTCCTCTTGCTTTCTTTAGCTTCTAAGCCTCTATTTATAGTCCCTTGGATGTATTCTAGCCGTTGCGTGGAGCCAAAACTTGAATATGACTGTTGTCTCACAAAAACTAGCCGTTACAGGCTATTTTCGGGAAAAGGGATCGATCCCTTCCCATAGGGGATCGATCCCATGCTTCATTCTGAGCCTTGGAGGCATTGTACCATAAAGGGATCGATCCCTTCCCTTAGGGGATCGATCCCATGCTTCCAGAATGTGTTTTTCCTACATTTTTGGGTTAGAAATGATATGGCTTTTGATTTTAATTCAACCCAAAACATTTTGACATTTTTGTGGGAGTTTTTCTTGACTTTCTCTAATGAAAACATGGTCCAAAAATTCATCAAGTGATTTTCTAAAATATTCAAAACATTTATAAAGTATTAAGACCAATAAGGATGTATCATTAAATCATGGTCTTAATGTTTGATATGATCACTTGAAAATGGATTGAGAAAATCATGTGTGATAAGGCAAATTTACAATATGAATTAAAACATTAAAGCTTACTTAAGTTTTTGTCATTTCAAAATATATATGTCAATTTAAAGCTAACATAACCGACCCATCACCTACTCACCCCATTCATTTCACTTTCAAGTTTCAATCTTAATCACTCACAGACTCTCCCATATTCACATGCATGCTTTCTGCCCCAATTTGCCAAGACCCATCTCCCTCCCCTCACCCTCACAGCCTCACAATTTAGACAAATCAAAAGCCAAGATGGCTCAAATCTCATTCACCAGTGCTGCGATAATGATGCAGCTCAAATCCATTTGGTATGTATCAGATCAGACAACCGATAAAGGCCACTACCCACCAGTGCTGTGATAGCTGCCCACGACCACGCCATGCTGACCAATCGCCCACCAATGCATTGCCTTACCCATGCCACCCACTCTGCCTCAAGCCCTCCGCCCTTGCCATCACGCTCACCCCTCGCAGATCCCTTCACAAATCCCTTTCTCTGATCTAGATCTAAGTTCAAAGGTAAAAATTACTTGCCTACTTTTCAAATGTGGAGTTGTGTTGCTGTTTGTTGTTGTGAGTTGTTGTGATCTGTCAATGGATGTTGATTTTTTGTTATTTGAGGCTGGGATTTTGATATGGTGAAGCTAAGGATTTTTTTTTGAGGCTGTTTGATACTGAGATGCTAGGCGTTCTCTGTCTTTCTTCTGAATTTTTTTATATTCTGTTTCAACAGAACGGAGGATAGAGGCAATAACGGATCGTTATCGCCGCTATCTGTCCTTACGGTGTTTCGTAATGGCCAATATCGACCGTTATTGGTGTGATTGACATTCACACCTGCTTTTTCCTCAATAGTGGTAGCAGCCTCAATTTCGTTTTGCAACCACAATTTCGTTTTGTAGCCACTTTTTGAAATCCTAAAGAAAATAATGACACACATGAATTGGAGAATTCAACAACTTTATATTATAAGTGCACTCAAATACATTCCCTCCAATATTTTTCACCTTATACTAAACTTTTTTTTCTCACACTTGCACTCCTGAACTTACGTCAATACTCTTTGTTTTTCTTCTTTTCTCCACACTACTTCATCCCTCACACATTACATGGAATTTATAAGCAAGTCATGCATGCCTTTGTCAACCTTTGCATTAATGCCATCCTACAAGTACAACACATTTTCCTTACTTTTGTCAAAGATTGCGTGCCACCAAATTGCATGAAATTTACTGCCATAGTTGTTGTAAAAAAAATCAAGATGCAATCCACGTAAATCATGTTAAAGTCTATTTTTACTACTCCAACAAGTTTACCGTCCAACATGCTTCATTGTGAAAAATGTTGTGAAAGAAACTATTTTGATCATGGGAATGGCTCTTTAATTTGTTGAATTATCTCAATACTATGGATTAATTAAGTGTAATTAATATCATATAAATTAATTGGTAGTATACTCTGTCTATAGTGTGACCATATATATATGTAATATATATTTTACATGTATTTATCCTTAATGGGACGGATATAATACATGATTTATGATATAGGAGGTCTCTGCCCTTGGCACATATATATAAGCTATAGGATGGTCCATTGATTACTGTAGCATTTGGTTGAGATGAACAAGGGGTTGTCTTCTCCCTTTTCTCTCTCGTTCTCACCCTTCTCACTGTCATCCTCTTCACCTTGGCAGGATCACCAGTACCGGCGGACCTCCGGCAGAGCACCAACTGTATCCCTTCTCTATGGCAGTGGTGACATTAGCAGAAATGGAGGTGATTATGGTGGGTTATGGCTTACCCACCAAAGGTTAGTTTTTCTCCTCTTTGTTATTGTGCTAATGGACTTTGGTGGATGTTTTAATTTCAACATTTGGCATTAGAGCATCTTCACTTTCAAGCCATTAGCCATTTTTCGAAGAAAAATGAGAATCTGGGCATTTTTTTATTGTTGGGTATTTTCGAATTTATTTGATACCCTAATAATTTATGCATTTTTGAGCCAAAATAATGCAATATATTGATTGAGGATGATGTTTTATTGAAAATGCCTCAAAAAACGAAGTGAAATGGGGCTGTGTAGAGGGAGAAATGGTTGAAAAATCGATCGGGTTGGGTCAAAGATCCGTTTTTCTGTGTTTTCGCCCGATCAGGCAAAGAAGACAGTATAGCGCGTGGGTTGCATGCTTCCAACAACGCCTCTTAGGCGCTACTTGAGTGGGGTGCACACGAGCCCGCCTAAAAAAAAGAAAATAAAAATTAAAAAAAGTTTTTTTTTCCAGCCATTGGGCCGTATGGTTTTGGGCCCTTCCCTTTTGGCATTTGGGCCATTTTTGTTTTGTTTTATTTGGGCTGATTTTTTTTTTTGCTGTTTTTGTTTAATTTTAGGATAAATCTCTTGGGCCATTTTATTTAGATTGAATTGGGCCAAGTTTTTTTATATTTGTTTTTGGCCATTTAGTTTAATTATTTAATTTAGGCCTAAATGAATTTTGTGTTATATTATGGGCATGATTTATTTAATTATTTAATTTTTTATCAATTGGCCATTTAGTATTAAATTAATTTTGGGTAATTAAAATTAATTAATTTTAGGGTTATTTTTCCTAATCAATTTAGGGGCCATATTGATTAATTAATTTTATTTGGCTATTAAATTTGGATTAATTTGTGGCTATTTTGCATAATTAATTAATGGGCCATTTTGGATTATGATTTTAAAGGCCATTTTGATTAATTAATTATGGGCCATTTGGTTAATTATTTTGGACAATTTTGGTCATAAGCCAAATTTTATTTAATAGCCATAATTAGTTTTTAAGCCCAAAATTAATGTGATATAAGTGAATTTTTGGAGGAATTACTTTGGGGTAATTTTTGGAAATTCAATTACCTATTTAATTCATAATTCACTTAATTTTTGTAATATATACTCATGCCCATAAATTACTAATATTTGGCCTAATTAAATAAGTTTAAATAAATTAATTGGGTATTTTGTTGAGCCATTTTGAATTATGGTCTACCCATTCTATCAATAATTTATTTAAACAAATAAACTCTCTAAAAATGAAATTGCCTTATTATTTGAATATTCACATTTATGTGAAATTAATTTAATTAATTAATGTTGGACCTGAAATTACTACATATGCTTCAAGAATTGCATATTTTGGGTGTAGTTAATTATGGTCAATGGATGGCCAAAAAAAAAATTATGGTCAATGAATTTTGTGAATATTCTTAAAATTATAAATCATTAATTGGATTGACTAGTACTTGCCTGTAGCAGGAATAGTCATGAGGATTTTTTGACGATTTATTTTAATAATTTTAAGGATATAATAATAAGGCAATGCATAGTGATAGTTGCAATTGCATAATTTACTAAGATCTCTAGAAGTGGCTAGTTTCTCTCTGTCGGATTGTTGTTGCTTTTAGAGATGCTTGGGACTGAGAGGATTCTGGTTGGGATATGACACGATCTTTCTACCCTGTCGGTGGACAATCATTCAGGTTATATTCAACTAGTTTTATCTTATCCTCGGTAGTGTATTGTGGAATTTATTAAGTTATTCCACTAGCCTCCATATTGTGCAACTATCACATATAAAATCTCTAATAGGATCAAATTAGATAGATAGTATGAATTATTCTCTACGGTTAGGGACATAATGAACTAGGAAGTAGTCCCGATAGTCGATCTATCTACTATACCCAATAGTGTGAGCTCTTTGAGGACAAAGTAGTATGGAATTTCAGGAATACTCAAGTGAGAATTCTCTGATTATATAAGGTATACCATAAATGAATACATCAGAGAAAGTGTTCCAGTTAGTGATAACCAAGAAGTATTTATGGATGCCATTAAGAAAAGGTTCGCATAAGATGGATAAAGGTTCAGTACCAGTTCCTTCTAGGGTGGAGAGTGTGAGATCTTTTAAGTTCGCAGATCTCATTTAATGGACAGAAGGAAGTGTGACATTTTAATATCAAAATTGATATTGTCATTTAAGACTCAGGTTTCTTTCCAGTTAACAGATCTTAAACGATTATAATGATGACATATGCCAATATTATTGCCAAAAGGAAATATTATTAAGAGGTCTCAATAAAAGGTCATTTTTAGAAGAAGATATTTGCCAAATCCAATTCCCATTCTGGTTTCACCAACACCTTTAAATATCAATATGTGCCATTTTGTTATAATCTTAGGCATAAGAGGTAGATTGCAAGAGTCCTCTAGATTGGGATGTGTAAAAGGCATTCCGTTAGCTTTTATTTTGAATCCAATCTAGAAGATATGCCCTTTAACTATTGGTGTTTTGGATACCGGTGCTATTATTGATAAAGTTATAAGCAACCGAAGATCGAATAAGGGAAAATTGTTGTGAATTGGGACTATAAAGTTAGAATCCAAACTGAAAACATAGTCAGTTTATTGTTACACTTCGTAGACAGTTTTGAAATTACTGTCGATTGATACTTTTCATTCTGATAACAGAAAAATATTTCTAATTAGTAACAACATGTGTATTGATTATGGCATTCTGCGTGATGGATATATAGTAGACTTATACCCCAATATTAGGTAAATTTTTTTCAGTTGTAAATGATGTGACTATTGATTTTGATTATGATAGAATAAATAAGAAATCTATCAAGTAGTGGCGTAAGAGTTAGGGATATTTTGAGGCACATGTAGGATTGCATTAAGGAAAACTTACTGCTAATATTAAGGATATGATTAACAGATATTGAAATGATTAGGAACTAATACATATCGACATTTGTAGCTCATATCTACATACTGTATTCAATGGATATAAGTGTTTCATCACTTTCACTAAAGACCATTTTGATGTAGGTCATATAGAGTAAAAGATCTGATCTTGTAGAGGCCTTAGGCATTTTGATTAATTCCGCTGCGCTGCTTAAGGCAATGATCAGACAATAGTGATGAATGTTATGCTGGGTATAATGAAGCTAGGTGAAATCATATATCGATTTTTGGTTAAGTGCACTATAGGATTATGTATTGACGCCTAATGTACGATGCTTGGAATATTGAAACAGAATGAGATTGTAGTTGCAGTCATTCGTACATTTTGATCTAGTACGATTTATGTTGATCGCTCCAAATTTTCAAAATTCAGGTGAAGTGAAGTTATGGAAACTGCAACTCATATTCAAAGTTGATATCTAAGCAAGACCAGTTCCTAAATGCATCCCAAGTTGTAGTCAGACAAGAAGCTGAGTTTAGTGCCGCTTTCTGTGCTTAGGGTTATAAAGCTAGGCAAAAGGCTTATAACCCACAGTCAAGAAAAATTAACGAGAAAACTATCAGCGACAATTCTGTTGGTTATTATATCGGCTCGAAAGATTCTAGATTTTGATTACACGTTATATGATGCCAGAATCATTAAGTCTGACAATGCAATCTATTTAGTAGATGACTTAAAGAGTGCGAGTTATGAACTCCACAAAGTCATTAATGATGTACATATTGTTGTGCCAATTCTATACATGAGTTACCTATTGATGATGAAAAGCCACAAACCAAAGGAATCAATGATTGATCCAATATTGTATATCTAAACCTGCACCTGATCTTACAAAAGAACATGAATGTGAGATTCATGTGTCTTCTGATTCTGATATTTGTCAGGAGACTATGTATGGGATCTATTTTAGTTGTCACATCATTGTAGACAAAAAGAGATTCTAAAGATTAGGTAGATCATTTAAAGCCAAATTTTGCCAAGGCTTTAAATAAACGGAAGGAATTGATTTTATAAAAACCTTATTCCCTGTTTCTACCTAAAGATTCTTTTAGAGTCATGATAACAATTACTAGCTTATTTTGATTAAAAGCTACATCTTGGACAGTAAAATGTCTAAATAGAGCAACCTAAAAGTTTGTAGTTCCTAAGGTGGAACATACAATATGCAAACTCAAGGAGTTCATTTGTGAACATTCAAAGGCATCCGATTGTAATATATAAAGTTTGATGAGATGGTCACTATATGGAGAACATAATTGATAATTGAATCCATTGCAAGGTCAGTGGGAGTAGTTATGTGTTATTTGTGCTCTAAATTGATGATATCAAATAGTAACCAGTAGCACTAACCTAATATATGAGACAAGGTTCATGTCGTCATGTCACTTTAGGATGAAGAATCTAAGTGAGGCTTTATTTTGTTTTAAGGATTGAGATTCTTCGTGACATATCTATAGGCATACATTATTGGTCTCAAGGAAACCTACATTATGTGTGTTGAGTAGGTTTACTGTATATTGTTCTCTTATTTGAGGGGCCCTTCCATGAAAGTGACATTGTGAAAATCTCAAAGTCCTCAAAAGTAAAAATGAAAGAGCTCAGATCGACTGTTGTGTATGCCTTATTATGCGTAATTTGTGTATGCTCAAGTCAGTGCACATTTTGATATTGTGTATGTTATAAGTGTATTTCGGAGATACTTGAGCGATCCTGCAATAGAGAACTGAAAGCTGAAAAGAGAGTATTTGGATATCAACAAATCTGACATTCTGGGTTTGGTCAGATATTCTGATATTGATTTTGCATGCTATCTAGTTGTTGAAAATCATTTTGGTTATATATTTGTGGACATAAAGGAGCAATATTTTGGAAAGTATGAAGCAAACACTTAGAGCATCCTTGATTATGGAGGCTAAATATGTAGCATGCAGTAAAGCTACTTAATGGGCCATTTAGGCTGTAGAATTTTGTCTCAGGACTGGTTTCTGTGGTTGCCGTTTCGAAGTCTTGGAGATGTACTATGGTAATGCTGTAGCAAGTATTTCTCTCTCAAAATGCTAAGAGTTCCTCACACTCCAAATATTCAGATATCATCATTCGATTTGTTAGAGAGAAAATAATGGAATCCATTATTTGATTGGATTGTAGAGCACATAATGAAAGAGCTCATTCTGGCTAACTGAAAGTTTGGCTGCTTAACTGCTTTGATGACATAGCACTTGTATTAGGCATATGGAGTCATTTGCTATATTAAGTTAGTGGGAGCTCTGTAATGAAATCAGTTGCAACTGTGTGGATGGATTCCTACTTGCCATAAATGCATATTCTGTTTGAATGCATTTTGGTAAATATGGCATTCTGTTAAATAAGACATTCTGTATTGGTCTCATGAGCTTCTGTTGAAGCAACGCATCATTCGATTTAGATGCATGGACCTAATGGAAATGGTTATTGATTTTGTTTTCATATCATTTCCATTTCACACTTTATACTACTATTTTGTTAAAGTCTTTATGAGTTTACGCATTTGTACCCTGTCGGTATGATGCATTCTGAAGCTTGTAAAGGCTTATTGTTGTTAAAGTATTTGTAAGCCTACACATTTGTACCCTTTCGGTACAATGTATCCAGAAGGTCTTATGAATACGTATTGATATTATATGATATTTTCGTTAATTAACTTAATTGTCCAAGTGGGAGAATGTTGAATTATCTCAATAATGTGGATTAATTAAGTGTAATTAATATCATATAAATTAATTGGTAGTATATTTTGTCTATAGTGTGACCATATATATACGTAATATATATATTTTACGTGTATTTATCCTTAATGGGACGGATATAATACATGATTTATGATATAGGAGGTTCCTGCCCTTAGCACATATATATAAGCTACAGGATGGCCAATTGATCACTGTAGCATTTGGTTGAGGTGAACAAGGAGCAGTCTTCTCCCTTTTCTCTCCCGTTCTCACCCTTCTCACCGTCATCCTCTTCACCTTGGCAGCATCACCAGTACCGGCGGACCTCTGGTGGAGCACCAGCGGTATCCCCTCTTCATGGTAGTGGCGACATTGGCAGAAATGGAGGTGATTATGGTGGGTTATGGCTTACCCACCAAAGGTTAGTTTTTCTCCTCTTTGTTATTATGCTAATGGACTTTGGTGGATGTTTTAATTCCAACATAATTATCATGCTTAACTTTTTTTGTGTTGTTGCACGTTATAGAGCTTGTAGGTAGAAGCATGAAGCTAAAGCTAGATGTGGCAAAATGCTAGATACATCGATAAAGGTTAGGCTGTGTTGGGTTGTGAATGAAGCAAAGTAAACATGGCTAGTAGCAGGCAGAACATGGCTGAAGAAGGTTGGATGTTTGGCTAATGCGTGGTGTTGATCTGTTTTGGATGGAAGCTAATGGATGAATTGGCTATTTGGTTTATTTGGGACTCTAAGGATTGAAGTGCAGTGTAAGGGTGATTAATTGCTGCCTTTATACATGGTATTTCTTTTTTTTTATATAAGCGATAGGTTTATTAATATAAAAGATGTGGCACCTGGGATATGGTGGTCTCTAGGTTTGCCATTACAAAGCCCACTGCAATACAAAAGAGGTTGGCACTTGGGATAGGTTTATTTATACATGGTATATATTTCTGCCTAATGTTTTTATGAGGTTTTGTGTTTTTCATTTGGTGTGATTGTATATTTCTTTTGTTGTGTTTGTGTTTTGCTGAGATTGCTTTTCTCAAGATGTTTGTGTGAGGATGGTTTTTCTAAGTCTATAGGACTCCTTCAATAAAATGCCTCTACTTAGAAAAGAAAAGACAGTGTATAGGATAAGTATCATTATGTAAATACTAACAGATTTAC
Source organism: Heritiera littoralis (assembly GCA_031772115.1). Classification (NCBI taxonomy): domain Eukaryota; kingdom Viridiplantae; phylum Streptophyta; class Magnoliopsida; order Malvales; family Malvaceae; genus Heritiera; species Heritiera littoralis. The sequence goes on along the minus strand of JAPDPK010000083.1, from coordinate 1,620,417 downwards.
ATAAGAGATTAGGCTAGCAAAGTATCACAATCCGAAGAGGGATTAGTCATGAATCTCATATTGATTGTGTATTAGAGGTCGATTTGGATAGATAATTGTTTACATCATTTTGAATCTGAGACATTTTTGTAGGATAAAATAAAGGGACAATAACTTACATATTAATGTGAATTGTAACACATAATCTAAAGATACATGAGCTTATTATAAAATAAAATTTAGATGGACATATCTTTCTGTTTCATTAATTTTACTTAGTGATTATATGAAAGTGCATTAATCCAATATTCTTACAAGCATCTTCCTTCTCATGTTCACAAATGATAGTCTTTTCTCTCAATACTTTCCATTTGTTTGACAGTTACTAACCCTTCATCTGATTGGCTGCAAAAAACATAGAAATTTTAATTTTTTTTGAACCATTTTGATTTAGACAATCACGAAAATGACTGGGATGTTATGAAAAAGTTGTTGCTTTAGAAAACTCATAGCCCTTTTGGTTATGTGCCCTAGCTCTATAGGTGTGATGATGAAACCCAACACATAATATATGAAATGAAGTCACTATCTCTGGAATAAAGCATTACATTATGAAGTGAAAAAATGAGATTTTTTAATTAGTGCTGTAATTTATAAGGTTTATGATTAATTAATAAAACGTTTAGTGTTCTAAATACCCGATGAGATTTGCCTAACCTTTACGAGATTTTGTATGTGTTGATTCCTGTATGGAATTCCCTTTTCCTTTTCTATACAAATATATTTTTTTTCTCTCCATTAAGAACATATTCCTTAATTTGGTTGTTCTATTCCTCAAACGATTATAATCAAGTTCTCTGAATGTGAAATTTTGCTGTGGGCCAATCAAGACTTTACACTTCTGAAACCCTATAATTATCATATGTAGGCCTATGTTACCCTAGCTTCCTCTAGGGTTTATGGCTAATATTCTCCCAACATCTTCATATCTTAGATAACAAATGGTGTGTGTATATATGTGAATATTATCAAGAACATATTAACAGTTAAAGTTTCAAATCTATAATTATTACTATAAGAAAATTTGTTTTATTAAGTTGTGAACCAAAGAAGAGGCAAAAGAATACATGATCAATAATCAAGTTTCTTTCTTTCTTCATTTGGCAACAAAGTCGATTACATGAACTGTATACATACATACATATATATATAATGATATAAATGTTACATGTTCATGATCATTCTCTCTCTCTCTGTCATGTGCAGGCACGTTGAGAACATCATATTTAGGCTATTAGTCAAATCTACATTATACATGTATATATATATTTATATATATGTATGTATGTACGCATGATGAACGTTGTGAATATGTGGAGGTTTGTGCAATATATATTGAAATTATTATAGATTAGTTTTATCGTTCCATCACATAAAGGATAACATTAACATATATAAAGAAAGGCATCAAAAGAAATTTCGGAAATGTTCATTCCTAGGGGCTGTAACTACCTGCCCTAAATGGAAATCTACATTAAAAAATCTTATTAACCTATTATACACACACACACACATATATATATATAATATATGCACTCTGCTCGGGCATGGTTTTATTTTTTAATTGCATTCATTAGCAAATTATCTCTTTTCTTTTTTCTAGTTGATCACGAGAACCGTGTCCAAACTATTTGCACATGATCTGAAATTTGTATTGGAATATTTAACAACCTGTAGCAGATGTATGCATGCATTTTAATTTCTTTTCAAGTGAGTAAATCTTGTATAAATAACAAAAAGATTCAGTCTCCCTGCAGCCATGATTGAAGAAGAGTATATAATGATGTGGAGAAAAAGAAGCTTCCCAGCTTTAATCCATAGGTTCTGAAAATGCGATATTGATGGATGACTTCTCTTTAATTACTCTCCTATGTCTAGGCCGGCCATTATTATTGAAGCATCTAACATATGTATATATAAATGAAGTTAATAGTAAATTATTCATGGTATATATATTCTGATGCAGGAGAAGATATGAAAATTGCAATATATTCCTGATAAAGCATAACTAGAATCCCATTTGGCTTAACAATCCAAAAACATTTCTACATAATCTTCTTACCTAATTCATCCAAAATTGTTAACAAAAATGTAAGCAATTATTCGATGTCATTAATATTTGCACACAAGCTAGAAGATTATTATTTGGTTGTTGAGAGAGAATTGTCATGAATAACAAACACAAAAGGAGGTGGCAGATTGTAAAGGCCTAGTAAAGAAAACAGTGCCTGCAGTGTCACATGTTTTCATGGAATTGTGGTCCAATATTTCCTCAAAGGCATGCATATAAACTTTTTTCATGTGATGGTGCCATTATTTGAAGATAGAGTTGCATAGAGAACTTTAGATTAATAAATAAGTTAGATGCTTTTGTCCCTTTCGTTCTTGTTTCTGCTGGAGTTAGTATTCAACCAAATATTCATCTGCTGTTGTTGACAGTGCTTTTAACAATGCATCTAAGCACACAGCTGCAGATGGTGTTACCATACCAGTCTAAAGATGTTTCTCATCAAGTTGTATAAGCCCATAGCATTAGGTGACCCATTAGGGTTTTATTCTTTAACCTCTGCATGTTTTTCACAGAAAAGTTTGGTTCCTTAAAAAATGTGAAAAAAAGAAAATTTCTTGGTAGTTTCAATATTCAAGTCAATAAAAGAAAACCCAACTATTTCGTGTCTTTTGTCCGTAGGCCATGCTCATGCTTTCAAGTCTCAAAGTGTCCGTCAAGCCATCCATTTCCAAAAGTTTCTGAAATGCAAAGCTCGAAATGATGGAATTTTCCCATTTGATGGAAAGAATTTCTCCAGTTTCCCACTAGCTTGTGGTATTTATGAGAATATTTGTGGGACTTTTGTTCCATAACTTTATTTCCTCTTCGCTTTGGACGAGAAAACTTTGAACACATCCCATTCCATGCATTTCAATGCGATGCTGAAGGGGGATAATTTGGGACCAATTTTTTAAAGACCTTTCAGCTGAAGCAAGGCAGCCCTGGGCCACAAAATCTTTAGCAGGCACCTTAGACTTGTAGAACTGCCGGTTGCCACTAGAATGGATGAAATTAGATCAGCAATTCTGCTCGCTGCTTTGCCTTAATGTGGTCCAACTGCTGCAACTAGGCGTGCTCTTTTTTGGCCTGGTTCTGTCCTTAGACCACCATTGAATCTCGACTTTTCAATTTCTAACATATAATTCCAAAAATTACAGTGCCTTAGCCCCAACATGGAGAATTTGCTTAGCTGGAACAGTTTAAGAGGATAGCGACGTGATTGCTGAGATCCAAATAACTATTTGAACCCTATGTCTATTGCCTAGCATATCATTATCAACAGCCTTTTCCTCTACTCGGTAAAACTCTTGGCCAACTGTAGCTGTCACACATTGATTGCATTTCCCCTTACATATGTTCATACAAAATTTTGCTACTCAGTCGACAAGTAGATATAAGATCCTATATAGACATCATTGATTTGGTTTCAAATCCTCAAGATTCCTTGGTGCTTAGGTTAGTAATAACAAGGGTTCACTCATGCAAGTAAAGATATACGTCCAACCCATTGTTACAGGCGTTTCTAAGTTCCTGCTCAGCAAAGTCATGAGTTCGATCTAGAGTTTTAACAGATATTATAGTATAAAAATCACTTGGGTTTATAGTAAAATTAAAGATGTGCTAAATGGTCGAATGATGCCAGAAGATGTGTTAAAACACGCGTGTAATTATCTAAGCAGTAGCCACATGAGGGTTTCATTTCACACAGAACATGGATTTGCCTTTGCCGGCATGGCTGGCCCTCGATCTACTTAAGTATTAATCTTGCGTTGATATCTTTGGTAACTGTGTTTCCCAATGGCTGTGCTAGCCCCCTAGAGTCTAGACTGAAAGAAGAGTAGAGTAGTAATAAAAAGTCTGGGGCCTGATCTGCAGGAATTGCCAGAGTTTGGGGGCAGCAGCAGCAGTGCAGCACAGCAGCAAGTGGGGTTGGAGAGAGTAGAGTGGTCCCTTACTCAGATTTTGCACAGAGCTTACTGTGAAGTGTGAGCAAAAAACCATTTTGATTTCTCATGAAAGCCCACTTACACACCATATTCACAGGAATATAACATTATATGGTCATAAAAAAGGTAACAAAAACAAAACTAACAGCAGAAAGGCAGTGGGAGAGAAGACAAGGGGATGAAAAAGCAACTGCAAGCCTCATTAATCTGTCTACATCTTTGGAAGGGGAAGGGCAGTATCTCTGTTCTATCTCATGACTTAATGCATTTGCAGATTGCAGACTGCAGGGTCGTAGGTACACTGAAGAGAAAGAGGAGCTATAACAAGAGTTGGTTTGGGTTTCTTTCCAACCAAATCTCACTTGTCTATTGTTTTATGTTCTCAAGACAGGGGGGCATGGCATCTTTTCCGCCTTCTCTCTCTCACATATGCTTTTTATTAATTATTATGATGGTTGGACAGAAAAAGATGGACAACTTTTTCTTTCGGTAGGGAAGGGAAGGGTTAAATGATTGCAACACCGGGGGCTGAGATGGGGCAACAAAGGTCAACTAGCAGGCCCAAATTGAGGAGCATCAGTTTTAGGATTCTTTGGGAATAATCATATTTACTTTCTCAAGGGCCTCCCAACAATTTCAAGTACTCCTCTGCTTTGAGGTAGCAATGATGAAGATGGTGGACTACAATTTCTGGACTCTCTTTTTTTTTTGTATAAAGGGAATTTGATTAAAATTACTCAGAGAAATGTACTTCAAGCATATCAGCATACAATTAGGTGACAATTTCACACCAATCCTTTTCTCAGAACATCCTAGGGCATTTTTGAGTAACAGATTAATCTTCCTACGCTTAATTTGCCTGACGTCTTAGTAAAATAGATTACTTTTAAATGAAGATTTCGTTTTTCCTAAACTGCTTGTTACTCACCCTACAAATACAACGTACTAATACACTATAATCAAAAACTTGTGTATAGGCACAAGCCAGTTAACATATTTCAGTTCAATGTGACATTAATAAATTACAAGTAAAATCCCACATTTGGTTGTGTCAAATGCCTCTACAAAGATAACATGTAGATTGTAGGTCAACACTAACAAGACCATACGTATGGAAGTATGAGAAATGAATCAGCAATCAAGAACCCATGTATTCAAATTCAATGCCACATTATCAGATGAGAGGACAGCTTTTGAAAAATATAAATAAAAAATGGGGCCGGGGGACTTTGATAAATAACTCAGTTGTACATTGTAGATCAGATACATTTGATAACTATGGATTGGACAACCAAAATTAACTACCTACCAAATTTACAGATCTCAAAAACATTAAAAATAAAATCTGCTGGATGTTTCTAACTCCTTGCATTATTGCTAATACACAACAAAACTAAGTCAGGCTGCTAATCCTAGTCAGTGCAACTACTTGTAAGGGTAATTCATTCTTGAAGAAATCCAAAATATCTGATCCTAAATGGAATAGGCATAAAATAAGAGGAAACAATTATTAATATTGGTCAACCTTCATGTTCCTAACTCAAGCTCCTGAAATCGTTTGTGTGTTCAAGCAACATATCATAAAGGTCTCTAGCTGTTGGGCGATCAGTGGGATTTTCCTCTGTACATCGACGGAAGACATCAACAAGAAATCTAAGTGTTTCTATTTCAGCCTCTGTTCCAGATTGGCTCATTGCGCTTTCACTCAATGATACCAAAGCCTCCAGCTCTTCAGGTAGTCTTGGACGTTTGCCCATCTGCATCATATAGATCAGAAGATACAACCTGCTTAGATCAAAGGAATTGAAAGGAAGTTGTGACAATCTCAGAATTTATAATTTCTGTTACCTGAAGAAGTTCATGAATGTGCTGCTCTGATAACCCAAAATAAGGAACTTGGAGAGTCAACAATTCATAAAGCAAGCATCCAAATGACCAAATGTCAACTTCCTGCAACCAGTTGGAAACAGACTTAACATCCACATAAGCAAAGCAATTTACTTAAAACAGCCTCAAGCAAATCAACTCAAAGCAAATATAGAAGTAGCATATCATTTCAAACCAATATATAAATGCTGCTCCTACATATTATACTCACTTCCCCTCCCTCTTTTCTATTCAGCATACCCATAGACGGTAGTCTACCAAGTAATCTTTTCTTCAGCATCAAAATTATCTTCTCATGCTACTCAAATCATTTTTACAAAATCAAGGAATTACAAATCATCAATTCAAAAATCACTGCTGAAATGGCAAGAGAAAAAAACTTACCAGTCCATACGGATTACGCTTATGCATCGCACGTAGAACCTCAGGAGCCATCCAGCGTGGTGTTCCAACACATACATCAGGAGGAGGTATTCCTAAATGAGCAATACAACACGTATGCAAGAGAGACCGAAGAGGTACTGCTCTATCAAAATCACAGAGCTTCACAACAGGGCTCCCATCAACTCTCTTTCCATCCAACTCAATCAGAATATTTTCACTTTTTATGTCACGATGAATGATGTGCTTAGAGTGCAATTCTGCCAATGCAGATGCAACATCACACGCAATATACAATGCAAAATCCACAGGGACATGTTTCTCACCAGCTTTAGCTAGTTTCTCAATATGAATCTGCTCATAAGCAACAGGTTGAATCAGGTTTAAATACAAGCAACTTGAGAAACCATGTGGTAACATTAAACAGAAAATAAGTACCTTCAAAGATCCTCCTTCTATGTACTCCATCAAAATTGCAGACTGCAAGATCCGACGTTCTGGTTTTCCATCCCCTACAGTAACCCACTTTGAAGATATTTGATGTCCATACATTTCTACTATGCATGGGTGTTTCAAAGCACCTAGTATTCTTACTTCCCCCAGGCAACTGTACTCAAAATTTTTCACCTCATTGAATGAAGCACCATCTAATTGTAGAGTGCGCACCTGCAAATCCACATCAGAGAAAGATCAATAACTAAAAATTTCTTATAACAGGATTGAAAAACTAATAGTTAATTCAAAAGGCATTAGAATGTCAAGACAAGAAAATGTGCATAAACAACAATTGCACTTTAACTTGTATGTTTAAAAACCCATTAAAATCTATAATTCATCACATCTCTAGTGCCAGCACTGCCAAGTAAACCTGACAAGACAATTCAAATAACACACCTTTGCTGCAGCATCCATTGATCCAAATTTGCATCGAATGAGAGAACTGGAAGCCAATCTTTCAATTTCATCACTTATGGTCATAGAAGGGAAAGAACAATTCAAGACAGGACTGTTGTCAGTTGTAAAACAAGCTTTTGTTCGACAAAGGGGAATGTATCTGTAGCAAAAAGCAGATAGCCATCAGAACAACAATGAAAATACAAAATTTTCATAGCATCACATCTCTCTCTCTCAGACACATTATCTGCACAAGATTAAAGGAAATAATAATTCAAAATGAATACTATTGACTCAGTTAATAATTATAAAAATGTTAAACACAAGATTACGCTTTCACAAGCTCTCTTTCCAGATTCCAAATCTGCAGCATTATAGCGAGACCAATCTTCAAACCAAACTAATTGGTTATATCAAGAAATATGCTAGAAACAGAAGAGAGAATCTCCAAAATAGCTTTTCCAACTACAAACATCTGAGAATATTTGCATCAAGTATGAGATTGACCTGCAACAAAATTCAGGATCTGTCTCTTCTCGTATGTCATGCGGGTGACAAGCATCAACCACCATGCGAACCCATGAATCACCCCTCTTTATAGGAATGATATTCCAGGCATGTGGCATGAAATCCAAGTAGCCCCTGACAAGCTCACAAGGTACCGGTGGTTCCATCCGATCACATAGATACTGTAGCCATTAAAGTCCATCTTAATGAAAATAAAATTAAAAAAAAAGGATAAAAACAAACTAAATTGATAAATACTAAATAGTAAATATAAAAAATTCAAAGAGAAAAAGTGAAAAAAATACCTTCATGAGCAATGCTCTATGTCTACACACGCCAAATTGAAGACTACCTATTGGAACAACGATGGAATTCCTCCTTGCCTTTATTGACCTTAAAGATCTCTCGCAGAGCTCTGAGAATACAATATCTTCTACAGTATCCAAGGTCTTGGTAGATGCACTAGCACTGTCATCATTTCCAGTTGAACAGGTGCAAATGAAAGGCTTCTTATAGTTAGAACCAGATACTGCTTTTCGTGTCCTTTCTACAATACCACTTCTATCACTCCCTCCAAAATGATCCGATACAAAAAGAGCAAGCAATGATGCTATCTGAAAGTTATCAACAGGCACCCTCTCCTTATCCTTAACTAAACCATTCATGTGCTTCAAATGAAATACCAAAGCTTGAGCAGATAGAGCAATTGCATCTAACTCTTCATCTCTTTCCCTAAAGAAAACGATATACACAATCCTTACTCAAATAGAAGAATAGAAATATGGTTTGCCAACCCATTAAACAAAATCTAGTACTCTTGATTTACAAAGCAACTTAAATCCTATTCACATAAGTAAAATTCACCTGTCAAAAAGAATTACTTCACGTGAGTCCAGATGAAAATACTGCTCATAGCTACTCAGTGGCAAGAACGGGCGATCACGTCCAGCATCATAAAAGCCGTCTGGTAGATGGTCTTCAGTCCCACAAAATGAGGTGGTACTATACTTTAGTGATAAATTGAAACAATAATCTGTTGGTTTTCGTGACTTGCATGGTTTCGGATTATTAAGATCCCTATCAGAATGCCTTTTTGACTTAAAATTAGAATTGGATATTTCCGACGATGAACCTTCATCCTGCTCAATAGCTCCTTCTCTTACCAGGGCTAAAGGTGCATCAAGCTGAGAACATTCATCTTCACTCTCTTTTTTTATTGACTCATGACCAACTGATGTGCTGTTTTTTACATCGAACCCCTTCTTAGAAGTAAGTGTATCATCCTCATGTCTAACACTACTCAATTTTCCATCTTTGGCTTCTGATAAAAGTAATGGCTTTTCATCATCTTCGCCTATAAGTTCAGATGCAGCTTCAGCACAAGTGTCAGAGGTGAGGACATCATTCTTGCCTGGTGCTTCTCCACCTGCCTCCATGGTAAACACTTCAGCATGTCCTTCACCTTTCCACTTCCTGCTGTTGTTTAGACGTTCCTGTCGAGCTCTTTGTTGCAAATAATGTCTCCTCTTCCATCGTTTACTTGATCTCCGAGCTGCAAAACTTCTACTATTTGCCAACGGCACAGTTAAGATTCCTGACGAGGTCTTATGAGATCCTGTGTCAAATTGTAATGAAATAAATTAATTTGACAGATAAGGTAAGGACACAAGTAGAAGAATGGAAAATAATATTATGAGAAATGTGATAAGACAAATATATAACAAAACGCATTCTAAAAACCTTACCATAAGAAACACTTCCATCATTACCCTGAGCAGAAGTTTCATATACATCCATTTCAACTGAAGAACTGGTGAAATCATCACTGGAAGCACCTTTTCCATTTCCTTCCAAATCGCAGTGTACCCAAGAAGGTATTTGGGAACAACTTATAAGCTTATTGTACTGGATGATGGTGCAGATGTAGAAAAACAGGAAAAAGAGGTTAGATTTTAAAAATTATATGTTATGCAAATGTATTAAAGTTTTAGGAAGCAAATTACTACTAATCTACCTATTACCAAGAAAACAAACTGCTCCAACAAAGCAAAAAAAAAAAATGAATAGAAACCATTGCATACTTGTCGTGAAACACTGATATATTTAAAAATCATGACCGGAAAACATGCATATCACAAGTAAAATGATACATCTAGTCAAGATAACAGGAATAATACTAATGACTACCAACTGTAAGTGCAAAGAAGACCAAGCACAGTAAACAAAATTAAATATGATGTGACATACAAGTTACAAACCAATTAATATATAACCCAAGTAAAAGTAGAAAAATCCTTACGTCGATATGTTTACCAACTAAGCTTTTGCTGCTTAAGTAGAAATAGCATGCAAGCATATATCCTGAAATAAAATTTTAAGCAAATTGAAATTGGCTGCATCCTAGGTATGGGAAGGGCATAGAGTTAGGAAGTCCATGCACAGCCAACAAATTAAATATGATGTGACCTACAAGTTACAAACAAATTAATATATAATCCAATTAAAGGCAGAAATATACTTATGTCAATATGTTTACCACCTAAGGTTTTGCTGCTTAAGTAGAAATAGCATGCAAGTATATATCCTGAAATAAAATTTTAAGCAAATTGAAATTGGCTGCATCCTACTAAAATGGTATGAGAACGGCTTAGGACTATCTAAATCTGGTCACAACATGCAAATAACTGGTGATTAGAAATTTTTGAGGATAATTGCTCATTTAAATCCATTAGAAGAAATTCCAAGATATGGTTCAATCTAGGTCCAGATTTATAAGATAAGTACCTGAAGATTCAAAGTCTGAAGGTTACGCATTAGGCTAAGCTCAAGAGACCCCAGTGATGTCAACCTATTATTAGACAAATCCAAGTTCTCCAATCTTTGTAATGAGGACAAGCCCGAAGGTAATTCCACCAATTTATTATTGGCAACTTTCAATGAAATCAAGTCATTCAAATAACTAATTTCAATTGGCAAACTCTTTATCTTATTGAATGACAGGTCCAGATATTCCAAATTCTTTAAGCATCCAATTTCTGAAGGAAGATATCTGCAGGAAAAGGAAACATAAATGTCATAAATTTTTCCAATGCCTTGCACACCCACAGATAAACCCCATCAGCACATTTGAAGTGAACCTGAAAACATTGTTTCTTGCTTTCTTCACAGTTCATCCAAAAACACCATCAACAACTTTACCGTTCACAATAAAGTAATAGGTACTACTATTGACGCCTTGACGGTGGCGTAGCTTAATCTTAAATAACAGTTTTAATTACTTAATAAATCTCCTTTATTTCCCGTGCAAATTTCATCGTTCACAGCAATTTGAAGCACAAGGTTTCCTAATCAGATTCAATATTCTAAATTTGGAATAATGTCCATGAAAAGAACAAACAAACCAAAAAAAAAAATACTCCTTTGCTATCATAACATAGCATGCGAATAAAAACATATGCGAACAAAGACGAAATTTTCCTAACCTAAAACAATAAAAGAATAAAACTAAAAAGATTGGTAAAACACATACCTAATAGAAAAATAACAAACAGAAAGCTTGGTCAAGCACTTAAGCCCAGCAATCTCACTCAAGAGAGTCAAAACAGAAGGCCGAGGCGGAACCCTACTAAGTTCCAGCTCTTTCAACCCTTTCAACTTGTTTAAAGCCATCCCATTAAAACCTGGCGACGATATCTTCACCTGTAAACACTCTAACCCTACCAAACCCCCAACCTCCGCGGGAAACAAATTAATTTCGTTTCCAAAAAATTTCAAATTCCTTAACCGGCTAAACGCCCCAACCGATTTGGGAATCAAATTGAACACGTTCTTGTATAAATAAAGCCCGTCCACGGACTCCCTCGAGTCTCCCAATATAGAAAATTCCAAGCTTTTCCCGGAAACATCAAGAACCGAGTCTTCCTCCGTAACGCTACTAGTACTACGGCCGTTATTGCCCCTGTCATCGTCGCCGTCGACGGCGGCGGTGTCGGCGGTGCTGTTGGCGTCATTTTCGTCGTCCTTGTTTTCGTCTTTTTGTTGGTTGGGTTTTCCATCCGGGTCCTGCGGGAGGTCGTCAATGATGTCGGAGGAATTCGGGCGCTGCATTCGCGTTGGGGCAAAGTTGTAATTTTAAATGGGGAAATAGAAAGCAAAGAAGACGAAGAAGAAGAAGAAGGGGATAGGGGGCAAGAGGGTTGAGATAGGGTTTGCAGAAGAGATCTGTTTGGCGAGGAGGGAAAAGCGTGGGGCAATTGGAGAGAAAGTTGAAGGGAAATTGCAGCGAAGGGAGCGGAGACGGAAAAAGTCGGAAGAAACCGCGCTCCGCTGACGTTTTTAATACAAAAGAAAGAAAGGAAGAGAAACCCTAAAATCTTGAGGAGACCGTAGTACTTCTACAGTTTAATTTTTTTTTTTTCGAGGATGTGTAAATTTTTTTGATTTAATTCCATTTTAAGTGTTCGGTCAAATGAAATTTCGATTTCAGTGCGATCTTACAAAATGACAGAAATAACCTTCGTTTGAAAATTGTCAAGTTCGGAATCCTGTTGGCATAAAAGTCAACAAACTAATTAAAAGAAAAAAGTAAAATAAAATAATCTTTTGAATTTTTAAATAAAAAATAAATCTTAATTTAAATTAAATTTTCAAAGAATACAAAAACGGAGATACTCTTATTAATTTATGTTCCATCGTTAAATATAAACTTTTATGTCAAATCAAATCAAGAATACCATGAGAGAAATGGATACGAGTATTAACATCCTTTCCATAGGGTATAACATATCTGATACAAATCTTTGGGTATAAGAAATGGATACAAATCTTTTTTTTTTCTTTGGTACGAAACAAAAAGAGAACTAAGCTTCTACTTCCCTTATATTTGATGGTGAAATAGCCCGAGTAACATGTAGAGTATAACACACATTAACAAAATAATTCTCCTTGCACTTTTAGGCCTTGAAGCACCTTCCTCGTGGTCAAATTCAACTAGCAACAAAATATGGCATTATTGTGTTAGAGGGGGTTCAATTTATCATCAAGGTTACCCCTGAATATGTTCAGTACTGCTGTGAATCTAGTCTTAGGCGTCTTGATGTGGATTATATTGATCTATACTATCAGCACCGTGTGGACATTTCAGTGCCAATAGAGGAAACAGTAAGTACCAACAGACCTTTAATCTTCTCACTGTGTAATCAGTTTAACTTAGCTCATTAGATCTTGTAACTGTTTGCCTTGATTTTCTTTTCATATGGAAGATGGGGGAGCTTAAAAAGCTGGTTGAGGAAGGAAAAATAAAATACATTGGGTTGTCAGAAGCTAGTGTTGACACAATACGGAGAGCGCATACAGTTCATCCCATCACTGCCTTACAAATGGAATATTATCACTGGACCCGCAAAATTGAAGATGGGATAATTCCACTTTGCTGGTTTGTTAGATAATTTACACTGGTGAAAGATTATTTTCCTTTCTTGGACTTGATTTTTGAGAGGCATTATTTATATCACTCTGCTATCAATCTTCCCTCAAGCCTCTTTGCTCACAGAGCTTGGAATTGGGATAGTAGCATATAGTCCTCTAGGCCATGGCTTCTTTCGCGGGAAGGCCGTTGTGGAGAGTCTGCCCAATGGGAGTTTGATTGTAAGTGACCAGTGAATGGAGTTTCTTGTGCAGTAAGTACATAGAGAATTCTCTCTGAACTTGACTCTTCTTCAACTTACACCGATATACGTGTCATTCCTGTAAGAGGGGATGCATCCAAGGTTCTATGGAGAAAATTTAGAGAAAAACAAGATCATATATAATCGACTTTCCAATCTGGCTGCAAAGCATGACTGCACAGTTCCTCAACTCGATCTAGCATGGCTTCTACACCAGGGTGAAGACATAATCCCCATCCCTGGTATGCTTGGAGTTCTTTCTCTATCACAATCTCCTATTCCCGCAGCAGCCTCAGGGAATTTGTTGGTTTAGTCCACCTGAAGGCTTTTCTCTATCTTGCACAAATGAACTGATACTTTTCATACTGCTTTACATATTGAGCCTGACCTGATGGTGTTTACTCTTATTATTAGCTGCCTACACTGCACTTGCAAACCTCTCTTTGTCAACATTGTTTGCAACTTTCTTTGAGGTTCTAATGGTTGGATGAATCTTGTTTTCTACTCTGAATTTACTCAGGGACAACTAAAGTTAAGAACATTAAACAAAATATTGGATCCTTGGCAGTGAAGCTTACACAAGAGGATTTGAAAGAAATTTGTGATGCCGTGCCTATTAATGACGTGAGTGGTCCAAGAGAAATGGCCAGTATATCTAAATATGCCTGGAAGTTTGTTGATACCCCATCAAAGTGAAGACGATTAAACGAACAGATCAAGCTCATCTTGTGTAAAAGATACTTCTACTTTTTCAAAAAGAATTTCTTGCTCTTAACTGAGAGTAAATCCCTTAGAGAAGAGTGTGAATTTGTGAGGAATAAGTTTTTGTTCTAACACTACTTATCGAAAAGGAATTTCTTGCTCATTATGGAAGAACAGAAGGTATATGGGAAATGCTCTGTTTTCTCATTATATGCAATATACATTTATACAAAAATACTTGCAAAAAGTAGATACAATAAGGAGTAATTGTAGGAGCTATATTTGGTAGAAGATTATTCTAATAATTGGTATGAAGATCCCGTGGATTACTGCTGGATGGATGGCATGATTTATGAGATTTTAGTAGGTACAGCTACTGCCTTATCATGCCCCTGCAAGATAGGCGTGGCATCAACAACGCCAATCTTGAGACGATGTTGTTCGTGTTGCTGACGGCTAAGAGGTTTGGTGAGGGAGTCAGCAAGCTGATTGGCAGAATGAACATGGACAACACGAAGCAGCTTATTGTGAACCTGAGTGCGAACAAAATGATAGTCCACTTTGATATGCTTCATTCGACTGTGAAAAACTGGATTTTGACAAAGATATGTAGTGCCTACATTATCACAGTAGACTGTGGGGGTTGTGGTTAGGGGCAAATGAAGCTCTTGAAGTAAGTTTTGAATCCAATTTACTTCAGCAACTGTGGTGGCAACAGCACGATACTCTGCTTCAGTGGAGGAGCGAGCAACTGTGTGTTGTTTCTTGGACGACCAGCTGATTGGATTTGGGCCAAGAGAGACAACAAAAGCAGAGGTTGATGTGCTGTCATCTGTATCACCTGCCCAATCTACATCAGAGAAGGTATGCAAAGTCATAGAAGAAGAAGCACGAAGATGAAGCCCATAGTTGATTGGGTTTTTGAGGTAGCGAAGGACTCGCTTGGCAGTAGACCAATGTGCAATGCGGGGACTATGCATGAACTGAGATAAGCGATTGACAGCGAAAGATATGTCTGGTCGAGTCATGGAAAGATATTGAAGGGCTCCAATGACTTGATGATACTGAGTAGAATCTGTTGATGGAGAGTCACTATGGAGAGACAACTTCTCAGTTGTGGACAGAGGACTGTGAACACCTTTGGCTTCAGGCTTGTTGTTCTTTTGAAGGAGATCTGAGATGTATTTATGTTGGGAAAGAAGGAGACCATGTTTGGTGCATAGGACTTCCACCCCAAGAAAATAATTAAGGTCCCCCATATCTTTAAGGGAAAACCGAGAGGCAAGGGCATGAATGATTGTGTTGATGGCAGCGAGCTGGTTGCCTGTGATGATGATGTCATCAACATAAACCAATAGGAAAATGAGAGTTGTACCTTGAGATAGGACAAACAATGAAGTATCGGATTGAGAATTGATGAAGCCATAGGAGACCAAAAAGGTCTTGAGTTCATTATACCAAGCTCGGGGGGCTTGTCGTAGACCATAGATAGCTTTTCTGAGTTTGCAAACATGAGTGGGGAACTGAGGATGAGTAAACCCTAGAGGTTGATGCATGAACACTTCTTCTTCAAGATGGCCTTGGAGGAAGGCATTGTTAACGTCAAGTTGACGAAGGGGCCAGTGATATTGAACAGCAATGGCAAGAATAAGTCGAACTGTGGTTGGTTTGATGACCGGGCTAAAGGTGGCATGAAAATCAATTCCAGGACGTTGAGTGAAGCCTTTGGCGACAAGGCGTGCTTTTATACCGGTCAATGGTTCCATCAGGCTTGCGTTTAATTTTGTAAATCCATTAGCACCCAACAATGTTATGTGAGTTATTAGCAGGAACTAAGTCCCAAGTGTGATTTTGGACCAGTGCTTCAAACTCATCACTCATAGCTTTAAGCCATTGAGGATGTTTTTGTGCTTGCTGGAGGGTAGATGGTTCAAAGGTATCAGTAATAGCAAGATAATAAAAAATTTGCTTAGGTTTAAAAATATTATTTTTAGAGCGGGTAATAATACCAGCAGGTGGTGGAGAAGGAGAAGTGCTTACCGATTGTGAAGGAGAGGAGCTGGTGGTGTCACTTGATGCGTCCAGAGAAGGGGAACCCAGCTGTAGTGGGGCTAAAGTCTCAGATGAAACACTAGAAGGAGTAGAAGCAACCGGAGGAGGTGGTGATGCCTCTAAAAGAGGTGAAGCATTGGCAAGAGATGTAGGGGAGATGAGAGGAGGTGATGGAACTGAATGATCAATGAGAGCAGAGGAAGTCCATGTGGAGCTGTTGTCTTGAGTAACCCGAGTGTCATTGAGGGATTGAGTTTGAAAGGGAAAAGAGTTTTCGACAAAAACAACATGATGTGAGAGATAAAGACAAGAAGTGGTTGGATCAAGGCATTGATAGCAATGGTGAGAAGTGGAGTAACCCAAAAAGACACACGGTTTGGACTTGGCTTCAAGTTTATGATGTGTGTATGGTTTGAGCCAGGGATAGCACAAGCACCCAAACACTTTTACTGTTTGATAGTTAGGTTTCTCTAGAAAAAGAGCTTCAAAGGGAGAGTGATGGCGAAGCTTGGGGGTGGGCATTCTGTTAATAAGGTAAATTGCAGTCTGACAAGCGAAGGTCCAGTATTTTAGTGGTACTGATGCATGATGGAGAAGAGTTAAAGCAGTCTCAACAATATGGCGATGGCGGCGTTCTGCTGTACCAACGCGTTAAGGAGTGTGAGGAGGGGAATATAAATGTGGAATGCCTTGTGTTGAGAGGAATTGATCAAGGCCAAGATATTCACCTCCACCATCAGAATAAACCGTGATGATGGGAAGCTGAAAATATTTTTCAAGTAGATTTTTGAAACGTTCAAAAACAGAAGTAACTTCAGATTTATGCTTCAGAGGATACAGCCAAGTATATTTTGTAAAGTAGTCCACAAAGATGACATAATATTGATGCTGATCAAAGGAGGCGATGGGAGCAGGACCCCATACATCTGTGTAAATGAGTTCAAGAGGCTTTGAGCTATGAAGTGAAGAAACTCCAAATGGAAGTTTATGACTTTTATTGCAAAGACAAGAATTACATGAGTTTAAGGAGGATGATTTTGAGAAAGGAAGACACTGAGTAGAGAGGATTTGATACAGTGCTCGTTTATTAAGATGACCAAGACATTGATGCCACAAGGAAAGAGTGGGTTGGAAGTTGGTGTTGAGAGTCGAGATGGATGATGATTGAGAGGTAGACGATGGCCACTCGTACAGGTTCCCATTACTCCGGTCGCGAACGAGTGCTGCCCCCGTGCTCAAATCATTCACAACAAAAGAAGAAGGAAAAAATTCAATGGATGTATTGTTGGTTTTGCAGAACTGAGAAACAGAAAGTAAGTTTCTTTTAATAAGAGGAGCACACAAAACAGTGTTAAGTGCAAAGGAGAATTTTGGAGTAACAAGTCGAGTGGAACCTGTGTGTGATATGGGCACATTATTACCATTACCAACAAGGATGTCTTCATTGCCATTGTATTCTGAGTGAATCGAAAGATTCTGCAGGTCTGATGTTATGTGGTGAGAAGCACCAGAATCCATGACCCAATTACCATTGCTTGAGGATGAGGCATGAGTGGACAGGTGTGCTTGCGGATCAAGGAATCGGGACCTACAAACTTTGGCTGTATGTCCAAATTTGTCACAAATCTGGCACTGTCCTTTACCTTTGATGTGGTTTGTAGATAAGGACTGCCAGTTGGGTTTAAAGTTGCGGTTGTCTTGTGCATATTGTCGTTGCTGAGGATTGTTCAACTGTGATCCACCAAGTGCATTGTTCCTTCTGTTGAAGTTGCTGTTGCCTCCTCATGGCCTATTGTTGTTGCTACGTTGATTGAATTGTGCAGTGATAGTGGCTGTTTCTTTCTTGCTTTCATCCTGTCTCAAGAAAATTTCATGATTTGTGAGTTTATCAAAGAGCTCTTTATAAGAGATAGGTGTATCTCGGGCTCGTATAGCAGCACTAATTTCCTTGAACTCAGATCCAAGACCAGTAAGGATTTTTATTGCTATTTCATCATCGTTGAGAGGGGAGCCTGCAATTGCAAGTTCGTTGGCAATGGCTCTTATCTCATGCAAGTATTCAGCCACTGTTTTATTGTCCTTGACTACCTTTGCTAAAGTTTCTCTCAGACCATAGATTCTGGTTTGTGACTTGTTGGCATATGTGGTGGAGAGACTATCCCAGGCTTGCTTGGCAGTAGTGGCTGCAGCAACCATAGGAGCAATGGTTGCATCCACTGAGGCCATTATTGCGTTTCGAAGTAGACTATCTTGCCTAGTCCACAATTTGTATGCTGCATTGAGAATTCTATTGCCATCGTGTGACCATTTCTGGTGGACAGGGATATGATCCATCGATGTATCCCATCAGATCATATCCATGAAGTAGGGTGGTAAGTTGAGCTCTCCAAGTTGGGTACGTACTATTGCCCGTGAGTCTAAGAGGAATTTGTGAGGCAACATTGAAGGTTATAAGGTTGTTAAGAAATGTTGTGTGACCAGTCAGTTGTATTGAAGCTGGAAATGTTGTTTCATTTGGGTTGTTTTGAGAGGCTGTAGAGGAAGTTTCTGTCATGACTGCTGTTTAGAATTTTTGGGGCTGGCTCGTGGGAGCTATTATGGCTCTGACACCATATGGAAGAACAGAAGGTATATGGGAAATGCTCTGTTTTCTCATTATATGCAATATACATTTATACAAAAATACTTGCCAAAAGTAGATACAGTAAGGAGTAATTGTAGGAGCTATATTTGGTAGAAGATTATTCTAATAATTGGTATGAAGATCCCATGGATTACTGCTGGATGGATGGCATGATTTATGAGATTTTAGTAGGTACAGCTACTGCCTTATCACTCATAACTGACAGCAGGTCTCTTGGAGGAGCTATGCATTTGTGAGGAATAAGTTCTTGTTCTAAGACTATCATTACTTCATTAGGACTTGTGCTGTGACTCTGTATAAATGAAAAATCTCCACTGTTATCATAATAGTTTGTATTTGAAGAAAACAAGTCCAATCAGTATACTTCACAATGTCACTGTGCATTCTGAGTTTATAATCCCTCACAGTATATACCCTTACGTATCAAACACATTTATCTCTTACCAAATGGTTTCTGGATCCATGATGCTTTAAGTCTCAGGAAGGTTTTGACTTTAGATGCCAGTTGAATCGTATCTAAGTGCCAATCTAAGTGACAGTAAGTATCAAGATATCATATCTTTTCTATTCGGTTATAGGTTATCCGCAATGGAACTATAGCTTCAGTGATTGAGTCGGGACAAAATGAGATGTTTACGTCTGGCTAATGTGTAATTTTGCTCAATTATCTCTATTTCGTATGAATAATGTTTTTTCTCAAATTAGTTTGATAGATGTGTGATTAATCGATTAAAACTTCAATACAAAAAGGTTCTTGCACACCAAATTTTCCGTTCTGTTTTGGGGCTGGAACCAGCCACTGGTTGGTCGATTATCATAGGGTTTTAATTGTTAATTTCATTAATAGTTAAGGGGAGTTAAGTGCACAGTTACAGTACGATTGAACTTGTGATTTATTTTAGTGTTCAAATCTTTCTTTGAAGTCATAGATTTGAATAAAACCATCGCTTTAATTGATTGTTAAAGGAAAAAGAGATGAGAAGCAAAGAAATCTCATTGGACGTGTCAAAAATTTGTATACAAAAATTTCGTATTCAAAAATTTAAAAGAATCAAGTGATAAGTTGATTACATACACACGTGTGTGTATATATATGTAACATGTTTGCAGCATTTGTTGGTTCGATAAATGAAATTTTCTTCGTACTGTGAAAATGAAATGCTTTCCCCATAACATGTTTGCAGCATGGTTTGGGAAGTGTTGTCACCTTATGGATGTGAATCTCACTTCTTTTTCTTGGCAAATAAAACCCAAGCCTAGGCTGTGATTCTGGATATGACAGTCTCCCTTGGGATGGAATTGCTGCTTTGTGATAATTGAGTTGAGTTTCTTTGTCTTTATTGTTGCTTCTGGGGACTCTCTCTCACTTTCCCAGCCATATGAAGCATTCCAAAGAAAGTGTAAATAAAGTCTTATCACCATGAAAGTAAAGTGTAATCCCACAGAAAGCTTTGAGGGTTAGTTCCTTTGTTGAGAACTTGAAAGATAAGAAGCTAACATCAATCGAGTTCCAAATGCCAGGATATACATCATTTAGTAACATTCTTATTCAACAACTGCCAAGAAAGGTAGAATGGAAATGTCAACTCCTTAAGTTACAGGGCACCAGAATTGCAGCAACTTAGACTTAACAGACTTATCAGCTAACTCCAAAAAGTTACAAAACAATGCTTTCAAAAGCGCCATTATTATATTATGTAAATTTGTTGCCTTCTCAAAATGAAGGATGTTATGCTGAATTGTTGATCAGGAATTTTCATGAGTTGACATTGAACATTCAGCAGACCAAGGTGCATCAATTGGAATACACGGATAAAGTAGACTGGCATGATTGGATGTGGACCCTGCAGCTATATAAAAATGGTTGGTGGCTTTTCTTTTTATTTTTGGAAAAAACAATCAAAGAAAACAAGGTACAACTAACAATGAAAGGTGTTATTTGTATTTGATTCCTCCTCTAGCTAAGAGTTTGACACTTGACAATTGTTTCTCCAGCTAGCATCTTCAACCAATACCAGGTTTCTGTGAAAATGGAGAAGGAACGGCAAGTTCAAATTCCGAGAGTGAAACTGGGAAGACAGGGATTGGAGGTAAACCTTTTTTTTTTCTTTTCTTTTCACTCTTCTCATTGAACTGGATTAAATCAATACCATAATGGATTTTCTTTGCTATACGATTCATATCAAATCAAGCAAAGTAATTGCTAACTATGACAAATAGAATCACCCTTTACTGGTCAGCACCATTTTTTTCCAACCCAGACCATCCATCAAATGTGATGTTATGGTAAAGCCTGATTATTTGAATTTCCAATCATTCAACTTTTTATGGCAAATACTTCCATAGTTGTCTAATAGGGCTTCACGAGTTCTTGTATTTGATTAGATAAGTTTAAAATGGTTATTCCAGAGAGTTGAGTTCCTTGGAGGGCTAACCCTGTCTTTATGACTGTTGTAACACCGGGGTGCTCTTGGTCTCTCTGGATGCCTTTCAGAATCAGGATTTGTTGCTGATATTTCTGTCAATGTCCTTATCTTGAAAACAAGGGTAAGAAATGGATGATAGAAATGTGTTGGTTTCTGGCCAATGAGAAAGAGTTCAAGTTTTGACTTCCAAGCATTTCTCTTTCTTTTTCTTTTGTTTTTTCCTCTTTTGAAACAAATGTAAAGCTATACTTCAAAAATTTCACTCATGGTAGTATTCAGAGCCGGCCTTTAAAGTAGATCTTTGATCCAAAATATAGATTTTTTTTTGGCCACCAAACGTAGAACTTCATTCCATTCAAACAATATTACAATTTGATCAATCTACATTAGCGAATACATACATATCCTGCTAGAAAAACTGCTAAAAGTTAGGGAGCTAAGGACTGCTCAGTCTGTGTAATTGCCAATTGTGATCATACTGTCACTATGATAGCAATGGAAATTTTAAGTCTGAAGGAAGAAAAACAAAGATTCCTAATAATCTAATCCATCTTTATTTCCAGGTCTCTAGATTGGGCTTTGGTTGTGCAGGACTCTCTGGGATATATAATGCTCCTCTCTCCCATGAAGAGGGGTGTTCTGTCATAAAGGAGGCTTTTTCTAAGGGCATCACCTTCTTTGACACATCTGACCTTTATGGTGATGATCATGACAACGAGATTTTGGTTGGGAAGGTAAGTTTCTTACTTTAATTCTGAGCATAAAACCTCAACCTTTTCAGTTAGATCAAGTTCAAACATAAAACTAGCAAATTAATAAATTGTGTAGAAAAGGCGGGCCAGGCACCATGTGCATATAGGAGTAGCATTAAGGCACTCAATCTATACATATCAAAAATTCCAGGTCACAGAAAATGGTCAGAATACACAGTTAAAAAGGCCTAAAGGTACCAATTTGTTAAATAACTTCGGCAATGGTCAAAATTAAATTGAATTTATTTATTGGTGAGGATATAATTCGGTTACACTTTCAGGATGCTTCCTTCCAGAGCCTCTCCTGATCACATGTTGATACATTTTTCCACTTCTCAGGCTTTGAAGCTGCTTCCTCGGGATAAAGTGCAATTAGCAACAAAATTTGGAATATATAGGTTAGAGGGATTTAATTTTGGTATAAAGGGGACCCCTGAATACGTGCGAAAATGCTGTGAAGCTAGCCTTAAGCGGCTTGATGTGGACTATATTGATCTTTACTACCAGCACCGAGTAGATACTTCAGTGCCAATAGAGGATACTGTAAGCAACATCATGTCACAAACACTTCTTTAAATAGATTATAGTTCCTTGACTTTGCCTAATGCATCTAACATGTGGATGTGCCTTTGCAAGACAGATGGGGGAACTCAAGAAGCTGGTAGAGGAGGGAAAGATAAAATACATTGGGCTATCTGAACCTAGCGTTGACACTATAAGAAGAGCTCATGCTATACATCCTATCACAGCCTTAGAAATGGAGTATTCCCTCTGGAGTCGTGAGATTGAGGAGGATATAATTCCACTCTGCAGGTTTGTTAGTAGCTCTGATGTTGCACTCGTCTTCAGCTCTTTGGCCTATGCAGTATCTTTCTAACTGTTTTCAATCTTCAACTGCCTCCTTCCTCAGAGAACTCGGTATTGGGATAGTGGCATATAGTCCACTTGGTCGAGGTTTCTTTGGTGGAAAGGCAACTGTGGAGAGCTTGCCTACTGAAAGTCTTTTGGTACATCAAATGCATATGAGTTTATGATTTCAAATTTAAGCTTTTATTTCAGGCTCTTTTTATCTCCATTTTAATTCATATTGTTGTTCTTGTCAAAGAAAATGCATCCAAGATTTTCGATGGATAACTTAGAGAAGAACAAACTTGTGTATGCCCGTTTTAAGGACTTGGCCGAAAAGCACAGATGCACCCCTCCTCAATTGGCTATGGCATGGGTTCTCCATCAAGGGGAAGATATAATTCCAATCCCTGGTTTGTCAGGCTCTCATTTTTGTTTCAAAATAGAATCTGGACATGTTTCTAAACAATGAAATTGCTTGCTGAAATTATGTCATGCCTAAATTATAAACAAACAATATTTGATGTGGGATTTTCAGTAGTGGATGCTTCTTTTTTTCTTGACTTGTTTTTACAGGGACAACAAAGATTAAAAACCTTGAAAACAACACTGGATCCTTGGGATTGAATCTCACACAAGATGATCTGAAAGAAATCTGTGATACAGTGCCAGCTGAAGAAGTGAGTGGGGGAAGAGAGTATGATGTTTTTGCTGATTATTGTTATAAGCTTGCAAATACCCCCAAAAAGTGATTGCAAATTTAAGAAAATTGCCCAAGTGAGAGCCCTTGGAAGTGAAAATTGCTTTAGTTTTATTCTATGCTGGGCTTTGAATCTAGAAAACTACAAAGGTGCTTTGAATATGCAGCATTGTGATTTGAAATAATTGTATATTCTGAGCCATTTGTTCTTTGAACTCTACTACACAATCATTTCTACTCTGCAATTATTTCATATTCCAGAACCATGTGGATCATTTCTCTATATATCTGCTGCTTTGGTATAACAGCAATTGGGCTCTGATTCAGCCAAAAGAAAAGCCCACGTCAGAAATCTACCCTTCATGGGAAGACAAACAAGCCCTTATGACTCGATCACTGTTGAAAGTTAGGACTGAAAATGACGTGGGCCCCAAATTTACCACGAGTTTTTTTTCATTTGCATAATTTTTTTTGAATTTATATATGATGTACTGACAGTATATAGTTTCTATATACTGTCAATGCACCAGAGGTTGACACCTCATCAATAGGGCCTTATATGCAAATATAAATAATTTTTTTTAATTTGCCTATAAAGACCTATTGATGAGGTGTCAACTTCTGATGCATTATCAATGCTTATAATTTCTATACACTGTCAGTGCATCATATACAAACTCATTTTTTTTATATGTCAATGCAACCTAACCTAGCTGTCTGTACATCAATGCAAGTGCAATGAACTAGAGATGGTAAATTGCATTGAGTTGCTTAAGCTCTGTATCAGTAACAAGTTCTTGGGTTCATGGTGTGTTCCTGATAAGAAAATTTCGTCATTTCGCCTAGTCTTTCGGAGATTATAGACGTTCACATTTAGTGAAATGGCTGCATCAGTTGCAATGCAATTGCTCATGGTGTGTCCTGTAACTACAAGCCTTAGTAACAGAATTATGGTTGTGTATCTTCCTGTAAAATACGGGCCTCGTTTGCAAAGGAATGCCAATGTTTGCATCCGCTGCTTTGCAGAGGTTAGTTCATGATTCATACTTCCCGGTTTAACGTTGAAGATGATTTTGAGATTTACGTAAACCCCCTTTTCTGCACTTTCAGGATGATGAGGAGGAGCATTTAGGGAGCAGAGAATTTTCTCATGTGTTATTTAGTGGAAGTGTAGCGTAGAGGATCAATGGCAGGCTCTGGCGATGGTTGGCTTTGTTGCAGCCATGGCAATCGAGTTTGCCAAGGGCCAGAATCTGCTTTCTCAGATATCCGATGGTGGGATTCCATGGTTACTGGGAACAAGCGTTGTTATAGCGGTTGCATCTTCGATCCCATAGTTAAAAGGGCCAGGATCGAGTTTGCTGATCATTGTTATAAGCGTTGTTATAGCACTGCCACCATGGGTTTCACTTTCACTTCACGACATTGAAAGGAGCGTGGGTTAACTAGTTTGTGTCTTGTCCCTGAACATTGATCCAGGTCTTAAAATCATGTTCTGCCCCAGCATGCATGCATATGCACCGTAACATGTTCGGGCCAAGATTCTAGAATGTTCCAGCTATTGCAGAACCAACAAACCTAGAATGCTGATGGCCTCAGATTCACTGCTCTCATTTTATGGTTATTGCAGAGTCCACGTCACCAGACTCAATGATGTGTGGACAAACAACCCACGTGACTCCATCACTTTCTACAATTAATAAAAAGCGACGTGGACCCAAAAATATCCACTCCCCTGTCTCCCTCTAATCTATGCTATATAACTTAATGCCGCCCACCTTCATTCAATGCAAAATTGCATTGGCTTGTTTAAGCTTGAATTCCTTCTCGACCACTCTCTCCTAGCTTTTTCTGCCCTCTTGCACAGGTTAGAAATTGCATATTTGTGACGAAATGGCCGCATCAAGTGCCATGCAGTCACTTCTGCTAGCAAGTCCTGTGACTGGCTTTGCTAATAGGAGGAAGGTGATTCAATTTTTTCCTACAAAATCTGTGCCTCGTTTGCAGAGGAATGCCAATCTTCAGGTTCGGTGCTTGGCTGAGGTAAGTTTCTGAAGATCATACTTTCTTCCTGGATTTAGATTTGAGAAACGGGGTGTAAACCAGGTAAATAATTCATTTTTGCACCTGCAGGAAGACCAGGACCAACCAACAACGCCTGTAACAAGTTCAACCCCAGCACCAAAGCTGAATCCTACTCCGGCACCAGCAGCACCAAAAGTGAGCACGAAATTCTCCGATGTGCTAGCCTTCAGTGGACCAGCACCTGAGAGGATCAACGGCAGGTTGGCGATGGTGGGCTTTGTTGCAGCTCTGGCAATGGAGCTATCCAAGGGCCAAGATGTGTTTACCCAAATATCGGACGGTGGGATCCCACTGTTCCTGGGAACAAGCATTGTGCTGTCACTTGCATCTCTAATCCCACTATTTAGAGGCGTGACGGTGGAGTCCAAATCAGAAGGGTTCATGACTTCAGATGCTGAGCTGTGGAATGGAAGATTGGCCATGCTGGGAATTGTGGCTTTGGCTTTTACTGAATATGTTAAGGGCGGAACCCTAGTGTAATTCTGTTTATCACTCTTCTTTTTCTTAGGTTATCTAATCCCAATGCGTGGAGAAATTTATCACCTACCCATGTAATTTCGCGGAACGGAACGTAATAAAATTTCCATACCGTTGAAACTCGTGTATTTGATGGGCATTATAGTTTATATGGAGTGCACTCGAGCAGAAAAAGCACATACTGCGATAATATTGGAAGCAAAGATACTAATTAATTTCCCAACAATTTTATGATAAGAAGTCTGAGTACAAACTTAATCAACTTCAGCTGCTGCACTACTAATCCTCTCTTTGTCTCATACAAGGATTCTGAAAATTTATCTACCACAAAAAGGACGCTGGCCCTATACAGTGTTTCAAACATATAAACAGAAAAGAATGAGAAGAATATATAATCTGATAATTATTTCATATACTATCAGTATAATATTTTTATTTCACAAGTAATATTAAAACCATGACACATGTTTTATTTTATTTTTTTTTTAATATTTTTATAAAACACACGTCACGATTTTAATACTGCTTGTAGAATAAAAATATTTCACTGACAGTGTACGAAATAATTATACATATATAATCTGCTATTTTCTTTTATGTATTTACAAAGACACCACGAACCCTACTTGCATTGCATAGAACAAGCATATGGTATAATTATAATGCCTTTTATGGATCAAGCTGAACTCTGCGTTCACTCAACTCCCCATTTTGAGTTGTGTTCGATTCTTCACAGTAAATTTGTTTCTGCACAATAGTAAATAAAATGTAAGGAGTTAGAAACCATAACGAGTGGGAAAGGAAGCGAAAAAAGGTTCTAAGGGAAAGGATGTGAAAAAAGGTTCTAGGTAACAATACCTTGCAGACTTGATCAAAGTTTACCACATAATCATACATTTCTCGTTAAGATAACAAACAAATCAAAAAGAAATTGTTCTGAAGTACTACCAGTAGAGATAAGGGTTTCAAAAAGCTCAAAACAATGTGACATAATTCTGCAAAGGAAACTCTAAAATAAAAATCTTAGGAGATTCTTATACTTACATTGACATGCAGATCCACGGGGAACAAATTTATAGCACTTGCATTAAAACTGAATCCACTGAAAAGAAAAAGGGGCAGAAGATGGCGTATATGTCAGCGACAATCTTATGTAGGTTATAAACTAAAACAAAGAAAATCTTTTAAGGTGACGAATTATTACCAGTGGGATAGGACAAGCTGCCATACATATGGAATAAAGAACTCCTCCGGATGACTTTCTTGTTCATATGAGAAGTGTAACTGAGTAAACATCTGTTAATATAGAAAAAATTCTAGATTAGGGAACAAACTGCAGAAAGAAAGAGAAAGAGAGAGAAACACCAAATGTCCACGCGAAGAACCCAAATGCATTGAAATTGCCGCAGCTATACCTTATAATAAAAGGTTTTTGCGTGTGTGTGCGTGAGCATGTATAGAACTTTGCGTCCCAAATTAAGAAATATACTATCATTTAATTTTACCTTCATTCCTTCACCTCGCCAAGATCGACAATTATTAATTATGAACTGCAGAACTTTTTCTACAGACCATTCACCATCCAATCTTTGGGCATCCATACGACAGTTGAAAAAATCTAATACCTATAAAAGCGAAAGAGGTCAAAACATTAGGAAATCTTAATGTTGCAACAACTATCTGAACAGTTTTTCCACAAGAATCAAGAATCGAACATTAAATGATGAGTTTGTCACATAAAGTTATACAACATACATTATAAATATTTTCAAGCAGCTCGGTAAAGCGAGGATGGTTCCTGAATGGCTGAAAGATTTCCTGCCTGTGCATAATGGCATATACAACCTGCCCACATGCATAAAACATTCAATTTCAGATCTATGTTCGTTAAGTGTTGTTAAGAATATATATAAGATTATCTCATATAACTTCTATAAAAGATATACCTCTGGATTCCGTGGCAATGCATAAGTCAAAATTGCATTTAATATTTCAAGGACGATTCTCAGGAAATCAGTATAAATTTGCAATTCTGCTGACTGCAACATGGGAATAAATATTATTTAGGGATACCCAGATAGCTTAAATATTTAAAAGAAGTGCTACATTACATGCAAAAACCAGGACAAATACCATGTCTTCCACAAGGCTGTCCCCTGTTGAGATGGCTTTAGTTTGCAGTTTATCATCTCTTAGTTCTACCAATTTGTTGTACCTAAAATTCAACACACAATATGTAAAAACAGTGCCAACATAACAAAATATGTAAAAAAATAACTGAAGGGATTAATGAAAAATTAATAAAACATTCTAGTCAAGAATAATGGTATAAACATAGATGACTTACTTGCGTGAAAGCATATAGAAAAGGCTGACAAGTCTCTGAGAAGCATATGCACTCAAACGATGGACATGAGGTGCCATGTTTGCCAAAGTTGCTAGACAAGTAGTATGAAGATAGACATCCTGTTCATTAAAAAAAAAGAAAAAAGAATTAGCTGTTGCTTTGGAAACCCAATTAACACATTATTAACAGATGTAGCATCTATCTAATCGAATATTACTACCCTTAAGTTAATATACTCATTATCTCTCCAAGCATATGAAGAGAAAATCCAGCCATTCAACAATATTTTCCTGGATCCTACTTCGGCAAAAGTTACATAATCAGGTAAGAATCTAAGTCATTCCAAGCCATACCCGCAACTTAGACAAGTTATACTGTACAGTCCTTATCAGAATTATGACCATCAGGGAACCAAGAGATGTCTGATGAAGGAGGTGCTCTTTATACCATGGGACACCAGGCAGTACCTGTCCAATACATAAGACATCAAGATAAACTCATGCATCGAAATCAAGAGTTAGTGGGCAGATGAGATGCTTACCATCTTGTGAATGCTAGCATTGAATGAAGAATCTTGACTAAGTATGAGGAGAATAATCAGCAACATGTATATTTGATTTGATGTCCTCCTCGAAGCATTGTATAATGTTTCCAAAATGGGCATCAACTGTTGATTTTCAATGTGCAAACAAAGAATAAGACTATGCTATATGCCACATATCATACAATTAGGTTGAACTGCGGCTATATGCCACTTAAGTTGTACATATAACATACTGGAGACCTACAAGGAACAATTAAAACAAAAGAATAGATGAGATCCAGCAGAATCTCATGCACTGTATTGACTTGAATGCTTGATATAAATTGCAAACAATTCAAACTCCCTCTTTCTTTCTTCTTCCTTTTTTTTTTGGGGGGAGGGGGTGTGGAAGAAAAAAGAGGGGGGGAGGAGGATGAGATGCAAAGAAATTTTTAGACTTGTCAAGCAAACACCAACATAAATCATGTCTTCCAGCAAATAGATAGGAAAGTAGTTGGTCCAAAGGGAATAGCTCAGGGCTGTATATGACATGCAGATAATGTAAGCTGCAGCTTCTTACCAATGTATCCAAATCAGTTCGCACTAGTACATACTCCAAAAAGTCGGAGTTTCCTTGCAACAATGCGTAAAGTAAAAGGACAGCAGTCTCATCAGCCAAGCACCTGTAGATATTAACCTTTTATGAAATACTAAATAAGAAAGAGAGAGGAACCATGAAAGATAGGCAACTGATTCCAAATATAGTTACAAGTACCAAGGCATTTGCTTCAACCAGAGGTTACAGCCCTGGTGAGTATATGGTGAACAATACAATAAAAACTTTAAATTTTCTTGATACAAGAATTTAAATCAGTTAAGACAGAAAGGCAGAGGGAAAACAGAAAGCCAACCAAGGAAATAGAACCAATTTTCAGCAAAATGTTAGCAAAAACTATCAGGAATAACGAATCAATCATACAAACTCATTGCCAAAGTTGCCCACTTTGAATATGAAATGAAAGAAGAAAAAGGAAAACCTTAATAATCTCATAAAGGTAACTTTATTCATTCACATATTGATATTAGAATAGAAAGACACTTACATGCCAAGGGTATCAAATAGGGATGCAAAAGGTAATCTAACGATTGGTCCATCTTGTGCATTCCCCTCAACATCAACACGATCAACTGCAAGCACAGTATTTACACATTCAATGATATTGTCTAAAATGCCATAATACATGTATGATAAGAAAGTAGAAAGAGAAAAAAATATATAAAAAAAAGCTACTATCATAAAAAAAAAAAGGAAAGATATCTCACATTCAATATCCCTTGCATTTCCTAAGGCCATGCTGTAGGGGTTGACAGTAAAATATGTATTTACTTTTGAAACTGTACTGGCACTGTCATCACTTCTATCTGTTATAGACTCATCACTTACAACACATTTATGGTAATGAATGAGAATAAGTAGCACATGGAGACTGCAGTCTGCCAGTTGATTTTTAGAGCCTTCACCATTTGAACTGGCCCAATAATTGAACGGCAACAACACAAAGTTTGCTGCAACCATAAGATATAAACACTATCATAAATATTTTCGAGTAAAAGAAGCTTGCAGTATTGCGCACAGATTAGGAAACAGTAGTAATGTGGGGATCAAGGAAAACACCATACCAGCAGCAAAACCAACTCTTTGTAAAACACCAGGTTGACTTTCTTCAGAAAAAATAGAATAAGAAGAAGCACTACTTGAGGGAACACGAGGTCGCATTATATAATTGAGAAGCAATCTGTGAACCACCAAACTAACCAGCAAACTTTCCTGCAAAGCAAAGAATGAGTATGCGAATTTGAAAATTTTGGAACAAAAAACAAGGCAAAGGCTTTAATCTGTAACCTGAGACATTGCTGCATCGATAAAAGGATTCACATCTTTAGGCCCTGGAGATGGTCCAGAAAGAAGTTGAGTAGACATCGCAACAAGCATGAAGTTAAGCAACTCCTGATGTAAAAGGGATGTGGTTGGACTTGCAAGGAAAATAATGTAACATTAGGCAAAAATAAATAGAAATGTCAATGTTAGAAATGCATGTTAAGCCATGGTGTACCTTACATCTATTGAACCAAGAAAGGTAAGGACATTATGCATTACAAGATTCTCAATGCTTTGATCTGCACATTAGAAATAAAAATTTCAGGTCATGATGCTTTTTACCAGTAAAATAAAAACTTGCAAGATGCTTAGTTACAAACTTTAATTTCAAAACTGGACAGCAAATAATGACAAAGAGTCAAAAAATGCACCTGTCACAAAATCCTTAGGCACCGCTTCATTTTCATTAAGATACAAACATAACTCCTCGACATTGCCACTCAGCGAATTCTCAATCATGTGTTTCAAAAACACAGATGAAATATACACTGCATTAACAGCCTTCATATAAATAGGTGATGGGGCACCAGAAGTTTGAATCGCCTCTTGTAAACACCTTGACAGGTGAATCAAAATCTTAGCAAGGTGCCTGGTTTGGCGGTTGTTTTGTGCTGTGCGTGAAAGATCCAGAAGAAAGAAACATAATCAGCATTATTGAAAATATTTTAAACAAAACCATCTTCAATTAATAATAATAGAGTTTTAAACGAAGTTGTTAAGAGTTATAAATTCAAATATGCCTTCGCATCTTAGGCTTTGTTTAATAGGAAGATGAAAAGTTTGTTAATCCAATGATTAGATTTCATTACCAATATCTTACTTTGTAGATTAATTAACAAAATTTTCATCCTTCCTACCCAGCAAAGCGTTAATCATTGAATTCGGAAATTGATCAATAAAATTCACTTAGCTGTGTTTTGGTAAAGTTGGAAGTTGAGTATAGTTTCATAATAGAACGTTTATTCATCAGCTTAGTAAGATGAAATAACAAACAAATATCTTATATAATTTTGAGATATTTTTAGATCATTTAGTTTTAGTAAATAAAATTTTCTAGCGTCTATAAGATTCAAGCAGAAACTCGAATCTCCCAATCTGTCCAATCAGTTTTTCGTCTAAATATAAAATCACTATAACAGCACTCCAACTTCTTCTTGAAAAGTAAGCCAATAAAATAAAAAGGGCATAAAAGTCTTCGGAGCCTTATCATTAGCAGAGCTAAGCATTGTAGTCATAGAACAAGATTACTATAATTCCGAACAACAATAAATTTTATTAACAACTACTGTGGAAAATGGTTGAATTTTGCGCATTATAGAAAATGAAGGAAAAAATTACTCCACTAATTATTTTAAAGAAAAAGGATTATCAAAATGTTTACGGAATTTGGAAGTAAATTGGGATAGAAAGCACTGACCGAAGAGCTGGCAAGCATGGCGAACACGGTGAGGAGCCCAGTGGAGAGTGAAAGGAAGTTCTAGA
The DNA here is from genome assembly GCA_031772115.1 of Heritiera littoralis. Classification (NCBI taxonomy): domain Eukaryota; kingdom Viridiplantae; phylum Streptophyta; class Magnoliopsida; order Malvales; family Malvaceae; genus Heritiera; species Heritiera littoralis. The sequence continues at coordinate 1,588,072 of JAPDPK010000083.1, read as the reverse complement.
AGCTTCTGCCAGAAATCGGAAGCTAAAGGAAACGATTTTTCGCCGACCAAGGTGCCGATTAGATACTCAGCCGTTTCGGTGGAGGTGCTGCTATGGCGCGGCGTCGAAGGCACCGCTCCCATTCTTCGTTTTCCGTCGTATAAAAAGTCTAAGAATGTCGGTTTGACTCCGTGAGTCAAGAAACTAAACGGATTTGATCAGACGGGTAGGAGGAGGAAGCGAGTTAAGGGATCTTGGACTCGGAATCAATTGGCATTGCAAAGAGAAGAGAGATCTGGTTGGAAATATATTTGAAATTTTGAAGGCGAAATTTCAAAATGGAAATGAAATTGCAATTGAAAAAAAGGAGAGAGAGAGAAAGGGGGCTTAGAGACGAAGCTTTTGAAGAGAGAGAGAGAGATAGAGGGGATAAATCGAGGGTAATTTTGTTTTCTTTTTTTTCGATTTTGTTTTCTTTTTTTAAGGAAATTGGATTTTTTAGAAAATGATGCTCCCATAATTTTTAGTGATTTTACAGAGTTGCCCTCTTCATTTGCTTAAAATACAAGTTTGTTAATTGTTTGTAATTTAAGCTAATTAAAATTGAAGATGTAATGTCTTTCAAAAATAAAATTGAAGATGTAATGAATAATTTAGTTATACACTGCAGAATTTTTAGACTTTACAAATAGAATTAAAATAATAACATATATTTTTAAACATGATCAATAAAATTTTTAATTTTTATAAAAACCTAAGGAGTGTACATTTTTGTTACATTAGATTTTATTTCTTAAAAATATTTTAAAGTGAAATGTGTATTTTTTTTAATTCCGTAAATCAAATTAGAAACTTTATGTATACTGAATAATTTGATAATATTTTTAATTTAAATTCGAAATTAAGATTATAAAAGAGATAAAGAAGTATTACATTAATTTTTTTGAGATAATGTATTACATTAATACTGAACATAGTAGTTTGTTCTTTAAAAACAATCAAAAAAAAGTTTGTTCTTTAAAAAATACTGTAGTGTGTTTTATGTTGGTGAAAAGGGTAAAATGATTAAAAGCATTTATTTTAATAGCAATCATACAAAACATGTTTCGTTTGTTTTGTATTGGTTCGTTTGGCCAGTTTCTTTTGTATTGTTTACAATGCCAGAAAAAAAATTATAATTTATCATTAACTTCATTAAAAAAGAGGATGGTGATTAGTTAAATGTGATTTCAAAAATTACTTTACAATGCCTGATATTTTACATGATAACAATAATGGTGTTTTTTGGTCTTTTAATACAAGGAGAATTAAAGTTTTTAATTTTAGTGATAAGAAAACAAAAATGATTGTATTTCACCAACAAGTCATAATATATATATAGGATTATTATTCTATCCACTGCCAATGGAGTTTTTTAACTCTACAAGCGGGGTTAAGATGATGATACATGTCCCATTTTGTTTATTTTTTATTTTCTTAATATTTTTAAAAGACACATGTCATCATCCAAATATCGCTTGTGAAGTTAAAAAACTCTACTGACAGTAGATAGGATAATAATTATATATATATAAAATATATGCTAATAAAAGCTTGACTTAGTGGTAAAAAGAAGATCCGAGATTTTGATCTCCAAAGTTCACCAAATGTAAATTTTAATTAGTTTATTTGTTATTTGTTGTTTTTATTATTATTATTATTATTATTATTATTATTAAAGAGGGTAGTTTAGTCTTTTGAGGAGCTTGTAAGATAAGTTTCTTTATTAACTTACATTCTTCGTCGGCAAGAGCCCACCTGGAAATTAGTGAAATATTTTTTTCCTTATTCCGTTTGATACCCTTTCGTTCTTTTAAATTACTAAAAAATAATTAAAATATCAAGTAATTTTCATATCAATTAAACAAATCGTTGTCCAATGATAATCCTCTTCTCCACACACATTTCATATTTTTAAATAAAAAAATCAATAAAATTTGTTGTTTCTTAATGTATTTTTGAAGTAAAATTATTTTTTCGTTTCATTAAATGAGCTAATAAATTTGTTAACGTATTGGACGTGACGTGGCACCAATTAACCTATGCCAACCATTTTGTTGACTCTGAGATTTATGAGTCTTCTTTGAATTTTCATTTTTATTCAGTATTCTAGCGCGTTAAAGGGTGCAACAATTTTGCCCGTCCAAATGTAATCTACACACTAATTAGCGATTTCCAATCTAGGGGTGTTGATGGTTCCGGTTTGGTCGGATTTAAGTTGTACTTTGATAAGATAAAAGGATATTGCGAGTGTAATTCGATTTGTTTCGATTTTTTAGATTTAATTTTTTTATTTAAATTTATTTTTGAGTTTATATATATATAATGTATTGACAATATATAATTTTTATACACTGTCAGTTAATTATAAAATAACACATTATTAATGGGTAAATTTTAAAAATGTATAGGTCCTTAAAAATAAATATTAATAAAAATAATTTTAAAAATTTTATTGATATTTATTTTTAGGAACTTGCATATGAGGTGTCATCTTGTGATTGACTGACAATGTATAGAAGTTATACACTGTCAGTGCATCATATATAAACTCTTTATTTTTATATATAATTAATATCTTAAATTCGATTAAATACTATTAATTTTTTAAAAAAATTATAAAAATATTAAAACAAATAATAATAACAACAATAATAATAATAATAATAATAGATATAACATAATAAGTTAAAATAAATTATTATAAAAAGATTACAAGAAACAAATTTTTTTAATTTTAAGTTTAAAAACAAAACAAATTTAATTTAAATTGCACAAAAAAAATCAAAAGCAACTAAAAATTAATGAGTACAAAAGATAGTAAAATATTATAATTATTGGATCAAATCTAATCTAGTTTAGATTGGAAATTATGAACCCAAGCCCAACCTAGTTTTTATCAAGCATTGATTTTAAAGTCCAAGTTTATTTAATATTTTTGCTCAAAATCATCTAAAAATTAGACGAACTTTAGTATTTGGGCAAGTAGCCCACCTCTTGAACAGCTACTCCAAACAAATTAATGTATTTAAATTTGAGTTTGTCTATAAGAAGGTCACAAAATACCATTTATATAGTAAGATTACTAAATATCATGAGAAAATAAATAAATAATAAAATTTAAAAAATATATGTAAATAATAGCAGATAAATTTACTTTAATGAAATATAACTTAAATTACACTTTTATTCATTCAAAAACACAACAAGATATTCTAAATTATATTTTTATCCTTTCAAAAAACAAAATTATAAATATCAAAATTAAAACAAATATATATGACATATTGATATTAAAATTTATTGTCTTTAGAATATACAAATAAAAAAGGCAATCAACTGTTTTTTTCTAATTTATGTGGACAAGTACGGGAAATTAGAGATCATCAATTTCTTGAGTGCAGTTATTCTTAGCAAAATATGGTGGGATGTGTTGGAATGCATAGGTTTTACAAAAGCATATTGATGATTGGAATAGAGAATTCTCTTGGCTTAGCCGCTTAAATCTCTTAGCTTTGTTTGGTAGGAATGATGGAAAGAGATAAGGATGGAAAATTTATTAATCTAATGATTAAGTTTCACAACTACTTTTCTATTTTGTAACTTAATCATTATATTAACAAATTTTTCATCCTCACCTCTTTTCATCATTCCTACCAAGCAAAGCCTTAAAGTATTAATCCTAAAAAATTCTTTGAGTGCTCACATTTATTTTATAAAGATGAAAGGTAACATTAGAAGGTATAAGCAAAGGAGACGTATTGCTAAAAATGTCTTTTAGTGTATTCAAGAAATTGTTAGACTTCGCTTCAATGGTTCGACTCAAATTGAAACTATTGTAAATACAAATTTATGTCAAGATTGTAATAATTGATTTTTTGTTGATGTCCAATCAGTGTATGGTCGATGAATGTTTGTACAATTTCTTGGTAATAGGTTCTTTTTTTCTTGCTTCTTGGATAAATAAAATTGTCATTTACCCAAAAAAAATTATACTTTAGTAATTGAGTTTTACCAATCTTATTGTTTTGATTTAAATTGAATATACGTAGAATAATTATCTCACATACTAATAGTAAAATTTTTTTAATTCTACAAGAGATAAAAAAAAAATTACACATGTTTGACTTCTTGTAATTAGTTTTTTTTATTTATTTTTTAGTATTCTTTAAAAGGTATAAATCACTTTATATATTTTTCTTGTAGAATCTAAAAATTTTATTGAGGATGTATGGAATGATAATCCATATATATATATATATATATATATATATATATATATGTACACACTATAAGATCGAATTTTTCAATCTTAAACTTGGAAGAAATATTTTGGCCAAAAAAATTTGGAAAATAATTGTGAATAAATTGCTGTCTAGTCGACTGAAATCCAACTAGATTGATACTTCTTGATCCCTTGTAATCTTGTCTCTAAGAATTTAGTGTTGAAGTAGACATGTTAAATAATTTATAATTTATGAATAAAAGAGAACTTTTTTTTAAAAAATCAATCCATTTGGTTAAAAAAAGCTTATTTTTTCAATCAAGGTTAAACTATTGTGAAAAGCATTTAAAAAACAAAATTTTGAATACTAAATTAATATTAAAGGAGTACATCCTTGAAATTTTTTGAAAAAGAAATTAAGTAAAATATAAAAATATCTTTGATCTTAATAAAAAATATATTATTTTAATTAACATAAATGGAGTGCCTATCATAAGTTCATTTTAACATGTTGTGGTGGGTTGGAAGGACGTGTCAATGGAAAGTGATATATATTTTTTGGTTACAATGGAATGTGATATTTAAAGTTTCTTAATCAATGATTAGGAGAGTGAGAAAGACAAACGCTTGCGGACAAGTTTTTCCATAAGTAAAAGACGAAAATAAGATGGAGAGTTGGGCTGTGTCGGTGGGTAAAAGTCTTTCGAGGCTGAGGTTATAGGGTTGGCCCATGGCCGTGTCCTTTTCTTTGCCACCGGTGAAAGGGTAAATTTTACCAAGATCCACAAAATTTTATTATAATTTAATTTTAATTTGTTAGTTTGAAAAATGAACATTTTTCTCAAAAATTATAAATTTAACGGTACAAAATAAATTGTTCTGTTAAGTTACTATTAAAAAATTTATTAACTTAAACATTTGTTATTCATGAAATATCTATAATACCCTTTTTGAAATTAAAATAATAAAATTTTACATAGAATAATTTTTTTAAAAAAATTACTTAAAAATAATAAATAGAAATAAAATTCATTGTTGTATTTGAGAATGTAATATTATTAATTCAAGTTTAATAACTGATTAATATATGTCAAAATCATTTGTGATTTTAGACCGAAGTGTCCATTTAAAACTAATATATTAGAATTGAATTATTATAAAACCTTAAAAACCTCAATAGAATTTACCCTAATAATAATATAATAATAATGGGTTTTGTTTGGCATTTTCTCTTGAAACCCAATTTTTTAAATAAAGAATACATACATGTGTCTTCTCATTTTCTTGGTAATAAGTAGTTTTTGAAAGCCAATGCAATAAACAAAGATCTATTTTAGTACGAAAAGTCGGGGTAATACCGCAATAGAAGAGTTAGGTGTTCCATCTCACATCTCACAAACGAAAGAAAGAGAAACCATTCTTATATTGTTAGCTTGTGTTTCATGTTTTTGCATCAAAAGCTTGCAGGTTTTTATTAGTTTTAGACCAAAACTATGTTGAGTCAATTGCGAAGTGCAAACAAAGTAAAACAGTGGGAATGTTTGGCATGGTTGGTTTTCTCAAAACATGTTGATGGAGGTTTGTGAAGTGGATATTTTCGTGTATAGTGTGGGTTACACCATGAAAAGAGCAGCAAATTCAACCCTTACCTACCCATGAAAATGAGACACCCAAACCCAATTTAGGTTTTGAACCAACTCAACTCAACACAAACACAATGGTTTTTCACCAATTCTAAGAAGTCAAATTAATTCCTCAATACCTCATTGGTTGAAATTTACAAAATCAAAGCAGAATTTTGTGCCAAATATGTTGTACTACTAAATCATGATTTCAAGGTTAATTTAGGCATTCAGTGATAAAGCCCCAGTAATTAAATTCATTGGTGAGAAAGAAAATTATCAACTATTTTTATATTCTTTATTTATTATAATTTTTGAAAAAAATAATTTTATTATTTTTTATGTTGCATATATAAAATTAAGCAACATTGAAGTGGTGGCCCATCCACAGTTTGCTTGAAGTTTGAAAACTTTAACCAAAGAAAACTAACTCTTTTTGGGTTTTGCTGCTGCAGACTTGGGTCTGGTAGGATAGGATCCGTATGTGTAGCAAGCCCAAATGTGGTTTTTTTTTTCTTTTTATTTCCAAAGATAACCCTTCCCGCAGGCTCAAATGAAAAAAAAAAAAAATCTCTATCATTTCATTAGATATCATAGCCATACTCACTCACTAACACAGCGTTGGCTCAGTGAAAGTATGCTAACCTCAAGTGAACTTTATTTATTAATGTGTAAAAATTAGAAACTTGAAGAAGATCCATATTGAAAGAGGAGAGGTACCTCAATAGAAACTTTAATCTCAATTCTCTGACTATATGTGCAGGAGAGGTGACATTTATTAACCAATATACATAACTACACAAGTAGCACAACTAAAGCAAAACACCTCCAACATACGTTCCCAAAAACAAGGACTTCATCTTTCACTGTCAAAGCATAGTTATTTATACCCAAGCATGGATTATCACAATGTCATGGTACCGTTCATCTCTCTTTCCTTTTCATTCTTCTCTCTTTGTGCATGTCTAAATATAACTATAAGTATATATTTGCAAGGAGGGATTTGAAAACCTTAGTTGCTGGGGTGATTTATTAGAATTTATTTTAACTTGGAATTAATTTCTTACAGAAATCTTGATTCCCTCGCCCCTCCCAAATTGTGACAATGAGATAAAATGGTTAAAGTTTAAACTTTGAGTGCAAAACATTTAAATTTGAATCTGTATGATCTTTCATTAATAGACAATTTATAAATTCTAAAAATTTTATAGATAAAAAAGTTCAATAAATTCGTAAATGAAATGATAGTATATTTTGACCTTAAAGATGAGATAATCTATCCAACTCCTAAACACTTTGTAAAAAAAAAAAAAGTTACCAATCTTCAAAATAGAATTTTGTGTTTGGGATACAGAAAAGTGTTGGAGTACATCTCATTTTTGTTGGCTTTGGCTCCTCTGATCATTGTCACACATGCCAAGTACACTGCTCATGCGGAGCATGTGCAATTCTATCTCTTCAGCAAACAATTGAGAAAGGTTTAATTTAATGTGAGCCAACTCAATTCTTGTGGTGGCAGCAAACCATATTCAAGTTTCTTGTTCAAGTTTGGAAATTGATGATCTAGTTAGCCAGCTCTTCCCTTTCCCCTTTCGCCCATAAAAAAAAGGCAAAAAGCGAATTGCAGTGACTTAGAGCTGCACATGTTCCGTGCATAATAACCCGTGTATAAGTTAAGTCACTCGTGAATTATTTGAATTTGATTTGATTATTACTTGAATTTGATTCGTTTATTTTCGAGTTGAATTCGAGTTTTTTAATATTTAACTCGAGCGATTCATGAACCTAATCAAGTTTTTTTAATATATATTTTAAATATTTTAGTTTTAATTTATTATTTTACTCTCATAATACAAATGAAAAATAATAAATCGAATCTAATTAGTTGAGTTCGAGCAGCATGAGTATTCTATCGAGTCGAGCTCAAACTTCAAAAGTTAAGTTCGATCAAACTAAAGTCAAACTTCGAGTCTCAAATTTTCAAGTCGAGTAGAACTTGAACCTGATGCTGAACTTGAACTTGATGCTTGATTGTCTTGATTTGGTTCTGTTATACCCCTAATGCTGATTATCATTACAATTTACATTCAAAATAAATTTTTTTTAGTCTTTATGTTTCATTTTATACCAGTTTTTGGCTAATAGTTCACCTAATTATACCAGCCAATCGAATCTTACATGTTTTAGTCGAAGGATATAAAGATCATATTTGATTTTATAAACATAGGCAATTTCTTATAAAATTCAAATTAATTTGATTTTTGACACCAATAGTTCAACTTATATGTCACCTGTATCATTTGTCATTGCAAAATAGAATGTCAGCCATACAATTGTAACGATGATAGGAAGAAAAATATTTTGTCCGAAGAAAACATTAAAATTCACACAAGAATAGACAAGTAGTAAACTACTAACAAATAAATGACAAACGTATATGCATATCTGAGCATGAGCCATGAGGATGAAGGCTATCTCCAAAGTTGTTTCAGTACGCAAAACAGATTCCAAGCTAATCACTTATTTGTTTTACACCAATATGACAAATTGGCAATCAAATCAACCTTTTTCCTGGTCCTATTAATTATTATTACTATTTGCCAAAAATTGTTCTATAAGAAAATAGAGAGACAAAATGCAATAACATGATTTCAGGCAGCATGATTACATTTTTGGCGTAATTACGGGTATTTTTATTCGTTTTAAGCTATGAGATTAATCTTTTTTAATTTGAAAATAGCAAACGGTAAAGTTCTTTCAACAGTGATGACTACAAGATTCGAATTATGTCTAAATGCCTAAAAAAATATTCACTTTTATTTCTTCCAACTGCTTGTTGATAAACAACATGATTACATTATGTGCTGTTGATTTTTTTTTCCTTAATGTGAAGTTGCTTAATTACAAAGGGAAGAGTTAACTTATATCTAATGATATGGATTAAAATTATACTTAAAAAGTATTTTTCTAAATTTATTATTAATAATAATGTGTTAAATGTAATTTTTAAAAAATAATATTTTAACTATCTTAAAGAAACATTTTTAATTATTAATATTTATAAATACCCGTTATTCAGACTCAATTATGAATATATACATAATTACAATATTCCATTCCACCCAGCCTGAAGTTTTAAAAATCATTTCATAAGTATGTGGGAATACAACTGAAAACTTAACTTGGTTTATGTTCTAATCAATGAGGATCTTCCAAGTTCCAACATCTGCCTAAAATGGCAAAAATACAGAAGAATTAAGAAAAGAGAAAGGGATGAATAGCACAACAAGATTACAAGAACAACAAGAATAGAAAACTTGAATTGTTTTGAATGCCCAGAAAAAAGAAAACAAGCTAACTTTGCTATTGCACGTAGGTTGAGTCTTGCTGACATCAACACATTCTTAATCCAATGTAAATCTACAAGCATAAATTATTTTTGTCAATTTCAAGATTAACTCAAGAAACAAACTGAAAGTTTTACTTTGGTTAATTATGGCATCACAGTGACCATCAAATGTAAAGAAACCAGTAATGAAACTGTTAGATCATAGCTGGGGATGTGGTTTTAGCTCATCGAAGTTATATAAGAAACTAAACGAGCTAGCTTAGCCTCTTCTCTGCTTGGGACTGGAACCCAAGTAGCCCAGCTGCTGAACTAAAACATCTACATCTTCCTCATCTTCATTTTCAACCTCCAAAACTGCTATTTCTTGCTTATCAATCTCATCATTCAATAAATCATCCCAAAACCCCGCATCAAGGTTTTTATCTTGACTTCCATGTTCTTCCCTTTCCTCTACATGCTCGAGTTCTATGTTGTTTTGACTCCCAGTGAGTCCCTGCAAGTCCATTGCAAGTCTGTCAAGCTCTGAAACTTCAAACTTAGCAATGTCATAGTCCTTAGGTTCAGTCTTGACGAAAGTTCCTCCGCCAACACCCTGGCCTAATTCAATTGTTCCGATGCTGCTGGACCCTTGATCGATCCTCCGCCTTCTCTTCTTGGTGATTGCTTCCTCAAGTTCTTTTCTCCTATCTTTGTGCTGGACTAGTTGCTGAACAAAGCTCGGATTCTGCATTGCTTTGGCCAAGAAACTCATCATTTGTTGCTGTTTCATCTCTGTCTTCCTTAATCTTTCTTCCATTACTTGCAGGCAAGTTCTAGTGTTCTGCTGCTGCTGTCTAAGTTTCACCAATTCCACCATTAAAACCTGCTTGTCACGCCTTAACCTATCAACCTCTCCATCAAGCCCAAACCTCCCAACTTCAACACAAGATCTAGAGCATACTGTGAAGCCTGAGATTGATGTGTCTTTCTCCTCCTAATATTCTTAAGCAGATGCCTTTGCCCTCTCAGAAACCTTTCATTAGCAAACTCCCATCTATCTGGATCAACCTTTCTAAACCCCTACATGAATCAAATCTTTATTCTTCATGACCAAACTCAAAACTGGAGAGAAGGAAAGAGGGAGAGGCAAAAAAGGCTATATAATATTGAATGAATGGTAGGTAAGAATTAAGTACGAACTCAACCTTCAATATCTATTAAGACACACCTAGCTTCCATAAAATGTAATACTTCTAATGTGACAGCACTGCCAGAGCTGATGCTAAAGCATCATATTAATAGTGAATGAAATGTGTATTTTTTATATTCTGGTTTCTGCACTATCCATTTCCTAACTAGTAAACACACCATAAAGTCCACAATAAGTAATCTCATTTAACAATAAGGAAAAAAGGATGCCAAAGTACTTAAATCTCTATTCCAAACAGGAAAACCAGAAAAAAGTACACAAAATAAACAAATCTAGCTCTTTCATAATGTGAATGGAATATGGATTAAGTCACATCTAGAGAAAACTTATACAGTTTAAAACACTAATCAAAGATTTTTTTTTTCTTTTTACTGATGTGAAAGTTTTAATCTTTGTAATAAAGAAATATAGTGTGTTGAAAATTTTCAAAATAGTGAAAGAATGATTGATTAAAAATTAATGTTTAATTAATAGAATAAGATATTAAATACAATTATTCAATAAATAATTTTTTTTCAAAAAGTTACATATTTTTTGAAGGGATGTTCTTTCATTTGTGATTGATTGAAAGAAAAAACCATTGAGTTCTAAAAGTTGTTATTATATTAAATAATAATGTTTGTTGAATCAAACAACATAATTGAAAGATCACATCATTTGATTTTGAGGACATAACTCTTAGATCGGATCTTTTTAAATAGAAATGTCAATGTTTATTTTGCTATACTCCAATATTACAAGAATTTTGATATTCTCTCTTTTCCCTTATTTTTAAACTAGAGTTAAATCTCTTAGGCATTATTTACTGTAAAAAATAATGATTAAAACAAAATACTTTTGTATTTGTTAAAGGTATTTAGTGATTTGATTTCACAAGTACAACATGATTTTAAACGATGACTTCATTATATTTTAGAATTATTCGACAAATCTCTGTTACACACCTTAATTGATCGAGATGAAATAAATCTTAAGAAAAATGATATCATCAAAACATGCCTTAAAATTTATTACTGCATTAAGTTCATGATTGTTCTTGTTTTAAAAGAATTTAATTTTTTGAAGTTTAAGATCAAATTCAAATTGTTTCTTCTTTATTAAACCCTAAAAGTGATTTTATTATTGTATAAGATAATAATCTGCTTTTTGGATAAAAAGGTTAATCCAAGAGCTAGCACATAAATTCACTGTCTACTCCATGAAAGAAAGTAGTAGTATTACTTACATAGGTATTGAGCTGCCTGACAAAGCTTGAGAAATTGTTGTGCTTGAAGTATCTAGGCAGAAGACTCATGGAAAATGCCTGGGGATCCCATACAAGGAAACTATTGTTGCCTCTACTCCAGGAGATGATGTGATTGGTGCTTGAATCGTCAATAATGTCATAAGTTTTTGTGAGGAAAGGAGGAGGACCTCCATCATGGAGTCCTTCCATTGGTTGAGGGATACCCAAAGAAGGCATACCAGGATACGATGAGCTTGCTCCTGGAAATTCTTCTTTAACTCTTCCATAAGGATTCATCGTTGCTCACTCACCAGAGAACAATAACTCGATCTGGGTTAGTTTCCTTTTTCTTTGTATGTCAATGTGATTGTATATCAATGCTATTGAACTTTTCTGCAGGGCTACAGGGCGATAGAAAGAATCTTCAAAACCGGGCTTCAATGCAGGTTAAGCCAAAAAAAAAATGTATTAGGTGAGACTGACTATGGTGGAGCCAAAAGTTCACCGGTTCAGAGAGAACAGAAGGCAGGAAAAACATAGAAGAATTGAAAAACGAGACAGATGTGAACATGGGTATCATTAGTTAATGTAAATAATCAATAAAAAAACTTTTATTTATTTATTTTTGCTTTGGTTGGTTGGAAGACTGACGATGCAAAATGAAACCAGAATGGAATGGCAATGAGATATTTTGCTCCCCCCACAACTTGCTCCTTTGGGAAAGTCTTTCGGCTGGCCTGCTTTTTTGTAGTTTTATATCATTACTATATTCTGTCACAGTCCACGGCCAGATTTTTGAAGGACGATGGTGTAAATATGCAACAAATAGCATTCATTTTTTTATTTTTCTTGATTTATCAAGCAAAATTGGATCTGAATTTTTGTAATTTCTAATTTTATTGTTGTTGTTATTGTTTTTTTTTTAAGTGCATACAGTTAAAGAATGTCGGAGGTCTGCAGAATAGCAGCTGAAGGGTTGGGGGTTGTGAAAAATATCTAGGCGTGGGCTAATTTTTTATTGGAAAATATCTAAGCATTTAAGTATTATTTTATTGTATGCCCTAAAAAACATGAAAGTGAATTAATGAAAAAAAAATAAAAAAAAAAATGAAAGTGAATTCAAGTTTGATGCATTTTAAAAAATTTCAAGCGAGTTAGGAGTCACTTTCCATTGGACCCCCACAATCTTTTCTTTTCTTTGGCTTTGTTTCATTCGTTCATCAGTATAGATATAAACGGATATCACTCTTGAGACTATTCACTTCGATTAAGTAGAGTTTGAATACTTATAATGGATTAAAATAGTGATTTACTATTCGTATTAGATTTAGATAGTACATATAAGGTATCTTAAACTTGAATTCGATTAATTTTTTATTAAATATATTTGTGTTTTTTTATTAAATTATATTTGTTTGTAATTTATAAATATATTTTTATAGGTTTCAAATTGTTAAATTACTAAAATTTGTTGATTATTATGAAATTTGTATATTTTTTAATTTTATGTTTTTAATTAATAAAAATTAAATATTAAAATAATTAATTTTTTACATAAATTAAGTTCGGATTTAGATATTTAAGGAGTTTTTAAAACTTTTGATTGATAAATAGAATAATTAAACGGATTCAGATAATAAACGAGTAATATAAAATTTATTGAAGTAAAATTTAAATAATATACTTAAAAAGTAATCAAATAATAATAAAATTTAAAATTTTTAATCAATAATCTAAATCGAATTTAAGCACCTCAAAATTCACGGAAATCGTCCCTTTACATTTCTATTCACTTGATTTTATTGATAGTGATATGCGGAATGGCCAACCCCTGTGTTTCGGTGTCGGTAATTTCAAATGGCACAATATCATTGGTTCTCACTTTTGTGCTTTCATGGGCGTGGCACAATTTCATTGGTTCTCACTTTTGTGCTTTAATCAGCTGCCGATATGGCGAAGTCAAAAAGAAAACACGTGGCATGTTTTCTTTCTCTATTTTCCTAATCCTAATGCTTCGACTGTTGAATTTCTCTTAACTACTTTTAGGTTTTAACCTTGTTAATTAGGGTTAGTCAGATAAAGATTGGATTTTTTTAAAAAAAAAAAACTCTAACTGTGTTATACTGATATAAAAGTATAATTTTAAATTATTTAAAAATTAAATTTTAATAATTTTTGAAAATATTTCTGACCTTAGTATCAAAAAAATTGACAAAAAAATGCAAATTTTATATTAATTTTTTTAAAAATAAATGAATATGAGGCATCTGTTATAATTTATACTATTGTTCACAGCTATGCTATTTCATTTATTTATATGCTTTTACTTTCTGATTAAGAAATTATTATTAATTACTAATAAAACTCAGTGGAGAATCAGAAGGGTAATTAACAAATTATTAATATCAGTAATAGTAAGAATAGGACAAAAGTAAGAGATTTAAGTGGTGTTTTGTTTTGTTTCGGCTTTCAATTCAAAGGCCAAAAGGGGATCCAAGAGGGGACACGTGGCCCTGAGCGTCAGAAGAAAGCAAAGATTCACATCACTCACATCATCCAACAGGCACCGTGAGGTACAGGTGTCGAATTTGGAAGCAGCCACGATATGAAGGACAATAAACAATCGTGAAATGATGTGCGACGGGTCTCCCTTAGAAGTTTTGGAAGACTAGTGTAGTGTAGCGTAGAACTTATCCGAATATACCCGACACAGGCCGGCAAACCAAACATGAATCTCGAAAAGCAAGTTTAGCTTTAGGACCGTACTTGTTTTTTTGATCGCAAATACATTCATTCATTCATTTTATAATTCGATATTAATTTTATTTAAATAAAAAATAACGAATCATATTTAAATATATAAAAAAATGATATTGATCCCATTAATCCCAACCAACAGAATTTCCTATTAATCCCACGTTAAGGTTATATTTGGTAGAGTGAAAAAATGGGCGGAAAGAAAATAGTGGAAGGAAAAATAGGAAGAAAATATATATTTTTTGATATTATTTGATAGGATAGAAAATAAAAAAAAAAGAAAAGAAAAAGAAATGTGTTTTTTTTCTTTCAAAGAAAATAATCTATTCAAATTGGACAAAAAGAAGAAAGAAAACGTGAGCATAAATTAAATAAATTGAAAATACAAAAATACCCTCACAAATTTTAAAATGATGCTTTTTCTTCTTCTAGAACATCTCAACAGTCCCACAACTCACACCATACCCTTCCCAATCTCTCCTTTGTCACCGATATCAATGAGATACAAAGTCTTATGCATTTTGTTCTACTTGTAAACAAATACATTGGCAATGAAGCTCTAAAAAATAAAGAAAAGCTGATGCTTTATAATTAATAGAATTAAATAATCATTAATAATTAATTGTTAATTAATGATTAATTAATCAAATATAGTTATTTAACCATTAATAAATCACATACAAAATCTTGATGCATTTTCTTCTAATTGTGAAAAAATTCATTGCTAATGAAGCTCCACAGAAAGAAACGCCACTGCTTTATAATTAATAAAATAAAATAGTAATTAATAATCTAATATAGTTATTTAATCATTAATTAATAAAATAATCATTATTAATTAATCATTATTTAATAGTTAACTAATAATTAATTATCATAAATTAATTATTAATTTATTATTTTGACAAATTTTTGTTTAAAAAATATCTCATTGAAAATAAAAACTCATTATGCATGAAATAAAAGTTACATTTGATAAATATTTATATAAGGGTAGAATAGTAAAATTATTTTATTTTTAATTTTCTTTCCTCTCACTTTTCCATATACAAAGAAACAAAGTTATTTTCCATCTATTTTTTTTCATTTTTTCTACCAATCACATCTAAAGAAAAAAAATTAATGTTTTCTATCTTCTCATTTTTCTCTCCTTCCAATTTTCCTTCTTTTCATTTTTCTTTCCACTCTACCAAACAAAGCCTAAAGCTCACAATGTCAGTTTCAATCTAAATTCTATTTAAAAAGATTGATGAATAAATATCAACGGTCATAACCCATTCAATTTGAATTTGAGCTAACTCTAATATGAAATAATTCAAATTTCAAGTTTAGATGATATTATCTTGAAATAATTTGAAATTAAATTAATTTAACTTCAAGACTTGACAAATTAAATTTATTAAAATGATTGAATCTGATGATATGGTCCCAAAATTTAGTGCTTTAAAAATGAAATTCTACTAATTTGAGTAATTTCTTTTGCAGATAATCTGCACATATTTTCAACTCACATCAACCAGAAAAACATCTAATAACACCACACAAAAGAGGACAACCCTATATGAATTCAATTTTACCCTATCTAATTTGAAAAGAATCAACATTCACAACATTTTTCATCCAAACTCGAATAAAACTAAATAAAATATTACCTAGACAAAAAGACAGAAAAAATAATTCTTGAAATGACTCAATTGAATATATTTCATTTAAAACTCAGAAAATTAGATCCAAAATGATTCAA
Organism: Heritiera littoralis; assembly: GCA_031772115.1. NCBI lineage: Eukaryota > Viridiplantae > Streptophyta > Magnoliopsida > Malvales > Malvaceae > Heritiera > Heritiera littoralis. The sequence continues at coordinate 1,571,943 of JAPDPK010000083.1, read as the reverse complement.
ATTTAATAACTTGATTTTAAAGAATCGAAATAAAAATACCCAATCTAAAATTATCGAACTCAAACCTAACCTCTCCGATTCCCACCTCTACACCACACACATCCAACAAAATGCATATTTCCTTTTTTTTTTTTGGTTACACGAGGAAAACATAAAACTACATCTTGAAATGGCGAGGGAAGGAAACTCCCCAAGCATCAACAGTTATCAAAGACTTTAGAGCTAAGGGAGGTCTATCTAGAAAGACAAAATCCACCTCAATATCACAAGCCATCTTAGCTAATTTGTCTACACAAAAATTCCCCCTCTAAATGAATGACAGATCTTAACTTCCTAGGATCGCACAAGCAGTTGTCGAACATCGGAAATTATACACCCATGAGGATTGGTTTGTACATCAGCCGACTCAACTAAATCAATAGCAGTTCTTGCATCCAACTCACAAATCAGCCTTTTGTATCCTTCTTTCCATGCAAGCATCAGCCCTATTTTTAGAGCCTGCAACTCAGTAATGACGTTTGAACATATTTCAAGCTTAGCTAAGAAACCCAAAATCCATACCCCAGAGCATGATCGGAAAATACCACCTACACCAGCTAAACCTGAGTTTCCTTGCATAGTCCCATCAATATTCAGTTTTATCCAATAAATTGGGGGAGGTAACAATCTAATCAAACTTGGTGTATGTTTAACAAGGGACGATTTATTGAAAGCTTCTTGAAGTTCCAAAGCACCTATCTAAATAAAATTGACAAATTGTACCACAGAGTAGTCAAAGTACTAGCAGAACAAAAAATCAAGGAACATCTCCTAGTCTAGAGTCTCCAAATTGTAGTGATGAAAAGGCATCTCGAATCTCCACTGACCAACATTAAATCACCTTTACCCTTAAGATTATACAAAAGCCAATCTCCCTTAATGAGTTTAAAAAATTCAGTCCAGAAATTATTTGGAACCAAAGCCTTCCAAACCGTTTGAGCAAAGGGACAATCCCTAAGAACAAGAGTGACTGACTCAACCTTCGAATCACAAAAGGAGCAAGCCGAACTATTAGACATACCCCATTTAAATCTTAACTCATTAGTTAAGAGTCTTCCTTTCATAACTAACCAAACAAATTCAATCCATCAGTTAGTGCCGGTAATTTCCAAATCCATCTCCAGTTGACATCTCTTGGATTCATCCCTTGTACAGCTACACGATCGGCAGACCTTGATGAGAATTTCCCATTAGACTTATTTTCCAAATCCATTTATCTCTAAGTATGTGGAGCACAGACACAGGGGTACCTAATATTTGTAACACTATCTCCGAAGGAAGATGAGAAAACAACAACTTAGCTTTCCATTCGTTATTTTCAAGATAATCTTTAACTAGAGCATCTGTATTAATATTTTCAAAATCAACTCGTTGCTGCAAGGTAAGCGGTTTACCAAGCCAAGGATCTTTCCATAATAGTGTGTCTTGACCATTACCAATTCTACGTTTTAGTCCAGAGGAGAGAAGTTGTAGGCCTGAGAGTAAGGACCTACATGAATGAGATTTGTTTTATTACCTTGAGAGTCTGACATGGTCAATCTAATGACATCCTCATTAAAATTATACTTGGATTTAATGGCAGTAACCCAAACACTGTTTGGTTAATTCAAGAATCTCCAAGTCGATTTTTGTATCATTACCAAATTTTGGTCTTCCATCTTACGAATGCCCAATCCACCAAAACACTTCGTGTTAGCTTTAAATTGACATATATATATATATATATATATTGAAATGACAAAAACTTAAGTAAGCTTTAATGTTTTGATTCATATTGTAAATTTGCTTTGCCACACATGATTTTCTCAATACATTTTAAGTGCTCATATCAAACATTAAGACCATGATTTAATGATATATTCTTATTGTCTTAATACTTTATAAAATGGTTTTGAATATTTTCATTAAGTAATGTTTTCAAGAACATATTTAGAAAATTACTTAATGAGTTTTTTAGACTATGTTTTTTTAATTTAGAAAGTCAAGAAAAACTCTCACAAAACTTTAAAATGTTTTGGGTTGAAATAAAATCAAAGGCTATATCATTTCTAACCCAAAATGCAGGAAAAATCACCCTCTAGAAGCATGGGATAGATCACCTAAGGGAAGGGATCGATCCCCTAGTGGCAGTAAGGTTTTTCGGAAGCAAAAAGGTGTCTCAAGCCCAGACCAAGCAATCTGGAAGCTTAGGATCGATCCCCTACGGAAAGGAATCGACCCCTTTACACAAAAATGGGCTGTAATGGCTAGTTTTGTGAGACACAACGGTAATATTCAATTTTGGCTCCAACCAACGTCCACAAACCATCCAAAGGACTATAAATAGAGGCTTAGAAGCTGAAGGAACCAAGAGGAAGAGCTCAGCACATTCAATCTTCATTTTCCTCATATTCAAAGCCACAATAACTTCTCAAGTGCTATACATTCTTCATTTTCTATCAATCTCATATTCCTTGTATAAAATAGCATAGCACAGATCATTGTATAGGATTTTCCTTGTGCTTAAACATTGTAATCACTTGCCTACCTAGATGCCTTCTTTGGTTACACCCATTGTAAACACAATCACACCTTGTAAAGGGGAGGTTTCTCTTTAGCCTTAGAAAAAGAGGGAGGTTTCTCTTTAGCCTAGAAAAAGAGAGAGGTTTCTCTTGAGCCTTGAAAAAGAGGGATTGTAAAGACAAATTCAAGGATAGTGAATTTGGGGAAAATCCTTGGGAGCGTCTCAAGGTAAAGGACGTAGGCAAGGTTGCCAACCTTTATAAATTGCTTGCGTATATTTCTCTTTCCCTTTTCTTTTTATTTACTTGCAATTATATTTGTGCTTATTGTATTAAATTTATATTGCTTACTTGAGTAGCCTAGAGAACTTAGAAAACTTCAATATAGGCTAGTGAATTAGAAGAATCAAAAAATGACCTTAAAGTTAGTTAAAAACCGATTCACCCCTCTCTCGGTATAGCCTATAGAGCCAACAATTGGTATCAAAGCTTGGGCTCGAGATTGATTTAGATTAACATCTATCAAGTAAAACGATCATAAATGGCTCATTTGAACATAGGTACACCCTTAGGAGAAGAGGGACACTCGCTAGTTAGACCTCCATTGTTCAATGGTGAGAACTACTTATATTGGAAAACTAGGATGATGTTGTTTGTACAATCCAATGATTATGAAGTGTGGAGAGTGATTATAAATGGTCCCAAAATTCCAATGAAGAAAGTAGATGGGAAAGATGTCCCTAAGAGTGAGGATGAATGGGACTCAAATGATATAAGATTGGCACAATTGAATGCCAAGGCTATGCACACCCTCTTTTGTGCAGTAGGCCAAATGAATATAATAGAGTCACCCTATGTGAAAATGCCAAGCAAATATGAGACAAATTAGCCATCACACATGAAGGGACAAATCAAGTTAGAGAAACCAAAGTAGGAATACTCACACATGATTATGAGCTTTTTAGGATGAAAGAAAATGAGTCCATGAGTGAAATGTACACTAGGTTTAATGACATAATCAATGGACTTAAGGCTTTAGGTAAGACCTATTCCAATGTAGAAATGGTTAAGAAAATCTTGAATAGCTTGCCAAAATCTTGGGAGGCAAAGGTGACCGCAATAGAAGAATCTAAGGATCCTAATACCTTGTCTCTAAATGAACTTATGGGCTCCCTACTTACATATGAAATGAAATTAAAAAGAAATGAAGAGCCTTTAAAGAAAGTAGGGGTAACATTTAAATCTTCCGCTCATGAGATCATTGAAGATGATAGTGGTGAAAGTGGAAATGAGGAGGAAAAGGAAATGACAATGTTTGCCAAAAGATTTAATAGGTTCATGAGAATGAAAGAAAAAGAAAATAATAGGAGCCATCAAAGAGGGGAGTCAAGTAGAAGAGAAAAGGACCTCTTAGTGTGTTATGAATGTAATGAATCGGGTCACACTAAGCTAGATTGCCCCTTAATTAGGAAGGAAAAGGATAGGAAGCCTAGGAAGAAAGCATTTGTGGCTGCACGGAGCGATAGTGATAGCTTCGATGAGAAAAACGTAGATGATGAGGTAGCCTACTATGCCTTATGGCCATTAGTGATGATGAGGCTAGTTGTAGTTCTAGTGAAGATAATATTTATACATTTGATGAACTACAAAATGCCTTTAATGAATTAGCAAATGAATTTCAATGCATGAACTCTAAATATAGGAAAATCATTGCTAATTTGAAGATAGAAAAGGAAGCATTGACAGATGCTAAGCTAGAATTTCAAAAGAAATTAGAAAAGGCTAACTTAGAGATAAATGAGTTGAATAAAAAGAACTTAAATTTGCATAACTCATTTTCTAGGTTTTACATGGGTCAACAAAAGCTAGATCATATGTTAGAAACCCAAAGAGCTTTCTTTGACAAAGATGGGTTAGGATATAATGCAATACATAGAGAAACTCATCTTAAAAATTTCTTAGTGAGTAAAAATTCTATGCATGATACATCTCTCACATGCTCACTATGCAATAGGATAGGCCACTCTTCACAAGCATGCACATATAAAAAAATCATATTTAGAGGAAAAGTAGTTAGAAAAATGTGGGTGCTAAAGCATGCTGTAAATAATGATGATTTGTCCTTGAAATGGATCCCAAAAGGATCAAAAATTATTTGCATAACTCTCATGAACCCAAAAAAATTTAGGTACCAAAACATGCATGAATGTGTTTATTGTAGGAGTGTTAGAGCATGGAGTTACAAAGAAATAATAGAGTTTGAATGCTCTACACACCTTCATGGAGTTTGCTTGTGCTAATAAGGAAGATGAAAAGCTTGAGGATCAATTCTTGGCAAAGTTACATGACATTCTTCAAAGGATTGCTCAAGTTGTACTAAAGAATCATGGCAAAGCACTCTCTAGCAAAGGAGTATTGTAAGATTAATCTCTTTTCCTTAAAACTTTTATTTGATTAAGTTATTTATGACTTGATGAGATATTTTGTTGATTCTTGATGCATGATTGAATGAAAGGCAAGATAAATGATTTTTGATGAATATTTCTTGATGATTGGATGAAAAACATGTTTAATGATTTTGAAATGATTATTGGATTTCTGTATTTTGAGCAAGATTGCTATGAGTTGAAAATATATTTACTTGCTCCAAAGTTGCCAAATATGTCATATATGCAAAATGACATGTCATGAGCATTAATGAGAAATATGCATTTTAGAAATTATGGCATAATGTTCACAAGTTAGATGATTTGATGATATATGTGCTTAAAATCTATGTGAACAAGTTTGTTTTGACATATTTGTATTTTCAAATGCTTTGGTTTTGCCAAAATATGCATAACTTTCAAAATGACCTCTTTTGAGACAAAAAATGCATTTATTGGTGAAAATCCTTCCAAAATTGTAAAATCTATTGTTAAATGGTTTTTCATTCATATTTTTCATTCATACAAGTCCAAAATCATGTTATACAAATGTTTAAACCTTGGACTTAAAATACTAAAAAACAAAGTTTTGGCACCTCACAAGTTGCATTTTCTGTCAAAAATCTGCAGAAACTGGATGAGAGATTGATCCCTCCACATGTAGGATCGATCCCATTAGACTAAAATGCAGAAAATTGCATTCTGGGATTTAAGGATCGATCCCCTTCCATAGGGATCGATCCCCCCAAGCCAGAAAAGCCTTCCTTGCACTATTTCAACCGAAATTAGAAGAACTTTTCATTGTCTTGATACATTCTTTCTTCTCAACTTAAAATTTAATATTTAAACTTCTTTTTAATGATCTTTAAAATATGAAAAATCATTTCTCATTGATATCATGCCTCAACTTCATCAATTGGTATTAGTTTCAACAATTAATATCTTACTTTCATTGAACTTAAAAGTGCAAATTCATTTTTCTTATTGAAGACATTCATGAATTGCATAAACCTTGAAATAATCTTGAAATATTTTCTTAATGAATGCTTAAACATTATTTTAAGAATTATTTATTGATTTGTGTATATATATGAGAATTTGATGAACTTGTGCATAATGAGAATTGTTCATACTTTAGTTCATCTTAGTCAAGCATGCTTATAGAATTATGTCTCTTAGCTTGACACATCTATTCCACACTAGGTTTCATGATAATTTTACATTTAGTGGAATATAAATAATTAAAGGTCATTTATATGCTTGAATGATAAAATAATCAAAACTTGACCTTAAATCCAATTATGACTCTAGGTAAAGTATTAGACATTTCAAATATAGAGTCATAATTGTCATTGGCCTATAATTTGTGATGGTAAATGAATCTAAAATGATTCAAATGCATCAAAATTTGTCATCCATGAACTTAGATTTCTCTTATGGCCAAAATTGTTAAAGAACTTGTGTTTTAATGACAACATAAACATTCAAGCATAAATGCAAACTTGAACAAATACACTTTGATTGATATCCATGCATTGAATCTTGATTGTTTGGATGTTAAACTTGCGTGTTTGATGGTGTGTGATTGTGTTCTTACATGTTTGACTTGATTATTCACTAAGCACACCACACATAACAATTAGCATAATGCAAAATGTCTAAGACAATCATTGGTAACAATATTTTCAACAACTGGTAGAAGCCAAAGCTGAATTGACAATTGGTATAAGCTTTAAACTAACAATTCTTCTCATACTCTTTAGTTTGAAATGAAAAATAGAGAAGAATTCATTTAGGATACTTTTGCATGAAACTCTTGTGTGCTAGAATTTGCGGTTAATTGATATATGATTTAATTATATGCACATTCTTTCTTGAAAATGATTTATGAGCTCATGCATATGATATGTCATCTAATTTTAGCTCATAATCATGATGTATTGTCATGCACCTTAGTTGGACCTTAGAGAACAATGGATATACTTAGGTGCTTGATAGAATTGAAATAAGCAAGTTATAGCACTTAATAGAAAATTTATAAACAACTTGTTCATCACTTACCAATTTGGAACTTCTTGGAAAATTATTTATAAAGAATTGGTATAGGATCATAAGTCATGTTCTTTGTATTTCATACTCTTTATGGACATTGACTTATTTATTTGTGCTAAGAGTCCCATGTACTAACATGTTTCTTGTTGGATGGAGCATATTTTATCTCTTCTCACATAGCCATAATTTTAGGGGGAGCATATTTGTTTTATCTTTCTTTCTTTTTGCTGTGACAAAAAAGGGGGAGAGATATTAAGGGGGAGAAATAATGATTTGAAAACTTATTTTGAAAACTATGCTTATATTGAGGGGGAGCTTTACAAATTCATGCTTTATTTGAGGGGGAGTATTTCTTTAAAAGAATTTTCAAAGCAAATTTACCTTAAGTTTTGTCATATCAAAAAGGGAGAGATTGTTAGTTTTAAATTAACATATATATATTTTGAAATGACAAAAACTTAAGTAAGCTTTAATGTTTTGATTCATATTGTAAATTTGTTTTGCCACACATGATTTTCTCAATACATTTTAAGTGCTCATATCAAACATTAAGATTATGATTTAATGATATATTCTTATTGGTCTTAATACTTTATAAAATGGTTTTGAATATTTTCATTAAATAATGTTTTCAAGAACATATTTAGAAAATTACTTAATGAGTTTTTTGGACTATGTTTTTTTAATTTAGAAAGTCAAGAAAAACTCCCACAAAACTCTAAAATGTTTTGGGTTGAAATAAAATCAAAGGCTATATCATTTCTAACCCAAAATGTAGGAAAAATCATCCCTGGAAGCATGGGATCGATCACCTAAGGGAAGGATTGATCCCTTAGTGGCAGTAAGGTTTTTCGAAGAAAAAGGTGTCTCAAGCCCAGACTAAGCAATCTGGAAGCATGGGATCGATCCCCTATGGAAAGGGATCGATCCCTTTACATGAAAATGGGTTGTAACGGCTAGTTTTGTGAGACACAACGGTAATATTCATTTTTGGCTCTAACCAACGTCCACAAACCATCCAAGGGACTATAAATAGAGGTTTAGAAGCTGAAGGAACAAAGAGGAAGAGCTCAGCACATTCAATCTTCATTTTCCTCATATTCAAAGCCTCAACAACTTCTCAAGTGCTATACGTTCTTCATTTCTATCAATCTCATATTCCTTGTATAAAATAGCATAGCACAAATCATTGTATAGGATTTTCCTTGTGCTTAAACATTGTAATCACTTGCTTACCTAGAGGCCTTCTTTGGTTACACCCATTGTAAACACAATCACACCTTGTAAAAGGGAGGTTTCTCTTTAGCCTTAGAAAAAGAGGGAGGTTTCTCTTGAGCCTTAGAAAAGAGGGATTGTAAAGACAAATTCAAGGATAGTGAATTTGGGCAAAATTCTTGGGAGCGTCTCAAGGTAGAGGACGTAGGCAAGGTTGCTGAACCTCTATAAATCACTTGCGTATATTTCTCTTTCCCTTTTCTCTTTATTTACTTGCAATTATATTTGTGCTTATTGTATTAAATTTATATTGCTTACTTGAGTAGCCTAGAGAACTTAGAAAACTTTAATATAGGCTAGTGAATTTAGAAGAATCGAAAAATAACCTTAAGGTTAGTTAAAAACCGATTCACCCCCTCTCGATAAAGCCTATAGGGCCAACACTTCGGTTTACAAACCTTGCTCCAATTAACAAGGGAAACACCCCGTTTGTCCTCCGAGCCTCCCTAAAGAAATCTTCTATTCAACTTGTCTAAGGAATTCTGTACATTTCTTGGCAGAATAGTAGTCATCATAGTATACGTGAGAATTGATGTGTTACTGAACTAATCAAAGTAGCCCGGGCAGATAAACTCAGTACTTTTGATTTCCAGCCTGAAAGAAGATTACCAACTTTGTCCACAATCTCCTGATAAGTTTGTTTTGTAACTCTAGCATGAATTAAGGGAACTCCAAGATAATTTCCCAAATTTTTTGTCAACCCAAAACCCGAACTCTATGAATCGAACGACCACACATAGGCAGAGCTTTAGGCAAACAAAGATCTTAGATTTCGCCAAACTCACTTTGGCCCAGCTGCTGCACAGAAAGCAATAAGAACCTCCTTCATAACATTAGCTTGAGACGCAGAAGCTCTAACCGAATAAGAATAAATCATCAGCAAAGAATAGATGAGAGAAACCTGGACGACCTCTACGTAACACAATTGGTTTCCAAGAACAAGTTTAATTGCTTGATCAATTAGACTAGACTACCCAATCTTTCCATACAAAGAACAAATAAGTAAGGAGATAAGGATCAACTTGACGTAGACCATGTTGGTTGAAAAAATCTGTCATTTCACCATTCCATAGAATCGACATTCTAGCTCCACTAACACAATTCATTATTAGACGAACCCATTTTTGAGGAAAACCAAAAGTAAGTAGGGTATCTTCCAAGAATTCCCAATGAATCCTGTCATAAGCCTTCTCCAAATTATTTTTATAGCCATTAATCCATCCTTTCTTTTAGATCTATGAATAGTATGGATTAACTCTTGTGCTATAAAAATGTTATTCGCTGCCTGTCTCCCAGGAATAAAGCTCGTTTGTGTTAGGGAAACTAATTCATTTAAAAGAGGTCTCAAGCGGTTAACTAGTATCTTGTTTATCGTTTGTAGACAACACAACAGAGGCTAATCGGATGGAATTGACTTATTGATTCTGGAGAACTAATTTTGGAATTAAGGTAAGAAGAGTAGTATTTAATTCACCTGGGATCTGACCACCATCAAAAGCTGATATGACAATATTCAAAAGACTGTCTTTGAAGAGGGACCAATACCTTTGAAAAAACCCCGCTTGATAACCATCAACTCCAGGAGCCGCCCAAGGCTTCATTGGATGTAAGGCCACACGTACTTCACTCTCCTCAATATCTTGGCACAACAAAAAGCCTGCCCTGATTAATAGTTGGCCCATCGAGCTTAGAAAAGTTAGTTACTACTGGGCCATCAATACTATATAATTCCTTATAGAAATTGGAGACAATAGACCTCAGCTCCCCTTCATCAAAGATGCAAACACCATCATTATTCTTCAACATTGAGATTCGGTTTCTACTTCTTTGACATATCGACATAAATGAAAAAAACGAGTATTTCTTTCTCCTTCTTGATCCATTTAATTAAGGATTTTTGCTGCCAGTATAATTCCTCTTGCTCAAGAATCCTGTTGTAAGATCTCCTTAGTTCCTTCTCCAACAAAAAGAATTGGTGCGACCAACGTTCATACAAACTCTTTGCACTCCTTTTAACCGGGCTAGAATTTTATGTTTGTTACCAAATAGATTCCCAAAGGTAAACTTGTTCCATTCCCATAAATCTAAAGAAAGCTTGTTTGTTTTTTCACAAAAAAGATCCACTTGCTGTTTGCCATGATCGAACTACTACATCATCCACTATTGCATCAGTTAGCCACATATTATGGAAGTGAAATGGCTTCCTAAAAGGATTACAATGGATAGTTGGTGAGGTTTGTAGCAACATTGGACAATGGTCTGAGTAGGCATTAGTTAAGTGTAGAACTTTAGCTTTAGGGAACAGCTCTCTCCACCCCACATTCGCCAAGGCCCGGTCTAATCTACCCATAATTCTAGCATGACTAGGTCTACCGTTACTTCATGTAAACTTGTTCCCATGAAATCCCAAATCAATAAGCTTACAAGTATCTATCATTTTGTTAAATAAAAAACACCTTCTAGCTGATACACCTGCACCACCAAATCTTTCTGAGCTTTTGTAACATCATTAAAGTCACCCAGTAATAGCCACGACAAAGCAACAGAAGGTGATAATTCTTCCAAAGTAGACCATAGGGACTTCCTGCTTTCTAGTTTCAAGCTTCCATAAATTGTAGTAAATAACCATTCAAGTTGATTGTTAACACTGACTGTTGCATGAACCATTTGACTCGTATCATGCAAAATGTTCAACGTCACTATAATCGACAACCAACACACCCAAAACCCACCTGAGAAGCCAATCGGGTTAACAACATGAAAGTTTTGAAACCCTAACTTTTTAATAACTTTCACAGCGACATTTTCTCCCACCCTAGGCTCTACCAGCACAAGGATCCCAAGTCTTTACTTTCTAATAAGCTCCTTTACATTACTTAGGAATGTATCATTCCTGCACCTCTAGTATTCCATAGCATGCAATTCATTATAAGTGGTAGAATCATTTCCTAAAATGATCATCTCTCTAGGAAGAGCTTCAAACACGTTAACCCCAGGTAAAATCAATCGATTCCTTGTCACATTCTTGCTCAATTAAAATTGTTTGAGAATCGAGCACAAAGCTATCTGGAGGATCCTGAACTCGATGGTTTGATGATCTATCATCAAAGCTAGGATTATATGCGAAGTGAAATGAGAGTCTTGGAATTTTCCTGAATGAACTGAGGCAACATCTACAGATTGGCTCATGGAATTATTCTTTGAACTGTCTCAGAGAGGATGGGAGGGGGGAGTCAATTGTTTGGGCTGATCCATAGTAATTTTATTTCCTAAATCAGAACCTACCAAGCCCACATTGTCCTTGGGTTTCCTATCTGAGAGAATCATCTGACTTGAAAAGGGCCACGTAACAGTCACCTTTTGAGTATTTCGCTGGACTATTTTCCCATGCCTATCCCCATTATTATGAGACCCATTTTCATGCTGTTCATAGAAGGAACACCTGTAATGTTCTCAGTCTGATTCCTAAGATCTTCCACAATTTCCTCTTCCAGTACTTGGAAATGTGATCCTCTATTAATGGTATTTTCATGATTCTCGACATTAACTTTGTTAGCTTTCCTTCTTCGACGCGGTTGAGCCACCATCCAAGGCCCAAAGTCACCTTCCACACCACCGTCTTCCTTGCCATGTGACTCACCACCAGCAGCGATTTTCCCACACGAATCACAAGGAAAAACATAATGTATCTCTCTATTAGCTTGGATTGGACAAGTCCCATTATGACTAATTCTTCCACAATGAAAACATATTAGATTAAGGCCTTCATATTCAATCTTCTGCCGATTCCCATCCAACAGAATTTTTGGTACAAGAGGTTTGTTTAAACCAATTTCAATGCATACTCTCACAAACTTTCCTCTAAACGCGAATCTGGTATTTGGGTCAACCTTTAGTGAAACTCCAATGGTATTACCCGTAGCAAGAAGAACTCTCTTATCATAAACTCAATGGGGAGACTCGAAAAGCAGATCCAAATAGCTGTAGAATCAATAGTTACATTAGAAGGACGAAATTCTAGTTGCCAACGTCTAATGGTAAGATAGTGGTCAAAAATAACCCAAGGGCCTTCTTCCAAACACAAACTGTAAATCCTCCAAAGAAGCAAATTTAACAAGGAGGAAGCCTTCTCCAAGATCAATAAGATCGTACTCACCCTTGGGGTTCCACATCTTTCTCAGTTTCTTATCCAAGGTTTTGTACCCCAAAGATTGTCCCAAGAGTTTAATTATCAGGCAATTCCTCCAAGGTTCTTGAATCCTTTCTTGATATTGATCAGAAAGAGATAAACATGGCCAGGAATCTACACTTGAAATCTTGATTGCTTCCTCCTCCATTGTTGATTCCATATGTTCATTGTTTGGAAAGGTACTGTGAACGCGAGCACCCAAAACCATATCCCTAAAGCTAGGTCGGTTCGTAGTAGTTCGAAGCACGGCCTGGTCTTCGTGTGACTCCTCTCGGGAAGAATATGACTTTATCCTTTTAGTAGATCTAGCCAACAGATGGGCTTCTTCTTTCGACTTGGGAGAGGGTTCAGTCGAAGGGCTTTCCATCTATTTACCTTTGTCTCTCAACAAAATGCATATTTTCTATTGATGCATAAATCACATGGTAAATAGGTTGTCTGATTCTCCAGATTCGTACGAGATATATCTTTCATCAAAGATTCATGCATTCGAGATTCATAGTTCATGACAGCTCGTTTCAACACTGAAAAACACATGTTAAACAAGAATTGAATCCAATTTTAGACCAAAGCATGCTAAATGTGAGGTTGACAAATTATTCCAAACCAAAACATTTTGAAGCAGAAGCCAAACAGCAATATACATTTGTACTTGAACATTAGGAGCCCATCTGTTGGACAGCAAATAACATATAGAAATACTCGGCAGCTCTGCCATTTGTCGGTATGGAATAGCAATATAGCAAGCTACAATAATAACAAGCCATACAGCTACGCAAAATAACCAATGCATAACACACGGTAGAAGCTGACAAGCCTAGACTTATTTATTAAAGCCAATCTATGGTTTCCTATTTATGCTAGGCTTCAAGACACAATATAGAGGCAAAGGCCAATTTCATGCTGCAGCATTAATGGCTTGACCACCACCTTCCTTCTGCAAAAAGTTTTCAAGATACTCCTTCCTACAATAAAAATCAAATGTTTAAGATTACGCCCCTCAAATGCCTTTTACCGACAGCAAGAGGACAAACTAGAGATTTTTACCCCACCGGAAGGAAGAAGCATACCTTGCAGGAAGATGATCGTGAGGACGATTATACGGAGTCCAAATTGGATCACCAACAAAGAGCCGCATTGCCTAAATGGATAAATTTGTGAGAATTTCTAGGCTCACAATTTGTGCTAAGAAACACCGATATACAATCACAAGCAGTGCTAGAGAAACTATATAATAAGGCTCTATGGATGACATCAACCTGACTGAATAAATAGAAGATGCATAATGGAAGGCAAAAAGAAAGAACTTGTGCAGTTGATGATAAGGAGGCTAGAAGAAAGCAATCATCTTTTCAAATGGTAATCAACTTTCACATCCAAATTAATAAGGATATGCATTCTGATAATCAGATCATACAGGACAAGTACAAGAGTCACTTGAGCAGTTCATAATCAGGGATAAGCAGAGTCATCCTTTTCGAACATGGTCCAACTTTCACTCATTTAGGCTCCATTTGATTGATGCTTTTGCATTTTGCCATTTGACCCTTGTTTTCAGTTCATTTTTATTTTTGCTTTTTGCTTTCTATTGAAAAAAAATAGCAAAAGCATCAACGAATGAAGCCTTATTAAATGAAAGTCAAATTATATGAATGAGACCTCCAAACCTGTGTTCAATGTTTAAGTCCACTTTCTCGGAGAATAAACAAGGAAAGGTGGGTAGCTTAATACCTTAATATAGTTGTCTGTATCCAGAGTGAAGCGATGATAAATCCCTGCAGGCAATACAATCATGCCTCCTTTCTTCAACGACACACGAATCCATTGATCATTGTGATCCCTGACATCAAAATAACCTTCACCACGAAATAAATGTTATGACAGCCAGAAATTAGTGAGTGACTATCATTAAAGAAAACAATCAGCTTGTGCTCTTACCACTTCCAGCCACACAGTATCGAATCTCCTCATCAGTATGAAGATGTTCTTCAAAGAAATGTTTTATTTTCTCTTCATAATTGGGCAGCTTCTCTGGGCAAACCTCACAGAAATCCTGAAGAAGAAAAGTATCCAGTCAATGCAAGCATGTAGTCTTATAGGCTATTAAAAGGAAAATAGCAAAACAAAAGCTTTAAACAAGAACTGTTCAATTGACACACAAAAAGATATAGAAGAAAAGCTAATGTCTTCTTTTTGAATCTACTAAAATCCAAATGTTGAATGACCTAATGATAATAATACAAATAAAACAACTGGAAAATGAAAAATTTTTTATTGTTAAAAAGCCCTACTTATGAGCATTAAAACAACAATTCCTCAGATTAGGCTTAAGGCCAAGAACAACTCATTTGTTTGCGTCGTGAATCGAAGTAAAAAAAGAAAAGAAAAAAAAGAAAAAAAAAGCTACACACCATGTAGGAGTAACCACGTTCTTCACGAATTTTCTTCAACTCCTCATCAGTTTCATAGTTATCAGCATCCAATCGCCAACTGAGTACTCCAAGTTCTGCAAGGTAAACATGACTACCTACTATGAGTAAAATGTCAAAAATCTTTCTATGATCTAATAACAATTGCTTCTTATATAAGATGCTTACCAGCAAGTTGATCAAATGAGACAAATTCCTTTGGCTCACGATGATGGGGAAGCCTCTGATCTTCATCACTGTCATCCATGTACCATGCTTGAATCACTTCCTCCCTCTACATAACTCAAGAGTTAGATTTTTCCAGTTACTCTTGAACATATACAGCATGTTCAACCAAAGAAAACCAACGGTCAAAGTTAACATTTTTATGCACCCTTCCACAGAACTTACACAACACAACACCACATAATAAACAAGCATGGGAAGACAGCAGAATGATGTCAGCAAAGTTTAGCTTGTTCAATATTACATCTAGTCTCACAACAGGGCAATGTAAGTAATCAGTAAGAACGATTTAGACATGAAAGGACAAGCCTATCCATCAAGTCCTCAATTTGACAATTTGATTATTCTCAATTCATTCTTTAAACATGACGATAAAATTTGAATTTTTTACTTCTAATAGATAAAGTACACAATTAAAGCAATATACGTGCAAGCATCAATGTTAACATTTTCGTAACAAAGATTAATGAAAGGGTCAATAGTTTTTCAAACGAGGAGGAAGTGGCATTGGCAGCTTTTCAACTAGAAGCTTTAAAAGCACCAGGTCCTAAAGGTTTTAATCGTGCATTCTTTCAAAACTATTGGTCAAGAGTTAAGGGTGGTGTGATTAAGTCCGTGCAAAGCTTTTTTCCATTTGAGAAGAATTCTGAAAGAAATAAACAATACTGAAATTGTCTTGATTCCCAAACTTAAAAGTCCTGAGATAGTACCTTATTATAGACCAATCAACCTTTGCAAGTTCACCTACAAGATTATTTCTAAGGTGATGGTAAATGGAAGAAAGTCATTTATGAAGAGATGTAATCACTCAGAGTCGGAGTGCATTTATGACCAATAGACAGATTGAACAGATTGCCATGGTAGCTCATGAGGTTTTTCATTGTTGGAAGTTGAGGAAGAAGGGATAGAAAGCCACTCTTGCTATGAAACTTCGCATAAACATAGCTTATAGCAGAGTGGAATGGGATTTCATGAAAGCTGTCATGGCAATGTTAGGCTTTGAAAAAAAATGGGTTAGTTGGAATATGAAGTGTGTTAGAACTGTATCCTATTCTTTAATCTTCAATGAAAACCTTCAGCTAAGTTCCTTCCTTCTGGGGGCCTTAGACAAGGGGATCCTCTCTCACCATATCTCTTTTTATTTGTTGTTGATGTGTTATCTACACTTGTTTTTGTAGAAGCTCAAGCTGGTAGTGTCAAGGGGGTCAAACTTAGTGGAAGCTGCCCAACTCTCTCACACATTTATATGCAGATGACTCCCCCCTTTTCCTTGATGCTAGTGTGGCTAATCGTAACAATATGTTCCATATTCTTCAATCTTACTGTGCTGCTTCAGGACAGATGGTGAATCTGGAATAGTCCACTTTGATTTCAATTCAAATGCTCCAGTACAGCTAAGAAGAGATATAGCAGATTGCACTTGCACATTCCTCTGACTTCTAATCCGGGAATTTATCTCGGCATTCCTTCTTTTGGGGGTAAAACTAAAGGAGAAGCTATGGCCTTTGTTAGGGAAAGAGTAGGCCAAGTCACAACACTAGAAGTAACAAATCCTTTCCCAAGGTGGCAAAAAAGTCTTATTAAAGTTGTGGCATGTGCTGTACCAACATACACCGTGGCTTGTTTTTGATTGCCAAAGAAGTTATGTCAACATTTAACTGATGCCATAGCTCTGGTTGGGGGCAGAAAGAAGGAGAAAAAGGATTCTTTGAAAGAATAGGCAGAGTTTGCCAAAGGGAAAAAGCAAAGGAGGCATGGGTTTTAAGGATTTGGTCATTTTCAGCAAGGCTAAGCTAGCAAAGCAATGTCAGAGATTATTACAGAATCCTTATTTTTTATGGGCTAAAATACTCACGGGATGGTATTTTGCTACAAATCTTTTATGGAGGCTAAGAGAGGTGCTGGGGCTTCGTGAGCATGGAACATCCTTTCGGATGGCAGGGATTTACTCAAAGACAAATCCTGCTGGCAGATTCTAAATGGTGAGTCAGTTGCTATCTGGCAAGATAACAGCTTCCAGGATACAAGCAAGGTATTTTGGAACCAAAGGAGATGGGAGATACAGTAATCTTAAAGGTGCCAGAAAGAGTAGCGGAATGGATTGATAAGGATACTGGAAGATGGATTGTGCAAGAACTAGAATTCCAATCTGTCAAGAACGGGATGAAGATAGGTATGTCAGGCCATATGTCAATAAGGGTGTGTATTCCGTTAAATTTGGATACCATGCTATTAAAGAGGAGCAGGATTGAAGGGCCTTCTGCTTCTCATATCATTGACAATAGACCATGGAATGCTATTTGGAATTTGCAGATGCCTCATAAGATTAGGAACTTTTTGTAGAGTGTGCGCTCAAATGTGATTGCCACTAGATTTAATTTATAGAAAAGGAAAGTGTATCTGATATGTATCTTATCTGTAATAAGAAACTTCATAAAACTGAGCGCTTGTTGATGCAACGCAAATGTGGACTAGAGGCGCCTAGTTTGAGGTATGTTTGGGCTTACATTTGATGGATGGCTGGATGAATTGATTTTGTACAAGCAAATTCAGGCTAGTACGAAGATACATATTGCCTTTTCCGGTTGCATAATCTGGAAATCCAGATGCGAGAAGTGTTTTGGGAAAGGAATAAATGTTCATTCTACAATTGATAGGATTAAGGCAGCTGTTCTTGAATGGTAGAATTTGCAACAGAAAAAAATTCCTCATAGAAACGGAATGTCACACAAAAATAGGAGGTGAATGAGCATCGGTGCTTGCTGTATTCAGTAAAATAAATTGCGATGGGTCTCATGATGTTGTTCAAAAGAGGCAAGCATTGGAGCAGTGGTCAGAAAGAGTGGAGGTGAATTAATTTCTAGGAAAGGAAGGCACTTGCAGCAGATACACCCCTCTTGGCTGAGGCAGTGGCTTTGAAATTGGGAGTTTCCTAGCTGTGGAGCATGGTTATCATAAGGTGGTATTTGAAACTGACTCTAAGATACTGGCAGAGGTTGTTAAGATAAGTAAAGAAAATCAACATTGGAGGATCAGGCCAATTCTTAAAGATATCAGAATGAGGTATAGGAAGATTCCTGTCCCTGAGGTATGCCTAATAAGTCATGAAGGCAATTAGGCGGCTGATTGGGTTGCATCCCAATCCAAAAGAGGATATGCTCAGAAGATTGTGTGCTTGCACCCTCGGCCACCATAGTTTTCTATTGAAGAATATCTGTATTCATGAGACGTGAATGGTCTCACTATGTTCACAGGTTATTTTGATATGTGTCTGTCATGTTGTATACATTCTTTGAGTCAATAAAATTTTATCGTTTCTGGCCAAAAGAAAATTGTTGAATAAACATGCAGATTAACAAGACTTGCAAAAAAATAATATCAAATCAAAATATTTTTAACAACCAAATCCAAATTGAGCCCACCAACCAAAAGAAGCAAAAGAGAAAAAACCTACATAGAGATATCCAAGAAAGCTTCATGCTAAGAGCTTAAACAAAATTAACAGCTTTTTTTTTTTAATAGCAAAAATCCCTCTTCCATACACCGGATTTGAAAAAAAAATAAATTCATTAGCTTCCGAACAAAGAACCAGTAGAATCAAAAGCCAAACAGTAAACATAACATAATCTGGATAGACATAGAGATATAAAAACTGATAATAGCAAAATTTTCTCGGGAAAATAATTGATGCAATATACAAGTTTTCCAATGAAACAAACAGATTACCTTGTCTGAAGCACTCATGTTGGACAGCTACTTTTTTCGATTTTGGTCAAAAAATATCTCCTCCTAAAACGCTTCGAGGCAACGCCACAAGGTGGAGAATTTGCGAACGAGTTTAAATAGTCACTCGATGTTGAATATGGAAAGACCGATATGCCCTTATATTTTATTTAGGCGTCCTGGATTGGAATGATGTAAACCGTTATCCGTGTAGTTATGTCATAAGATACAATTTAATTCGTTATATAGTTGAAATGTATCGATATAAAAAATTATTCTTATTATGAATTGATAGTGTATTTATCAATATATAAATGAATCGATGCGTATCGTTTAATACATCGATATACTTCGATACACCGATATTGTCACGACCCGAAGGCCGCGACTTTTCTTTAATACTTATACTTTTCTTAGTCTACAAATTTATAGACTAAATTTTTTTTTTCATTTTAAGGTTTGTATTCGGTGTCAGTGTAGTTACTATACTATCTAAGTGACCTATAATCATTTCATTTAAATATTAAACTAACAAGGAAACGGTTCTTATATCCCGACTTGTTAAACAGAATATGTACTGTGCATCGATTTAAGTCTTACATGTAAACAAGTATTTTATAAGGAACATATACCTCAGAAGACTAGTATCAAGTCCATACATCGTCTCCGATGCCCACTTAGTAGCTCACATAGCAGATGTTAACTTCAATAGTCTGAAAGAGATGAAATTTAGTGGGGTGAGCAAAACCACGGCTCAGTAATATACTAATATAAATACAAGAGTAGGATTATATTGTCTTAAACTGCAATGTTTAAAACTTGCAAGTTTGCAATTACAGTTAATCATTTCTCATCGATAACATATCATTATCTCATTTCTTGTCATCTGTCTATCACTTATACTTTTAAATAAATCATCATAATCACTTTTTCAGTCTTCTCATCTTTATACTATAGTGCATCGCACAACAATATGTCATGTCAAATTTGTATGTCATATACTATTAGTCTATACTTTCCTCAATCTCGGAGTACCTCATGTCCAATTGAAATATCGTATCAAATCACTTTATGTTTCATAATTGTACTACTGTATTTTATCATCTCGTATCACTTTTCGTATGGAGGATTACAATCACGGTGGTACGAAGTCATAATTCTCTTCGTGCATATTCTATATTCATGTATCATATCATATCATATCATATCATATCATATCATGACATCATGCAGATGAAATATCGTTACCACCAAGTCGTGATACTCCTCATATACTTTTCATATTTTTTGTACCATATAAAGTCATGACATATCTTATGTAAGAAGCATACTATTATGTCATGATTAAGTAAACAGTTTATGTAATTTCACTGTATGAACCGCTATTATTTCAAAGCATATCAGATATACTTTAGGACATGCTCAACAATATAAATTTTCAATTCATTTCGTATTTAAGGTTGAAAGCATGCATAACTCTCTTTTTATATCATGTCAATTTAAAACATGTCTTTTCACTTTTCATATCATGTTAATTCAAAACATGTCTTGTCATATCATTTCAAATCAAAACGTGCACATTTCTCTTTTCATTTCATGTCAATTCAAAACATGTCTTTTCGTATCATTTCAAATCAAAACGTGCACATTTCTCTTTTCGTATCATGTCAATTCAAAACATTTTTCATATACTATAAGTCATATCAGGTCTAAAGTTCATATCAAATCAACTACACTCTAGACCGCATATCATGTCATGTTCGACACAAAATCATATATAAATCATATAAGTGTCGAAATCATATCACATGTACTTTTAAAACATGTTTAAAACATGTACTATTTCAAAATATTTTTCATTTCAAACATGTCTCATGGATTTCTAAATATCCAAAAATTATTTTCTCCATTTCTTTTCTTAATTAATTTGGATTGTAACTTATCCAAATTAAATTTTCCCGGATATTTACTATTTATTTTCAAAAATTCATGGTCTTCACAGATATACTTCGATACATTTTATAGTAAAATTGGATATGATCTAATAAATATTTGATGTGATCCATTTAACTAAAAATGAAATTTTAATAGTGTTTTAACCTAAAAAACACTTAAAAACATATTTTTTTATATAATTTAATCTTGAAATATTGAAAAAAAATTAAACTTGAAGTTAATAAATTAAAATAAAAAATATATAAAAATATTTTTAAAAAATATAATATTAATGAGTATGTTAAGAGTTTAAAAATAATCATATTTTTATTTTATCATATACCTACTTAATCTTATTAATATGTATAATATTTATTATTTTTATTTATCTTAGATGTATATATTATTTATAATTAATTTTAAAATTATTTATCATATCTTACAATTCAATATGATACTCAATAATTAATTTTTAAAGATAAAATTTCAATTCGTAATATCGACTATTATTCAGATTAATCGGCTTTACCACGTGAAATGTGAGAGGCATGCGCAGGGACTTTATGGTCATTCTACATTGGTCCGCGTTTTCTCGGATCTTGCACATCAAAGAGCTTCGGCTTACATAAGCGCTGGGATCATCGGCGTCCTATTCCCATGCCGGTTTTATTCATTTTCAAGGGTTACGATGTTTATTTTCATTTTCTTCTTGTTTCTTGTCAACCCTTTTTTTTTTCTTTTCTAAAACCAAGCAGGTTTGAAGCAAGTTCCTGTGGTCCAAGAAGGTAACTGAGCCTTCTCTCAGATCAAAAGTCTTAGACAAAGTTGGTCAATTTGAAGAATTTTATTTTCTTTCACATGTTTAGAATTGTGAAGGGAATGCAAAATGATTTCAATAGTTTCTCAGACTTTATTTTTGGAGAATGGAGACCCAACAATGAACAAACCTTGTATGACCAAATAACACTTCTTGTTGAAAGTTGAAAAATTGATGAGCAGCCTCTTTCATAAGCAGCCTTCCTGACGAATCATAGCATTAGCATACCAGGCATTACCTCATATTAAGAAAAATCTCTTGAATAATACAACCCTCGTTGCCCTGCATTTCTCTTTTAAACAATCATAAGACGCGGCAAATAATTCGAATTTACAAGTATATCGACATACCCGTTCAGTGTTTCACTAAGTTCAGCATTAGAGAAACTAATGAAACTATGAATATAGGATAAGATACATAGACAACAAAAGCAGAGTCACAACAGCATAACTGCTTGTACTTGACTTTTAAGTTACGTTTGGTATCAGAAAAGTTGACACTTTGCGCTACAATTTAATTTGATACAAAGTAATTGCGTTATTTGGTTGAGACAAAAACACTGCAAAGTGACTTTTACTGCTGCAATCACTTTACATCCTTTGGCCGTAAAGTAAAATAATTCACTCAAAATACCATTCCAACCCAACACTTTCATTTTCTAAAAAATCAAACCCTTATTTTATTTACTTGGTAATATAATTGCATTTTAAATTAATAATAATCTATTAAAGTTTATATTACTATTGACTAACATATTAATAATTATAACTTTATATTATTATATTTTGATATAATAATTACATTTTAAATTATTAATAATGTATCAAATTTTATATTACAATTGATTAAAATATTAATAATTATAACTCTATATTATTTACATTTTAATATAATAATTATATTTTAAGTTATTAATAATGTATCAAATTTTATATTACAATTGATTAACATATTAATAATTATAACTTTATATTATTTACATTTTAAATTAATAATAATGTATTAAATTTTACATTACAATTGATTAACATATTCATAATTATAATTTTTTATTATTTATATTTTAATATAATAATCACATTTTAAATTAATAATAATGTATCAAATTTTTTTTTTTACTTAAAGTGTTAGAGTATATTCTACCAATCAATTGGATTTAGATTAAATAATTTTAAAATGCCCAAAAGACACAATCTAGTTGGACTAAGGCTAAGACCTTTTTTGGGTTTTGTTAAGAGGCACTATATAAGAACAACATTAAGTCTAAAAGTTAGACAAAACATTCTTGATAGCTGCTTTGCCTCTTGGAGCTAGCACTCAGAAAAAATCCCCTTCTTCCTCCTTTTGCCGCCGGCCACTCTCTATCCTAGGCAAAGGTCCCGTTTTGCATCCTACTAGTGTAGATACCATTATAGGGCTTCTCTCATTTAGAAGTCTTGAGCCAACGATAAACCAAGTGCTGTTTGTGGGTTGCTATATTCAAAAGTTGAACTTTCCTACATGAGCGACATCGAAAAGGTTAAATTCTATCCCAAAAGCAATCTTGTTGCATGATTCTGGTTTTGTTGTTTTTCTAATCTACTACTTGTTTTCGTACATGACATAATAAATTGAGATAACAAAACCCTACAGTGGTATCAAAGCAGTGTGTAAACGCCTTTCGGGATGACGAATTCGATTAGTGGTGATTTGTTTTTATTGTAAGTTGTTACAGATTTGATTTTAATTTTCAAAATTCGTTTGGGTAACCTAAAATAATTGTAAGAAAATTATAGATTTAAAGAAATCTTGAAGAGATTTGTTAAATTAAGAGTTGCATATTAGAATTTTATTTCAAACTTGTAATCAAAATTGTTTGATAGAATTCCTATAGGTTTTTATCTATTATAATGGATATTAGAATAATTGTCAAAATTATTTGACAGAAACCTTACAGTTGCCACCCTTGAAAAAAAAATTTATTTTATTTAAAATATATTTTAATTAAAATAAATTAGGATAAAAGTTATCTTGATAAGAGTTTTAAATTAAATATGTTTTAAAGAAAGATATTTTTAAAATCAAAATTGGATAAGAGTTATCCAATGGTTTTTGAAATTTTAAGAAGATTAAAATTTAAAAAGGGTTATCTTGATAATTTTTTTTGTTTTAAAATAAAATATTTTTATATTAAATTATATAAGAGTTATCCAATGGTTTTTGAGATTTTAATGAGATTAAAATTTCAAAAAGAGTTATCTTGATTAAATTTTTTGTTTTAAAATAAAATATTTTTTATATTAAATTGGATAAGAGTTATCCAATGGTTTTTGAGATTTTAATGAGATTAAAATTTCAAAAAGAAATATTTTGATAAAATTTTTTGTTTTAAAATAAAATATTTTTTTTATATTAAATTGGATAAGAGTTATCCAATGGTTTTTGAGATTTTAATCAGATCAAAAATTCAATTAAGCCCAAATTGAATTTTGAGAATTAAAATTAAATTAAAACAGCCCTTGATACCCATAATTAATTAAAATTTGATTAATTAAAATTAGATTTTAATTAGGAAGCATGCAAATTAGTATATGATATTGCTATGTATGCTTGATGTTTAATTCGTATGTGATATAGATGGTTGCATGGTGCATGGTTATGGGCCTATGTTTACATGGGTTGTAATTTATTTAAATAGATTTAAATTGGGCCTGTGAGCCTCGATTTTATTTGTAATTTATTTATGTAATAGTAACGTAGATAAATTAGGATATCTTGTAAAATTATAACATTTGGCGCCAATATGGTCCGGAGCCAAGGTAAACCAAAGTGACGCTTGAAGGGAAACCGAGGAGAAGGCGTTTAGAAAACAATGTATCCCCAAGTTCTTTTGTAATAGAAAGGCCATAACCATGTCACGTTTCATTTTATGCTTTTACTTATATATATTGATATATATGTTAGAAAAAGTATGCTAGGTGAGACGGTAAAATTAAAAATGCCTCAAATAAATATTAAATCAAATATAACAAATGAAGATGTCTCTTAATACAATGCATGTGAAAGAGACTTTGTTCGGTATTGTGCTACTTTGGCTCAGTCAAGGCCATACCTACCTTAGGAATTCATGTTCCATGAGAGAATAGTTATCTCCAAGTGTATTGGGTTAGACTTAACTAAATCAAATTAGGGTATTGGCTCAGTCAAACCTAATAAGATTTAGAGGTATAGGTTGGCTTTTAACCTATATATGATGAGTTAGAACAAGAGTAGTTCACCTAACTATCCAGGAGTTGCATAAGATGCAATTGACAAGAGTTGTCTACCTAAATAATCTCATTGGACCCATTAGCTCAGCTAAAGTCATAATAGGACTATATATGGATTGTGGCCTATTAGGAAGTCTAGGCGAAAAGGCTTCCCGAGTTGATAGTAAGGGCTATTAGCTTGAAGAAAATAATGGGCGCAATTTATTTAATTAAAAGACCATAATTAAATGATTTTAACCACAATGTTACTTACTTGCATATTTATGTTTTATGATTGTAAAATTATCATGGCAAACAACAATTTGTCCCTTCGTTCTATCCTTGAGAAGGAAAAGAAGTTGGTTAGGGCAAACTTGTTTGATAGGTATAGAAATTTGAGGATAATCCTCACTCAAGAAAATCAGTTATATGTTCTAGAATGTGCAATCCCTACTTAACTCCGACAGAATGCTTCTACTGCTAATAAGAAAGCTTACCAAAAGCATTTGGATGATGCCACTGACGTGCAATGCCTAATGTTAGCTTCCATAAGTTCTGAACTCCATAAGCAACATGAGAATATAAAATCGTTTGATATGATCAAACATCTCAAGGAAATGTTCCAAGAGCAAGCACGACATGAACGTTAAGAGATATCTAAGGCACTTTTCTAGAGCAAGATGGCTGAGGGAGCTCCCTCATGTACTTAATATGATTGGGTACATTAAGAGGTTGGAAGCATTGGGCTTTACCATGCATAAAGAGTTGTCAGTTGATCTTATCCTCCAATCCTTACTGGATAGCTATAGTTCGTTTGTGTTGCACTACAACATAAATAAAATGGATAAGATAATGGTAAAATTGCTCAACATGTTTAGAACTACTAAGCAGGACTTGAAGAAGTCAAGGCCTACTTCTGTTATGGTGATTTACAAGACCAAATCCAAAGGTAAAGGCAAGCCTAAGGGTAAGCCCAAGCCCAAGGGTAACAAGAAAGAAAACGCTAAGAAGCTCAAGTTATCTAGTGGAGTTGTTAAGACAAGAAAGTGCTTCCATTACGGTAAGACCAGTCATTGGAAGAGAAATTGCATTATGTACCTTAAGGAGCTTAAGAAAAAGAAAGGAAGTGAGACTTCCACCTCAAGTATATATGTGATTGAGATAAATTTGTCTACTTCTTCATCTTGGGTATTAGATACTAGATGTGGTTCTCACATTTGCATGAATATCCAAGGGCTAACATGGAGTAGAAAACTTGTCAAGGGTGAGGTGGTCTTATGAGTTGGAAATGGAGCAATGGTTGCTGCATTAGCTGTAGGAATGTTTAATTTATATTTGCCTTTGGGCCTAATTCTAAAACTTGATAGTTGTTATTATGTTCCAGTAATTGTTAAGAATATTACTTTTATTTCTTGTTTGGACAAGAAAGGTTTTTGGTTTAAAATAATGAACAATAGTTGTTCAATTTACTTTAATGATATTTTCTATGGCAATGCTTCCATTATGAATGGATTGTATGTTCTAGACTTAGATAATCACATATATAGAGTTGATTCCAAGAGGTCAAAGGGTAATAAGATTAACCCTATATTCCTCTAGCATTGTAAACTTGGTCACATAAACGAGAAACACATATCCAGGCTCTATAAAGATGGACACTTAGATTCATTTGATTTTGAATCATATGATGTATGCGAATCTTGTTTGCTTAGTAAAATGACCAAGGCCCCTTTTACAGGAAAAAAGTGAAAGGGCTAGTAGTTTGCTAAAGCTCATACATACAGATGTATGTAGCCCATTAACCACACAAGCTAGAAGAGGGTTCCAATACCTCATCACATTTACTGATGACTATAGTAGATATAGCTATGTGTATCTAATAAGACACAAGTTAGAATCCTTTCAAAAGTTTAAGGGATTCAAGAATGAAGTACAAAACCAACTAGGCAAGAATATCAAGACACTACGATCAGATCGTGGTGGAGAATATTTGAGCCTAGAATTTACAGATCATCTAAATGAGTGTGGAATAGTTTCACAACTCACTCTACCTAGTGCACTTGAATAGAATCGTGTATCTAAAAAGATGAATTGGACCTTTTTAGACATGATTCGATCGTGATGAGTCTAGTTGATCTCCCTATTTATTTTTGGGGTTATGCTTTAGAGGTAGCAGTATTCACACTAAACCGAGTTCCTACTAAAGCGATTGAAAAGACATCACATGAGATGTGGACTGGGAAAAAGCCCAATCTTTCTTTTCTAAAAATTTAAAGTTGTGAGGCTTATGTCAAAAGAAAAGTCTCAAACAAATTAGGACACAAATATGATAAATACATATTTGTGGGGTATCCTATAGAGACAAAAGGATATTATTTCTACAATCCTATAGAGCATAAAGTGTTTGTAGCTCGGTACGATGTCTTTCCAGAAAAAGACTTTCTATTTAGAAGAACTAGTGGGAAGAAAATAGAGCTTGAAGAGGTTAAAGAACCACAAAATGTCACCAAACCTTTAGTGGAACAGGAGCAAGTCCGACAAGATGTTGTGGAACAAGAAGTAGCTCCAGAAACATAAGGCTCGCGTACGTCTAATAGGATACATCGAGAACCCGATAAGCTTAGCCTTCTCACTACTCAGCACAATGACATATTACTCATGGATAATGATGAGCCTACCACTTATGAAAAAGCAATTACAAGCTCAAATTCTAAGAAATGGCTTGAAGCCATGAAATTTGAAATGGACTCCATGTATACAAACCAAGTATAGACTTTGGTTGATCCACCTGAAGGGGTAAAACCCATTAGGTGCAAGTAGGTTTTAAAAAGAAACTGACATGGATGGTAATGTGCATACCGATAAGGGCCGATTAGTGGCCAAAGATTTCAAACAAAGGCATGGTATAAACTATGATGAAACCTTTTCACCAGTTGCAGTGCTCAAGTCCATTCGAATTTTGCTTGCTATCGCTACATACTATGATTATAAGATATGGTAGATAGATGTTAATGTCATAACGTATTAAGTTTTAGAGAAAACCTAATAGCTAGACATAAAAATTACGGGAGTTGCCACCAACCATTCTACCTAGGTGTGATTGGTTACCTATTCAAACTAAGGTTAAGGCTTGGTCTACGTTCAAAGATACTAGGATTCGGGAGTACGGTTATTTGTAGGGAAGGATTAGCACCCCTACAACGTCCATCCTAAAATGGTACCAACTAGTTTTAGGTTATCTTTACAATTTGCCTTGTGTTTATATTAATTTCGATATGCTTATATATTGGGAATATTTCTAAGATTTTTCCATCAATTTGGCTCCAATCTTAAAAATCTCCCTCACCTCAAGATGTTCAAGGAGTCTCGATTGACTTTCTTGAACTCCATCGTCGGATTAATTAAATAATTTATGAAAATCTTATTCTTTCTAACTTTGGCTCTAATTTCGACTCCATATTAATCTCTATCTTTTTTAATCTTATTTCATATTATATTTATCTATATATTTTATTTATTTAGTGTATAAATATGAATCATGGTTTATTGAAGATTTTCTTAAAAGCGTCCCATCAATTTGGCTCGGCTTAAAAGAAATCTTTTCACCTAGAAATTTTCAAGGAGTCCCAATTGACTTTCTTGAAATTTCATCATTGGCATAATTCATATTTTTCTATTTT
The DNA here is from genome assembly GCA_031772115.1 of Heritiera littoralis. Taxonomy (NCBI): domain Eukaryota; kingdom Viridiplantae; phylum Streptophyta; class Magnoliopsida; order Malvales; family Malvaceae; genus Heritiera; species Heritiera littoralis. The sequence continues at coordinate 1,543,425 of JAPDPK010000083.1, read as the reverse complement.
TATTTCTTATAATTTTTATTCTAAGTTATTTATTTGTTTATATCTATCTAATTTTATTCATATTTCATTTATTATAAATAAACATGAATTACAATTTATTGAAATTCTTTCAAAAGTATTCCATCAATTTGGCTCAACTTAAGAAAGAATCATCTCACCTAGAAATATCCAAGGAGTCTCAATTGACTTTCTTGGAATTTCATCCTTGGTATAATTCACACTTATTTCATTATTATCTAATCTTATTAATTACTAATTAGTTTCAATCTAAGCTATTTTATTCCATTTATTTAATATTTTCATCTAATTTATGTTCTTGTATTTATATTTATTTATCTACATTCATTTATATTTTATTCATATTTAATTTACTAAGAATAAACATGGATTATAATTTATTGAAAATTCTTTTAAAAGTATTTCATCAATTTGGCTCAACTTAAAAAAGAATTTCCTCACCTAGACATTTTAAGATGTCTCAATTGACTTTCTCGAAATGTCATCATCGGTATAACTCATATTTATCTTTAATAATTAATTAATATTTCTTAAGGATATTTAAATTCATTTTTATGCTTTTCTAATATTCTTCTAATTGCTATAAAATAAAATAAAATAAAATACATATCACACTAAATAAATAAATAAATAAATAAAATCTTACTAAGTCATATCGTTAATTAGATCATACAAATTAAATCATGCAAATTAATTCCTAAAACCATGTCCTTTAAACCATATCAACTAATTAAATCATATAAATTAATTTTGAAAATCACGTCTAGCATCATACAAATTACCACACCTAAATAAACTATACTTATCATGCCAATTAAATTATTAAATCCTAATTCCCTAATCAATTTAATCAAACATTATTCTAATTTATTAACTTGATTAATCATTAATCCAAAAAAAAATATTATTAATCTAAATTTGAAAATCAAACAAAAAAATGAAAATAATCTTAATAAAAAAATGCTCTTATTCTTTCATTTTACCTCTTTTTTCCTCGTCTTTCTTTCTTTTCTTCTTCTCTCTTTCTCCCACGTAGCAGCTTAGTGATAGAGCCTTGGACGGTACACAGCAACGCAACTTGAAGGCAAAGGACGATGCAAGCTTGCACTGAAGCAACTTAGGACTTGTGGCACACAACAAAGTGATAAGGAATGCTCTCTTGTCTTCTTTTGTTGATTTCACGTGTGCTCATTTTATTCTTTAGTAACTGCAGCCCATGTTTAACAACGATGAACGAGAACCGGCAGCAATAGTGATGAAACTGAACAGAAACGCAGCAGCAAGGAGAATGTGCAGGGCAGGGCAACAAGGTGTGGGGTAGTGCAGCAATGGTGAAGAAGGGTAGCAGCAATGGACGTGAGATGAGCAGGGGTTTGACGAAGATGATGATGATTGATTTCACGTGGAGACAATGATCGTGGAAGGTGTAATTCTGGGCAATGGCGTGGTTCAGAGTGGACTGGAGAAGATGCAAGGTGATACTGCCTCGGTAAGATGAAGCTTCAGCAGCGAGAAAACTAGGGTGGGAGCAGCGGCTTCGATGATGGCTCGGTGATGATGTGTGCAGCAGTTGGGCAGTGATCGATGATAGAGATGCGATGAAGGTGGCTGGCTGGGTAAGGATCTTCACGTTGGAACAGTGCAGTGAAGGAGGGAAGCAGGGTTGACGTGGGTTGTAGGCGTTCAGTAGTCTTCTGTTTGACGCAGGGAAACAGCAATGGTGATGGTGATGGTGAAACTGCATGCAGCGAAAACAAGGGAGGCACAACGATGGTGATGATGCAAAGCAAGATAGCAATGCAAAGGGGGGCGGCACAAGCAGCTGGCCAGGGGGGAAGTGATAGCAACAAAAGCAGAAAATCCTTCTCATGCACTGCCGCCAGCCAGGTTTTCTCCTCTAGGGTTTTCTCTAGGGCTTTTTCTCTCTAGGTTTTTTTCCCTTTTTTTTCTTTCTTAGGGTTTCTCCTCTAGGGTTTTTATAGCCATTTCATGGCCGTATACTTGAGGAAAGAATCAACTTTCCTCAAGTTTAGGCCCCAAATCATGGATTTCATTCAAGGGCAGATTTTATTTAATTCTTTCTCATTTTACAGATAATATATATCTTTTATTTAAGGCAATTTAATCAATTGGTCAACTCTTTTTATTTGGCACCAAATCTCATTGATTTACATGATTTAAGGTTTGACCAAAGTTGATTATTTCCTATCTTTATTTTTTTATATTTTCTAACTTTCCATTTTTGATTTTTTTTTTATTTTTTTGATTTTTGATTTTTTTGATTTTTTTATTTTAAAAGAATTGTTTGGACAAAATTAGGTGTCTACAGTTAAAACTGCATTCCTAAATGGAAACTTGTTGGAGGATGTGTATGTGATACAACCTGATGATTTTATCACTCTTGAGAATGCCAACAAGGTATGCAAGCTTCGGAAATCTATTTATGGATTAAAGTAACCTTCTCAGAGCTGGAACATTCATTTTGATGAGACAGTCAAAAAGTTTGGCTTCATCAAGAATGAAGATGAACCTTGTATTTGCAAGAAGGTTAGTAGGAGTGTTGTTATATTCCTAGTGTTATATGTGGATGACTAACTACTCATAGGAAATGACATTCTTACCCTACAATTTGTCAAAACTTGGCTAGGAAATTGCCTCTCCATGAAAGACTTAGAAGAAGTAGTCTATATCCTAGGGATAAAGATTTATAGAGATATATCGAGTAGGTTGCTTGGTCTAAGTCAAAGTACATATATTGACAAAGTGTTGAAAAAGTTCAGCATGAGAGAATCCAAGAAAATATATTTACTTGTGTCACATGGTATTTACCTCTCCAAGGACATGTGTCTTAAAACACATGATGAGAGAGATAAAATGACTAAGCTTCCATATGCTTTAGTTATTGGATTTATCATGTACACCATGTTATGTACTAGGCTTGATGTCTCCTATACTTTAAGCATGGCGATGGTGAGCACATATCACGCTGACTCAAGTGAGCGTATTGGGTAATAGTTAAGAACACCTTAAGTAATTGAAAAGCACTAAGGCTGCTTTCTTAAACTATGGAGGAGAGAATGAGCTCATTATAAATAGTTACACCGATGCTAGTTTCCAATCAAATAAAGATGACTTTAAGTCATAATCTGATTATGTGTTTTTCTTGAATGATAACGTTGTAAAGTTGGAAGTGTTCTAAACAAGAGACAGTGGCCGATTCTACGAGTATATAACAGCATTAGATGCAGCTAAGGAAGTTGTTCAGATCAAGAAGTTCATCACAGAACTTGGATGATCCTTAGCATTGCTAATCTTGTAGTACTTTATTGTGACAACAATGGAGCCATTGCATAAGCTAAGAAACCTTAGTCCAACAGTGGTCCAAATAGATACTCAGGCCCTTCCATGGTCCAATGGCTGTATTGCAAGTGAGAGAATGTTGGTGTATGCGCTATAAGCCAATCGGATTTGGACTTGTATTACACTTATGACATTGTGATTATTTATGTTTTTTAGTAATACATGGCCTTTATTTATCATTATTGACTATTTAATTTGCTCAAGTCATAATCAAATGATAAAATCCCTAGAATAGTGGATTCATATCAAAGGAATCAAAGTAGTGACTTTGATAATGAGATCCTTATGATACAAAGAGTACTATTCTTAAATATTCTTAGTCATAGTATCATTGAGAAAGGACATTGGTGATACGATAAGACTAATATGTGTTAGATTCCTTTGGGTGACTGATCTCATAAGTCATGAATATGGTGATATTTAGATCAACACATGGGCAATCAGTGTGAATGAATACATTAATTGACCCATCTTGAGAACTCTATGTGGATTATTACATTGAGTATCATTAGATGTTCTCAAATGACAATGGTATTTGTAATCCTTAGACTTGAGATCACCCTGGTATCGTATGTGTGGATTAGTGTATTTTGATTGTGAAACCCAAATTTTCCATATTATTATTTAATTGAAAACTAGAAGGAATTTCAATGTATGAATTTGGTGTTTATGTAGGGCACTGAGAAGCTTGGATTAGGGGCATGAAGCTTGGGGCACGAAGCCTGAGGTAAGATTTTGAATTAAAGTGTTCTTTTCTTTTGAGGATTTATATTAAAATAAGTATAATTTGATGTTTGGAAGATTGAATTGAAAGATTTGGAGCGAAAAAGTTCATGAAATTCTAAGTTAGAACTAAACCGAGAAAGATAACCAAGTAACCGAATAAATCTTGTAAATCTGTAAAAAAAAAATTTATTATTCCGACCCCATGGTAAGTCAACATAGGGTATAATTAATTTAGTGAATTAAATTTGGGTGGAAAATTTGAGGTTAAGACATTTAAATAAATTTTAAAAAAAACCGAAAACTTTAGCAGTTTAGCGTCGGAAATAACTAAATCACGTAAAAGGAGCTCAACCGAAAATGTTTCCTCAACAAGAGGGTGCCAAATTTTATGAAAATACACTAGACACAAAGTAGCACACTTGAGAAGTGGCCAAATCAAAAAAATAGGCCGGAAAATAATTTTTATGGATTTATTGGCGCAGGCCAGCTAGCGGCCAGATTTTCTGTTCACTGTTAGGCTTTGGTTTTGGGTCAAATTGAAGGGGCTACGAGTGCAGTTTGGGCCTGAAATTTTGATGAGAGTGCAGAATGTCGCATTTTTCTCTCTTAATGTTTAGTCTCTTATGCTTATTTGGTGCCTAAATGAACTCACTATTCTTATATTTTGATTTAGAATTCAAATGGAGATATTAAGAGCAAACAGAGCTTTTTGGGCGATTTTAGACAGTTTCGACATCAGTTCGTAATCTGGACATAACTCTCTCATCCGAGCTCCGATCGAGATGATTCAAGATGCTATGGAAAGACAAGAAAGAGTTCTACAACTTTCATGTTTTGAGTTTTGAGAGATACCAGTTGCATCCAGGTCAAAATCGGGCTTAAAGTTGCTGCACCTGCACTGTTGGTGTTCTGGAATGTTATTTAGCCTGCAAGTTTGATGTGTTGACTTGAAGCAACTTATTTTTGGAAGCTTCCAAATCTGATGCACGAAAATCCCAACTGAAATCACAAGTTTCCTTCTAGTGTTGAGACTATTTTTATTATTTTCCTTAATTAGTTAGATTTGAATATTGTTATTTTAGGACAATGTTTAATTTGTTTAGCAGTTTTTTTGGTCTCTGAGAGGGGCATTGCCGTGTATAAAATAGAGGAGAGATCATTAGATTGGCATTGCTTCTTCCCTGATCTTTTACTTTTTTTTTTCTCAAGTTTTTATGATGGCTATGCTTGGCTAATTTTTTATAGTTGGTCGAAGGAAATTGAAGCCTCGGAATCAATAAAATTGTGAGATCTAATTAGTTTTTATTGTTCAATTTACGCCTTTGGTATCGGATGCTCTTCTATGCTTATTTTCATGATTGCCTCGTTTAATTACTAGGAGGCCTACTAGTTTATTATTCGTAGCAATCTATTGCTAAGTTAGATATCAAATCCGTAATTGTTTGGTCTCTCTAATTTATGAAGCAACTAAAATTTAATGAATTGCTGCATCAGAATTTATTAGATTTTAGGAAGAATGTTCGACTAAATTAAATGCAACTGCTTGAGCTTGTGTTGTTTAGCTTCACCGATTTCTTTTATTCTTAAGGCTACTGTTAAATTAAACCTTTAGTGCTTGTCTTGGGTTATTTAATAGTTAGAATTGGTTAGATCATCTGTTTTCTAATTAATTGCAATTAAGGAGAGATAGGAAAAAAAAATGGTTCCAACGGTGAATATTTTAAGTGTGAATTGATATATACTTGCATCGATGATCAGTTTTAAAATTCCGAGAGTGGATGTTGACTTAGACCAACGTTTGTTCTTTTGATTGATTTCAATATTTCAATTTGAATTTTTTTGGTTGTTTTCTTAAAATTGTTTTTATTATACTCAAGAACCTCTTCCCCATCCTTGTTCGTATAGCATAAAACTAAGCTAGATACTCTCTGTGGGAATGATCCTTACTCACACCACTACATAAATTTTTTAGGAGTATAGGTTAAATTTGGTTGCCCACGACAGCACACCAAATTTTAATTCAAGAAAATAGAGTTAATTCAGTCTCCAAAATAGTATTATAACCCCTGTAAGTCAACGGAACCAGAAAGAAATGCCCTCTCAATCTGCTGTAAGCGCCCTCATCTGCTCCATCTTGTGGGATTTTTTCGGCCACCTTCCAAGCTGAATTGAGTTGAAATCAGGACTGATACATCTTTTGCCCGCTTTTCATGGCCTTGCAGGTGAAGATCCTCACAAGCATCTAAAAGAGCTTCATGTGGTATGTACGAGTATGAAACCCACAGGGGTGACTGAAGAACAAATTAAATTGAGAGCCTTTCCATTTTCTTTAAAGGACTCGGCAAAGGATTGGCTTTATTATCTACCATCCGGAAGTATTACCTCATGGAATGAGATGAAGAGGTTGTTTTTGGAGAAATATTTCCCAGCTTCAAGGGTGGCCACCATTCGAAAAGAAATTTGTGGAGTAAGGCAATACAATGGAGAATCCCTACATGAATATTGGGAACGTTTCAAGAAATTATGTGCAAGCTGCCCCCAACATCAAATTAGTGAGCAGCTACTTATTCAGTATTTTTATGAGGGCCTTTTATCCACCGATAGGGGCATGATTGATGCTGCTAGTGGAGGAGATTTGCTGGATAAAACTCCTGAGGCTGCAAGAAATTTGATAGTAAATATGGCAGCCAATTCTCAACAATTTGGCACTAGGCTTGACTCGCCATCAAAGCATGTTAATGAGGTAAATATTTCTTCCCTTGAACAACAAATTGCGAGTCTAACTTCTCTTGTTCGTCAAATGGCTGTAGGTAATAAGCAAACAATGAAGGCTTGTGGGATTTGTTCGGTGGAAGGGCATCCAACTGATATGTGCCCAACTCTTCAAGAGGAGCCTATTGAGCAAGTGAAAGCAGCGGGTAGTTTTCCTGGACAACCTCAAAGGAAGTATGATCCCTATTCAAGCACATATAACCCAGGATGGAGAGATCACCCTAATCTTGGCTATGGGAATTCGCATGTAAATCAGCCTGCAACTCAAAACCATCCAAGTTTCCAGCAATATAAGCAACCATATCCCCATGGGCAACAACTAAGCCAAACTTCTAATTCTGGTATGTCTTTAGAAGATATTGTTAAATCTCTTGCCACTAACACTTTACAATTTCAGCATGAGGCAAAACAATTTCAACAAGAGGCGAGGGCTAGTATTCAAAGTTTGGACAATCAGGTAAGCCAAATGGCAACTGCAATTAGTCGGTTAGAGGCACAAAGTTCAGGGAAATTACCCTCTCAAACAGTAGTAAATCCAAGAGAAAATGCTAATGCAATTGTTTTGAGAAGTGGTAAAGAGATTGAGATTCCAGTAAAGACGTGCCCTGTATCATCGAAGCAAGAAAGGGAGAAAAATATCATTGCAGACAAGAACATTACAGGTGATGATGATGAACCTAAGCGCAAGTTTTCGCCTCTTTCTGACTATAAACCAGTAGCCCCTTTTCCTCAAGCTTTAGCCGAATCTAGAAAAGATGAGCAGAATAAAGATTTATATGAGACTTTTTGTAGATGTGAGGTAAATATTCCACTCTTAGATGCTATTAGACAAGTACCTCGTTATGCTAAATTCTTGAAAGAACTATCTACAATTAAGAGGAAACAACAACTTAAAGGATGCGAAAAGGTGAGAGTAGGAGAGAATGTTTCTGCAGTTATTCAAAGAAAGCTTCCTACGAAATGCAAAGATCCAGGTATGTTTACTATCCCTTGCACAATTGGTAACACTAGATTTGAAAAGGCCATGTTAGATTTAGGAGCTTCTATTAATGTTATGCCATATTCTATATATGCATCTTTGAAGCTTGGACCTTTGAATAAAACTGGTGTTGTGATTCAATTGGCTGATAGATCTAATGCCTATCCGAAGGGTGTAGTTGAGGATGTTCTTGTGCAAGTTAATGAATTATTTTTCCCTGCTGATTTCTACGTGCTTGATATGGAGCATGGTGATCAAACCATTCCTATTTTGTTAGGAAGACCTTTTTTAAAGACATCCAAGACTAGGATAGATGTTCATAATGGCACACTTACCATGGAATTTGACGGTGAAATTGTTAAGTTTAATATCTATGATGCCATGAAATATCCTAGTGATGATAATCCTGTTTATTCTATTGATGTGATTGATTCTTTAGCCCAGGAAGTTTTTGAACTTGATGGAAAAGATGTATTGGAAGTTGTCATTGGTAATCATCTTGAGAAAGAAAATGAGGAGTTAACTTTGAGTATTGATTTGCAGGAAACTGTTGCAGTGTTGAATGATTTTCCAAAGTTACAAATGTCAGGTAACATTTCTTATATTGCATTACCAGTTTCTAATGAGAAAACTTTACCCTCTGTTTTGCAGGCCCCTATTCCAGATTTGAAACCCCTTCCCAGTCACCTCAAGTATGTGTTCCTTGGGGATGGAAAAACATTACCAGTGATCATCTCCAGTAAACTTAATACATTACAAGAAGAAAAACTTGTACAGGTCCTTAAAAAGCATAAGACAGCTATTGGTTGGACAATTGTGGATATTAAAGGCATCAGCCCATCTACATGCATGCATCGTATCTTACTTGAAGAAGGAGCAAAATCTTCCCGTCAACCGCAAAGAAGATTGAACCCACCCATGATGGATGTAGTGAAGAAGGAAATTCTTAAACTTCTTGAAGTTGGAGTGATTTATCCTATTTCGGATAGCAATTGGGTTAGCCCAATTCAAGTGGTTCCTAAAAAGACTGGAACAACTGTTGTGAAAAATCAAAATGATGAATTAATTCCTACCCGTATTCAGAATGGGTGGCGGGTTTGTATAGATTATAGAAAACTAAATGCTGTAACTCGTAAAGACCATTTCCCGTTACCTTTTATTGATCAAATGCTTGAACGGTTAGCTGGTCATTCTTACTATTGTTTTCTTGATGGTTATTCAGGTTATTTTCAGATTGCAATTGCTCCAGAGGATCAAGAAAAGACGACTTTTACATGCCCATTCGGGACCTTTGCATATCGTCGCATGCCCTTTGGCCTTTGCAATGCACCGGGCACGTTTCAAAGGTGTATGGTTAGTATATTTTCAGAATATATTGGAAGCATCATAGAAGTCTTTATGGATGATTTCACAGTTTTTGGAGACTCTTTTGATAATTGTCTGCATAACCTTGCACTTGTTCTTCAAAGATGCATAGAAACTAACCTTGTGTTAAACTTTGAAAAATGTCATTTTATGGTTGAACAAGGTATAGTTTTGGGTCATGTTGTCTCATCTAAAGGAATTGAGGTAGATAAAGCTAAAGTTGATATTATTCAATCTTTACCTTATCCCATTAGTATGCGGGAAGTTCGTTCTTTTCTTGGACATGCAGGTTTTTACCTAAGATTCATCAAGGATTTTTCCAAAATAGCGTTGCCTCTAAGCAAGTTGCTGCAAAAGGATGTGGCTTGTAAGTTTGATGAGGTGTGTAAAAAGGCGTTTGATAAGTTGAAGGAGCTGTTGACTTCTACACCGATTATCCAACCCCCAGACTGGAACATTCCGTTCGAGATAATGTGCGACGCAAGCGATTATGCTGTAGGCGCTGTTTTGGGTCAAAGAATTGGAAAAGCACCTCATGCCATTTATTATGCTTCAAGGACTTTGAATGATGCTCAGAGAAATTACTCTACCACTGAAAAAGAACTTTTAGCTGTTGTTTTTGCTTTAGAAAAGTTTCGATCTTATTTGCTTGGTACTAAAGTCATCGTTTATTCTGATCATGCAGCTCTTCGTTATTTGATGACAAAGAAAGAGGCAAAACCAAGGTTAATAAGATGGATACTTCTCTTGAGTGAGTTTGATTTAGAGATCAAAGATAAAAGAGGGACAGAAAATTGTGTCGCAGATCATTTGAGTCGTTTAGTTCATGTGGAGGATGAAATCCCCCTACAAGATATGTTCCCTGACGAGCAATTGTTCTCTGCAAGTGTGATGTTACCCTGGTATGTAAATATTGTAAATTATTTGGTTACTAATATGTTACCTTCTGGTTTGTCTAAGGCTCAAAGGGATAAGATCAAAAGTGATGCCAAATACTATGTATGGGATGATCCATACTTATGGAAGCATTGTGCAGATCAAGTGATAAGAAGGTGCGTACCTGACAATGAAATTATTTCTATTCTCACCTTTTGCCATTCTTATGCTTGTGGAGGTCACTTTGGAGCTAAGAGAACAGCAAGAAAAGTGCTAGAATGTGGTTTCTATTGGCCTTCTTTATTTCGAGATTCATATTCTTTTTGTAAGACATGCGATCATTGTCAGAAGACAGGTAATTTATCTCAGAGGAATGAGATGCCTCAAACCCCCATATTATTTTGCGAAATTTTTGATGTTTGGGGTATCGATTTTATGGGACCATTCCCTGTATCTTTCGGTTATGTGTATATTTTGCTTGCTGTTGATTATGTCTCAAAATAGGTAGAAGCTAAAGCCACCAGGACTGATGATTCTAAAGTTGTTATAGATTTTATCAAATCTAACATATTCTCCAGGTTTGGGATTCCTAGAGCTTTAATAAGTGATCGAGGCACTCACTTTTGCAATCGAACTGTAGGGACTTTGCTGAAAAAATACCATGTGACCCATAAGGTGTCAACTGCTTATCATCCACAAACCAGTGGACAAGCAGAAGTGTCAAATAGAGAGATCAAGTCCATTCTTGAAAAGACAGTCAATCCAAATAGAAAAGATTGGAGTTTGCGCTTGGATGATGCCTTATGGGCATATAGGATTGCATATAAAACACCCATTGGCATGTCACCTTATCGGTTAGTATTTGGGAAACCATGCCATCTTCCAGTTGAGTTAGAACACAAGGCTTATTGGGCTATTAAGAGTTTCAACATGAAGATGGATGAAAATGGAGAATACAGGAAATTGCAGCTACAAGAGTTAGAGGAAATTCGCAATGATGCCTATGAGAGTGCAAGGATTTACAAGGAAAAGACGAAGGCTTTCCATGACAAGATGATCTCTAGAAAGGAGTTTATAGTTGGTCAAAAAGTCCTTCTCTACCATTCACGGCTACGTTTGTTTCCAGGTAAATTGCGTTCTCGTTGGATAGGACTTTTTATTGTTACTAATGTTTTTCCTCATGGTGCAGTAGAAATTCAAAGTTTAGCAACTTCCAAGGTGTTCAAGGTGAATGGCCATAGACTTAAACTTTTCTATGAAGGTTTCCAAGTAGAGAATGTGGCGCAATTGGACCTTGAGGATCCAATTTATTCTAATTGAAAAAAAAAGGAAGCATTAAGTCGAGCTAACGACAATAAACAAAAGCGCTGCTTGGGAAGCAACCCAAGGGAAGTTCATTTCTTTTACTCTTACCCCTGCATTTATATTTTAATTACTTTGTCTTTTCTTTACATTTGACCTTACATTGGGGACAATGTAAGTTTTAAGTGTGGGGGAGGGGATTTAAGTGTGTTTAATTTGTCAAAAAAAAATCATAACATAATTGAATAAATAATCTTCTTTCCTTGAGAATGGTAGTGACTAAATTCAGTAGACAAAAGCTGGTGAGGTTTTGAGCCTTTAGACTGACACATTTATATCAGTCTCACTATTTTCTTTTCTGTGTGATATTCCATCATGGATTTGTTTCTCTAGAACTTGCTTTGATTCTCTTTGAGATCATATTGACACATGCATGCGTGAACATGATTAAGGCCCTCTTTGTTATAAGCTACACAAGCCAAATAGCTTACCTTGTAATTAATTTTTCCTTTGGTGAACCCCTTTGAGCTTTATTGAATTTTTGTTGAGAATCACATTACAAACTTTAAACCCGAAAAGAATACCTTTACCCAAGCCGTAGAGCTAGTGAAGCATTGTTCATCATTATGATATGTATAGGCATGCAAGGAATAAGTGTGGGGGTGTCTGGATTTGCAGTATGACTTTGACTAGTGGAATGGAATATGTTTTGCTTCTCAATTCATGAGTTCCACTATTGATGTTCAAAAAAAAAAAAGAGTGATGAAAGGAAATTGCTTTTAAGATTACAATCTGTCCATGATCATATTTCCTCATAAAATTCCAACAAAGGAGTCTATTGATATGTGATGTATAAAAGAGAGGGAAGCTATGCAAAGAACTGCTCCCTGCTGCAAACGAAAAGTGTTCATTTGAACGATCTCTTTTTCAATGCAGGAGTGTTACATGATTTAACTGCATTGAAGCCAAATTGAAGAAGTTCCTGAATGGAGTGGTCGTTTTTAATATGAGTTATATATTTGAGCTTGCGTTGATTCATTTTTGCTTTGCTAGTCTCGATGGCTTTTGAGCTACATTCCCAAATATTTTCCACCTTAACCCTAAACCATGTTACAACTTTGAAAAGTCCTTATGATTCGAGTTATGCATGTGATCACAGTGGTGGAGAATGAGAAGATATGCAAGCTTATGGTAGACCATTTACATTGGAATGAATGTGAGCGAAACACATACCCTTCAAACACATGAGAGTCGAGCGTTTATTTCTGTGAGGGTCTGCGTATTTAGTTGATTCCATCTTCAAGATGAAACGCTTACTAAGTAATTGTAAGTTGTTTAAAAATATTTGTTCATGATATGTTATGAGTTTTGAAAAGCTTGGTTATTCTTTGCTGATAGCATTACAACCTTGGTATTTTTGGGAAAGTGAATTTGAGTTTTGCACGAGGACGAGCAAAAGTTAAGTGTGGGGGTGTTTGATGAGAGTGCAGAATGTCACATTTTTCTCTCTTAATGTTTAGTCTCTTATGCTTATTTGGTGCCTAAATGAACTCACTATTCTTATATTTTGATTTAGAATTCAAATGGAGATATTAAGAGCAAAACAGAGCTTTTTGGGCGATTTTAGACAGTTTCGACATCAGTTCGTAATCTGGACATAACTCTCTCATCCGAGCTCCGATCGAGATGATTCAAGATGCTATGGAAAGACAAGAAAGAGTTCTACAACTTTCATGTTTTGAGTTTTGAGAGATACCAGTTGCATCCAGGTCAAAATCGGGCTTAAAGTTGCTGCACCTGCACTGTTGGTGTTCTGGAATGTTATTTAGCCTGCAAGTTTGATGTGTTGACTTGAAGCAACTTATTTTTGGAAGCTTCCAAATCTGATGCACGAAAATCCCAACTGAAATCACAAGTTTCCTTCTAGTGTTGAGACTATTTTTATTATTTTCCTTAATTAGTTAGATTTGAATATTGTTATTTTAGGACAATGTTTAATTTGTTTAGCAGTTTTTTTGGTCTCTGAGAGGGGCATTGCCGTGTATAAAATAGAGGAGAGATCATTAGATTGGCATTGCTTCTTCCCTGATCTTTTACTTTTTTTTTTCTCAAGTTTTTATGATGGCTATGCTTGGCTAATTTTTTATAGTTGGTCGAAGGAAATTGAAGCCTCGGAATCAATAAAATTGTGAGATCTAATTAGTTTTTATTGTTCAATTTACGCCTTTGGTATCGGATGCTCTTCTATGCTTATTTTCATGATTGCCTCGTTTAATTACTAGGAGGCCTACTAGTTTATTATTCGTAGCAATCTATTGCTAAGTTAGATATCAAATCCGTAATTGTTTGGTCTCTCTAATTTATGAAGCAACTAAAATTTAATGAATTGCTGCATCAGAATTTATTAGATTTTAGGAAGAATGTTCGACTAAATTAAATGCAACTGCTTGAGCTTGTGTTGTTTAGCTTCACCGATTTCTTTTATTCTTAAGGCTACTGTTAAATTAAACCTTTAGTGCTTGTCTTGGGTTATTTAATAGTTAGAATTGGTTAGATCATCTGTTTTCTAATTAATTGCAATTAAGGAGAGATAGGAAAAAAAAAATGGTTCCAACGGTGAATATTTTAAGTGTGAATTGATATATACTTGCATCGATGATCAGTTTTAAAATTCCGAGAGTGGATGTTGACTTAGACCAACGTTTGTTCTTTTGATTGATTTCAATATTTCAATTTGAATTTTTTTGGTTGTTTTCTTAAAATTGTTTTTATTATACTCAAGAACCTCTTCCCCATCCTTGTTCGTATAGCATAAAACTAAGCTAGATACTCTCTGTGGGAATGATCCTTACTCACACCACTACATAAATTTTTTAGGAGTATAGGTTAAATTTGGTTGCCCACGACAGCACACCAAATTTTAATTCAAGAAAATAGAGTTAATTCAGTCTCCAAAATAGTATTATAACCCCTGTAAGTCAACGGAACCAGAAAGAAATGCCCTCTCAATCTGCTGTAAGCGCCCTCATCTGCTCCATCTTGTGGGATTTTTTCGGCCACCTTCCAAGCTGAATTGGAGTTCGGCCAAGAAGGACCGATTGTTCATCCATAAGTCCCCTAAACATAAAAAATTAATTCAGCAAAAAAAAGGTCATTTGGATGGTGAAAACTTAGTGAGAAGAAATCTGGACAGAATTGCCTTGTTTTGCAAGGTGAGAGAAAGTGATTTTCTTGCTTCTTTGATAGATTTTTATGCTTGTTTATGGTGTTTCTAAGTTGTATACATGTTGATTTACAGTTGAGGTTGATTGTTAGTGGATGAATATGTGAGAACTCATTATTTTGTACTGTACATGTGGGCCCCACTTAAATTTTAGTGTCCAGATGATGATATGAGTCAGGAAATAATTTTTGGGAGGTTGACTAATGATGTTATGGTGATTTGGAAGTCAAAATACCCAAGTTGCATTATTTTGTGAAATATGAGAAACAAATTGAAAAATGACGGATACATCCTAAGGGTATTTCTGTAAATTTCTCCCAAAACAAAATGAATTGGGACGAAGTAAAAATATAATATTATTCTACATGAAAATTACTTTGCCATGATGTCAATAGATTTTCTGAAACAGTCATAAAAATAGAAAATTTCGTTGTCGGATTGTGGGGTTAAAATCGTAATCTCACTATACGTGCACCGTACGTCAACGAAACCACTTCCAATAATCAAGATATGTTTAATATGACCATTTGGAATTGGAATCCGAAATTTTGGGGCCCGTTTACATGGTTTTTACGCCATCAAGACCATAGGGGCAAAATCGCCCAAAATTTCATAACTATGAGCATTTTGGTCATTTGGCCTGGCTCTAGAAATTTCTTTATTTTTTGGCCAGCTACTGAAGGCTACTATTCACTTTCTTCTTCAGCCAACTCCCATGCCATTCTCACTTGAAAGAAAGAAAAGAAAATTTCTAACCTAAATAACTACTAAACTACTTAGAATTTCAACCTAATTCCCATACCAAAATTGATCTCCTATCTCTCCTCTACAATCCTACACCCATATTTCATCCTATCAAGCAATATACAAGGAGAAATAAATCCTCAAAGTTTCGGTCAAGCTTTGTAACGACCTGTTACCACATTTTTCCCTTTATTTTACACAACTTATCAGGTTGGGCTGTCTGTGATACTTCACTTGTACTTAATGTTAAACAATTTTACATAACATTGTTTATATTATACACATCCCCTATCTTTATTAATTAGACAAGTAGTACTGTAGACATCTCTAAATACAGAAAATAAATGATTGTACCTCATATAAATCAGTCGGTCTGGCACATCATCTATTATGTGCAGCCGTGATCCACAATCAACTGATCTCATAATCATCAAAACCTGAAATGTTAAAATTGGGGAGTGAGCAAACCACGGCTCAATAAGAGAGTTATATGTCACACTTGATATTCAGCTATCTATATGCTGAAAATACTTTTTCACTTTCTTTTCAATCTTCCTAGCTGGGTCTAGGCTCACATGTAGGAGGATATTACAGTCGGTTAGGGATCCAGATAGAGTAAGGCAGGTATTTTAAAATACCTGACTTGTTCCGGAACCTAGAAACAACTGTAGAGAGTACTAATTCCGTTGTTTTCAAAACGATATAATTTTCGTTTTTTCCACGGAGTAAACCACTTATTTCTTTGCTTAGAAATAATTCTTATGTTATTCTTTTAGAATAAACATTTTTTTCTCTTTTCAAATCAGTAACCGTATCATACAGTTCAGTAAAATAGTAATTCGATACGGTTCAATCAGTAGACAATAAACAGTAGCTACCAGTTCAGAAAACAGTATACGGTAGCTTTCAGTTCAGTAAACAGTAAATGGTAGCTTTCAGTTCAGTAAAATAGTAATCAGTGGCTACCATTCCAGTATACAGTACAGTTCTGTAAGCATAGTGTTTTGGTACGGTTTTGCTCAGTAAACAGTAAACAGAAATCAGTACCGTATTTCAGTACAGTACAGTAAACAGGATTCAGTAAATCCTTTCAGTAAAACAGTAAAACAGTAATCAGTATGTGAGACTAGGCATCATCCTACAATTAAATCACGTTATCATTGTTCCCACAAGAACACAAGTCGTCCACTTTTGGGGTGCACCCGTAGACTATCGCCCCTCACGGCTATCTCAGCTAGATCTATGGCTATAATCTATAGGTGGTCCTCAGGTCCACTTGCCAAGTGACCTCGAGACCGCTGATGACTTGGCGGGTCCATCAGTCTTGTGACACCTTGGGGTGCACCCGTTGGTCTATCAACCTGAGCTATCGCCCCAGGCGGGTCACTCAATTACGCGAATAGTAATGCATGAACTCAGGGCCTAAAGTCTCAAAACAGTATAAACCGTACCATAGCCTTTATGGATTTTAAACACAGTGGTGTAAAAACATTTCACAATTATCCATAAGGCTCACATGTATAAATCATCACCTTTATGAAATTTATAATTTAAATCACATTTCTCAAAATATTTCATAAAGATATAAATCATATTTCTCATACGGTGAAAACAGTTATAAAATAGTCACACTATAAAACAAATCTCATGACAGTGTCTTTTTCACCGTAACATATGTATGCACGCCTTTCCGTGCTATCAATCGAAAACATGGTTTTTAAAATCATCGGAATTCAATTCAAATATTTTTGTAATTTATGTAAAAATAAATTATTTATTTTCCAATTTTCAATAATTCCGGCACCATGTTTTCTTTTAAAACACGTATAGAGACCTCTAGTCTCGAAATCATAGTTTTTCATCATTTCTTAACTTTTATGGAATTTATATAATTAATTATTTCCATAATTAAAACCATAAAGATTTTATATGAAATCAAGTGAATATTTAAGAATATTTATAAAAATATTCACTTCAGTCTCTTTTTCATTTTCATCTCATTTCATGTGAAATATCACCTATCGGGTAAATTTTCGATGATTTCCTTTTCATCATTCTCGAAAACATGAATATTTTAAAATCAAATATCACTATATTCATGTTTTATAAAATTCACTTGATTTCTCGATTTTCGTACCTGAAAATCGTTCCACGTGAAATCAAATCATTTATTATGGTTTTCGGTGATTTTCGATAAATTTTACTAATTTTTTGATAATTTTTCGGCAGTATAACAGCTGCCGATTTGGCTAGCCTCCTGCACGAAAAATACAGTTTATATTCCTCAACCAATATTTCACCACAATTTAAAACCGATAAACCACCACACTATAAAACCAATAATTATCAATAGCATTTATAAAAATAAATGCAATTTAAAAACATGGCCGAATGTCCTTACAGGCGGCACATGTCTCCCTTACCTGTTTCGGGTCGGCGACTGCCTCTCGAAGGTCGCGCCCGTGTTCACCTCGCCCGATTCCATCGGCTCGATCATCAAGGGAATTTTCTGGAATTTAAATTCTAAAATTTAGAATTTTTTCATAATTATTTAAATAAATAAATCATTTAAATAATTTAACATTTTTTGGGATTTCTTACCGATTCCCGTAATTCTCGGGATTTCCCGTAATTTTCGAATTCTCGAAAATTTTTTAAATTCCTGGAATTCCTATTTCTCTTTCTCTTTCTTCTTTTTCTTCCTTCTTTTTTTTTCTCTTTTCTTTTCTTTTTTTTTCTTTTTCTTTTTCCTTTTTCTTTTCTTTTTTCTTTTTCTTTTTCGTTTTCTTTCTTCCCAGCCGGACCGATCACCCCCCTCACCGTCGGTTCTTCTCCGGTGGCTGGTTCTCCGGCGGTTCGGTGGCTCAGCAGCTGGCCAGCGTTGATACGAACTTGCTGGTGGCCTTAGCTCAGCCTGGATCGGCGGCACGGTGGTGGATCTACTCGATTTACCTTCGGTTTCTTCTCCTCCTCCATCGGCCTTCCTCCGCCGTTCTCTGCCTCAACCATGGCCTCCTACCTCTTCCTCTTCCTCCGACGACGCTTCGGTGGCAGTGCCGGCGACCAATTTGGCCGGCGCCGCCTATTCCTCTTTTCCTTTTCTTCCTCGACTTCCGCCAGTTTCCCTCTCGATTCTCCTCGTTTCTTTCCTTTCTTCCGTCGCCGGTGGCTTCCTTCTTTTCCTCTTTGGCCGGCGACGGTGTCCCTTCCTTTTTCCCTCGCCGGCAGTGGCAGCTCTACCACCGTCGGTTTTGGCTGGGGAGGATCGGGTTTGCTTCCCCGATTCCTTTCCTTTCCTCTTTTGTTTCATTTTCCTTCTATTTTTAGTATATAATAAACTATATTATATACTACAATGTATATTTTATACATATAATATATACTATATATTATACATATATTATTTCCTATATAATATAGTACAATACATATTATATATACAATATATATTGTATATTACAAAATATATATGTAATAGTACATATATATGTATATTTATATATTTTTAATTTAAATAACCTTTACACATATATTTATATATTGTATTTACAATATATAAATGTACACTTTTAATGTAAAGTTTATATTTTACATTTTCATATATTTATATATATTTTATATATACATGAAACATTATAATTGTACACATATGTATTTGTATAAAAATACATTTATATAATATATAATTATATAAACGTATTTCCTATTTTCTTTTCTAATTTCCTTATTTAATTTGGATTTTCCATTATCCAAATTAAATTTCTTCCTTTCCTTATTTTCCGAATTTCCAATTTAACTTTCTTCACTTGAATTTCTCGATTTGTCACTTCTTCAATTCTCGAGATTTTCACCAATATCCCATTCTCACAATTTTATTTATTTGCTTTAATATTAATTTTCAATAATTGAAAAATTTACGGTTATCACAAGCTTGGTAAGTCTAACTATGCTTATGTTTTCTTGAGTTTAATGGCATGTATACATTGCATGCAACTTAGTGATTAGATTTTTAGCCTTGGTTTCATCTAAAATTTGGAAAACAAAAATTTACCATTAATGGACCATTCGGCCAACATGGGAATGGGGTGAATTCATGTAGTTCTAAGCTTAAAAACGATGCCAAATAATTCATTAAGCTTAGAAAATCAACTTAGGAAAATTTGATTGTTGAAAATCAAGCAAATTCACCCCCACCAATTTTGGTCAAGATGAAGGGGAGAAGATTCATGGCTGTTTTTAAGGTTTGAGGGTAGATTCGGACTATAGAAATTATGAGGAGTCTACCGATATGCTCGGATTTAAAATCTGATGCAAAATGAAGAAGTTACGTTATATAATCGGTAGAAATTATACTGCAAAAATATTTGCAGTATCCAATGTGGCTGCATTTTGGTATAAATTATAGCTTAAAAATAAGAATTAAATAAGCTAATAATTTTAATGAAATTAATTGCAATCTGGGAATTTCGGTGTTCGTGTGGTGTAGTCGAGGAACACGATCTCGATAGACAGGTAAGAGACGTGTGTGTGAATTTGCAGGGATATCCGAATGCATGCTTTTCATGCTATGAATTTTATAAGATTATTTGGATATTGAATTACCTCAAATTGCTATGAAATTGTGATTTTTCGACTGGTGAAATTATTTAGGACTCGGGCAGCCGTTATGCTGCCGAAATTTATTGAAAATATTTTTAAAAATGTTATAAATTATTTTAGTGCATTATTGATTTTCTCCTAGCCTTAAAAGTGATAAATTAATTATTTTTCATAAATGGTGAATTTATCGAAAAATATTTATTAAATATTCATGATACCGATTTCAGTAAGGGTTATACTACCGAAAATTCATCCCACACATTTTATAATGATATGTCTGATTGGCGCAGTGAAATGGAGAATAGTGAATATTTTATAAATTATTTTCAATATAATATTCACTATTTTTATTATAATTTTCTTTTAGGGATTAAATAAATTTTTATCATGTGTAATAAATTCCATAAAGGTTATTTCACTGTTTAAATCCTGTTTTGAGACTGATAGGCCCCATATCATGCTCACGTGTTCATGTGTTATTATATCATGTGTGAAGTTGTTGGCATTGAGCCGTTTTCAGCGTCCTAGTTGACACTCGCTCAGTGTATGACCGAGGACATTTATAGACTATGGCTATAGATCTCACGTGTTTATATTTACTACTCCCTACGGGAATTTTAGCATGATATCTTTGGAGTGTTGCCTAGTCTCCATTATCAATCACGTGTTATTCATTGGATTTTGTGGTGTTTATAGAAAAGTGGTGTTTACTGTAGTATTTTATCACTGATTTATGATATATATTTAACAGTTTATTTTACTGTTACACGTGTTTAAGGTGATGATTTCAATGGTGGAAATCAAATTATTTCTAAGTGTTGTTTTACGTGATTATATGAATTATTTTACTCAAAATTATTAAGTATTTATATGCAGTGAATATTTAAATTAAATTTACATTAATATTTATTTTACTCCTTATAGTCGTTCTGGGTTTTCGGGACAAGACAAGTATTTCAAAATACCTTCCATGCTCTATCTGGATTTCCCGGCCGATTATAATATCTTTCCTTTTTAGTGTGCCTAACATACAAATAGAAAATTAAGGATTTTACTGCATATAGTCTTCGAGGTATCAAAATTTGCATACAACTCTCTTACTGAGCCGTGGTTTGCTCACCCCATTATTTTATCTTTCTAGAGTATTTTCAGTGATCGCGGGATATATCATCCGAGGATTGGTGGCTGCATATTGAGCACCCAAAGGCAGCTGTAATTGATCCTGGAGGTCTATTTATTTTATTTTTTATGTTCAGACTTTTGCTTTACAGTACTATAGTGTTATATTAGACAAGGGATGTATATGAAAGATTTAAATACTATTTGTAATTAATTTTATTTACGTAAATTTGAGTGAAATATAGTATTTACTGTTCACTAGTGATATAAAAGTGAGAAATAAAGGCATCGCAAACAGCCCAACCGATTCACGTGTATGAAAATGTGTGAAAAAGTATAACATACTGTGTACTTGGACTGTGACAGAATCTTTGGTCAAAGTTGGTCAACATTAAGGTAAAATTGTTGGAAGAAGATGAAGTTTAGATATGATTGATGTATGTTGAATTTGCCTGATTTTGGCTAAAGTAGAATTTTGAAATGGATTTTCAAAAGTTAGGCTATGTTTTGGACAGCCTAGGTTTTATATGAAAATGGTGAAGTTTGCTTGGTTGATGATTATATGGTGTTAGTTTAATATCGAAAAGTTCGATTTAATCGAAAACAATGAAATGATGAAATTGGGCAATTTAACAAGTCTTGAAATATTATGTAAAGTGTTAAAGAACATGTAAAGCATTATTTTGGTGAGTTTAAGTCTAAGGAATATAAATATATCGAAATGGCACGTTTATCGGTAAAATTGAGCAAGTAAAAAAAATTAGTATGAGTATGTATTGATGGTTTCGAAATTGTTTTGAGTAGCAAGTGGTGTAGGCATGCAAACTGAGGTGACCCTGAGACTTAAGGATAGTTGCTACCTCAAGATCCGATAGGTAAGGAATATAATTTAAAGTTGTGATGGTGTCCCTTACTTTCATATTAATTTATACAGAAATGTTTGAAGCATGAATTACATCCCGAAGTTAATTTTCAAAGTTTTCGAAAACTAGCTGGATGTACCATTCGATTTTTGAAAGAAGGTTTATCGCTTTAAAACCGAAGTTCATGTTTTATATTAACTAAAGATGCCTAAGAAAACAAACCTTATGATTTATATGCATGATTTTCCAATAATGTTTTAAGTATGAAAGTAAATAAGTATGTTTTTCGAAACAATGATTGGGGTGGTAAATCCCTGGCTAACACGACCCAGGCACTCCCAGTCCTTACCATTTTCGTACCAAATTTATGATTAAGAAGTTGTAAAAGTAAGCAAGATTTGAGACTAAGGCCCTCCTGTAGTTTATGTTATTGCCTGTCATGCTTGCCACATTATGCATGTTCCCGTCCCTTGTGGTGTATGTTTAGCCCACGTAGTGCATGTTCTCGCCCACATTGTGCATGCTTCTGTCCCTTGTGGGTATGTTGATCCTTCGTGGTGCATGTTCGCTGTATGACCCTGATCAGGTCTACAGACCCCTACCATGGCCATTGGTACTTAGTTCCCTCTTCAGAGGATGATTAGTCATGACTTGCATACTGGCTATATGGTCCCGTTTAGTCTTCATGAACTCTATGATAAGTTTTATTAATTATGATATTAAGTTTCTAAAGTATGATGTATGCTTGAAACAAGTATGAATTTTAGATATATGTATTAAAGATTTCATATGATGATTTAAAGTAAGAAATGCATTCTTATGGCATCTCATTTTTCTGCATATGTCGATATTGTGACTACTTTAAATGCATTTCTTACTGGACTTTCCAAAAGCTTACCCCTTCTATCTTTTCGATTATTTGCAGTGATCATCCTTTTGCCTGTTGCGTACATGACGTAGGTTGAGGGACGCGTCTCTCCTCAGGCTACATTTTGTACACACATAAGGTATACTCTTATTTTAATACCAGACATCCTGTACAACATAGCTATTTGTATATAAATGATACTTTTGGGATGTAGTCGATATTGTCTATACGTAAACGTTATTTCGAGGTATAAATCAATGATGTGATGGGTATTTATAGAAATTGGAATATTATGAATGTTGTATAAGTTTTGTGGAATCTTATGGTTACGGTTAAGAAAGCATAAATAAAATCAATTGTTGTGGGATTATAAATATGTACTTTGAAATGAATTGTATTGGGAATTGTGGCTTAATTTGAGAAATATAAGTTGTGTTTGTTGGCTCTACCGAGAGGGGGTAAATCGGTTTAACTACTAATTTTGAGTTTTTAAGAGCTCAATTAACAAATAAAACAAATTATGCAATAATGAAGCAAATTCAATAAATAAAGATAAGTGAAGAGAAGCAAACACAATATTTATAGAGGTTCGGCCAATCTCTTGCCTATGTCCTCTTTCCTTGATCCTCTTGTCAAGTGATTGATTCCACTCTTCTTTGTGAATAAGTACAAACCACTTCAAGGTGTGGTGAGACTTCTTACACTTCCTTTTGAAAGCTTAGGAATAACCTTCTTAACCTATCCCCTTGCAAAGCTACCCTCACTCTTACAAGATAACCTTACAAGGCTAACAAACCCTTTTGAATAGTAGAAATTAATTTGAGTAGGTGGTATACAAGGTGGGATATCACAAATCAAATACAAAGGATGATTTTTCAGCTTTGAATTCTTTCTTAAAGCTTAGAGAAGTTGCTCAGTGCTTGTTCTTGCTTTAATCTTCATAAATGCCTCTATTTATAGTCCACCAACTGTTTGGAACGGTTGTTAAAGCATTTAATGCAATTCTTCTTGTTGGAACCCTCAAAGACTAGCCATTGGGCACTATTCTTGTGATAGGGGATTGATCCCTAAGTTCTAGAAAGCCTTCCAACCCAATCTGCCAACTGAAGATCGATCCCTTGCCTGTTTCTGCCTTTGGGATCCTTTTTGCCATTTGGGGATCAATCCCTCAAGTCTTCCAGAACCTTTTTGTTGGCTGTTTTGGGATAAAATGATGTGTTTTGTGATTTGAATTTAGTTCAAAACATTCTTTCAATTTTCTTGACTTTCTCAATTGAAAATTTAGTCCAAAACTTTGTTAAATGATTTTCTATCATTGTGTCCATTTTAAGAAAATTTACAATATAGATTAAGATATTTAGGATTACTTAATACTTGTCAATTTAAAGCTAACAGTGTTTTCATGCAGGGGGTTAGGATAGTTACAGCTGTTATGCTGCCGAAATATCTAAAAAAAGAAAAAGAAAATGTAAGATTCCTATGCTGGCAGGAATGCAACCTAAGTAAGAAATTAAGTTACAAAATGAAAAGGTTAGCCTAAGACTTCCACGTTTCCGGGGCGTGACATTAATGCTGGTAAACGTAGCTCAATAAGGGTTGCAAATAAGACAGTAATTGAGTACATCATGAATCCTATGAGGGTTGTGAGTGATTAGGATAAGATTCGTCATTCTTGGTAAAAAGTGTCGATATCTCAAGGCCTCTCAATAGAGATTAATGGTGGAAAATCTATGTCCATAGTACAAATGCAATTTAAGGTGAGATCTTGAATTCATTTGGTTGAATCATTTATCTTGAGATTGAGAAACAATGTAGTTGAACTTTAATAGAGATGACACGTTACATCCTCTATGTTCAACTGAGATATTAGGTGATGAAAGGATCGAATTATATGGTAATTGCTCATGGAAAGGTTGTTGTCAACTCATCAACATTTTCATTACTTGGGTAGCCATGATTGTTGGCTCTATAACTAAACCGAGAGGGGGTGAATCGGTTTTTAGCTAGCCTTAAGTTCGTTTTTCAATTCTTCTAAATTCACTAGCCTATATTGATGTTTTCTAAGTTCTCTAAGCTACGCAAGCATGCAATTCAAATTCAATACAACAAACACAATATAATTGCAAGTAAATAAAGAGAGAAGGGAAAGAGAAATGTACATAAGTGATTTATAGAGGTTCGACAACCTTGCCCACGTCCTCTTCCTTGTGACGCTCCCAAGAATTTTTCCCAAATTCACTAACTTGAATTTGTCTTTACAATCCCTCTTTTTCACAGGCTCAAGAGTAACCTCCCTCTTTTTCTAGACTCAAGAGAAACCTCTTTCTTTTTCAAGGCTTAAGAAAAACCTATCATCTTCTTTTTCCGAGCTCAAGGAGTAAACCTTATCTACCAAATTCTCACTCACAATATATCACTCAAGGGTTCACTTCTCTTTACAAGATGTGATTGGGTTTACAATGGGTGTAATAAAAAAAGACCTCTAGGTAGGCAAATGATTACAAAGGTTAAGCTCTAGAAAAGAAAATCTAAAGTATTTGTGCTATGAAATACAATAAAATGTGAGTGCTAAAGGATGAAGAATTTTTAGCTCTTGAATTGTTGTTGAGACTTAAAGAAGATGAAGAAGATGATGAATTTTGTTGCTCAGATGTTTCTCTTCCTTTCTTAAGCTTCCAAGCCTCTATTTATAGTCCCTTAGATGTATTCTTGACGTTTGTTGGAGCTAAAATCAAATGTAACCATTGTATCTCACAAAACTAGCAATTGAAGTGCTTTCTTGAGGTAGGGGATGAATCTTATGCCTTAGGGGATTGATCCTATGCATGTTTTCAAGCCTCTAGAGCATTTTGCCATAAAGGGATCGATCCCTTCCCTTAGGAGATCGATCCCTTCCCTTAGGGGATCGATCCCATGCCTTAATTTTGCTTCTTGAAGCATTCTCATCATGAGGGATGGATCCCTCATCATTGGGGATGGATCCCTCAACTTGTTCTTGCACTTTTCTAGGCTATTTTGGGTTAGAAATGATGTAGACTTTGATTTTAATTCATCCCAAAACATTTTTCAATTTTGTTGAAGTATTTCTTGACTTCCTCAAATGGAAGCTTAGTCTAAAAACTTATTAAATAATTTTCTAAAGTTGTGTTCAATATATTTTTGAGAAAATTACTTGATGAAGATATTCAAAGTCATTTTATAAAAGATTAAGACCAATAAGAGTAATCAATTAAATCATGGTCTTATTTTGATAAACACATTTAAGAAGGTTTAAGAAATCATATAATTGGTAAAGCAAATTAACAATATAGAATCAAACACTTAATATTACTTAAGCTTTTGTCATTTCAAAATACACATGTCAATTTAAAGCTATTAATGAAGTATTGCTAAACTCCAATCTTGGCTTATGATTTATGAATGAGATTCTAAATCACTGCCAACGTAATGGAAACCTAAAAGGTTACACACAATAATAGTATCACCAAAATGAGGTGACTAGAGTTGGATTCATGTGATGAATCCTAGTACAAGTAGGATTCATGTGATGAATCCTACTAGTGAGACTAGAATCTTGTTCTAACTAGAATTTGGGATTTAATAAATGATAATTTTAGCCCAAGATAACTAAAAGGTATTTTAGTCATTTTAATTATAATGAGATTATAATTATGAATTATTAATTTAATAATTCATGGTTGGTCCAAATTATTAATCTAGATGCATGATTAATTGGTTGTAGTGCACGTGAGAGATTGTTAGAGTATGTTGTACCAATCAATTGGATTTGGATTAAGTAATTTTAAAAAGCCTAAAAGACCCAATCTAGTTGGACTAAGGCTAAGGCCTTTTTATGGTTTTGTTAAGAGGCACTATAAAAAACAACATTAAGTCTAAAAGTTAGACAGAACATTCTAGATAGCTACTCTACATCTTGGAGCTAACACTCACAAAACAATCCCCTTCCTCCTCCTTTTGCCGTTAGCCACTCCTTGTCCTAGGCAAAGGTCCTATTTTGCATCTTACTCGTGTGGATATCGTTAGAAGGCTTTTCTCAGGTAGGAATCTTGAGTTAACGATAAACCAAGGGCTGTTCATGGATTGCTATATTCAAAAGTTGAACTTTCCTACACGAGCAACACCAAAAAGGTTAGATTCTATTTTGAAAGCAATCTTGTCGCATGATCTTGCTGATTTTGGTTTTATTGTTTCTCTAATTCACTGCTTATTTTCGTGTATGACATGATAAACCGAGACAGCGAAACCTTACATAAAAGTATTTTTGAAAATTGTCATTACATTGCCAACAATGTGTTAGTTTACCACACAATATAATGTTGCTTTCATTGCAATTTAAATAGTACTTTACAATGCATGCCAAATACTGCAATATTACTTTCCTTGCA
The DNA here is from genome assembly GCA_031772115.1 of Heritiera littoralis. Lineage (NCBI taxonomy): Eukaryota > Viridiplantae > Streptophyta > Magnoliopsida > Malvales > Malvaceae > Heritiera > Heritiera littoralis. The sequence goes on along the minus strand of JAPDPK010000083.1, from coordinate 1,516,205 downwards.
ATTTAATTCCCAGCAATCACTTTGCAATGCAGTTACTTTCCATGTAAAATATCAAACACAACCTTAATGCACTCTTTCCTTGCGGGGAGAATAAAGAAAAATTATATTTTGTACAAAATAATATTTTCTTGAACAATTCTTTTTTTTTCATATAAATTGATTTTGTATATAAATAAAAAAAGAATACGGGTTTGGGTCGTCTTTTTTGAAATAGTTTTTCATTAGTATACCTATTTTCATTAGTATACCTATTTATTTTATATAGGTATATCTTGACTAATTTTTTCTTACGTTTAAATTTTATTTTTCTTTCTTATTTTTTTCTTTCTTTTAGCTTATAGGAAAAGAAAAGAAAAGAAGAGGGAGAAAGGAAAAAAATAATTGATAACCATAAAATTATTAGAAATTATATTTTTTTTAGTTTTCAAAAAAAATTGAAAACAAAAAACAAACAGAGAATAAAAACGATGCCAAACGAAACTTACCTGTTTTTTTTTTTTATTCATAAATGGTCGTTCATTGCATAAAATCAAATTAGAGAACAGACAATTTAGCCACCCAATCTGCCTTGTTAGCTTTGCGACCAACATAACAAAAATAGAAATCATTATTAGAAGACAAAGCAAATAATTAGCAGCAACGCGTTTTTGAAACCAAACACGTAGCATGTTATACAATAATAATTGAATTCAAAATGCACATTTTAAGGAATTGGTGAAAGAATGAAAAATTATTATTCTTTTGTCTAGACAAGTCCAGCCTAAAGCCTAGAATGACTTTGATAACTAATTCATGTTAGTATAAAAATAATATTTCGAATTTTAAAATCGTCATTATTGAATAATACAAAAAATATTATTATTTATTACTTTTGATTTAAACAGAATTAATTTTAAACAGTACAACATATAACGACACTTATAGTTATACAAAAAAGGTAAATAAATATTAAAAGTTGCATAAACTTTTTTTCACTGTACTTTTTCTGTATAGAAGAAAAGAGGTAAAAGTTGTGTTTGCCAGAACTTTAGCTAGTAAATGAAAAGTGGTATTAATTTTGTCTTGTGGGCTCTTCAGTGTTTCCGTAAGTTTTTAGCCAAAAAGATGAAAAACAATCAATTCTACAACTGAAAATTTCAATGGAAATAAGGACCAAACAGGTTTCTGGAGAATTTTTTTTATTTTTCATAAATTTGTATCACATAAACGACACAGTTTTGTGAAGTGTCATTTTCCAGTTTCTACACCCAATGGATAAATATAGTGCAAAACTTGGAAGTAATGGAAGCTGTCTGGCATGACTGTCGCTTTAGTAGGGATACGGTTCATAACAGGCCCTCCTCATTCTAGAATCTCCCGTGCCAAGGCGGTGTTAAGGGTTCATGCCTTGGCCTTTTGGTTCTTAAATAGGCCCATTTTGATTTCCTTTTGCCTCATAATTCATGAGCATGCTCACGTCACCATGGCATCGGATATCAAATAAACGGATGGTACTAACCAAGCCATTTAAGTAAAATTAAAGAATAATATAATCAAATTCGGATAAAGTTTAAATAGTAAAATTATTATTTGTCATGAATTCAGATAGAGTTAAAGTAGTTATCTTAGTGGACCGATGATTCAAACTTGATCATAATAATAATTAATATAATATTTATATTTTTTACATATAAATTATTTATTATTAATGTTGTATTTAATTAAATTAATTCATTAAATATTATAATTATGATATTATAATTTTTAATTTAATTTATTTTTATGATTTAAATTAAATTTATTAATTTAATTTTTTAAATTAAGTTATTTCAAAATTGATTTTAAATTTAAATTTGAAAGTCAAATTTTGACTTAATAAATAGATAGTTAACGGATTTGGGTAGTTAAACAGGTATTTTTTATTTTATAAGATTAAAGTTCGGGTAACATAAATTAAAATAATCGAGTAGTTAATCGAGTTCGGATGTTATAAAAAATAATCGAGTTCGGGTATTCCAAATTTGATGAGTACTCGACCTGTTTACAAGCTCACACCATTTGCCATTAATGAAACAGTAGAAAAATAGAATATTGAAAAAAAAACCTCCAAACAGTCAATAGTTCATTATTGGGTGATTTTTTTTTGTTCATTTTGAATTACAGTTAGTATAATTATTTGTATCTCATAGTTGAAAAGAAGACAATAACAGGGAAAAAAGAATATGACTGTTTTAAAGAGAAGTGCAATATGAACATTGTTCATGTTGTCAGACAAGCTAGTAGTTTATTAAGCATACTCATTTGGCTGAGGAAAGCACAACGTGAAATTATTGAATTACTTCATGTATTCAGGCAAAATTCAAAATTTAATCTATGTACAATAATTTAATAAATTTAGTTTCTGTACTTTTCGAGATATAAAATGGTGGTACAAAATATGATAGAGTTACATTTCAACTGTAAAGTTCCTGATAAAAAATTTTTTGTTATGTGGAGTCGACTGATATGTATTGGCATTTATATATGGCTTTTTTTCTTTTCCTTTTTGTTCTGTTCAGTTTCCTTTCTTCTTTCTCCTTCAAACCTGAGCCATCCCCTTTGCCAAAACATTTCTTGCTAATTTCATCTCTTGCCAGCAACTGCAAAACATAGTATAGACGAAAACAAGTCTTTTTTCTTTCTTTCTGACTCCACCTCTTAGTGACAGCCCAACTGCAAACTTGCGAAACAAACGCTAAATGTATTGGCTAAAATTACCTTGGAATAGCGTTATGATTTGCTCACAGATATTCACAAGAATTTTGACATGATAGCTACTCGACATAAAGAGCGTGAGCATATTGCTAAACCTTAGAGTATGAGCTGTAAGCATTAATCAATAATCATATATGATAATTAAAACACCAGGTAACTAGAAAAATTAATTGACATTTATTTGGGTAAATATAGTTGAAAGCAAAAGCAATTTTTCAAAATTTAGCTATGCTAGACTTTTTTTTCCTTTTTAAAGTGATTTTCAATTACTAGATAATATGTGTTAGAGGTGAAGAGAAGACCTCAGTACCTCACTACTAGAAAAAAGTAGGGGTATAAACGAACAGAACGTTCGACGAACCGTTCGTGAACCCGTTCGGTTTTTGTTCGTTTATGTTTGTTTATTAAGCTTAACGAACGATCATGAACAACATTTTAGCGTTCGTTTATTAAACAAACAAACATGAACAGAGGTGTGGTTCGTTCGTTATTGTTCGCGAACAGGCTCGTTTATGTTCGTTCATTTAAAGTGTCATTTGTTGTTCGTTTATTGTTCGTTCGTTTAAAGTATCGTTTGTTGTTCGTTTGTTGATCGTTCGTTTATTGTTCATTCGTTTAAAGTGTCGTTTGTTGTTCGTTCGTTTAAAGTGTCGTTTGTTGTTCGTTTGTTATTTGTTCGTTTATTGTTCGTTCGTTTAAAGTGTCATTTGTTCATTTATTGATTATTAAAATACTAAAATGACTTATATTATATAAGTTATATAATATACCCTATAATATATAAAATTAAATTACTTATATTATATAAATTATATAAGTTGCGTAATATATAATATATTATAAAAGTTATATAATATATAATATATTAAAAAAGTTATATAAATATATATTAAAATTACTTATATTATATAAGTTATATAATATATATCTTATCTTTAAGACTTTAATCTAAATAATTAGTACTTATTTTTAAACATATTTATATAAGAGTTTGTATATGATGTATTAAAAGTGTATAAACTCTATACATTCAATACACCAAAAGTCAACAGCTCGTCAATAAACAAATTAAAAAAATATAAAGCCCTTAAACATAAATAGAAATAAAATTTTTTCAATTTGCTTATAAGGGCTTATTAACAAGATGTCGACTTTTGATGCATTGACAATGTATAGAGACTCTACACTGTCCGTGTATCATATATAAATCCTTTAAACAATATAACTTTGTTCACTTAAAAAAATTAACAAAATATAATAATATAATAATTATAAAATTAAATTCGTTAATTATGCTTAAAATAATAAAGTGGTTGCTTAACTCTTTATAATAAATTGAAAAAACCTTTATTTGACTTTAAAAAAAAAGATTTAGAGCCAATATCTATTTAATAGTCTAATAGCATAATCATAGATCAAGTTAATCTATATTACATGAATATATCATAATAAATTATATGTTTGAAATTTGAAATACATTATATTCTAATATATGATTATATATTGAAATTGAAAACATTTTATATTAAGATAAAAGTAGAATAGTATATAGCTTTAAATCAAATGATCTTTGTGAAATGGTAGATGGATCATGGATATGAAGTTGTATTGTTACAAATTTATTTATTTTGTTTAAGAGTTAGAACTCTCTTAAAAAAATTAAAAAATATAATAAAATTAATTATGAAATTAAATTAGTTAATTATTCTTATGATAATAAGATTTTTAGAAATTAAATGTACTGAAAAAATTAATAAAAAATACATAATATGAAAACTAATTAAATAAATTAATAAAATAATATTTATATTCATAACTTAAACTTTTTTTAAAATTAATTAAGTAAATTAATAAAATAATTTTTTCATTAACTTAAACATGAAAAAGAAATTTAGTATAATCAATGATCATCTGTCAACTATCTCTTTAATGTAATGATTAATCGTAAGATAGGTTTAGGATGAAAATTTTCAAGTCCATGTACCCTCTTTCAATCTAAAAACAACAAAATAAAATGTCAAGGCCCAGCCCGTATCACCAGGCCGTCGGCTGGCATCCCCTTGGTCCATCGGCCCCAGGTTTACCTCGACTCAACCGTATTGTCCGCTCTGGATTCTAGAGGTGGCCCTCGTCAGTTCGGCTGACGTGGCACTTAGGTCCTCACGGGTTTCTTTCGCGTCCGCCGCTACTCGAACCCTTGACTTCCTCAAGAGTCGAGTAACGACTAACCATTGGACCTCAGAGCGGACAATACGGTTGAGTCGAGGTAAACCTGGGGCCGATGGGCCAAGGGGATGCCAGCCGACGGCCTGGTGATACGGGCTGGGCCTTGACATAAAATAAAATCACAATAATAAATTTCCTTTCCTTCACAAATAGTTTTCCAAGCCAATATTTTGACTTCATCACAAGAATAAATTTTTCAAGTGTATTGTTAAATCACAAGGCCAATATTTTGACTGGGTTTGATTTTCATCCGTTAGATTTTCATCTGTCATCTGGGTTTCTGTCTTATTTTCAGCTGTTTCATCTGTATATTGAACGAGTAAGAAAGCTTTTTTTTTTTGGTTTTGATCCGATCGAGGTAAGACATAAAGCATTAAACTGACCCACTAAAACTCACCGTTTTACTTGAGTTTCTTAACCCTAAAATCATTTCTTTGAATTTTGAAACCAAAAACCAATCCGGCGAGGCAATCCCTAGCTTTCTCTTGCTAACGGCAAGTGGCTTCTTTGAAGTCTGAATCCCGACCGACAATCCGCAGCAAGAGTAACTTATCTCCAGTCTTCATCCCTAAGGTAATCACTCTGCAAGACTCTTAACCCTTCAATCCCAAACCCATGTGCGTCCAGCGTGCTGTCTTTTTAAAGCTTGAGTGCTTCCATGCTTTAGTTTTAGTTAGCTTGATTCTCGTTTCTGATCTTGCGTCTTTAGGCGGGTTAAAACAAATTTTGTAGCATATTTTATTTAGCTTGAGTGCTTCTATTTAGCTTTAGTTTTATTTCTAATCATGATTTTTTAGATAATGGATCATTAGCTATCAAATTTTTTCCTTGTTATTTTCATTAACAAAAAATTTACCTGTTCCTCTCTTCTCCATAATAATAATAAAAACAATAATTACACAAGTATATGTAATTGCATATCTATTTTTAAACGAACTCTTGCATTATTCAAATGTAGCTCCTTTCAAATAATTACAGTTTATATATCATATAAAAAACAAATCAAAGCCATCAATTAGACATCGCCCCAAAATCTAATGAAATTAGGATTATTTTATATTGAAAGGTGTACTTAAAGGATTATTTTACATTTTTATTTTTTTGAAGGTAAGGAAAATCTTATTAAAGAAGAACCTAAGACGACTAAAACAAATGCTCACAATAAGATAAACAGAAGACGCAAAACATTATAAATTATTACAACCATATCGGCAGCCAATTAACCTGATGCAAAGTATGAAGAAAATAATAATAAAAAAGAAAACCTTTTGATGTCATAATTTTAGATCAAACCTTTCTTGGGTTGTATTGTTGAATTTGATTTTAAAATTTGTTTTTTTAGTTCAAATGCTTTGGTAAGATCAGCATTACTCTTTTTTGTCGCATCGGAAGTAGATATATGTAGTGTTGGTGTTGTTCTTTACATCTTGTTTCGAGGGATTCCAGTTTCTACTATTTTGAGCAGGTATTTATCTCAAGAATTATATTTATTTACTCTTTTATCATAACTATGAATATTAAGTCTAACACTATTCATCTTATTTTGTCAGATTATTTAGAGGAATGATGGTAGCACCAACCTTTACTATTAATTTTTGGATTTTTTTAAAATATTAATTTTCGGACTGAAGTTGTATTGTATTTTGTATTTAAAATTTTTTATTGGATGATTATGTATGTGGTATTTAATTTTTATGTTGGATTTTTAATATTTTAATTTATTCTCAAGAACACTTGTTAGCGAACGCTAACGAACACGTTTGTTTGCATATTCGCGAACGCGTTCATTTATCATATTCGCAAACGCATTCGTTTATCATATTCGCAAATGCGTTCGTTTAGTACGAACGAGCTTGTTCACGAACATTTAATGAACAACCTTACTAAACAAACGAACGAGCTCGAAAAATAAAATCAATTTTCTTAACGAACATGAATCGAACATGAACGGCACTTAAAAATAAACGAACGAACAGAGACATTTTTTCGTTCGTTCGTATTCGGTTCATTTACACTCCTAGAAAAAAGTTCATAAACTATGTTTAAAAAGCATAATTTAAGACAAGATTACGTTTTTTTAACCGTAGTCAATTCTAGCATAGCTTTTTTCAAGTAGTACATACTATGGTTCTTGAACACAGTCTAATATATAAATATATATCGCATTTTAGTGAAAAACCGTAGTCGAACTAATAGAGAATAGACTATGTTTTGATATTTAAATGTAGTTTAATTTATATAATAAATTACAATTTCAATTATTTTTAAATTTTGATTTATTTGAAAATAAATTGATTTTTTATATCAATAAGCTATATTTCATTACTAATCGTAGATTAAAGACTTCATATTGGGTAATATGTGATCTCTTATTGTAAATTAAATTACAATTGAAAATACATAAAAAATTATTGAACTATTTAATGTCATTACACAAATCATAATAAAGTAACTATAAAAGAATTATCATGCCGTATATTCATAACAATCACTATATTGAGCGGCAAAAATTTTCTTGGTATGGAAATGGAAACAAAAGATGTAGAATCAATAGACTTTTACTCTCCATTAAGTGGATTTCGTGTTTTAAAGATCTATGTCAAGGAACTGAAAAAAGATCAGTGTCAGACCATACTCTAGTATTTCTTTATTCAGAGTCAGTTATTGAGGTTTATCAAATTTTTGAATTGCTGGCTTCTTAAAGAGGGGTTTTTGAAGTAGTGGAGTAGAGATGGAATAAGATGTCCTGTCATGGGAAGATTGGCTTTTCCCTGAGTAAAAATTCAAAAAGCTGAAGTTGTTTCTTAAATACTGGAACAAGAAGGTTTTTGGGAATATTGAACACAATATTACTGTTTGGAGAATAAGATTGAAGAATTGGATGCTAAAGGTGATTCTAGGGATTTGGAATCGGCGTAGATTGCATTGAAAGAAAGCTTGACTCAGGAGCTCTGGATTGCTCATCGAAGAAAAGAATCCATTTGGAGGCAAAAAACTAGATTTTCCACTGCAAAGCAAAATTCAAGGCGAGGAAGAATTACATTCCTGGATTAATTAATGAGGGATGGCATCTGGATTTTTGATCCCAAAGAGGTCAAATGTATGATTCATGATTTTCCAGAAGATTTTCCAAGATATTGACTTTCTAAGAGGGAAATTGTCTGACTCTTCCGTGATTTATTATACTTGAGAAACTAAAGGTGTGGCTGATGCTTTGGCAAAATCAAGTGTTGATAGAAGGGAGATGTTATCGGCGTGGTGATGATATCCCTATTATGATTTGTGTTTCTATAGTTCTGTTCTACATTTCTTATTTTCTGTGTTGTTGATGCATTTTCTTCTTTATTTTGGGTGGGTTTTGGCATTGTTCTGATTGATCTTCTCAGTCTTTGCCTGATCTTATCGTTTTGTATCCACCATTATCAATGAAATTTTCTTGATTGACTTACCAAAAAAAAATCACTACTAAAAAAAACTTATAAACTACATTTGAAAAGCATAGTATAATACAAAAGACTACGTTTTCTAATCATACCCTATTTTGGTGTAGTATTTTCTCAGGTAGTATAGATAACGATTCTTGAAATGCCGTCTAATATGGCAGTTATAGACCATCCTTTAGGAGGAACTATAGTGAAACTTACAAAAAATAGAATAAGTTTTTAATTTAAGAGTTTATATATAATGCATTGACAGTGTATAACAGCTATACACTGTCAGTTAACCATTGAATGACACATCATTAATGAGCAAATATAAGGATCTATGCATTTTTAAGTTTTGCTCATTAATGAGGCGACACTATATAGTTGATTGACAATGTATTGTCTCTATACATTGTTAGCGTATTATATATAAACTCTTAATTTAAACAATGTCTAATTTTCATAATAAATTACCTTTTTAATTGTTTATAAAATTTTACTTTATTTGAAAATAAAATCAATAGACTACGTGTATTGGATAAACAACGATGTATTTTTGTATAATTAAATTTTATTCTATTGTTCAATGTCATTACAAAAATCATAACAAATAAGAAAGTAACTATTACAAAATATTCTTGTACCATATTTTCATAACAATGAACTATCTTTCAGATTTCAACACAACACTTTGGTATTCTCCTTGCTCATCTCCAGCGATCAAAATTTCTTTTGAACTCGTTGAAATTGGTTTTTACATCATTCTTGAGACAATCAATATTACAAATGTAATATTGAAAAAGGGTTGAGGTTTTCAAAGTAAAAAAAATGTCATACGTATTTGGAATTCAATTAATGGGAAAAGCTCTTAATTTGCGCAAAATTTTCTTTATTTTGGGTGGGTTTTGGCATTGTTCTGATTGACCTTCTCAGTCTTTGCCTGATCTTATCGTTTTGTATCCACCATTATCAATGAAATTTTCTTGATTGACTTACCAAAAAAAAATCACTACTAAAAAAACTTATAAACTACATTTGAAAAGCATAGTATAATACAAAAGACTACGTTTTCTAATCATACCCTATTTTGGTGTAGTATTTTCTCAGGTAGTATAGATAACGATTCTTGAAATGCCGTCTAATATGGCAGTTATAGACCATCCTTTAGGAGGAACTATAGTGAAACTTACAAAAAATAGAATAAGTTTTTAATTTAAGAGTTTATATATAATGCATTGACAGTGTATAACAGCTATACACTGTCAGTTAACCATTGAATGACACATCATTAATGAGCAAATATAAGGATCTATGCATTTTTAAGTTTTGCTCATTAATGAGGCGACACTATATAGTTGATTGACAATGTATTGTCTCTATACATTGTTAGCGTATTATATATAAACTCTTAATTTAAACAATGTCTAATTTTCATAATAAATTACCTTTTTAATTGTTTATAAAATTTTACTTTATTTGAAAATAAAATCAATAGACTACGTGTATTGGATAAACAACGATGTATTTTTGTATAATTAAATTTTATTCTATTGTTCAATGTCATTACAAAAATCATAACAAATAAGAAAGTAACTATTACAAAATATTCTTGTACCATATTTTCATAACAATGAACTATCTTTCAGATTTCAACACAACACTTTGGTATTCTCCTTGCTCATCTCCAGCAATCAAAATTTCTTTTGAACTCGTTGAAATTGGTTTTTACATCATTCTTGAGACAATCAATATTACAAATGTAATATTGAAAAAGGGTTGAGGTTTTCAAAGTAAAAAAAATGTCATACGTATTTGGAATTCAATTAATGGGAAAAGCTCTTAATTTGCGCAAAATTTATAGTTTAGGGCCTGAAGTATTGGGGTCTTTCTTTTTATAGAATAAGGAAGAAAATGGTAATTAGAATAGCCTTGAAACATTTTAAACCAAGTTATAAGCTTAACGTCTCAAAATCCATATTAAAATTTAGATAAATTACGATGGGTAGTGATAGTTAATACTAAAAAAATTTTGTTACATAAGAAGCATCATCAACATGTTAGTAACTACAATTTGAGATTAGCATTTATGAGAAAAAATTTATGACTCATAACTTATAAAATTGTTTCACCTTCATAAGAATAGTTTGGTTACTAGAATAAATTAAAAAATAAAACAACAAGAAAAGAAAAAATATATCAAATTACATGTATATACAAAATATAATGATCACAAACATATAAACATCTAGAGGAACTCCTTTTAGTTTTTCGAAACGAGAAAGAGAGAAAAAAGAGATGTAAACATGTATGTACGCGGACAACCACCATGATGGTGGACGATGGGCAGCATTATTGTTGGTAGTTGAAATCTAGAAAATGAGTGATAGTCGAACGATAAGACGGAGTTAGACAGAGAAAGGGTTGAGTTAGAGAGAGAATAGAGAAATAACAAATAAATAGAGAAATAACAAATAAATAAAAATAAAATTTTTAAGTTTAATTGGTTAAATTTATGGATAGTCGATGCACTATGTTAAAATTTGAAATTTAGTTCCTGTAATAAATAATTTAAAGGAATAGCCCTCTTGCTATTTTAGTTTGTTAATAAGAGTTTGGTCAAAATGACATCTTAATACGACCAATGTCACGTTAATATTTTTAACGAAAAATGTTACTGATGTTATTGATTGGATTAGAATTTTCAAATAATAATATTACAAGAACTTGTTTTTTATAAATTGTATTAGAGGGACTAAATTTTAAAATTTGTGATAGCAAAAGGATCAATTGTGTAATTTGACCTTTATTATATATTTCTTATGTTTGTGAATTATTAATTTGAATGTTGATTATGGATGTGAATAATTATTTTGGATGTAAATTGTGAATGCAAATATTGTTGTCTTTTTTCATTTTTGGGTCATGTTTTATTTTTAGTTGTGTCATCCTTGTTAGACATATCAGTTGTATTTAATCATGCATGTTGTGTTTAATTGTGTCAGTCGTCTATAATCATTTCATGTTACATGAATAATTATAACGTGTTAATCGTGTCATATCGCATGTAACACGTATAAACATATATATCGTGTTCCCTTAAGATCCTTTAGAGAGAGATTAGTCTCAAGATGCGTGTAAATTGGCTCGAAGGCGCATTGATTGTATAAACAAAAAAAATGTATAATGTTTATGTTTATGATACAGATCACATTTTATAATTCATGTCGTGTTTGACATGAAACACAACACAAAGACACGATTTGCTTTTATTATATTGTGATATTACATGACTAAAATTTGCTCAAATTACTGTACATGAACTAAATTTTAATTTTCAACTTAAAAATTTGATTCCATAATTTACCGAAAATTAATACTAAAATGGTTGCTTTACTAAGAAAGATTGACTTAATTTGTAAAGCTATACATTAATAATGAAGTTTTTTTTTTTAACAAAAAAAATAATGTTCTTTAATTTCGAAAAAGTGTTTATATATTATTGACACCGTTCGGTTCTTATTTTTATTTTTTGCTATGTGCATTATACTTTCGTTTTATATTTTATTTTCATTTTTCACTTTATTAAAAAAAATAAAATATTTTTCCAAATGAAAATCATAATAATTTTGAGTTATAACCATGGCTGTATTATAATTTTGGTGTTATATATAACCACTATTTATTTCATATTAGTTCCTTATGTTTATTAGCAAATGCATACTATTTTCATCACAAAATTAAGGTCTTAATTTTCTTAAATCTTATAATAGTATCAGTAAAATTCTCAGTTAGACAGAGGTGACTGGTAAGGCATGATGAAATATTGATGGGTTACCTGATCAGACCCAAACCAGAAAAACCCTAATCAGAAGCCCTGATTCTGAGCAACCCTTGCCAATTTTCCTTAAATGCTTCCAAACCAAACCCCACTGCCACTGGCGGGTACAATTAGCTCCAAGTCTACACTTTCACATAAAAGATCATCTTCGTTTAAGAAACCTTCCTCCTTTGTAATTCCTTTTTTTTTTCTTTTGGTGAATTCCTCCTTTCTAATTCTACCTCCACAATTATAGTTTTTATATATTTGTATATTGATATGGCAAAACCCATTTACAATATGCTAAAGCCCAAACATCAGAGAATCTGCCACATGGTGAGATCCTATTGGACCACGTGGCATTTTAAGCGAGAGATGGTTGTGGTGAGCGTGAGACCTCTATCACCTGCGACAGGACCTATGTCGCAAGTGCTAAAGCATGTGTCTGTCACCGATGTCTTGTCGTGTGGACACTTAGCACGAGTGCAGCCTCCCGCATAAGGCGATAGGATTCCCTTGCTAGGTATCTATCGTACTTCACCTACAGCCTCTCGCCAGCGACAAGCTCTCGATAAACTTCCGAGATTGATGGAGTTTGTGTTTTACTTGCAAACGAACTCTCACTAAAAGACGTGATTATCCCCAGATAATTACCCTAGAATATTCACCTATAAAAAGGCCCTAGGTACAATTCTATTCTCTAATTTTTGACGACTGGCTTTTACGTTTCTCAATACTGAAGAACTATTGCTGACTTAATCATCGGAGTGCCTGTGCAGGGAACCACCCCCTGCGTTACTCTGACTTTTCTCGTTTTTACAGAAGCCTTTTGGAGACACGTGGAGGAAGAAGACAAATATCGACGTCAGCATACATTTATTGTTGTTTTGTGCAACAACAATTGGCGCCATCTGTGGGAAACGTATTAAAAGCCAATTAAGACTTTCAAGATGGTGAGAACGAGATCGACTAATGTGAGAACGGGAAGTGATGAGAATTCTGTGAGTTCTCTCGAATAGCCAATTCGCCAGAGAACTCAGGTGAATAGAGAAGAGGAGAGAACAACGGTGTCTGCGGTAGAATTCGAAGCTCTGAGGCGGCAGAGCGAAGAACAACTCAGGCGCTGAGAGCCATGGTGGATCTGTTGAAGGGAGTTCTCCCCACATTGAGCCTGTCGCAAGCTGTACAGAACCTGGTGGGGGAGACAAGCCAAGGGGTCTTGCTGCAAGCAAACGGGCGACAGGATGATGTGGCAGTGGCAGATCCCTCTCAGCAACAGGAGGCCCCATTTGTAGAAGAGGATGATATTCAGCGAGACGTGGCAGGATGTGGGAATAGGAGGCCTATCGTAGGGACCCAGCAAAAGACTGGGGAGGCGACAAAGTAGGGACCTGCGACATGGCTTAGGCGACAGGTGTCTGGTGTTGGCTGACAGGCATCTGGGTGGCAGGATATTGAACGTGAGGCAGGGTCTTCCACCTATCACCGTGACTTTTCGAATTTTGCTGCCACTAACTTAGAACATGGTATTGGAGGTGCTGGAAAGAATGGGATCGATAACGAAAGCACATGGGGAGCCGGGTCGGAATTTGACCCACACGCAGATGATGTGAGGAGATGCGCATTGAGGGAAAAGCAAAGAAGTAATGGTGGAGAACCTGCTAGATTCATCCCACGCTAAAAGGGATAGAAATCAATTTGCTCCCTCTGTGGACATGAAAAAGATGATAGAACAAGTGCTGGAAGAGAAAAAATTAGTGTCCGCAGACGAGTCCCAGAGAAGAAGAGTACCTTTTAGCACAGCCATTATACAGAAACTGCTGCCTCCGAAGTTCAAAATGCCACAGATGACCGCGTACACAGGAAAGATGGACCCCTACGATCATATGCAGAACTATGAGGCCTTGATATTGTTACATGGATGGGAGGATGAGATAATGTGCAGAGCCTTTTCACTCACTTTGACCGGCCACGCGATGAAATAGTTCAACAATTTGCCCGAGGGGTCTATTGTCTCTTTTGACCAGCTGCAGAGTGAATTTCTTAAAGCGTTTGCGGTAAACTGTCAGAGAAAGAAAGAACCAACTTACTTGCTCACTCTTAAACAAAGAGTTAAGGAGTCGCTTAAGAGTTACATGGATCGGTTTAGAGACGCAACACTAGAGGTGAGGGATTTGCAAGTTGGCATAGCCGTGGCGGCCATGTTACAGGGAACAAGGTCTGAGAAGTTACAGGAGTCCCTATCGCTGGATCAGCCTACCACAATCTCAAATCTACTTTCTTGAGCGAATAAGTATATTACTTAAGAAAAGGTGATGAAAATGGTGGCAAATGGGGAGCCCAAGGAGGGAAGGAAACGAGGAAGAGAAGTTACTAAGGCGTCCTTTAGTCAACAGAGGAAATTTGATAAAGCCCCTACATTGAAATACACCACCTATACCCCACTCACTGAATCTCGGGCTTCGGTGTTGGTAGCGATTGAGGGGTCAGGTCTTATACAGCCTCCAAAGAAGGCGTTAGGGAATCTAGGTCGTGACTTGGAGTCATATTGTGACTACCACTTGGCATATGGGCACTCAATAAAGAAGTGAAGGGAGTTGATGAATCTGCTAGAAAAGCTAGCGTAGGATGGGAAAATAAACCGATTTGTGTGGAGAAGTAACAGAAATAACTATCCCGTGCGAAACAGAGGAAACTACTTTAGAGACAGAAGAGGTGAAAACATGGGAATTGTAAAGCGAAATGAAGGTGACAGAAGAAATAATGATAGGAGGACAGAAAAAAGGAATCACAAGGAGGATAACGAGCCCACAGGACCAGCAATCAATGTAATATCTGGAGGGGAATTATTAGCTGGTACATCTTCCTCATCTCGGAAGTCTTACGCTCGGCAGGCCAACCAAATTAACACAGTAATGGAAGAAAGGCAGGATGAGGAGCCCATTACTTTTACACCAGCTAACAGAGGAGATATAATGATCCCTCATGATGACCCAACGGTGATTTCGGCAGTTGTAGCAAAGCATCTAGTGAGTCGTATTCTAGTCGACAATGGGAGTTCGGTAAACTTAATTTACGGGAATTGCTTTAAGAAGATTATTATCTTAGAGGACAGACGAGAGCCAGTGCCTACACCACTATACGGTTTCTCTGGAGAGAAGGTAAAGGTAGTAGGTGCCATTCAGCTACCTGTTACGTTGGGGGAGAGCTCGAGAAGTGTCGTCCGCCAAGTGTTGTTCATGGTGGTGAAGTCAGCATCAGTGGCTTATAATATGATCTTCGGACGACCGTTGTTGAATGACATGAGAGCAGTGGTGCATCCCTGTTATCTGTTAATGAAGTTCCCGACTCCCTACGGTGTTGGACAAGTGAGGGGAGATCAAAGGAAGGAAACCCTTACGATCGAAGAACTGTTTAAGCCAAAGCCTGATGAGGAGATGGAGGCAATTCGATTAGATGAGGAAGATGAAGAAAAAGTAGTATATGTGGGAAGCCAATTGCCTGAAAGAACTAAAGAGGAAATAATCCAATGCTTAAAGGAAAATGTTGATGTATTCGCATGGACCCCGGCCGATATGCCTGGGATTGACCCCAGAGTTGCTTGTCATCAGTTAAACATCGATCAAGCAAAAGAAAAGAAATTTTGCTCCGAAAAGGCAGCAGGTTATAAATGAGGAAATTTCGAAATTGTTGCGAGCAGGGTTTATCAAAGAGGTCAATTATTCAGAATGGTTGGCTAATTGTGATGGTGAAGAAAGCCAACGGAAAATGGAGAATGTGTGTGGATTTCACAGATTTGAATGAAGCCTACCCTAATGATTCGTATCCACTACCCCAAATTGATAAGTTGGTAGATGAAACTTGTGGATACGAATTGCTTAGCTTTTTGGACGCTTTTTCAAGGTACCACCAGATCATGATGCATCCAAAGGATGAGGAGAAAACCTCGTTCATTACCAATAGTGGAACATATTGCTATCGAGTAATGCCATTCGGTTTGAAAAACGTAGGGGCAACCTATCAGCGCATGGTAAACAAGGTGTTCAAGGACTTGTTGGGCAACACCATGGAGGCTTATGTGGATGATATGATCATTAAAAGCCGAAAAGAAGAGTCACATGCCGAGAAGATGTCGAAAGTATTTAAGATATTGCGGCAGTATGAGATGAAGTTGAACCCCAACAAATGTTTATTCGGAGTGAGGTCGGAAAAATTCTTAGGGTTCATGATCACTAATCGGGGGTTACAAGCTAATCCCGATAAAGTTCAAGCTATTCTGGACATGAGGCCACCCAATACTATTAGAGAGGTTCAAAGGCTAACAAGGAGGATAGCAGCTTTGAATCGCTTTTTGTCCAAATCAGTTGAAAAAAGTCTACCATTCTTTAAGGCGATAAAGGTGGGAAAGAACTTTAAATGGACAGAAGAGTGCAATGATGCTTTTGAGAAGTTAAAAGACTACATGAAGGAGTTGCCTCTATTGTCTCGACTGCAACCCGAAGACCATCTCGTCATGTATCTTGGTGTGGGAGAGAAGGCTGTAAGTGTAATCCTACTGAGATGGGAAGGAGACAGGGACTGTCCAATTTATTATGTAAGCAAAGTCTTGATAGATGCTAAGATAAGGTACCCCCTAGTAGAGAAAATAGTTCTATCATTGGTGACGGTAACTTGAAAGTTACGATCGTACTTTCAGGCTCATTCAGTGACTATCTTAACAAATCAGCCTTTGAGGCAAATACTGCAGAAACCAGAGCACTCCGGACGCTTGACCAAATGGGCCATTGAATTAAGTGAACACGACATACACTTCTAGCCTCTTCAAGCGATAAAGGGACAGGCATTGACGGATTTCATTGTAGAATGCACCGGTCGGGAAGCCCAAGAAGAAACAGAGTTAGTCTGGTGGAAGTTATTTGTAGAAGGGGCCTACAGCATGGATGGTAGTGGAGCCAGAATTGTGCTCACTTCACCTGAAGAAAAAATCTATGAGTATTCCTTGCGTTTTGATTTTCCCAGCTCAAATAATGTAGCTGAGTATGAAGCCCTAATAGCCGGAATGAAGCTTGCTAAAAAGCTAGAAGTTAGCAACTTAATGGCCCATAGCAATTCACAGTTGGTCGTAAATCAGTTCTCGGGTGAGTATGAAGCGAGAGAACCAGCCTTGGTCCCTTATTTACAGAAGGTGTAATTATTAGCACGATCATTCAAGAGTTTTCGGTTAACTCAGATAAATCAGTCTGAGAATAGTCATGCAGATACTTTGTCAAAGTTGACCTCCTCTAGAGGAATCAAAGGTGGTATGGTGAAGGTAGAATCCCTTGCTAAGCCAAGTATCGAAGAAGAAAATGTTTGCGATGTCGAGATTGGAGGTGATTGGAGAAGCCTGATCAAAGACTACATATTGGGGGGCACACTCCCAACTGACAGAGATGAAGCCCGAAGGCTAAAATTGCAAAGTGCCAGATTTACCATAGTGAACGGAGAACTCTACAAACGTGGATTCACTATGCCCTTGCTAAAGTGTCTAGGGCCTCAATAGGCTGAGTACACCCTGGCTGAAGTCCATGAAGGGATATATGGCGAACACTTAGGAGCTCAGGCCTTGGCCACGAAAATATTGCGCGCAAGGTTTTATTGGCCTACACTAAAGAAAGATGCCACTGAAAAGGTGCGAAAGTGCGAAAAATGCCAAAAGTTCGCTCCTATAGTTACTGCGCCAAGCTCGACCCTTCAGAGCACCCTCCAACCAACGCCATTTGTGCAATGGAGGCTCAACATCTTGGGACCTTTTCCCTTAGGCACAGGCCAAAGGAAGTATTTGTTGGTAGCCACAGACTACTTCACAAAGTGGATAGAGGCGGAACCTTTGGCTACAATTTCCGAAAAGAAGGTGGAGGCGATGGTATGGAAAGATATTATTTGCTGCTTTGGAATCCCCCGGATGTTAAATGCCAATCATGGGAAACAGTTCGATTGTGATGCATTTTGAGAATTTTGTAGAGGCTTGAGTATTCAGCTGAGGATATCATCCGTGTCCTACCCACAAGCCAATAGGCAGGCCGAAGTGAGTAATCGAATGATACTGCATGGGTTGAAAACCAGGTTGGATAAAGCTAAGGGATTGTGGGCAGATGAGCTCCCAAGTGCCCTATGGGCCTACAGAATGACAAGTAAGGTGTCGGCAGCTGAAACACCATTCAATTTGGTGTATGGGATTGAAGCCCTCATCCCGGTTGAAATTGGAGCTGAGTCACCTAGATTGGTCCCTTATATTGAAGAACTTAACTCGCAGAGATTAAAAGAGAATCTCGATCTGATAGATGAGCTAAGGGACATAGCCAAAATGAAACTGGCTAGTTACCAACAGCGCGTTGCTGCTTATTACAATGCAAGAGTTAAGAGCACAGAATTGCAGGAGGGAGACCTGGTACTTTGAAAGTTAGCAATCACAAATGCCTATAGAGAGGAAGGTAAACTCCGGGCTAATTGGGAAGGACCTTACAGAGTCAGAAGAATGATCGAACCCAGCATCTGCGCTCTAGAGACCTTGCAATGAAATAAGATATCGAAGACTTGGAACGCCAACCACCTTAAATTATACTGGCAGTGAAACATTGTATTTTCTTATTGTTCTTGTTTTTATTTGTCCATCTATTACTTTACAGATGCAATTATCTTGTTATCATTTGATTTACGAATAATGCCAGTTATTCATACTCTATATTCTCTAATGCAATGTGTTAGATGGATTATGTGTTACAAGAATTGAAATGAGGCAAAAGCTGGCAAACCTAAGTCCTTAAGCACAAAAGGGTGCGAGACGGGCAAATTTAAGTCCCTAAGCACAAAAGGGTGTGAAACGGGCAAACATAAGTCTCTAAGCACAAAAGGGTGCGAGACGGGCAAAGATGAAGTCCCTAAGCGAAAGTTGCGCGAGACGGGCAATCTTGTAATCCCTAAGCGAATACGGACAAATACAGTACCCAAGTAGCACACAGAATGCAGACTGTGAAGTATGTTACGAGATACGTTCCAATTTTATCGAATGTATATGTGCTGTAATTAGTTGAAAAAATTACATTTTGTGTTGGCATTTTGGACATAAACGACATTATAATCTTATCAAATCTAACAAGTCCTTAAGCAAAAAAAACGCAAGATAGGCACAATACTCGAGAAAAGTTCATCTTTGAACAGGAACAACAAACTGTTTCAAAGCAGAACTTGGGGAGCGATATGGTGTAAAGGTACGCTTTATGCCTCAAAAATAGAATTATTTGATCTTTCTAACGCTGTGAAAGTATAAATGCATTTAACGCTGCTTTTTAAAGCTTTGTGATGTTATGGATACGAAATATTCATTTGAATTCAGACAAAAGAAGAAAAAGCTACAAAAAAGAGAGAGATTGTACTTTTCATTAAGAATGAATCTGCACATCGTTTAGATGAGCTAACAAATAAAGTGAAATGAAAATACAAAATATCCTAATCTATGGTGAGAACCAAGTTAGCCAACTAAGAAGATGCTGCATCAGCGCTAGGGTCTTGAGGAATTGGAGGATCAGGAATTTGAGGAACAGAAGGATCAAGAACTTGAGGAGTTGGAGGATCAGGATCTTGGGGAGCTGAAGAAACCATCTTGGAAGAGGGAGCACCGTTTGAAGGCCCAGCCACAGCTGCAGAGTCTGGCATAGGCTCGACGGCAGCAGAATCAGAAAATTAGAGCTCATCGCCATCTAACCCTAACAATGCCTCGATAGGCTCGGGTTGATTGCCTGCCTCAATAGGTTCAGGCTCATTACGCATCGCTACAGGCTTGGATTGGTCACGTGCCTCAATAGGCTCAGGCTGGCTGCGTGGCTGTCGAGGAGGCCATGGACCTTCAAGATTGTCCAAGTCATCTATGGCTCCTTCCTCTAAATAGTCATCTGGACCTTGCGAGTCGGGTTCATATTTGGTCCAGGAAGGAGCTTCATAGTACTGGGCCTCTTTAGTGAAAAGCAACTCGGAGAAAGTCTTATTAGGCCGATGCTTCTCCAACTAACCACAAGCCAAGTAGAAGCCGTACTTGATGAATCCCGCCGCAAACTCTTCCTTCCTCTCATAGCAATGTTGAGACAGGCGATATTCACGGACGGCCTAGGCTTGGACCTCCCTTTGCCGGTCTAACACATTCTGCAGCTCCTCCGTGGCTTCGTCCAGCTGCTTCCTCATGGCTTCCCGATCATTGGTTGCCTTATTGTAAGCTTTTTGATATCCGTGAAGGAAGGCTACCTTCGCTTGTTCTTTTTTCAGCCTCTGATCAAGATCCGCATTCTTCTTTGTCAATTCCTCGACCTTGCCGGTATATGGGCGAAGCTGAACAACCTCATTCAGAAGCACCATGTTTTTCTCTCGGAGCTCACAAATTTCTTTGTCAGCTTGCTCCCTAAGAGCCCTATGCCGTGCATTAACAACTGCTGTTTGTTGAGCTGCGCGACAAAACTAAAACAGAATAACTCAAAAATCTGACAAAAGAAGTTAAAAAAGGGAGTATCATTATCAAATAAGTGCGACGCTCTCACCTTCATTGTGAGATAATCAGAGTTGTTCTCAACCTCTGCAAGTTTCATGAAGAGCCCCATCTCGTCGCAAGGGAGGATAGTACTCCAGGCTAGGCGAGAAGCTATCCCGGGCGCCTTGATGCTATCATTATTATTGACTTCGAGATAGGTCTGAAACTCCTCTCCATCAACGACGACCCCACCATCTACTGGATATTGCCTCAAGGTAGGATCGGCTACCTTACGCAAGATTGGCCTCGTAGGCATCGATCCCTCAATGATCAACCTCTTCCTGTATTTACGATGAGGCCTACGAGGAGCTGACTTGCCCTCGGCAGCACTGGGGTCACCTCCTCGACAGGTGGACTCACTCCTCTGTGACCCAGAGCTTTCTTGATCGTCCGAGTTACGATCACGGATAAGGGGCTTCTTTCACTTGTTTCTCTTGGCCTCTTGTGTAGGACGGCTGGGCCCGTCGGTAGCCGGATAAGGAGGAGTAGGAGCACGAGGATGCTTGAAATCAGAGGCTCCGACCTACTGCTATTGTTAAGGATGAGGAGCCGCTCTGGCAGAAGCATTGGCCTCCTTTCTACGCATAGCCCTTTGGAAGTTCATATCTGCATAATACAAGGAGAAGGAATCAGCAAACCAAAATCCAAAAACGCCACGCACACAGATATATGAAGTAAAGAAAATTAGAAACCTATAATATCACCAAAATTCTCTAAGGTATCTAAGTTCGCATCCAATAGAAAGTCGTAGAAAGGACTCCCAAAGGCGTTGCCTTGGTTCCATTCAAGTTCTTCATCAAATGGGTCGCCGGCACCTGCGCCCCCAGATGCCTCATCTCCTGGGTCAAGAGAAGGTTCATTTACGAGACGACCTATGGGACTAGTTGATTCAACTATGGGAACTGAAGATGGGCTACTGGAACTAGAACCAAGAACCGACGAGGTTGTAGGAAGGTTGGTCGGAGTAGCAACAGTCCCAGGAACAGCCCTGCTTACTCCCCAACCAGCAGCTGTAATATTCTCTAGAGTTAAAAGGGAAAATAAATTTCGCTCCCCGGTGGAACATATACACCTAATGGGCTCACCAAAGTGGACCCTCAGGCTAGCTATGTCGAATTTTTCTGAGCACTTCGAGTGGTCGTTGGTATCACGATTCCATCTAGTGCGAATTTGTAAACCGCTTGGAATCTCAACAACGACCCACTCGCTCTCAAAACCGCGCAATTTATTAGGAAGGTCCGAAAAAATTTTATTAGGAAACCCGTCGACCCTTAACCTCTAAAGAGAGAACGTTATCAGTCCTTTTAGCCCACGGACTCTAAAAAAGGCGCTTGAAAGGGGGATCGTTGGGACAATATCTAAATTACGGCATACTATTGAAAATGCTACTAGTAGAGCCCATGCATGAGGATGAAGTTGACATGGAACAATATCCTTATACCTAAGGAACGCTAGACCAAACTCTGGTAACAGAAAACAAAAACCAAAGTGTAGAATTGGGTAAAAAACTGTATATTTTCTGTCAATACTTTTCCTTCTGATTTACAATCCTTTTATAGGGAAAAACATACAAAGAAATAGGAAAGTCCTAACTAATTGACAGCCTAATTTTCTCACTTTACTGATTTAGATCATTGACCAAATCAGATCTGAATCTACTCTTAATTACGGACAGATATTTAGGAAACTAAATAAGGAAACTAAATCAAATCACATCTTTGACATTCTCAACACTCCCCCTCAAGCTGGTTTGTAGATATCTTCCATTGCCAGCTTGCAAATCAAATTGTCGAACTGTTTCTTTGGTAATCCTTTAGTGAGTATATCTGCAACCTGTTTTGCAGTAGGGACATATGGCATACAAATCAATCCCTTCTCAATTTTTTCTTTGATGAAGTGTTTATCCACCTCCACATGCTTTGTTCTATCATGAAGGACTGGATTGTGAGCAATTGAAATTGCTGCTTTGTTGTCACAATAGACCTTCATTGGTGAAGGGTTTGAGATCTTCAATTCTTCCAATAATCTCTTAATCCATAGTACTTCACATATTCCATGTGCAACTGATCTAAACTCTGCTTTGGCACTGCTTCTGGCTACCACACTTTGTTTCTTGCTTCGCCAAGTCACTAAGTTCCCTCCAATAAATGTACAATAACCAGAAGTTGATATTCGGTCTGTAGAATCTCCTGCACAGTCAGCATCAGTGTAAACTTCAACTTGTAGATCTTCCCGTTTCTTGTACTGCAGTCCTCTTCCAGGCGTCCCTTTTAGATACTTCAAAATTCTGTATATAGCCTCAAAATGCCCTTGTCCAGGTGCATGCATGAACTGACTCACAACACCAACTGCAAAGGATATATCTGGACGAGTGTGAGATAAATAGATTAGTTTTTCAACAAGTCTTTGATACTGCTCCCTGTTGCTCACTTCTTCAGGTTTGGCAGGTTGAAGTTTTATGTAGGGCTCAATGGGAGTTTCCGTTGCCTTGCATCCAAGTAAACCTATTTCATCAAGTAAATCAAGTACATATTTACGTTGGTTAACAAATATTCCTTCTTTTGATCTAGCAAACTCCATCCCGAGGAAATACTTTAAAGGGCCTAGGTCTTTGATTTCAAAAACCTTAGCAAGTCTCCTCTTCAAATTCTCAAGCTCTGCATTGTCATCACCTGTTAGAATAATATCATCCACATAAACAATCAGTATGGCTATTTTCCCATTAGTGGAGTGTTTGTAAAACATGGTATGATCTGCCTGACTTTGACAATAACCAAAACTTTTGACCGTTTTCCCAAAACGTTCAAACCAAGCTCTAGGAGACTGTTTAAGGCCATACAAAGATTTCCTTAGCCTGCAAACTTTGTTACTGCCAAGATTCTCTTCAAAACCAGGTGGTAGATTCATAAAAACTTCCTCCTCCAAGTCTCCATTTAAAAATGCATTTTTCACATCCAACTGATATAATGGCCAATCAAAGTTCACAGCTACAGATAGTAAGACTCGGATTGAGTTTATTTTTGCTACTGGGGCAAATGTCTCCTGATAATCAATCCCATAGGTTTGTGTGAAACCCTTGGCCACAAGCCTTGCCTTATACCTCTCAACACTACCATCAGCATTGCATTTAATAGTAAACACCCATTTACATCCCACAACCTTCTTATCATGTGACAGATCTACTATCTCCCAAGTACCATTTTTGTTAAGAGCATTCATCTCTTCCATAACAGCTAACTTCCAATTTGGATCATCTAAGGCCTCCTTAATGTTTCTAGGTACAAACAGATTAGATATCCTAGAGATATAAGCTTTATGATTTTGGGACAATTTTTTATAAGATATGTATTTAGCAATGGGATGATGGGTACATGTTCTTGTCCCTTTCCTAATAGCTATTGGAACATCAAGATCAGAAGATCAGGTGTACACTGATTTCTAGGAGATAAAATTGAAGGAGATAAAGCTGAAGTGGGGTTACCTTGGGTTTCCAGAATCTTACTGCTCGGAAGTTCTGATTGAACTGGTGCTTGGATGATAGATAAGTCTTTGTTGCCCTTTTTGGTCCCTCGCCTCGTATAAACCAGAAGCTCAGAGTTTTGTTGTGGTATTTCTCCCCCAGTTTGTGAGATATCTGTACTAGGACAACTTTCTTGATTTGATATTTCCTGCATGTGTGGAGATGCTTGCAAATTCATTTGTGGATGGGAGATTTTAAATATTGTGTGAGGCATAGGATCAGTAGAAACTTGCCAAAAATTTTCTTCCCCTGTATATCTCTCCCCCTGAAGAGGATTTTTGGAAAAATAGGGCTGTGTTTCTAAAAAGGTTACATCCATACTTGTAAAATATTTTTTTGGTGATTGGATTATAACACTTGTACCCCTTTTTTGATTTGGTGAATACCAACAAAAACACATTTTTCAGCTCGAGGATCTAGTTTTGACCGAAACTGACTTGGAATGTGAACAAAAGCAGTGCACCCAAAACCTTGATAGGTAAATCAGCATGAATTCTAGAAGTAGGAAACTGATTTTTTAAACATTCTAAAGTGTCATATTTGCAAGACACGAGTGGGCATCCTATTAATCAAATAAGAAGCTGTCAACACTGCATCTCCCATCATATTTTGGCACATGCATGGAAAACATTATCGATCGTGCTACCTCAAGCAAATGTTTATTTTTTTCTTTCGGCAATACCATTCTGTTGAGGGGTATCACGACAAGTAGATTGATGCAAAATACCTTTTTCTTTGAAAAAATTCCCCCAAATATTTATTAAAAAATTCTGTTCCATTATCAGAATGAAAATATTAATTTTTGTCTGAAATTGATTTTTAATCATGCTATAAAAATTTTGAAACAATTTTTTCCACATCAGATTTTTCATGCATTAGGTACAACCAACATAACCGTGTGTGATCATCAATGAAAGTTACAAACCACATTTTTTTAGAAATAGTTGTAACCTTAGAAGACCCCAAACATCACTATGAATGAGATGAAATGGTTTTGATGCACGATAAGGTTTAGATTTATAAGTAGTCTGATGACTTTTAGCAAGAACACAACTTTCACACTTAAAAGAAGAACAATCCACGTCTTTGAAATAAAGCAGGAAATAAAAGTTTCAAATATTGAAAACTAGGATGACCTAGCCTAAGATGCCAAAGTAGGATTTCTTCACGAACAGGACTTGAACTGATACCACAAAGTCCTTGAGCCTTTTTATTACTGGAGAGGGTACCATTAAAGTAGTAAAGACCATCCACCATCTCAGCACTGCCAATCGTCCTCCCCGAGCGCTGGTCTTGGATAACACAGTTAGATTCAAAGAATCAACATGACAATTAGAATCTTTGGAAAGTTTACTAACTGGACAAAAGATTGCAGATTAATCTAGGAACATGAAGAACAGATTTGAGGTTTATTTGATCAGAAAGTTTTATTAGGCCTTTTCCTGCAATTGGTGAGAAGCTTCCATCAGCTATTCTAATTTTTGATGACCAGAACAAGGTGTATAGGTATAAATAGATTAGCAAAACTAGTCATATGGTCTGAAGCACCTGAATCTATGATCAAATGGGCTGAATTCAAGAACAGGAGAAAGCATTAGGATTGTTACTTGATTGTGCAATAGAAACACTAGGAATACCAGATGATAAACTAGGCGTTAGCAGTTTTACGAAGATGATCCATTTGCTCTTTACTAAATGGGTACGAGGGGACAGATTCGACTTCATTTGCAGTGGAAAGTACACGGCTAGATCTATTATTCTGTTTTACTGCTCTTCCAATTGGCAGGTTTGCCATGGATCCGCCAGCAAGTTTCTCTTGTATGGCGGGGTTTGTGGCAGTGGTCACACCAAACCTGGGGACGCTCCTCCTGCTTTGTGAAGGGTTGAAGTTTTTGCCCGAATGGTATTTCTAGCAGCCAAGCGGAACCTTCAAGGGTAGCCGTGACACCCTTTTTTCCCAGCATAACACTCCTTCGGTGTTTCCTCCCTTCTAACTTCTGAAAACACCTCACCAATTGGTGGTTAAAGGCTGTTTTCCAAGATACGCCCTCTTACTTCATCAAATTCAACATTAAGGCCAGCTAAGAACTTGTAGATCCGGTTGTTTTCCACTAATTTTTTAAAGTGGTTACTGTCTTCAATGATTTCCACTTAGTCATTTTACAAGTCCAGATCTTGTCACAACCGTTTCAGCTGATTGAAGTACTTGGTAACAGATTCATCTTCCTGCTTAATTTCACCAAGCTTCAAGGTTAATTCAAATATATGTGATTGATTACCTAAATCAGAGTACATCTGATTCACGTTTTCCCAGAAGTTCCTTGGCCGTCGGGTAGCACATGTAGTTGGAGCTGATTTCCTCCTCCATGGAATTCAAAGCCATGCCCATAACCATGGAATTTTCAGCATCCCAGACTGCATGTAGGGGATCCGTAGCAGCTGGCTCCTTTGCATCACCTATAAATAGCCCATCTTTCCTCGCCCCCGTAGATACATGCGTACAGATTGAGACCAACGCAAGAAGTTGTCGCCATTCAGCCTGATTGTAGTAATCTGGACAGAATGGTTTTCAGAATGGGAATGACTTATTGATAGTAGGGTTTGATGCAGGTGCATTGGTCAGGGAATCAGAAGTGATTTCTGACATAATGAAGATTTGAGAGACAGAATTTAGCTAAAAAAAATTGGCTCTGATACCATGTAGAATTGGGTAAAAAACTGTATATTTTCTGTCAATACTTTTCCTTCTGATTTACAATCCTTTTATAGGGAAAAACATACAAAAAAATAGGAAAGTCCTAACTAATTGACAGCCTAATTTTCTCATTTTACTGATTTAGATCATTGACTAAATCAGATCTGAATCTACTCTTAATTACGGACAGATATTTAGGAAACTAAATAAGGAAACTAAATCAAATCACATCTTTGACATTCTCAACACAAAGTCTAAGGACGCTTTATGTACAGTTACGCTGCTTCTAACCAGTTCGGGTGTAACTTCCCCATCGGCTGGAAGTCTATAACGATAACCAGAAGGAAGGGGTAAACGAGTATTGAAATCCTCTAAGTCCGCATTCGTTAGTGTGCATTCAACACCACCTCTTCTCAGTGTTTTACCAAGGTGTTGCGAAGACATGATTGGTCGATGATAGGATGTGAGGCGACAGACTTGAGGAATGTCGAAAGACCTATGGGCGAGAGATTCTGGAAATGAGAGACCCTAATCCCTTTTCGGAAGGTTAGACAACAGCGAGAGACTAAAAAAAGCAAAGTGCAAGAGATACTAAATTATGGCAAAAGACGAACACTTACTGTGATACTGTGAAGTGAGAGACTTCTGTGGTTATGCGACAGACTCTTTTGGCGAGAGAGCTGAAAATATGTGCTACAGACTGCTGCTCAGAGGTTTTTCGTATACGCTATCGTCGAACTCCAGCCGTTTATATAGCTGCGACAGGGAATACCAAAAGTCGCACCTGACAACACCTTCCACAGAGTTGAGCTTTTTTACCTGCAAAAAATACCACAGAAAACCACAAAAATTAGAAAAAGACTATTAACATTGGGCCAGAGCCCAAAACTAGTATTTATACTTTCTTGATTTGGAAAATCCAACAAAAGAGTGGGGAGCAATTGATATGACAAAGCCCATTTACAATATGCTAAAGCCCAAACATCAAAGAATCCGCTACATGGCGAGATCCTATTGGATCACGTGGCGTTTTAGGCGAGAGATGGTTGCGGTGAGCGTGAGACCTCTATCGCCTGTGACAAGACCTATGTTGCATGTGCTGAAGTGTGTGTCTGTCACCAATGTCTTGTCGTGTGGACATGTGGCATGAGTGCAGCCTCCCGCATAAGGCGACAGGATTCTCCCGCTGTTATCTGTCGTACTTCACCTACAACCTCTCGCCGGCGACAGGCTCTCAATAAACTTCCGAGATTGATGGAGTTTGTGTTTTACTTGGAAACGAACTCTCACTAAAAGACATGATTATCCCCAGATAATTACCCTAGAATTTCGCCTATAAATAGGCCCCAGGTACAATTCTATTCTCTAATTTTTGAAGACTGGCTTTTACGTTTTCCAATACTGAAGAACTATTGCTGACGTAAGCATCAGAGTGCCTACGCAGGGAACCACCTCTTGCGTTACTCTGACTTTTCTCGTTTTTACAGAAGCCTTTTAGAGACACGTGAAGGAAGAAGACAAATATCAACGTCAGCATACATTTATTGTTGTTTTGTGTAACAACATATATATTTAATTTTTTTAATTTATAGAAAGAGAGAAAATAAAAAATAGAATTAATTTTCGATTCAATTGATTCATCTGATTGATTTAATTAGAATGAAACGTATGTTTTATCTATTATTAAATATTAAATGAGATAAGTTCATAATAAGAAATAATATTTGATTTGGTGATTCCAATATTATTAAAGGCGTATGAGATTAACTGATTAAATTTTATTACTTTACAAAAAAATTAAACATTAAATAACAATGAAAATGGATTTAATTCGATTTAATTAATCAAATGTGATCGAATGGAAGATCTATTCAATATTGTTTCTATGACATATTCTGTACCAAACAAAATGTTAATATTTGATTGAATCGATTTGATTGAACAGTCTAATGTTTATAACATTCAATAAAATCAAAAACTTATACCACTTATTACGGAGAGATTGGACAAATTTATCAATGCAGCCGGACCCCTTGTTAGTACTTAAAATAGTAGTAGTAATATTTTGTCAGAAACAAAAACAACAAAAGTTTTATGTTTGTTGGCTTGAACTTTTTGAATATGATGCTTAGATGCTTACCCTCTTTCTCTGTCTCTCAACAAATTTTTTTTCTTAGGGGTCCATCTCAAGTTTAATAGGGTCATAGAGTACAGCTAGGTTTCACCATGAAAAAGTATTTTAAAGGGTTTCAACTTTCAATTCAATAATGTTGGGGAGGGAGGAGGCGTTAGAGCTATGATTAGGAGTGATAATTGGTCGAATACGATCTGATTTGAATTAAGCGGATTATTTATGTTGCGATCCGTATCTATTTCGAATAGAAAGAGTTTCTATTTCACATATGTATGGAATTACACATGTGCTTAAGGATATTAACGGAATGAGTACTTGTTAATTTTGAGTTAACCGAATCTAAATTTGATTTTGTTTTAAATTATCCGAACCCAATTAACTACTTAAATATTTTGATTTTTATTACTCGAACCCTACTCGTTTAATATATGAAATACTTGTTAATTACTCAAACTTGATTAAAAACCTATTTATTAAGTCAAATTATGACTTTCAAATTTAAATTAAAATCAATTTTAATGCATATTATTAAGAAAAATTAAATTAATATATTTAAATTAACTTATAAAAATAAATTAATGTTAAAAATCATAATTAAAATAGTTAATGAATTAATTTAACAAAGTATTTTATTAAAATAAAATAATTTATAACTATATAATAATATTTTAAAAATTATTTATAATCGAATTCGGATTGTTGATACTCTAAAGTCATTACTCGAACACTAAAACATAATATATAAAAACCATGACAGTAATAAAATTACTGCTTGTATCTTACCGAAATCCTATTTAATCAAATAAAGTAGTACAATATATCTATTTATAGGGTACCCATTTACGTTTTTAAGTGCGCTTACTTCTTTCATCTAACTCTACACTCACTTCTTGGTTTGAAATTTTTTTTGTTTAAATTACAAGTATCTTCATTCGTTTTAACAGCCTGAAACTAATTTTATTCAAAATTTTACATTTTAGTCTATCTTCTATTTTCTCCATAATTGCAATGGCTACACGTACCAATTTATTCCCATAACTACCCTTGTGAAGTTAGACTTAAAGGGGTTGTTCTTTTTAGTAACTGTAGGCTGGTCCCGACATTGAAAGGATTTTAGTCTAATTAAATTAGTATATAATTATTTTAAATATTTAATTCACAGAATAAAACTTGAATATGATTTTTTTTTTTACGTTCTCAGAATCTACTGCTTGGGTTGAAAGGTATGTTATTGATAGAATTTTATTCTTTAATTAGAATAATGATGAGTTTAATATTAGAAGCACGAGTATCTGAAACTCCTGTCTGTTTGAAGTGTTTAATTGGATTTACCTCCCTTCTATTCACATTCCAATCACAAACATGATGAATGTCTGTCACATCAAAATGCACGTGAACAGAAGAAACTTTTTTACCTTTTGGTGCCTAGTTTAAAAGTGAAAGAAACACTAAACAAACACGAAACAAGAAGATGAAGATCCAGAGCTAGAGCCAGAGCCAGAGCCAGAGCCAGAGCCCCACGCCCTGAAACTTACCGGTTACTATTTACTACCATCATCAATGTGTGAAAAAAAAAAATCCATCTTAAATGCCATGGCGTACAGCATACTACCATTTGAAGGCTTTCGATTCCACGTTACACTGATCCTACAAATGAAAACTATTACAGGATAATAAATCATCATCATCATCATCATCTTAATATCCATATATCCATTTTTTTCTGAAATATATATATATATATCCAATTTTTTATAACCATAAACATTCTAATTCATTTTATGATTTGATATTAATTTTATTCAAATTGTGAGTGGTAAATGTAAAACCCTCCAACAATAATAACTCTAAAATTCAAACAATGTCTAAATTTTTGAAAAAAAAAAAACATTTCCACTATATCCTGCGACTTATTGATCCATTTTCGCCCATCTATGTTTGTGTTTTTACAGATTTTAGCAACTCTAGAAGTATCAGTGAACAAATTAAAAATTTCAGTTATTAATATAATATTAAATTATACAATAAAAAAATTTTTTTATTGTATGACTTATAATTTAAACTTGTAAATTATAATCTTTAAAACAAAAAAAATGCCCTATAGTCACAGCTCACAAGCCAAAACTTGTTTATTTTCGAACTGATCTCGAGTTCAAGTGATTTAAAATATTTTTTCGAATCTAGTTCAAGTTTCAAAACTTAATCTCGATCCACATTTCGAACCTCAAATTTTTAAGTTAAGTTAAACTTAAATTTAATGTTAAATCGTTTCAAGTCGATTTTATTACGCCCTTAAATAATAGTGTATAAAAATTAAAACATGCACCGTCACATTTCACAGTTCACAATTCACAATCATTCAGGGCACTGGTAGACCCCAGCTCTTCCTATTTGGCCAAACAATAAAACAAAAACATGTATCCTTTTTCTCTTATAATCTTTTTTCTGTATGTGTGTGTCTTTGACTTGGACTCTCACGCAAAACAGAATAAAGGAAGTTCAGTAATACCAACCCCTTCCCCTTCTAAAATAAAAAACAATCTTCCTCTTCCACCTCCTCCTCAGTCCTTACTCTTTCAGCCGAAGTTTAATAACCCTCCTTCGCCAGCTCCTCCTCGGCATGGGCCAATCCCGCCACCACCACCGCCATACCGCCGTTGCCTTCACCTTTCTCTTTTTTGCTTCTGCTTCAGTCATCACTCTTTCCCAGCTCAGTGAGTACTTTAAGTCCATCCATTTTTGTTTTAACTTTTGAACTTGCATACTTGTATATGTGTATAACCATTGACTCGGTCTTAACTCAGTGTGGTTTTGTGTTTCTTTCTGCAGGCAGCGGGTTCCAGAGAGAGAGAGGGGAGTAGGAAGAGAAGTGGGTCAGGGTTTTGGACTGGTTCTTGGCTCAGAAACGACTCGGTGGTCCTGGTTCTTCACCACCTTCTTGTAGATCCAAGTGTGGAAGTTGCTCACCTTGTAAACCGGTTCATGTCCCGATTCAACCGGGGTTTAGGATGCCACTGGAGTACTACCCTGAAGCTTGGCGTTGCGAGTGTGGCAACAAGCTTTTCATGCCATGAAAAGGGGAAAAAAAAAGAAGAAAGCAAATAGTACACCGAAATTCCAAGACCTTTTTCAAAAAAAAGAAGGAAAAAATTGTTTTAGTACTTGCAATATATTATTGCTATTTCGGTACCTTACATTGTTGGTTCTTTCTATGTTTATATAATGGTTTTGCATTTCCTGTGATAGACAGGAAAGCTTTGGGAATGTAAGATATTTCTAGGTGAGATTACCAAGAGGGATATCTCACCTCTCCTTTCTCTTATCTTTTTTGTTCTTCTTCATCTTTCTCTTTTGCTAATTATTATTTTTTTATCTTTTTTTTTCCTTTTTCATTGGCATTGGAGCAAGCTTGTACGAGACAAATTGGAAGTAAATACTGCAATTAAGATTGTGTTTTTATGAAAAAAAAAAAAAAACAAAAGCTGCAAGTGTAGTATTAACTTGTAGTGGCTAGCATAGCATGCGTAGTATTATTCTCCTTAATTATTCCTTTTTTAATCACTTATTATTATCTTTACTTAAATTGTAACTAATACTGACACTTAAACTCAGATCAAAAAAAAAAAAAACTGACACTTAAACTGAGATGTGTTCCAAGCTTCATCGATTAATATTTAATAGGTTTTTATTTTTTTTGTACTGTCGTGATTCATGATTATTCACGTAAACATGTAACCATCCCATCTTAGTTATTTTCACCATATTTATTATTATTATTATTGTTGATGAAGGAAAAAAATTTGGGGACAAATTAAATTTCGAAATTATAGTACTCCGTAACAAAAAAAAAGTCAGTACTCCAATATTTCTTCCGTAAATAAAGTAAGATTTATGTAAGTCTATTCTTGATAGGCCAATGTGTCCAAATTGCACGTATTCAATTGACTTCTATATATATATATATATATATATATATATATATATATATATATATATATATATATCCTTTTTAACTGAGTTAATATTTCTTACATATAGCATGATTTTATTGAAAATTTGAATGAGTTTTACATGAAAATTAAACTCCGCCCGTAAAGTTATCTATATGATATCTATATATCATTATGTTTTTGGATGAATGAAGAATTGAATTACAAAAAATTTAAAAATTAAGGGTTTTATATAATTAGTTTGTTGATTATATATATAGGATTCCATATCATGTAGAAATATTGTCAGGAGTTCAAGCTATCTCAAGTTCTCTCCTAAACATGACTTTTGGATGAAGGAGAGTTAGTTACTGACTATTGGATGGGGACATCTTGTTTGTTTTCCTTCCTTTCTCATCTGGAACCAGCTTGCTTGTTTCTTTGTTTGTTTCCTTTCTTCTAATTAAGACTAGTTACACTTTTTCTTCTTTTCTTTCTCTCTTTTTCTTCCTCCTGCCCGCAATCTCTTTCGCTGTTTAAGGGATAGATACGACAGCATTCATTGTACTCGTTCGAGAATTTTTTTTTAATTTCCATTTCTCTACAGCTTTATTCCTCAAATTCCCATTACATTTGATTTGGGCCAAGAGCGTGTGTAGTTTTTCTTTTTTTTTTGGCGACAGAGGATGTATAGTTTTAATGCTTTGAACTGTACTTGCCCATTGTCATGTTGTCCTGTATATGGTTTTACTAAACAGGAAACTTTCCTACTTTGGTTGGGACTTGACATTGGGCGGAGTGAAGACATGTTCTTTTAAGAACATTTAACTCGATTTTGTTGATTACAGATAGTGCAAATGTGAGAATATGAAGTTTAGTCTAATAGTTTATGGTCAGTCTCAAGTGAAAAGATATATGAGATCAAGAGTTCAAATCGTAAAACTTGTAATATATTTTTTTATTCCTAAACTTCGGATATTGGAAGTGATGATGTCTCTGTGTATGATGATTGTTTAACCTAAGGAAGAACTCTTTGAATATTGTTAATTAATTGAAGTATGTATTCTGCGAACAAGTAATACTCTTATAGTTAACATTTTATTTATAGTAATACTCTTTCGTTAAACGTGACCATTGATAGTTAATACGTTATTTTTTATAAAAAAACGAAAAGAGAACGAAAGAAGATATAGAAGACAGACTTTTGTTACCTGATGATGATCAAATATAGATCATACAAAATAGTTTTTTAAATGGAAAAAATTCAAACACCCATATTTCTAATTTTGTTAGATAAAGGAACAACTTGACTATATCAACTACTAGATAATTATTAGATAAAACCAAAGAAACAGACTCCGATATGAAGTCTTCCACTAAGGGAATGAACTTAACATAATCATCTGATATGACTTCCATGGATGCGCATAGTATAACAGTTATCACGGACATGACTTAGACTTTGTGCACTTAATGAGCCTCCATCATCATCCCTTTTAATTTTTATTCGATAGTATAGTCATTCTCATCATGCGTTTTAGCTTGACAAAAGCTTAATACTTCAATGATTGGATTTTTTTTTTAAAGTTGATTGTAGTAACATTATCAACAAGTATCTTCATAGGACCCTTACTAGAACATGAAATTGACTCATCAAACTATGTAACTAGATTGGTCAGCATCCACTTGAAGTTGAGGCTATATACTTGCTTCACAAGTTGAAAGTGCGATTATAGATTGCTTCTTTGATAACCATGAACAAGTTGTACCACCAAAATCAAAAAATAGCCAGAAGTGCTTCTACAATCATCCACACCTTTACCCCAATCACTATCTGAGTAGTCTATAAAGGCATAATTGATGAAGAATAAAACAACCAATGTTCAAAAGCGCCTTTTATGTAACTAACGATTCTCTTAGCAACTTGCAAATGAGATTGTCTAGGCGATTTCAAGAACTTGCTAATCAAACCAACACCATAAGAGATGTCCAGCATTGTGCATATGAGATATCTTAAATGTTAGTATATCTCCACATATTATGGAAATAAATATTTGGTTGACCAATTCCGGATATGGTCTATAATTTCACACTGAATCTCAACTTAATATTTGGCTATTAAAACACGATTTTGTGATGGTTAAAACGTGATTTTATTGTCATAATTAGCATGCTCTCGTTAGTAATATAAGAGGGCTCCTTCCGGTCCCCAAGTACGTTAACCTAAAAAACATACAAACACCATCTAGTGAGGTTTTGAGTGCTTGGAAGATTTGGAAGGTCTGTGATCGACATAGAGTAGACTGTCAGATTCGGCAATTGCTTCAACAGCAGAGTTACAGAGTGCAATGGCTGGAGGTTAGATCCTATCGCTTCTGCATTTTATTTGTTTAACATGTTTCATATTGTGTAGAAGCATGTTAGGCTTGTTTGATGTACTTACATTTGGTATCAGAGCCGTAGTTTAACCTCTGTCTTGCGAGAAATCTGTAGAAAGAAGCCATAAAAACCCAATTTTGAAACTTTAAATCTCGGATTTCTTGAAACCCATTCTGTTTTCATGTGATTTTGGCTCAAATAATTTAGATCTATTGTTGTAAAGCTCTAGGGATGAAAAATACATGAAAACGGGACTGTTTGAAGGGTTTTGTGCCGGGTCGGGTCAAAAAGACCCAAAAATTCTGGAAAACGCCCGTCGGGCGAAGAAGAAGCCCTTGGGCGCGTGAGATTCACGCGCCCGATGGTGTAAACGGGCGCGTGAATCTCACGCGCCCAGTAGTAGAAAGCGGGCGCGTGATAATCACGCGCTCGAGGGTTGAAACTGGGCGCGTGGATCTCACGCACCCGGCTTGATATACAGTGCACCGCACTGTTAATAAAAAAAAAGGGGATTAATCCTTATTGGGCTATCCGATTTTGGGCCACTATTTGGGCTATTTTTGGTTAGTTTTGGTCCATTTATTTTGGGTCATTTGGTTAATTATTTGGACATATAAATTAAATAAAAGGCCATTTGGTTTATTTATTTTAGGCCTTAGGATTTATTTAATTTAATTAATTGAAATTATTTAATTTAGGCCAAATAATTATATTTTTGATAGTTTTATCAAATTTTCAGTTCTGTAATTTTCATAATTTTATGAATAATTGGATTATTTTCACAAAATTAATATAATTATGAAAACTTCTCATTATTTTGGATTTTATGAGGATTTTTCATAAATTTGAAATTTTTTATAAAAGCTATAATTTTAAATTGAATAATTTTTGTGAAAATTATCATAAAATTATGATTAAATTATGAAAATTTGATTTGAATGTGTATATGTGCTCATTTTGAATATGTATAATTTTGTTATTTTTATACTAGAAGCACATGTAGCTAAGTTATTCATATTATTTGGAATTAAAATTGCCTTGTGATAATAGCAATTTTTTAAAATATGAATAAGCTTAGAATTTTACCAATAAGTCTAAGTGATTTATAATTTATTTAATTAGGGCTTAGCCACAGCAACCTTAATTAAGTAAAATTATTTTTGTAAAATCACATAATTATATGAGACATAAATTGTGATTAGTTATAAGGTTATGATAAATTTTATCCCACATGAATTTTTATTATAATTTTATAACTAATTAGGATAAAATATCAAATTAGTTTCTTAATTTACCCACAGGAATTAGGAAATGATATAATTTGATAGTTTTATCATTATGATATGAATCTATTAGAATTAGAACTTTAGCCCACAGGCAAGTTTTATGTCTAGGATTCATTAATAAAATATGTTTACATTGGTAGACATAATTAAGTTTGCCTCAAAAATTCTCGATACATAAGCATGTTTATTTTCTATATGCAGTGTTTCCTCAGGCTAGTATTAACCTAGAAGTTCCCAAGCTGGATGGAGAGAACTACAAGGTTTGGAAGGAGAGAGTTCTCCTCCAATTAGGGTGCATGGATATAGACTATGCTATAAGGAAAGACGAGCCCGTATTGACAGAGACCAGCACTCCTGCTCAAGTAGCTTTACATGAACGTTGGGAGCGATCCAATCGCCTTAGTGTCGTGTATATAAAGACAAAGATATCTGCTGGGATACGTGGTTCAGTCGAACAGCATACCAACGTTAGGACCTTACTGAAGGCCATAGATGATCAATTTGTCACTTCAGACAAAGCGTTGGCCAGCATCCTGATAATGAAGTTCTCATCGATGAGGCTCACCAATGTCAAAGGAGTGCGCAAGCACATAATGGCCATGAGAGATATAGCGGCCCAACTCAAGAAGCTAGAGGTGGAGATGTCTGAGTCTTTTCTTGTGCATTATATATTGAACACTCTACCAAAGCAGTACGGACTATTCAAGATATCCTACAACACACATAAGGATAAGTGGACCATCAATGAATTGATGACCATGTGTGTTCAAGAGGAGGGAAGGCTGCTTATGGAATCGGGTGAAAGTGCATTTTTTGCAAGCCAAGGAAAGACCAAAGATCGAGCCAAGAACAAGGGAAAAGGGAAAATCCCTGCCCAAGCTGACATTAAGAAAGAGTCCAAGTGTTTCTTCTGTAAAAAGAAAGGACACATGAAGAAGGACTGTGCTAAGCTTCAGCAGTGGCTCGTTAAGAAAGGGTATGACAAACCTAAGGAAGCCAGTGAGAAATGAGGAGAGCATCTATTCAGGAAATAAGATGCGCTCGCATGTTGAAGGCGTTGGAACGTGCACTTTAGTTCTTAGGAGTGGTTTTGTTTTGCAATTGGAAAAGACCTTTTATATTCCTAGTTTCTCTAGAAATTTAATCTCTGTTTCTAGGCTGGTACCTTATGGATATTCCTTTCAATTTTCAAATAAATCAGTATTGATATATTTTAAGTCTGATATTGTTGGGAATGGTACCTTATGTGATGGTCTTTTCTCTATTGATTTGCAAAATGACGCTGCTCATAACGCCTTGCATATTCAAACTGGCACTAAAAGATGTGTTATGAATGAGGACTCCTCCACGTTATGGCACTGGAGATTAGGTCATATCTCCATAAATAGAATTAAGAGATTGGTAAATGACGGAATACTTAGTACTCTCGATTTTACTGATTTCGACACTTGTGTGGATTGCATTAAGGGTAAGCAAACCAACAAGTCTAAGAAAGGTGCCAATAGGAGTTCAACCATATTAGAGATCATACATTCTGACATATGTTGTCCAGACATTGATGCATATGGTCAGAAATACTTCATCACCTTTATTGATGATTACTCGAGGTTTATGTATCTCTACATGCTTCATAACAAGAACGAAGCATTGGACGCCTTTAAAATATTTAAGGCTGAAGTAGAGAAACAATGTGGGAAACCCATAAAGATAGTAAGAACTGATAGAGGTGGGGAGTATTACGGTAGATACACTGAAGATGGACAAGCACCTGGACCATTTGCGAAGTTCCTTCAAGAAAATGGGATTGTTGCCCAATATACCATGCCTGGTTCACCGGATCAGAATGGTGTTGCAGAAAGAAGGAACCGAACTTTGATGGAAATGGTGCGTAGTATGCTTAGCAACTCGAAGTTGCCTAAGTCCTTGTGGATTGAAGCTCTTAAAACGGCAGCGTATATATTGAACCGGGTTCCAACCAAGGCTGTTCCAAAGACGCCTTTTGAATTATTCAAAGGTTGGAAACCGAGTTTGCGTCATATGCGCGTTTGGGGATGCCCTTCTGAGATAAGAGTTTACAACCCACAGGAAAAGAAACTGGATCCTAGGACCATAAGTGGGTATTTCATCGGATATGCCGAACGGTCCAAAGGCTACAGATTCTATTGTCCATCTCATAGCACTAGATTTGTGGAATCAAGGAACGCGAAGTTTCTTGAAAATGACTTAGTTAGTGGGAGCGATCAATCTCAAAACCTAGTTTCTGTGAGAGATCAACCCTCTACCTCGAGTCAAGGATTGGTTATCATGAACAATGTCCCTTCAGTACAACTGGATATTGAACAACCAATCGTTGAAGATCCACAAGTAGCTGATAACTTACCAGTAGACGAGGCTCCTCTGGATACACCAGAATTGAGTGAGCAACCAGTTGAACAACATGATCCTTCGGAGAATGTTGAACCAACATTAAGAAGGTCTACTAGGGAAAGGAAATCAGCTATTCCTAGTGATTATATTGTGTATCTACAAGAGTATGATTTCAATATTGGGCCCATTAATGATCTAGAGACGCTTTCACAAGCCATGAACAGCAAAGAATCAAAACTTTGGTTCGATGCTATGAAGGATGAGATGGATTCGATGGCATCTAATGGAGTATGGGATCTTGTCGAGTTGCCTAATGGGGCCATGACTATAGGCTGTAAATGGGTCTTTAAGACCAAGACTGACTCATTAGGCAACATTGAGCGTTATAAGGCAAGACTTGTAGCCAAAGGATTCACTTAAAAGGAGGGAGTCGATTACAAGGAGACCTTCTCTCCTGTATCTAAGAAAGATTCTCTCCGCATCATAATGGCGCTTGTTGCACATTTTGACTTAGAGTTGCAACAATGGATGTGAAAACGGCATTTCTCAATGGTGATCTAGAGGAAGAGGTTTACATGAAACAACCTGAAGGTTTTTCCTCTAGTAATGGTGAGCATTTGGTCTGTAAGCTGAAGAAATCCATATATGGGTTGAAACAAGCTTCCCGCCAATGGTATCTAAAATTCCATGAAGTCATCTTTTCGTTTGGTTTCGTTGAGAACATCATGGATCAATGTATATACCAGAAGGTCAGTGGGAGCAAGATTTGTTTCCTTGTGCTATATGTGGATGATATTCTGCTTGCAACCAATGATAAGGGGATGCTACGTGAGGTGAAACAATTTCTTTCTGAGAACTTTGATATGAAAGATATGGGTGATGCATCTTATGTCATTGGCATTAAGATCCATAGAGACAGACATAGAGGTATATTAGGTCTGTCATAAGAAGCCTATATTAATAAAGTCTTGGAAAGATTCAGAATGAAAGATTGTTCACCAAGCCCAGCTCCCATTGTGAAGGGTGACAGGTTCAATTTAAACCAGTGCCCGAAAAATGATCTTGAGCGGGAACAGATGAAGAACATTCCATATGCCTCAACTGTTGGAAGCGTTATGTATGCACAGGTCTGTACCAGGCCTGATATTGCTTTTGCTGTGGGAGTGTTGGGTAGATACCAAAGTGACCAGGGGATAGACCACTGGAGAGCTGCGAAGAAGGTGCTTAGATATTTTCAAGGCACTAAGGATTACATGCTTATGTATAGACGGACTGATGAGTTGGAAGTGATTGGCTACTCAGACTCAGACTTTGCTGGCTGTGTTGATACCCGGAAATCAACATCCGGTTACATCTTCATGCTTGCCGGTGGAGCTGTTTCATGGAAGAGTGCTAAGCAGACACTGACTGCCACTTCTACTCTGGAGGCCGAGTTCGTTTCTTGTTTTGAGGCTACCTCACATGGTGTATGGCTTAAGAGTTTCATTGGTGGGCTTAGAGTTGTTGACTCCATATCTAAGCCATTGAGGATATATTGTGACAATTCAGCTGCGGTATTCATGGCTAAGAACAATAAGAGTGGAAGTCGAAGTAAGCATATCGACATTAAGTACTTAGCCATTAGAGAACGTGTTATAGATAAAAGAGTGGTCATTGAACACGTTAGCACTGAATTGATGTTAGCTGATCCTTTGACTAAGGGCATGCCACCATTTAAATTTAAGGATCATGTAGAGAGAATGGGACTTGGTCCCACATTTTGATTGTAATTGAAACCCTTATTAATAATATGATGTTTCTCATTTTTATTTGTATACACTAAAGTTTTATTTGAGAAATATCCTTGTTGTTTGGACCGAGAATAAACATAAGGTTTATTCATTAAGTAAAAATGGGTTGATTTAGAAACATTTTACATAGTAATACATGGAAGATAATACTCACCACTTGAGGAACTGTCGCCATGATTCATGTGATTTGTTTCTTCTATAAGTGAAATATATGGATCAAGTGGGAGAATGTTAGTATATCTCCACATATTATGGAAATAAATATTTGGTTGACCAATTCCGGATATGGTCCATAATTTCACACTGAATCTCAACTCAATATTTGGCTATTAAAACACGATTTTGTGATGGTTAAAACGTGATTTTATTGCCATAATTAGCATGCTCTCGTTAGTAATATAAGAGGGCTCCTTCCGGTCCCCAAGTACGTTAACCTAAAAAACATACAAACACCATCTAGTGAGGTTTTGAGTGCTTGGAAGATTTGGAAGGTCTGTGATTGACACAGAGTAGACTGTCAGATTCGGCAATTGCTTCAACAGCAGAGTTACAGAGTGCAATGGCTGGAGGTTAGATCCTATCGCTTCCGCATTTTATTTGTTTAACATGTTTCATATTGTGTAGAAGCATGTTAGGCTTGTTTGATGTACTTACATTAAACTCCTAACAACTTGCATAAAATAAGTAAGATCAACACGTGCCTCATCTACATGCTTTGACAATTTTGTTCAAATCTCCATTCTCGCATAAATGTATTTTTGCATACAAAACTTTTTCAAAAGTTCATACGCTTACCTCTTTTGGCAGACAAAAACCCTCTCGTCCTTTTGAACCACTTTTATGACTAAGAAATATGACATTAAGCTAAGGTTGATCATCTTAATTCACATATCATCGACTTTTTGAAATTTACAATCAATTTGAGATTATTGCCTATGAATATTAAATCATTAACATAAACACATGGTAACAATATACTACCAAAATCATTA
This sequence comes from Heritiera littoralis, assembly GCA_031772115.1. Taxonomy (NCBI): domain Eukaryota; kingdom Viridiplantae; phylum Streptophyta; class Magnoliopsida; order Malvales; family Malvaceae; genus Heritiera; species Heritiera littoralis. Next base: position 1,474,355 of record JAPDPK010000083.1, on the reverse strand, counting down.
ACCTTAACGTATAAAATATGCTTGGATGGACATTTCTTGAAGCCAATCTCATGGACAACTGAATCAAGGCACCTATTCCAAGCTTTCAGCGATTACTTTAGGCCATACAAAGCTTTCCTCAATCTATATATACACCTTCTTCACTTCCTTACTTCATAAATCCATATGGTTGCTTGACAAAGACTTCCTCTTCTAGTGGACCATTTAGAAAAGCCAACTTCACATCCATTTGATGGATTTTTCATCGATTCTATTCAGCTAAAGTAATTATAAGTCTAACAGTTTCAATTTCAACCACAGGAGAGAACCTATTAGAAATCATAACCCGATCATTACTCAAACCTTTTCACCACCAATCTAGCTTTATGTCTTTTTACCTCATCATTTGATTCTACCTTGGTCTTGAAAACCCATTTCACATCAATAGCCTTGTGATCTCATGGGAGATGAACAAGCTCCCACGTATTGTTTCTTTCAATTGCCTTGATCTCCTTATTCATAGCATTCACCCATTTGTGAATTTGGATCACCTTCTCGAATGCCACAGGTTCATTATCTGCAAAGAGAGCAAAGTGCACCAATTCTCCATTATCAACAACTTCATCATCAAGTGTTACCTTAGAATCATACAGACATACGTATTGTTGTCATTGCCTCCTTGGCCTTTCAGTTTCTGTCGAGGCTTATGGCATAGGCTTTTATGGAGTAAAGGTTGATGACACTTCTTGATTTGTGGCGAAAACTATTACGTCCTCTTGAAGAATAGAGATAGGATAATGATGAGAGTCTTTTTGTATACCATATCCCATTTCCAAGCCCCATCTTTAGTAAAAGTCACATCTCTGCTAACAAACACCTTTCTAGTCATAGGATTAAGCAACTAGTAATCTTGTAGCCAACAAAAATGGTGTTTTTTGCTCGATCATCTAGCTTTTCCTTGTCTTTATTGTAACATAAGCATAACACAGCCGAACACCTTGAGTTATGCAGCCGAACACCTTGAAATGGTTTACGCTAGGATTAAAATCACTGCATGCTTCTGCCAGGGTCATATTTTGAACACTCCTTGTTAGAGATTTATTCAATAAGTAAACAAAACATCAAACAAATTCATCTTAATGAATTGTGCATCCCTTGCCTTTTATGGTTATACTCTTCCACTCAGCAACTTCATTATGTTATGAGTTATAGGGAAATGTGACTTCATGCTTTATTCCTTGTTCTTCACAATACTCTTTAAACTCATTAGAGGTATATTCACCCCCACTATTAATATGTAGAGTTTTGATACAATAATCACTCTCTCTTTCAACATGTGCATTGAACTTCTTAAAGTTTTGATACAATAATCACTCTCTCTTTCAACATGTGCATTGAACTTCTTAAAACAATAAAAAAACTTTAAACTTTCTTTGTAAAAAATAAACCCAAATTTTTTTAGTAAAATCATCAACAAAGGTCAAGAAATACCTATTGTTACTATTGGATATGATATTCATTAAGCCACATACATCTAATTTGATGAGCTTGAGTGCTTTTGTTGTACGTAGCTGTTGTGTTGCAAAAGGCGATCTGTGATGCTTTCCAAGAGTGTAAGCATCACACAATTGTTCTAGATGATGTATACTAGGCAAGCCTTGCACCATTTCTCTTTGAGCAAGCATTTCAAACTACAAAAACTTTAATGTCCAAACCAAAAAATTGCCAAAACTAGGACTCATCTTTTATAATTGCATTAAGACAATTATAAACACCACTAGAAATACCAACTTGGATCATACAATTCTTTGTCAAAGGGGCCTTAAGAATGAGTGTAGCTTTTTTTATCAAGAATGGAAAGCTGGCGATCCTGTAGGCTTATAACATACCCCTTTTCTAATAGTTGTTGACACTAAGCAAATTGTTTTTCATGTTTGGGACACAAAAGACATCAAAAATATACTAGCGCTCTCCATTCTTTAGGTTGATAAGAATCTTTCCTTCTTTTGTCACTAGTATACTATTGTCATCGACAAATCTGACTTTGGTGCAAAAGGACTCATCAAGATCAACAAATAACTCTTTTTTGCCACACATATGATCGGTATACCCAATGTCAAGAAACCATGTGTGGTAGTTTGGTGTTTCACTAGCTAAAGTGACCATCAAGAGAGCATGGTTGCCACCATCATCATCATTATCATCATCTTCTTGTACACAAGCCTTTTAAGTACCATCATTAGATTTGCACTCACTTGAATAATGGCCACATTTATAACAAGAATAACATTCAACATTGACTTTGCCATACCTTCCTCTACCATGTCCACGACCCTAGCATCTTGTACTTCACTGATGGGTTGGATCTAATTTTTCTTAGTTATTATTTTCGTTTCCTCTAACTCCATGACCATCATGACCACTATGGTTCTATTGTTGTAAAAAATGAGCATCACGTCCTCGTTCACTACCACAGAACTACCAAGCTTTTGGCTTGTTTCCTTAGAAGGCTTCATTTATAAAAGGTCATATTAATGCTTCAAGATTGGAGCCTTACTTGCTTAACTCTGTTCGCACCTTTATATGATGTCATCTACGTATCCAAGACTTGCTTTATCGTGGTTGCTCTTACTATCTTTTAAAAATTTTAATTATTTGCCTCTTAGTGAATGAAATACAAAGCTTTCTTATCCTTCTCGTTGTTCTCAAAGTGGATATTCTATTGTGCATCAGTTACTTTAACATCAAGATTAGTGACCTTATTTTCCATGACACTTAGAAACTCATGGTAATTTTTCTAATCCAAAATAGGAATTGAAATTTAAGTCAAGCCGTTTATAAAGTTTGCTCTGATGCCATTGATAGAGGAATGAAAATATAACGGAATAAGATAGAGAAGAAAGACATTTATTAACTGATGATGACTAAATTAAAGACCATACAAAATAGTTTCTTATAGTTGAAACTCACCTAATTTTGATGGAATTACAACTCTCCTAGATAAACATAACAACTTTACTATGTCAACTACTAGATAAGTACTAAATAAAAACAAACTCCCATACAAAATCTTTCAATAATAGAATGGAATTAACATAATCATTTCTCAGTATATTACAAAATATTATTTTATATAATAATTAAAAAAATGTTGCTAGAGGATTCATTATAAAATTTTTAGAAGTATTTAAAAATATCAAATATTTTATTTTGTACTATTTACATACCATACACATTAGCTGGGTTTTCTTTTTTAGTTTCAAATCATTTATAGTTGTCCAAACTTTTTTACGATAAACTTTGTCAAGGGCTTAAGGTTTTCAACAGATGTAATTGTGCATTTATTACAAGAATCAAATAATTTTTTACTTATTGTGTACAAACAACTCCACTTTTTTTTAAAAAATAAAATTTATCTAACTTTCCTCTTGTATTATATTCTTGCAATTTTTTCACATGAGTTGTGAAATGAGTTTATAAGTGTGAGATAAAACCTCAACTTTTGAATTAACTTTTGAGGTTTAGAAGATCTAATTGCATCCAAAACTAATATTAGAGTCCAAATTATCAAAATCTCCCTATGTCTAGTACAGAAGTGCTCCTCTCAAAATCTGATGTGTGAAGAAGAAAATTATTGAGATTTTCTCATGTTGGTTCTATAAGGACTTGGGTATGTGTTTATTAATGTAAGAAAAATGCTCACCCAACATATACGATAAACATTGAATCATAAAGGTTTTTTTGAGTTTAAGTGTATAAGCTATTACAACTTATTAAACATGCAAATTCTACATATACACACACACATAATATATATATATATATATATATCTTACAAGGTACATGCTTATATGTCAAACATTTATGACGTGGACTCTTATGTGGATAAATTACATTTTTGATACATAAGTTATACAATAATTACCAAATATATCTTAAACCATATCCTACAATTGACTCAATTTATTGTTATAAAAGTTGCACCTCCATTAGTGGCAAAATTATAGCAACTTTAATACTTCAGAATAAATGTGAAATTTTGCACCAAAAAAAAAATAAATGCGAAATTCATATTTGACTACCAAAATTTGAATATGTATTTAATTGGCAATAAATACAAACTATAAAATTAATTAAGTCATGTAGTAATTTTCAAATATATCTTAAATCTTATCTTACAGTTTACTTAATTTATTGCAATAAAATATGCACCTATATTGTTGGCAAAATTATAGTAACTTCAATGCTTTTGGAACAAATGTGAAATTCAAATTTGACTACTAATTAAAATTAATTCGGATATATAGAAAACACATAAATGATTTGACTTTTGCTTTTTCCTATTTTTCGTTTAGACTAATTTTTGAGATTTTTATACATATTGTAAAATTAATTAAGCAATATAGTAATTTTCAAATATATCTTAAATCCTATATTACAATTGACTTAATTTATATATATTTATATCAAAGAATGCATATGTATATTATATGTTTATAAAATGCATATTTATAATTATAATTACTTAGGTCAATAAAAAAAATCTACCTCAAAATGTCGCTCTAACACTTAAAAAATTTTAAAATATACTTTTAATTTTTGTTTTAACATTTTGTTGATGTGCTTAATAATATTATTTATCATGTTTTCATTTTTATTTTTCCTAATATTTGTTTATTTTATGTTTTGATTTTTATAATTTTTTAATTAAATATTTAATTGTTTTATGATTGGATATCTTTATTATATTATATGTATTTTATATAGGATTATTATCTAATCGCTGTTAGTAGAACTTTTAGACTCTACAAGCGACAGTAAAACGAAGATACATACTCTTTACGAATATTAAAATAAATAAAAAATAAATAAATCGACTGTATATGTCATCATTTTAACATCATTTATAAAGTTTAAAAATTTTATTGGTAATATATTGAATAATAATAATCTTATATACACTTTAAACATATAAATTAAATAATATTATTTTATATATTTACAAATTTAAATAATTGAAATTAATTCATGCATCGTACGAGTAAAAACTAATTTATAATAAATTGAACCATAGGAGAAAAAAATGTGTCAAAAGATATCTAAAAGTTTTTCTCATTCAATAAAAATCACAATAAACGAAATTCTTAATTCATTACAAGTCAAGTTTCTTTGGTCATCAATTTTGTAAAAGCTGTGAGTTTTTGTCGAGAGTTTTTACTCACATTTTACTTCTAGGCCCATTTTTTTTTTAATTTTCAAATATACTTCTAGGTTGACGTTAATTCCATTTCTTAAGGAAGTGGAAAATTCTTAGCATGTAGAATGATTGGTAGGAAAGGGAATTATAAATTTTGTTGGAAAATTTTACATTCAGATCGATTTTAATATGAAATTAACTTATTTTACATTTATAGACATTAAATTTATTTTTATTTTTATGTGCTTTCAAATTTTATATTAATTTTAATTAATTAAAATTTGAATTTAATGTTAGTAAATAATTTACGTTTCTTCGCATGTCTCTGAGGAACATTCTTTGAGGCAAAACATTACAATTTTCAACAATGTAAAATAGTAATAATATTAATTTTCAACAATGATTATTTTCTATCTCCTCCATTAAAGGAGAACAGACTGAGATGTCATCAATTGAGGGAGAAAAAAAAAATACCGAGTTAACATATCAGCAACACGCACGAGGGGTTTGGTGTTCTTCCTGTCTTAACATCCAAATTAAGGTATGAAAAAGAAGGGAACTTAATTTATGAAAAAAAAAAAACCCACTGCCTTTTGCTTTACAGGGTCCGTACAAGCCTTTACATCAATCAAAGGGACGGTATTATAGATGTACTCAGAGAATTCCACTCCCAATTTCCTACTGATGTCTTGTTCAACTGTCATTTCACCAGACCTGACATTTTTTCTTTTAAAATACTTGCATCTTTTTATTTTTATAATGGTTTATTACCTTTATTTTTTAAGACAGATATTTTTTACTAGATGAAATTCTGTGATATATAGATAAATTGTTTCCATTCTCACTTAAGATATGGGTTCAATAATTCACTCAAAACTTATTTGAGGCTATGTTGTTCTAATTCAAAATCATTTTAAATAAAAAATATAAATTATTCAGTTGAATCAATTTTTCATCATAAACTATTAGATTTAATAGTCAAATATATCTTCAATTTTTTGTAAAAAATGAAATAAGCTATTAACATTGAATTTTACTGTATAAATCTAACTTTTTAAAATAATACAATTAAATTCAAATTGATTATAAATTTTTGAAATATAATAAAAAGGTTGAGGGCTTATAAGACTTTAACATTTTATTTCTTTTATCTAATTGCATTATTTTAAAATATTAAAGGTTTATATATAGTAAAATAAAATTTTATGAACTTTTACAATAAAATTAAAGGTTTAAGACTTATATTCATATTGTACAGGGTATAAAGTTTATAGATTATTTTGTATTATAAGATAATAGAGTTTCTTTCTTTTAAAATTTGTTGATTTATTTTTTGGATTGATAGAGAATTTTTTTGAGGTTGATGTGAAAAAATTGATTGGATATGCTAAAAATGAAAATTTCGTCAATGATATACAAAAATTAAAAGTTTTAAACATATTCTGATATTCAAATCATTAATTATTTTAAGAAATTAAAAAAAGACAAGAAAAATAACATGATAGTAGTTGAAAATATTAAGTGAGGTGAGTCAAATCTCCTATTAGACTTTTATGTGATTTTTTAAAAATATTTTATTTGTGATTTGTTGGGAGTGATTTAAATATCATGCATATTATCTATCTTGTGTATCAAAAATAATTCATGTTGTTCGGCCAAAACAGATAACACATAAACTATTAGGCCAAGAGATATTGTATAAAAGTACTATTATAACGAATTTATATGTGATTTATTATTAATATATGAATCTTATATATTTTTATACTACAAAAAAAAAAACAAATAGCGATAGATTTAATGACAGAAATAATGTTTTTAAAAAATGAAAAATAGCTGAATATTTAAAAAATAAAAAAGAGGTTTTTGCGCCAGATTTTTGGAGTAAAAATTTGCAACGGAAATAATGTTTTAAAATAATAAAAAAGTGAACATTTAAAAATAATAAAATAAAATGGACTTCTACGACATATTTCTGTTGCAGAACTCACTTACGGCGGAAATAATGCTTTAAAATAATAAAAAATAGCTGACTATTTAAAAAAAATGGGCTTTCAGGACAGAAGCTATGTTTTTTAAAAAATAAAAAGCTGATTATTATAAAAATAAAAAAGCTAATGCGATGGAAATAATGTTTTTAAAAACTAAAAAAGTTGAATATTTAAAAAAATAAAAAGCTTCTAAGACGGAAATAATGTTTTTAAAAAATAAAAAAGGATTTCTATGATTGAAATAATGTTTTAAAAAATAAAAAATAGTTGAATAATTTTTTTTAAAAGCAAAAAGAAAAATGAGCTTTTGCAACATATATCTGTCGCAAAAGTCCACTTGCTATGGAAATAATAATTTTAAAAAAATAGTTGAATATTTAAGAAGTGTTGTTGCACGAAACAACAATAAATGTTTGCTGACGTCGGATCCTCGATCTTCACGTTAGTCTGTCTCCAAGAAATCTGCGAAATAGGAAAAGTCAAAGGGCGCAAGTGTTTTCCCCTGCGCGCGCACTTCGATGCTTAAGTTAGACAGGGTTTTGGCAGGATTTCAGTAAGCAAATAGAGCTTAGGGTTTAAGAATGATACCTGTGACCTATTTATAGGAGTTATTATGCGCGTAATTACCTTTAAGCCCCACAGCTTAAATAATAACTCAGTGGATCATTTATGGGCCTTTTGAGTCCTTTTTCCTCTTGGGCTTAGATTATTTTTTGGCTCAATGGTCTTCAGCTTGACTTATAAAAAAGCCCAGTAAACTTTAACCTGTCCCACATCAATTGCTCATCACTCTTTTGCAGGGTTTACACTGTGAAAGAGTATATAAAGAATGGGCTTTTCAAATTGTCTTGCTATCCTCGTTATGGGATTATCACAAGAGTCTTTTCATCTTCACTTGAGGGCTCAACTAGTGAACTTGATTATTATTTGTAACGTAAACGACGTCGTGTCATTATTTCTTTTGTCAAGTGCCTTTTTCAGGACATTACCGGGATATGTTTTTCTCCTTTGAGCTAAATGTTTCTCAAGTAGAATATACCACCCTTCTTTTCAAATTCAAGGTCTTAGCTGACCGAAACCAAGAGCTATAAGGAGAAATTACAAGATTGTAGAGCCACCAAAGCCTTCTATTAGCCAAGAGGAAGAAAACCAAATCTGGGTTAAGGCCGTGGGAGCGCATCGTCAAGAAATGCCACAAGAGGATGCATAGGTTTCATCAAATGCAATTGTGCTTGGCTTGCTCCTGCTTGCTTGAAGCTTGATCTAGATGCTGAGGACTTGAAACCTTTTTTGAGGATAGGCATTTATAAAGATCTATATGATCTTACCAGCCCTTAAGAGCCTTTTCGTTGACCCGAGATGGTCGGGGTTCTCACAGGCTAGGACGAAGATGATTTAGATAATTATAGCACCTCAGGACGTACATGCTTGGGTGCCTGTTAGTATCGATGCTCTTTTTGAGGCAGAAGTTAATCTAGAGTGCTCCCCAGTTTTTTGTGAAAGAGCTTAGTCTTTTACAAACTGATCAATACATTTTTAAACTCATCTGCAGAGGCAACTCGTACCATACCTCCACAGCCTGCATACTGTGTGCTCCCCAAGTTTTTCTTTGCTACTTTTTCTGTCCAAAGAATAATTTTTACTGGAGTATTGGTTCTGTCTTGCATACTATCCGCTTAAGGACTTGTTAGATTTGATAAGCCAATCACGAAATATATAGATATCAATTGTAGCACATATGTAACGTACCTTGTTTTACGTTCTGCTATCTTGTATCTTTTCGCTTAAGGTCTTATTTTTGCCCTTTTAGCGTCTTCGTCATGCTTAGGGTCTTATTTATGCCCGCTTAGGGTCTTACTTTGCCCTTTTAGCACCTTCGTCATGCTTAGGGTCTTATTTTGCCCGCTTGGGGTCTTATTTTGCCCTTTCAACGTCTTCGTCACGTTTAAGGTCTTATTTATGCCTGTCTCGCATTTTTCGCTTAAGGACTTATTTGTGCCCGTCTCACGTCTTCTTCACGCTTAAGGTCTTATTTGTGCCCGTCTCGCACATTTTTCGCTTAGGGACTTATTTGTACCCGTCTCGCGCATTTTTCGCTTAGGGACTTATTTGTGCCCGTCTCGCGTCTTCTTCACGCTTAAGGTCTTATTTGTGCCGTCTCGCGCATTTTTCGCTTAGGGACTTATTTGTGCCCATCTCGCGTCTTCTTCTTGCTTAGGGTCTTATTTTTTCCCGTCTCGCGCATTTTTCGCTTAGGGACTTATTTGTGCCCGTCTCGTGTCTTCTTCACGCTTAAGGTCTTATTTGTGTCCGTCTCGTGCATTTTTCGCTTACGGACTTATTTGTGCCTGTCTCGCGTCTCCTTCTCGCTTAGGGTCTTATTTTTGCCTGTCTCGCGCATTTTTCGCTTAGGGGCTTATTTGTGCCCGTCTCGCGTCTTCTTTAGGCTTAAGGTCTTATTTGTGCCCGTCTCGCGCATTTTTCGCTTAAGGATTTATTTGTGCCTGTCTCGCGTCTTCAGCCAGCTTCTGTTTTTTCTCCTTCTATTCCTGCAACATGTCTATCAAACATGGAGGATTATCATAGTACAGATAAAAATAACTGGCCTTTCGTTTCATAATGTAGTATTTTCAATATAATTGTAGCAAATGTTAAAATAATAATAGTAAATGTTTACCACCAGTACCATTCCAAGTCTTTGTCTTTGAAAATCTGTAAAGTACGAGTGCTGGGATGTTTTGCTGTCAACCATGGATTGTGCACTAAGTCGTGCCTCGGTACCAGCAAGCTACCTTCACGAGCTTACCACAAGTTGTTTTTGATCGAACCAAGCTCTCTCTGGCTTACTGCCTTACACGACAGTGGCTAGTGCCTGCCTTGGACACCTGCCTAATTCAATCACAATTGTTAGAGTGGAATAGAAAACATCGTATGAGAGTACTTCAAATCTGGTTACCACCCGTATGTCCCTGCTTGAGTGTGTTTGCAATTTTCGTTGTGCCGAGCACTCACTTGTATTGATACTCAAGAATGTTATGTATAGGGGCTTACAAGGGAAACACAGCCTTGATCTTGACGCCCTAAATTGGCACATCCTTGTCTTGCTTAAAGGACTCACGAAGCTGACACACCCTTTATATAGACAAACCCTCTTTCACATATGTGGTTGTCAATATGCCAAGTGTGTGGCTCTTAAGCCACTTCTAGATGGTTGCTAGAGCAATTCTTGAAAGCTTCTGTGCAGGCGATCTATAAATGGGCCTAAGGAAGCTTTTGGACATTCTGTCAGATTAGTGCGCGCACTAGGTCTAGAGATTCTAGATCATTCTGCTCAGATCTCGCACTTGGGCGTGCGCTTGGATCGTCAAGTTTAAATGTGCTCGCCAAAGTTTTTTTTTTTAATGGGCGAACCAGTAGTTTGGATTCCATGCTCGCCAGTATTGATAGCTATTGCCAAAAGGCATGACTCAGGTGTTCTTTGCTCGCTTGCATTGTGCTAACAGGGGAATCTTGCCTATGGGTGCTATGTTCACCTAATTTGCTTCGCTATCATTTTATCAAAGTGGGGAACTTGTCGCGTCCGAGAGCCCCTATCTCATCCAAGGCCTGTCGCGCGTGGGAGCTCCCCTGTCGCCCAAGGCCTGTCGTGTGTGGGAGCCTTGTCTCGCTCAAGGCCTGTCGCGCTTCTTGGCTTTGAAGTTCAATTTGACAACGAAGAAGATAAGGTTGCCCATGTTCGAGTCGTGTTGCATGCCTGTAGTTGTGCAAATTGCTCTGTCGCGTGGCCTTGAGCTAGCTCGGGACATAGTGCCTGTTGCATGCTTGTAGTCGCGCAAATTTGCAGTGTAGCAAGCACCTTTCGAGCGACAGATTGTTCTGTCGCATAACGTCTTGCATGCAACTGACTATTCAAAAGAGTGGCATCTTTGTGAAATCTTCAATAGTGGTCCTTCTTTCTCGCCATTTTGGCTGTCGCACGCGTGAGCCACCTCTCGCAGAAAGAGTCTGCCACGTGGAACCTTGCCGCCAAATATGTGACTGGTCGTAGCCTCAGCTTTTTCTTTCTCTTCTTTTGTCTTTCCATTTTTTGCGGCACAATACCTTTTACTTTTACAGTATTTAGCGTACCTTTACACCATATAGCTCCCCAAGTTCTTCTTTGAAACAGTGTTGTCATTCCTGTTTAAAGATAAACTTTTTCTCGAGCGTTGTATTTGATGATGTACAGAGTTGCCTAATCCTTTTTCGCTTTGGCCACCCAAAATGGCTTGCCTATAGAGTTCTCTCTCTTAGGAGAGTTCCTATATCGGTTGACAAGGGCTTGCTTGCCAGGGTCTTAGGATGACTGTATTCTTACTCATCATTCACAACCGTACTCGCGTGGTGGCCACTAGCTCGTCTGACCTTTTGTGCCTTGCCTGGTTTTTGCCGCTCGTCTATGTTCTTACGCATCTGGGCGAACACGAGCGAGCATTTGAAATTTTAACGTGTTCCCTGAGGTCTTTGGTTGGGGCTCGCCCAATAGAGCTCCCCTGGATTTACGTTCGCTCGTTTCGAGCCCTGCATCCAGTTTTTTCCTTCCCTAGGCGAGCTCATCTAGCATTGTGCACACACATCTACCAGACCCTTCGGCCTGTTCCTTGCTTGCCCATCTAGATCGTTTCTTGTGCCTTGACACGTGCTTTACCGAGCAAGCCTTGTTGCGGAGGTTGGGCTGTGGCATTGGTCATGCAATTGCCACATGCCACTCAATCGCCGAAAGTGTCTGTTGCATGCTTGTGCTCGTCACATGACACTGCATTCATCAGCATTGCTTCACACCTTGTGTGCAAAAGGCTGGGCTCACGAGGGTCATTCGCTCACCTAGAATGCTTACTGTGTGACTTTTTCTTGCCCGTATGGCTATTGCATATGACGAACTGCTTTATCGCTAACTAACTTGTCAAATGTGCTCACCATTACCTTTTACCTATCAGGCTAGCATGCAACTTGGGATCAATGCTCGTTTATTTTCACTTCTACCTTGCGTACGATGGATTGACCTATCGTGGCAAGAGCCCTTCTGTTGCGGCGGTGCCTGCCGTACATTAGCTGTTTTTTCGACACTTTATTCTGCAGGACGTGCTTGCCATCGTCTCTTTACTGCCCAAGACTGTCATGTATGAACGGTGCTCACCATTATGGCTTACTTTTGCCAAAACTCGTGCCGCGTTTGACTATGCTTGCCTGTTCTGGCTGTCGATAGACGAGCCATAATCTTTCATCAAAAGGCCTGCGATGTAACATGCTTGGCACATTCACGCCTGCGTGTGCTCTTTATGCGGCACCTTACCTCCCTTGCATGCGTGAGTGGCTATCTTTCGCCAAAGGGTCCTGCCACATGGTCCTGCTCGCCCACATTCCGCTCCTGGCGCGAGCCGATGTAATAGTCCTTTGTTCACCATTGCTCAACAAGCATTTCTAGTTAGGCTTTGTTTGCACACATGCGTTGTTCTACCCATGCGCTTGCTACGTGTGCCACTCTCGACAAAAAGGGATGTCAAGCGCAGGAGCCCTTCTCTCGCTGTCAGTGCACGAGATACCCTCTCCTGCCGTTTGCTTGCGAGAGCCCCTCTATCACCATTTTGCATAGGGAGACTCTTCTCGCCCAGGGGAGATGTCGCGTACGAGAATCATTGCTTACTTGCTTTAGTTGTCGTGCAATTGAGCACTGTGTCGCTAAAGTGGCCTGCGCGGGACCTATGCTCACCCGAATTGGGCGAACTTTGTGTACGGCAACTGTGATCGCCCATATTGCTTTATCTCGGCATGTGCACCACATTAGGATATACTCCAGCCAAGTTTCTTTGATAGTTTTTGGGGGCAAGATTTATGTTCTATTATTCTGATGCAAGGTAATGGAGGTCACATCATTGGTGAAAGGAAGCTTTTCTTCAGAAGGTGTTGCTGATGAAGCTGGCTGTGCTGCTCTATTGAATGTGGGATCATTTAACGCTGAAAAAGGATTTGTTGGTGCTCAATTTTCAAGCAGTAAGTTAGGTTTAAAAGAAGAATCTGGGACATGCACCACGTGTGCTCCTTCTTGCTCACCATGTGTGCATTCTGAACAAATAGCATCAATGGCAACAAAGACCAATGAGTTTTCAGGCAAAGCCTGTCAAAAGAAGGATAGTAACTGTTGCTCTGTTAATGATGCTGATTTGTCATCTCCTCAGGTAAATAGTGCATGCAGCGGTAGACATCATACAAGCAGTGAGACAAGCAACCCTCTCAGTGCATGTTTAAGTCGTGAATCTTTCTCTGAAAATACAGAGAGTGAAGAAGCATTGGGGAATTGTAACACTTCTGAAGGCATTAAGATGATTATAAAGGCAAACCAGCGTCAAACTAGTGCAGATAATTGTGGCTCGTTGCGAAAGCCAATCTTTCATGATAAGGTTGTCTCAAACCAGATTGAGAAGCAGGAGGAGTCGGAGTGCCTTGGAGATAACATCTCCTTTATTTGTGGATCAGACTCAAAGACAAGGGCTAGTGACCATGACAGAGATGCAGACAAGAAAAATACTTATAGCTCAGCTTCAGTCGATAGTTGCTCTGAGACTGAAAAGGCTGTTAATGATCAACCTTCTTCTTGTTGTTCAGTTGGTAGTCCTTGTGGCTAGGTAGATGATAATCATCCAAGGGGGTCAAATAGATCTTCTAATGACTTTTCTCAAGAGATTTTGTGTTGTTTGAACAAATCAGACTTTTCTGAAATTTCGTCCTTACGAAATTCCTGTGCTGGTCGTAGCTCAGCAAAGGGAGAACATTCTTTGTGCTTTGAGGAACAAGTCCAATCTTCTTTTGCAACAGCAGATGCCTTAAAGGTGGGCAGTCAGATTGGTGATGAACATAACTCTGTCGAATCCATGCAAGTTGATATTAGAATATATGAAGGAGAGCAAATAACGGAATTAAAGTCCATTATAGTGGTTAAGGATTGGATCACGCCTGCTGCTTGTAGTGATGGATCAGATGACATGGAGTATGAAGTAAAAATTTGTGATATATATGGTGAAATAGGACGAAAGGAGTTGCTTGCTGTTTGTAGTGAGTGCAATGATGAGGGATGCTTTAGTTCCAGAGTCAGACATCTTCTTCATTTTCACTTTGCCACATGAATGCAATTGCCATCCGAAAAGTTTTGAAGAAGTATGATAAATTATATGGCTCTGTGAATGGGAAGAATTTCAAATCCAAGATGAGGGCTGAACATCTGGAGCTTTTGCAGTCACCTTAGCTGATAGAACTAGGGGCATTTTACTTGAATTTTAATGGATCAGATGGTGGAGAGTTCATTCAATTTTCTGGTTCTTTTGCTTGTGCCCTCCATGCAACAGAACTTGTGATGACACTGATGCTTCTGAATTTAATAAAGCTAGAATACGATCTAGCATGTGCTATTTGCTTGGAAACTGTTTTTTTTTTAATCCATACACCTTGACTTGTGGTCATCTTTTCTGCAAGTCCTGTGCTTGCTCAGCTGCTTCTGTGATGATCTTTCAGGGACTTAAAGCCTCGAGTCCAGATTCAAAGTGCCCAATTTATAGAGAGGTTTGCATTTACCTATAAACTAATTGGTTTATACCCTTACAAACATATTCGAAAATGTTGGCTTCAACTTTGACACAGTCTACAACAGCCTTACTCTGAATTCATTTTGGGATTTTCAATTGTCTATGAGCATGCATGTTAACATGTATTTCAGTTCCCGTAATTTGAATTCGTTCATCTTCCCTTCTAACTGATGGCAGATAATGAGACACTTGCTAATGGACAAACTCATTACTTTATTGTGTTAAATCTCCACCCGTAGGTCTAAGAATCTGCTTCAGGGAACAAAGCAAGAAGTAATATCTTTAAGTGGTGACCGCTGATGAGGTGGGAGAAATAATGTAAAAGATTTTTCTGTTATTTGCAGTTAAGGGTGTGTTTAAAATTTCTTTGTTAGCATGGGAGCCTCTTTCCTCGCTTTTTTCTTTAACTCAAAGCATCAATCTTTTTCAGTTCCTTTTACTAGCTAATATTTTTTAATTTCTGGAGCAGGTACACAAAATTGGAGACTTGTTTAATCCCGCTGCCTGAAGTATCAAATATAAAGGAAGTTGCAGGTGGGCAATTAGCAAAATGGCCTGAGAGACACAACTTGTTGGACATGAATGCTTATTTTGGAGGCTTTACAGCGGCTCTTGTTCATGATCCTGTCTGCGTCATAAACGTTGTTCCAGTTGAGGCTGACATCAACACCCTCAAAGCTGTCTATGAACGTGCACTACTGCACCAGCATCCCATCAAGGAAGAATTAAAACAGCTTCATAGATATTAAAGTGTCTATTTTCTTGTTTCCTTTTTCTATTTTTTTTCTTTTTACTAAAGCTGAAGCAGTGATGAGGGATTGATGAAGGAGAAGCCATAGTATTGTCAGGCTCCATAGCTTTCCGTTTCTATCATGAAATATGTCGTTAATCATTATCATCGTTAACCTCGCTGCACAGCTTATATCGTGAATCATCATCCTCATTAACCTTCCTGCTATCAACCACAAAAGGAAAACAAAGAAAGAAAGTCAAAGCAGCTTCCGAGCGAGAGGCTCTCTCGCCCAACCTCTGTCGTTAATGCTGCTGCCAACCACAAAAGGAAAACAAAGAAAGAAAGTCAAAGTAGCTTCCGAGCGAGAGGCTCTCTGGCCCAACCTCTGTCGTTAATGCTGTTGCCAACCACAAAAGGAAAACAAAGAAAGAAAGTCAAAGCAGCTTTCGAGCGAGAGGCTCTCTCGCTCCACGTCTGTCAGCAGACTTTTAATTTCCTCATCGCAGGAGCCTTTAACATGGCAAAATAAATATAATTTTTATGCGAGAGACACTCTCTCATCAAAGTTTATTCACTCTCGCCCAAGGTGTAGCTGCGGGTTGTGTTCTATATCGCCTAAGGCTGTCGCCAATTTCTCTCTCGCCAAAACTTGTCAGGTGCGAGAGGCAATCTCTCTCCATGTCTCTCTCGCCAAGCTTTGTGCGACAGGCTAGCTTCCACTTTTGTCTCGCCATGCTTTGTGCGACAGGCTGCTTCCACTTTTGTTTTCGCCAAGCTTTGTGCGACAGGCTACTTCCACTTTTGTTTTCGCCAGGCTTTTGTGCGTCAAGTTGCTTCCACTTTTGTTTTCGCCAGGCTTTTGTGCGACTGGCTAGAGTCCACTTTTGTTTTCGCCAAGCTTTTTGTGCGACAGGCTAGAGTCCACTTTTGTCTCGCCAAGCTTTTTGTGCGACAGGCTATGTGAGGCTTGTGCGACAGGCTTGTGACAACAGACTTGTGCGACAGGCTAGCCACTCTCTCGCCCAATGCTATCTCGTGCGGAAGCCACTCTCTCGTTTAATTGCTTTTTCGCGTGAGCCTTCTTCTAGCTTGTGACAGAGTGTCTGTCGCATGTATGTGAGCGAGTTAATCGCTATGTCGCGTGAAACCTTCTGTGCGATAGTAGTCTGTCGCATGTATATATATTTTATTATTTTTTATTTTTATTTGTGGCGATAGGCTCTTTATGTGAACGTGAAACCTTGTGCATGAGACCTGGTGTGCGACAGATTGTTCTGTCGCATGCACTTTGCGCGACAAACTATTTTATCGCGTCATCTGTGCACCTTTTGCAACCTACATACCCTGTCCACCGCAGGTCGTCTTTTCACCATTTTTTATGGCTTTTTTATTTGATTCCCACAGACGGCACCAATTGTTGTTGCGCGAAACAACAATAAATGTTTGCTGACGTCGGATCCTCGATCTTCGCGTTAGTCTGTCTCCAAGAAATCTGCTAAATAAGAAAAGTCAGAGGGCGCAGGGGTTTTCCCCTGCACGCGCACTCCGATGCTTAAGTCAGACAGGGTTTTGGCAGGGTTTCAATAGGCAAATAGAGCTTAGGGTTTAAGAATGATACCTGTGACCTATTTATAGGAGTTATTTTGCGCGTAATTACCTTTAAGTCCCACAGCTTAAATAATAGCCCAGTGGATCATTTATGGGCCTTTTGAGTCCTCTTTCCTCTTGAGCTTAGTTATTATTTGGCTTAATGGTCTTCAGCTTGACTTATAAAAAAACTCAGTAAACTTTAACCTGACCCACATCAAGAAGTAATAAAAAATGGGTTTTTGTGATGAAAATAAAAATAGAAAATGTTTAAAAATAGTAAAATAACTGAATACTTAAAAAAAATAAAAGGGCTTTTGCAACGGAATTGAAAAAAATAAAAAATAAAAATCATCATCTAAAATTAGATAAAATAACCAAATATGAGCTTTCTACTTCAAATTTTCGTCGCTAATTTGGATGTTAAATCCATCGCTAATCCCTTGTAACACATGAATGTTTTTTTTAAAGGAACTAAGGATTAAGCGTTGAAATTCTATCACTAAGAAGTTTGCGCTATCTATATTCTTTTATGCACACACATTAGCGACGGATTTATCATCAGAACTTCTTTTGATAACAATTTATGACGGCATTCCATCGTTGATTTTAAAGAATGAATACAACCATAGTATGACGATGTTCTATTGCAAATTTGTCTCTATTTTTTATTTTTAGTGACAAAAAATTTGTTATTGATTTTCCGATGCTAATACTATATTTTTTTTTGTAGTGTTAGATTATATTATGATATTTTATTAGTTTATAAATTTATAAATATTTATTTTTAAAAAAATTTAAATTTATAAATTAATAAAATGATATATTACAAACTTCATTGATAATATATAAAAATATACAATAATAATAATATATCAAACATAAGTCTTTTTGTAACTTTATTTGCAAGAAAAAAAGAAGTGAATTATTTTGATGGATCAGCAGGTAAAGACAATTACGGAAAAAGACAGGAGAGGGGCAGTGCTTTTGGTGGCTCCAACATATATTCAAATCTCAAGGCGAGTGTCGGTCAGTCTGCTCATCCCCTTCACCAGTCATCAGTCGCCACCTTCACCAACTGTGGAGAGAAAAATAACATGACATTTTGAAGTGATGTTTGATTTGACAACAATTGTCGGGAATGGCAGGTGCTGCTGGACTAGGTAGCACAATTATTTCAAGACTGCTCCCAATGTCTTCATCCGAAGCCGAACTCTTTTAATCTTGTACAATTGTGTTCCCAATCTGGGTATGTCAATTAAGTTTACATTTGATTCATTGAAATTTCATACATTAATCAATCGAATCATATCATGACTTTATTAATTAATAAATTTAATAATATTTATTTCAAAAATTATAAATTAATAAAATGGTACTTTACGATTCACTAATGAATTTTATACATTGATGACATGAAATTTAAATTTTTATTGATTAATTTTCTGTTATTGGGAAGGACCCATTAGAAAATCAAATTCTTCTTTCTTTAAATTAAAAATTAATTAGAGGTACAGGTTCCTTTGTTAATTTTTCTTTTTATTTTTGTTGGGTTAAAAGATACGGTCGTTTTTACCTTGATTTTGCATTTATATATAAGTATAAAACATTCATATAATTAAGAATCATCCATGGGAGGGTGAAAACGGAAAAGCGTACTTTGTTTTTCACTTTTCACTTTCACAATAGGTCCAAAAATCAGAATGGTCCAAGCCTCACGTCAAGCCTGATTTGGGTTCAGCCACGAAATTGAATGGTTCGCCTAAAGAGCCCACGAAAATGACAGGGAATTGTTTAGCCAAAAAGGACAAAAAGAAAGGTTATAGTAATATAGTTTCAATTGTACAAAGCATCTGATTCAAGAAAGAAAAGAGGATAATGAGGTTTGCCTATGACCATCCTTCTTCTGCTAAGCTTGTCAACCATACAAAAAATGAGATTTCTGAATGCATTAACTGAAGTCTATCAGATCAGCAAACTAGTTTTCTTCTGTTTATATATACAGAAGTACCACTGCCATTGGTAATATCCCGAATAGGGGGCATTAACTTACCTCCATTTGCTCACCATCTTCAATTTGCTCTGATTGATCCTCATCAATCTGTTCATCATTTGCAGTTTCTGTTTCATTTTCATCCATGTTTTTACTGTCCGTTGTTTCTTCTTTATCCTCATTGCTCCCTTCTTCAGCATTTTTTTGTGTAGAAGGCTCTGGCAACACTTCTACCACCAAATTAACCAACTCTTGTAGTTGTTCTTCTTCAAATCGCTTCTCAGACTGCTCTATTATCTGGGAAGATGAGAACAAATTAATTAATGCAGGTGCCAAAGAAGACAATTCTTTGACAAATCAAAATGGCTACGTAATAGGTTCATTCCCTTCTGCAAAGCAATTAAGGTCCAATGTGTGCGTAAGGTATTATATTAAGAAAATACCACACATTATTTGACATGGAAGAATGAACTAAGAAAAAAAATGCCATGAGATGTCATACTGTTAGCATAAGAATTGACAAATAAATTGTAGAGGATAAGTGCACTTCGGCAATCAAAGTCAAGCACGGTCATGGACGATATGTATAAGATAATGGTTCTCAAGCAATATCACTAGAATTGACATTAGAAAGAAAAATTTTACCGGGTCGATTTCAACTAAAGCAGATGGTCTCAGATTGATTATATTGAGCACCTCGGCTTTCGCAAGTTTATAATTTTTACACCTTTCCAAGAACTCATTGATGTGTTCTCTTGTTTGATTGCAAGTGGCAGTCTCCACCAAATAATCATAAACCTAGAAGATAAGAAGAAAACTTAGCAACAGCACCGTTTCACTCTTGTAACACCATAAGATAAATATGAAAGAAAATCAGGATAAAATGTCAACCTTGAATTCAGATGGTGCTATCGGAACAATAACTCTTGTCGGATCCTTTGAAGCCCCTCTAGATCGTAGAAAGTCCAATACCTCAAAGTTGGTAAGTGCACCGGCATTAGCTTCTTTTCTGCAAAAGACTCAACCTTACACTTTTTTAAAGATAAACACCTCAAGGCAACAGAAAAGGGGGGAAAAATGAAAAGGAGGAAGCCAACAAATTGACTTTAGAAGCTAATGCATTAAACTTGAGAGCAAGAAGGAAAGCACATACATCTTCATCCTCAAGGAACAGAGATGAAAATGATTGACCAAGTTGTACAATGTGCAAGCAGTGTCAGCTAGGTGGCTAGATCCTGCAAATGTGGAAACAAAATCAAATATATATGACAGAAACCACTTTTATTTCTAGTATTTTCCACTTGTAATCCTAGCTTAATCACTAATCAGTAATAAGTACACAGACGACCGCAATGATTCAAACAATGAAAATAAAACCTAGCTAAGCCTTTGAATGTTCTATTGCTTATAACTTAAAAGAATCAAGACAAAAATTTTGTATTGGGCTAGTGTTACACCTTGCAAAATGAAAAATTGGAACTGAGAGAGCAGAACAAGATTCGTACATCTTTGTTTAGAAGTTGTTAGTAACAGTTTGGTTATATAAATTTAATACACACAAAGACAAGAAAAACAAACTCAAAAACAAACTCATTCATGCTTTCCATGAACAAACCAATGCACAAAATTCAATGCCTCTTCAACCAAAGTTACTTTCCAATGCACAAAATTCAATGCCTCTTCAACCAAAGTTACTTTCTTTCATCATAAATAAAAAAGTTAGCTTGAAATTTTATAATTTCTCTTAATAAGAGGAAAAAAGGAGTCAGATAAGAAGTGGCGCCAATAGTTAAGCCTTCTTGTGGACAGCTTCCAAAGATCGTATTCTGATAACCATAATAGGAAACTGAGGCATATAAAAAATGAAGATAAGTGCAACCCCTGTGAAGATCAAATTGAAAGTTCCATCCACGTTAACAGAGATTGCCCTATGGTTAAAAGTATTGGGGATGCCTTCCTTCAGAGGGATCAACTCCATAGCTTCTATCATGTGAATTTGAATGACTGGGTTATCTTGAACTTAAGACTTATCAGTTTGACATTTGCGTAACCGTGCCATCTCTCATGTTAGACACAGCACAAATGATTGAAACACGGAAATGACACGAATTATTAAATGTATTTTAATCCTAAACATGAACATGACACATTTAATAAACATGGTACACGCAACACAACACCGCTAGCACGTTTATAATTAATCCATTTAACACGACACAACACAATTAGACACTAATAACATGGATAACACTGCTAACACGACACCATAACAAAAGTCTTGAACAAAATTCAGAGTCGGAATAATATAATCTGAGTGTTCCCTCCATTGATCACTTTAAGTATTTGCACATAGATGTCGCTATCCGCATCACACAACCAGGAGGAGACATGGTGCTTATTTGGGTGTCATACATCTACGCAAGTCAATATGAAGATTGAACAAGCATAATAATCATACAGAAAGTTCTTGCAAGGAAACACAATTGCTCTACATTTTTAAGCCAAAATAAGTTTTACATTGTTAAAAAACCTGATAGAGTAGTTATACATCTTGCCAAAGGACATTACAAGAGGGCCATCTGCTGGTTACAATCTTAATATTCCATCATTTGTTGAGCAAAATATGATTATCCTAGCATTCAGATTCAAAAACAAACAAATGGTATTAACCTCTAAATTGATTTTCTCTTTTATTTCACTTCAGTCTTTTTCTAAACTCAGGCGAACTAAACTGAATACGTTGTTCAGCTTACACTATTACTAGCCAATTTCAGAATCAATCCAAACAAACAAGGCAATTACCAGTAAAATGAAAATAAAATCCACATAAAAAAGGAAAACCCAAAGGGAGACAGAACACAACATCAGATCAAACCTTAAAAACCGTAGAGAAAATCAGGCTGGGTGTGAGCGTTAGAAACTGAGTTTGGCTGGGAGAGAATGACTGTGACTGTGAGAGAGGATGAGTGTGGGCGCAAGTGAGGGGAAGGAATGAGACAGGAGCGGCAGCTTGGGTCTGGCATTGGACAGATAAGAGAGACTGAGTGAGCGAGGCCGAATTCTAGAGTGGGGTGAGAGTTGGGTGTAGCTGCAGACAGCAGGGATAAATAAAAGTATTCCAAATTGGAAAGTTGGAATGACAGAGCACGACAAACTCGTCCCTCTAAGGCTCTAAGAAGCCCTCGAAGTTTTCTAAATATACTACAAATTTTCATTTTTACACTACAACTTTAAATACACTATAATTAGGAATGTAAACAGGGCGGGTACCCGTCAATTTCGAGATACCCGACCCCGTTTAAAATTGATGGAACTCAAACCCTATAAAAACCCGATTAATTTTTGAATGTACTAGCTGAACCCTACCATACTAATTTTCATACTACCCGTTTGTTATCCAAACCCGTTTAAATATCCGTTTATACTTCTAAACTTTTTGACAACCCGATTATTAACCCGAATCCGAACCTGTTTATTACCCGATTTTTAACTCTTATTATTCTCATCAACAATCTCAATATTTTCGGTTGTCGCCATTTTTGAAAGACCTATAAACAATATAAAAAAGAAAGTAAACTCATTAAGAGTTAAAAAAAAATCCACATTATCCATTATATTCACTTGCTTATTCCATTATTCCATTTAGAAGTTCAACACATTGACAGTTCATTTAACAGCAAGTATATTCAAGTATGTTCAACACAAAGACAATTCATTTAGCAGCAAATATCTTCATCACAATTACAGTTCATTTAGCAAAAATCTTCAACACATTCACAGTTCATTTAGCAATAAATATATTCAACACATTGACAACCCATTTAGGAGTATCTTCAATACAGTGATAGTTCATTTAGCAGCAAGTATTGATAAATTCCAAGACAAACACAGTTCATTATTACCAAATATTTTCAACACATTGACTAAAAATCTCAGATTTGGCATATTTACTTACAGAGCAAATGCAGTGTTGCTGGATCTGAAGAGGAGCCGCCGCTGGAGGGAGAGAAAGCTGCTGCTGCCGCTAGATCTGGAGGCCGCCGCCGCTGGAGAGAGGAAGGGCTACTGCCGCCGACGCTGGAGAGAGTAACAGCTGCCGCCGCCGCTGGATTTGACCGTCGCTGGAGAGAGTAACGGCTGCCGCCGCTAGATCTAAGGGCACCGTCGCTGGAAAGAGCTGCTGCGATGAGGGCCGCCGGGCAGGAGATGTCGCAGTGATGAGAGCCACTGCGCTTGAGCTGAGAGATGGTCACGCTTGATCTGAGAGAGCTCACCGGCGCCGTTCATCGGTATCGGGAAAGCAGTGGCAGAGTTTCTTTCTTTTGGGAATTAGGGAATTTGGCATTTAGGGTTTGGAAAATGAAAACTTAGCTAAAGAATAAAGAAAGGGCCGGCTGCTTTGTGTGTGTTACAGTGTTAGTAACTCAGTATTACTAAAGACTAAAACTCACCGTTTTAGTTCTTTTTTTGACATTTTTTAACTTTTAATTATTTTATGAAAAAAAAATTATAGTCTATAGTCTATTAGTATTAGTTTATAGTATACACATAAATATTTTTTATATTATGAGTTAATTTTTTAATAAATTATTTCCATGTCTTTTTTAATTAGAGTTTAGTTAACTTATCATAAAATTTTTATAAATTTAATATCAATACCTTATATTTATAAAAGATAATTAACTAATTTAATTTCATATGTTGCGCTAATTTTTTTTCTAAAATAGTCTTAACTCTCAAGAATAATTGATAAATTTATAATAACAAAATGCTATAATCCATTAATGTGATCCATTTGTTATTTTACATGGATCATTTGATTTAATGTTGTATACCATTCAACTTTTAGCTTAGTGTAAAATGTTTTCAATTTCAATATATTATCATAGATTAGAATATAATGTTGTATATCTAATTTCAAAAATTTGATTTCTTAGGATGTGTTCATGTAATCTAGATTAATTTGATCAATGATCATAATATTAAAAGAATGGATTAATGTAGTTGTAGAGAATAAATTGATAATTACAATTTTAAATACAATTTGTATCATATACATATATTATAATATCATATATGTAAATGGTCAATGAGTAAGAATTACATCTTAACTAATTATAAATCATTATTAATTTAATTTCAATGCTTTATGTTTACTTTAAATACTTATTATTTTAAGTATAATTAACTAATTTAATTTCATGATTATTTTATTACTATGTTTCATTAATTTTTTGAGTCAACAATGTTTTATTAAAATTGATAATTGCAATTTAAATACAATTTGTATTGCAGTTTAAATACAATTTGTATCAAATACATATACCATAGTATCATATATGTCAATAGTCAATGGTTAAGAATTGCATTTTAATTAATTATGAAACTTTCATTATTTTAATTAGATTGCCATGTTATCTTAAGCATAATTAACTAAATTAATTTCACAAATAATTTATTATTATTATTATTATCTGTCATTAAATTTTTTAGTCAACAATATTTTATTAAAATTGAAAATTACAATTTTAAGTACAATTTTTTATATACAAGTATACTATAATATCATATATGCAAATAATGAATGTGTAAGAATTGCATTTTAACTAATTATGAAACTTTAATTAATTTAATTTCAATGTCTTATGCTTAAAATTAAAAAACTTATTATCTTAAGTATAATTAATTAATTTAATCTCATAATTATTTTTATTATGCTTTATTATTTTTTTTAGGCTCACAAAATTTTATTATATAAATATTTTTTTAACACATTACGTCAAATACAAAATGTGGCTCACTTGGTAAATCCTTTGCTTGGAGACTTGAGGGCAAGGGTACAAGTCCTTACAACAACATATTTTGCCAAGATACATAAACGGGTTACAGTCGGGTTCGGTAATCAAGTTCAGGTACCCTAACCCGATTATGCTAATCGAGTTCGAGTTTTGGGTACTCTATGGGTACTACCCGAACCCGTCACGAGTAGTAAAAAAACTACCCTAACCCGATTAAAAGCCGATTAACAGGTACCCGAACCCGATCTAAACGGGAAGGGTAGTCCCGGGTACCCGTTTACATCCCTAACTACAATGAAGCTCTATTCTTACCCTTCAAAATTATAAATTTATCCCTCCATTCATTTCTTTCCCGTTTCCTCTCCACTTTCATTTCTTCACTCATTTCATTTTTTTCTCTTCATTTCCATTTCTTCACTTTGTCTTTTCTTCTTCGTTCTCTTCATTTTCGTTTCTTAATTCTACTATTTCTTTTACATTTCCTCTTCGTTTCTCAAGATTTTTCTAAACCCAGTTGTTAAAATGCCCGAAAGTTACTATTTTTTCTTTAGATTATAGAACATTTTTGTATTGTATGCATATCCTTTCTTTCAACATCTAGGGATATTAACAGGCTCTCCCTTTTCCCATAAAAAATTGTTTACCAGTTTTTGGTTTTCCCTCTTTTTAAGTCCCATGCTAGGCATTGAACAAAACTTCATTAAGAAGGACTACTGCTTCTACTTCTTAGGGACTCTATTCAAGAAAATTTTGAGTGTTGAATCGATTAATTAATACACGTTGAGGATTGTGGTGATTTGGTAGTAAGAGCTATATGTTCCTTTATTTATCCACCCAAAATTAATCAAACACTTGAAAAAACCATGTTTAGAAAGTAAGTGAAGGATGAAAAGCAGCTTGCTATATATTCTTTTATTTTTGTTTTTTTGTTTTACGCAAAACAGCTTGTGCAAGGACATGTTCTCCGAGCAAGGCAGCTTGCGCAAGAACATGCTCCTCGTGCAAGGTAATTTACTCGAAGACATGCTTCTCACGCAAGACAACTTGTGCGAGGAATTTTCTACAGCAAAACTTTGCATTCTTCCACTTTACTTCATTTTCTTTCATCCTACCAAAATCTTAAATGTTACTAAATCTTTGCATGTTGTGGTAATAGCAATCTTCGTTAAAACTATTAAAATTTCTTTTTGGAGAAATTAAGTGTTGTTGCACAAAACAACAAAGATTGAATGTTGACGTAGATCACTTGTTTTCTTCATGTGTGGCACTAAAAGTTCTGCAAAAGAGAAAGGTCAGAAAGACGCAGGGGGTAGTTCCTTGCGTAGGCACTTTGATGCTTAAGTCAGCCAAGTACTCTTGAAGTATTGTGTGTAAACAGGAAGTAGAGAAAAATTAGAGAATAAAATAATACATGTGGTTTATTTATAGGGAAACAAGTTACCATTATTGTTGCAGTAATTACCGAAAGGGCAATTTTATCTTTTTGTGCCTCTGAAGGGTTTGTTCCCTATACGTAATAGAAACCTCCATGTCTTGTTGTTCCACAACGCTAAGAGGATACGTGTTGTCGGGCAAGAGGTTTTCTCCTGTAAGATAAAATCTTCCCTTGAGAGTCACGGTAGGCTATGATGACCACAAGGGAGGCTTCCTTTTAAAAGGCAAAAGGACACCTCTCGCACAGTAGCGACACCCCTATGCTGGTGGGAGGCCATCTCCCCTTTGCCGGGAGGCTGTCTCCCGTTGGGCAAGAGGACGTCTCTCATTGGATGGAGGATATCTCCAGCCAATGCTACCACGTGGCCTAATAACAGTGTGCCACGTGGTTGTCAGGGCTAACTGCACATTAGCCCTACTTAATTTGGGCTTTTCCCATATCAATTGCTCCCCACTCTTTTGCTGGGGAAACCCAATAAGAGAGTATATATTTTGGGTATTTTGGTCATTTTATAAGTTTATTCACTTTTTACTTTTTCGCAGTTCCAAAACACAACTCTTCGGGAGGTGTGTCTTAATTCGCGACCTTTGGGATTCCTTGCCGCAGCAACACTCTACTGCACATTTTAACTCTCTCGCACGCCCTACCCTACTGTAGGTCTGTACTCTGCCGCCACTTTGTAACCTTACCACAGACTTATACCCTATCACATTCCCTTTAGCCTCTCGTGTCTTTTGCAGTCTCTCGCAGGATTTAGGTCTGCAACATATAGCATCTGTTATCCTCTTTCCTTTGATCATTAGTTATGGCCCCCCACGATATAGGCAAAACATTAAAGAAGGGTGTCGCTTCTAAGTTAACCATTACAGACTTACTTTATCCCTACGGTTGGGCCCTGTTAGTGGGATTCTCTATAGTGTGTCATGAGCCAGGCATCGCTCCCTCTATCCCCTTACTCAACGTGTTTTTTTAAGGTTCGCGGGTTGGTTGGGTTAGTAACATACTCCCTTCAGATGGTAACAAAAAAAGGGTTTTCTAATAAAATTTTCGCGAATCTCCCCAATAAATTACACAAATTTGAAAGTGAATGGGTCATTGTTGAGCTTCCAAGGGATTTGAATATCCCTACTAGATGGAACCAGGATACCAGCAACCACACAAAGCACTTCGAAAGGTTTAGCTTAGCCTTTCTGAAAGATTAATTTGGCGAGTCTATACAACTCATCTATTATATCGGGGAATGTAATTTATTTTCTCTTTTGACCACCGAGAATATTACTGTGGTTGGTTGGGGAGTAGGCAGGATTGCTTCTGACTCTTCCACCATTTCTTCAAACCTACCCTCAGCCTCAGGTGCCCGTAGCCTCGACCCTACCGATCCACCTGCAGTCCCTACAACCAAGCTGACAAGCCCCGTAGATCATTTTGTTAGGGACTCTTCCTCAGGCTTAGATGATGAAGGGGATGAGTCATCTGAGGCCGCGAGTACCAACAATTCATCTGGAGAAGATTTATAGTGGAACCAAGGCAATGCCTTTGGGAGTCCTTTATACGATCTTCCGATGGATGAAAATTTAGCCAATATAGGCGATCTTGATGCATTTCTAGGTTTCAAACAATAAATTCTATATTTGCGCATGTGATTAACGTCTTTGGTATGATATGCTAATGATTTTTCTTTTATTGTGCAAATATGAGCTTTCAAGACGCTATCCGTAGGAGGAAGGCAACTCTATCATCTTCTAAGGCCCTTCCTGACACTCCTCCTCCACCTACTGGCGAAGATGATTGTCGCACACAAGAAGCAGATCGGGAAGAAAGAAGAGGTTCACCAATTGTAACCGTTCTGCACTCAGTACGAAGGGCCATGAGAGTTCAGGGTCCCAAAGAAGTGAATCTGCTTCTCAAGAGGGTGACCCTGATCCCTCAAGACATAAGTGCGCCCTTCGTAAGCCTCGCTGAAAGAACCGAAAGAGGTTTCATGTTGAAGATGTGATGGTTGTAAGGCCAATTTTACCAAAAGTGGCACCTCCTACGCTCAGATGTTACTAAGTGGATGAAGGAAAGATTGTTGATGGAGATGACTTCCAGACCTACCCCCACGTTAATGACAAGAATAGTATTGAAGATGCAGGGGTAGCGTTTCGCTTAACTTGGAGCACCATCCTTCCTCGAGACAAGAAGGAGATTTTTAGAAGTCTTTCTACAGGCAAGGACAGTTCTGACTATTTGGTTATGAAGGTGAGAGGCTTCAACTCTTATTCGAATGCATGTTCCTTATTGTCTTGTCATTTTTTTCTATTTCTGATTATCCTTCTCATTTTGTCACGCTGCACAGCAAGTAGTGGCTGTGAATACTTAGCATAAGACCTATCATGAACATACTGAAAAAGAGCTGCAACAACTTAGGACTGAGAATCTGGAATTTTGAAATGAAGTCCAGCAGCTTCGTTCACTTCATTCCCAAGTGGATGGACTTAAGAGGGAGAATATGGATTTGAGATCTCAAATAATTGATCTTCAACTTAAATTGCCCAATGCGTAGACAAGGGTTCAATCTTTGGAGGGGTACAAGGAGGCTTATGAAAAAGTGATGGATGACTTGCGACTCACACGGTCCCAATGTGATGAAGCCCTTGATGAGGTACATAGTTTGCAAGAGCAACGAAGGGTAACGAAGGCTGATCGTGAGCGCATCCGGGTCGAAGCAGTCCGGGAATATCGTCTCTCCTAGGATTGTTTCGAGAAGAAGCAAATCTATTCGGCTGGTTTTGTAAAATATGGTTTTTATCTTGTCCACTTGTAGCTAGAAAAGAAGAGGCCTGGTAAGACGTTCTTGGAGCTTCAATTTTCTGATGAGGTCGAATTGTATGATGCTCCTCTTTGGACCCAGTACAAGTCGAACTCTGAGAAGCTCAAGGATTACCTGGAATGAGGGGCTGTGGACAACTTGGAAAATCTCAGTGGTCCCTAGCCTCCTCGTTAATCGCAGGGTTAACCAGAGCCGATCGAGGCATTAGAAGGTTGATAGTGAGAACTTCTAATTTTCTGACTTAACTGCTGTCGAGCTTGCTTCAGAACCTGTAGTTGTCGAGACTATAGGGCCTCCTGGTGGTGCTTAACCTGCTGATGTTGCTATTTCAGAAGGCCCGGTTGAAGGTTCGACTCCCACTCTCTTTGACACTGGTCTTGTGGCTAAGTAGTTTAGATATTTCTTCTTTCTTCTTTTTATGTGATTTTTTCTTTTTAACAATTGTAAATCATACATTTGTTTTTAGGAATTTTACAGTTGTAAATCATTCTTCCATTTTTAGTAAAAGTTGGTAATGATTCCTCTGTGCAATTTTTCTTTTACTGTCTTACTTTTCATGCATGCTTGTGATATTGTGATAGATTATTAAAGCACAACTATAACATGT
Organism: Heritiera littoralis; assembly: GCA_031772115.1. Lineage (NCBI taxonomy): Eukaryota > Viridiplantae > Streptophyta > Magnoliopsida > Malvales > Malvaceae > Heritiera > Heritiera littoralis. The sequence continues at coordinate 1,444,607 of JAPDPK010000083.1, read as the reverse complement.
GTAATATGCCATTATTAAAACATGATTGTTACATGTATACTATGCCAACATGTTAGTGTATCATAGGACCATATCTGAGAATAAAACTGTAACACTTTTATAGCCACCTCGTTGTATAGCATGCTGATGTATTAAAATGTTATAAAGCCAAAATATATCCACCAATAAAATTGCAATATACCTTGTAATATGCCATACCATATATGCTCCCCAGTTCTTCTTGTGAACGAATACTACTCTTTTTAAAGAAGAACTCTTGTTCGTGCCTTGTGCTCATCTCGTGCATTCTTCGCTTGGAGACTTTTCTTTTATTTGCTCACCTCGCACATTTTATGCTTAAGGATTTTTTTATTTTCCCGTCTTGCGCATTTTTCACTTGGGGACTTTTTGATTTTTCTGTCTTGTGCATTTTTTGCTCAGGGACTTTTTTATTTGCTCCTTTTGTGCATTTTTCGCTTAAGGACTTTTTGATTTGCCCGTCTTGTGCACTTTTCGCTTAGGGACTTTTTGATTTGTTCGTCTCGCGTATTTTTCGCTTAGAGACTTTTTGTTTTGCCATTCTTGCACACTTTTCGCTTAGGGACTTTTTGATTTTTGGCCAGCTTTTTGCCTCTGCTATTTTCATTCCTGTAATACATTTATCAACCAAATTATCATTACAAAAAATATATAAAAATATGAATAATTGGCCTTTGATTCATAAATCAGGCAGAATTATCATGTGACATCTGCTACACATAAAACAATCCATAGAATAATCGTAACAAAGAAATAAAGCAAAAATATAAGGCTTTTATTGCCAGTATAACTTTAAATGGTTTACATTCCAAGCCTTCGAGATCTTTTTTCCCTGTAAAGTCTCCAAGGTGCATGTGCTTGGTCTAATCATTCTCCTAACTCTGTAAGGTCCATCCTAATTTGCTCAGAACTTTCCATCTTCCTTGTAGGCATTCATGATGGTTGATTTCCTTAATACCAGGTCTCCTTCTCGTAATTCTTGCTCTTAACTCGAGAGTATTATAGTACCCGACTATCCTCTGCTGGTAAGCAGCCAATCTGATTCTGGCCATATCTCTCAGTTCATCCAATAAGTCGAGGTTTTCTTTGAGCCCTTAGGAATTGACTTCTTGCACATAAGGAACCATTCTAGGTGATGCTGCCCCAATTTCAACTGGAATGAGGGCTTCAGTCCCATACACTAAATTAAACAACAACTCTCTTGTCGACACCCGACTAGTAGTCCTGTAGGCCCAAAGAACACTAGGAAGCTCGTCTACCCATGCTCTTTTCGCCTTATCTAATCTAGTTTTCAGCTCATGGAGTATAGTTTGGTTGCTGACTTCGGCTTGTCCATTAGCTTGCGGGTAGGAGATAGATGATATCCTAAGTTGGATATTTAACCCTCTGCAAAATTCTCGGAAGGCATCACAGTCAAATTGCTTTCCATGGTCAGCATTTAACACTCGAGGAACTCCAAATTGACAAATAATGTCCTTTCACACCATAGCTTCTACTATCTTTTCTAAGATTGTGGCCAAAAGTTCTGCCTCTATCCATTTAGTGAAATAATTGATGGCTACCAACAAATACTTTCTTTGTCATATCCTTGAGGGAAAAGGTCCCAAAATATCCAAGCCCCATTGTGTGAGCGGCGTAGGTTGAAAGGTACTCTGGAGGGCTGAGACAGGTGTTGATGCATTGGGAGTAAACTTTTGGCAGTTGTCACATTTTCGCACCTTATCAGTAGCATCATGTTTCAATGTAGGCCAATAGAACCTGGCTCTAAGTATCTTCGTGACTAGTGCTCAAGCTCCTAAATGTTCTCCATAGATTTCTTCATGCACTTAGCCAACGTATATTTAGCTTGCTCGAGCCCCAAGCATTTTAACAAGGCAATAGTAAATCCTCACTTATACAGCTCCCCATTTATCACCGTGAATCTAGCACTTTGCAGTTTTAACCTCTGAGCTTCTTCTTTGTTAATAGGGAGCTTTCCCTCCAGAATGTAGTCTTTGATTGGGTTCCTCCAGTCATCTCTGATTTCAACATCACAGACTTCCTCTTCTCTAGTACTTGGCTTAGTTAGGCACTCTACCTTTACTACTCCATCTTTTATTCCTCTAGAGGAGGCAAACTTGGAAAGGGTGTTTGCATGACTGTTTTCAGACCGATTAATTTGAGTTAACCAAAAATTCTTAAAGGATTGCACCAGTAATTGCACTTTCTGCAAGTAGGATACTAAAGTTAGTTCTCGTGCTTCGTATTAACCAAGAAACTGATTTACCACCAATTGAGAATCATTGTGGGCCATCAAATTGCTGACTTGAAGCTTCTCAGCCAATTTCATTCCAACTATCAAAGCTTCATATTTAGCTACATTATTGGACCTCGAAAAATTGAAACAGAGGGAGTACTCAAAAGCTTCTCCTTCAGGTGAGACTAGAACAATATCAGCTCTACTGCCATCCACATTGCAAGCTCTATTTACAAATAGCTTCCACCAAGCTAACTTTGATTCTTCTTGAGTCTTTCGACTTGTGCATTCAACAATAAAATCTGCCGTCGCCTGCTCTTTATTGCCTGGCGAGGCTGAAAATGTATGTCATACTCACTGAGCTCGACTGCCCATTTAGTTAAACACCCTGAGTGTTTTTGCTTTCGCAATATCTATCTCATAGATTGGTCAGTTAGGACAGTTACTGAGTGTTCTTGGAAATATTGCCGTAGTTTATGAGTTGCAATCACTAATGATAAAGCTACCCTTTCAACTTGCAGGTATCTTGTTTCTGCATCCAATAGGACCTTACTCACATAATAGATTGGGCAATCCTTATCCCCATCTTTCCTCAACAGAACCGCACTGACTGCTTTCTCACCTACTCCCAAGTACATGAAAAGTTTGTCCCTAGGTTGAGGTCGAAATAATAGTGGCAACCCTTTTCAGATAGTTTTTCAACTTTTCGAAAGCAACTTGACATTCTTTGGTCCATTTGAAATTCTTACCTCATTTAATCACCTTGAAGAATGGCAAACTTTTTTTTGCTGACTTAGATAGGAAGCATTCAAAGTCGCTATCCTTCCGGTTAGCTTTTGTACTTTTCTTATCGTGGCAGGTGGCCTCATATCCAAGATAGCTTGAATTTTCTAGAGGTTAGCTTCGATTCCCCAATTAGTGATCATGAATCCCAAGAATTTATCCGATCTTACTCCAAGTGAACATTTTTTGGGAACCTTGAACACTTCTGACATTTTCTCAGGGTGTGACTCCCCTTTACGGCTTTTTATGATCATGTCATCTACATAAGCCTCCATGGTATTACCCAATAAATCTTTGAACACCTTGTTCACCATTCACTGATATACAGCACCTGCATTTTTTCAAGTCGAAAGGCATTACTCGATAGCAATATGTTCCGCTATCAGTGATGAAGGAAGTTTTCTCTTCGTCATATGGTGTATCATGATTTGGTGGTACCCTGAAAAATCATCCAGAAAACTCAAGAGTTCGTATCCAGACGTTTCATCCATCAATTTATCAATGCGTGGCAAAGGATAAGAATATTTGGGGCAAGTGTCATTCAAATCGGTGAAGTTTACACACATCCTCCATATCCCATTAGCTTTATTCACAATCACCACATTCGCCAACCATTCAGGTTAATTGACTTCTCTTATAAATATTGGTTGCAGTAACTCCGAAATCTCCTCATTTATAACTTGTTGCCTTTTTGGAGCAAAGTTTCTTTTCTTTTGCTTAACCAGTTTGGCTCCTGGGATGACATTCAACCGTGGCAAGCAATCTTAGGGCCAATTCTAGGCATGTCAGCAGGGGTCCATGCGAAAACATCAACATTTTCCTTCAGGCACTGAATTATCTCTTCCTTTGTTTCATCAGGCAGTTGACTTCCCACATAAACCACCTTTTATTCATCATCTTATCTAATCAAACTGCCTCCATTTCTTCATTAGGCTTAGGCTTAGGTGGTTCTTCGATTGTGAGGGTTTCTTTCCTCTGGATCCCCTTCCATGTAATGGACGCAATATAGCATGTCCTAGCCCTTCTTTGGTCCCCTATTACTTGACCTACACCATGAGGTGTTGGAAACTTCATCAACAAATAGCAAAAGGAGACCACTGCTCTCATGTCATTCAGTGAAGGTTGCCCGAAAATCATGTTATAAGCTACTGAAGTTGACTTCACCACCATAAACAACGTTTAATGGACAACGCTCTTCGAGCTCCCCCCAACGTGATAGGTAGTTGAACTACTCCTACTACCTTCACCTTTTCACCAGAAAACCCATATAGAGGTGTAGGTATCGACTTCAATCTATCTTTCGAAATATTCATCTTTTCGAAACAATTCCAGTAAATCAAGTTTACTGAACTTTTGTTGTCAACTAGGATCTAGCTAACCGAGTGTTTTGCAACAACTGCCAAGATCACCATCGAATCATCATGGGGGATCATTACATCTACTCTATTAATGAGTGTGAAGGTGATAGGCTCCTTGTCTTTGTTTTCCTCCATTACTAAGTTGACCTGATAAGCTTGTCGGGCATAAGACTTTCTAGATGAGGAAGAACTGCCAGCCATTGATTCCCCTCTTGATATTACATTGATTGCCAGGCCTGTGGGCTTATTGTCTTCCTCGTGATTTCTCCTATCAGCCCTTTTGTTCTCGTTTCTTCTAACATTTTCATTTCTTCCTCCATTTCTCCTATTTCCATCTCTCCTATCCTTGGGATGGTTACCCCTATTACGCGCGAGGTAGTTAGTTCTTCCACTCCTCCATACAAATCGGTCTATCTTCCCTTCCTGCGCTAGCTTCTCCAGCTGATTCATTATCTCCCTGTATTTCTCCGTGGAGTGCCCATATGTGGCATGGAAATTACAATATGAATTGAGATATTGGCCCAAACTTCCTGTTGTTTTCTTTGAAAACTGTATAAAACTTAATCCTTCAATGGCTGCCAATATTGAAGCTCGAGATTCAGTGAGCTATATTTCAACTTGGGAGCCTTTTCGGGTTTGCTTGATTGGTTGGAAGACCCTCCAGAGGACTCTCTCCCTCGCTTCTTTCCTTCCTTCTACTCCCCAGCCGATACCATCTTCATTACTTCCTCCTGAGTGATGTATTTATCTGCTCTGGAAAATAAGTCCAAGATTGTAGTCGGTTGGTCTAACGATAAGGACTTCTGCAACTTCTTGATTTAGTCCCTTGTAACATTGCTGCCACAGCAACCCCTACTAGCAAATCACAGACCTCTAATGTGGCATCCCGAAACCGATCTATGTAACTTTTTAATGACTCTTTGCTTCCTTGCTTAAGTGTAGCAAATAAGTCGGTTCTTTCTTCCTCTGACTATTTACCACAAACTCCTTGAGAAACTCACTCCGTAACTGGTCAAAAGAAGCGATGGATCCTTCGGGCAAACTATTAAACCACTTCATCACGTGCCTAATTAAAGTGAGCGAAAAAGCTCTACACATTATCTTATCATCCTATCCATGTAGCAACATCAATGCTTCATAGTTCTGCATATGATCGTACAGGTCTGTTTTTCCTACATACGCGATCATTTGTGGCATTTTAAACTTCGGGGGCAGTGGTTTCTACATAATGGTCGGACGGTACTCGTTTTCTTTGACTTTTCTGTATTGACACCAACTTCTTCTCCTTTAGCACCTGTTCTATCATTTTTTTCATGTCAATCGTGGGAGCAGGTTGATCTCTTTCCCTTTCTACACGGGATAAATCAAGATGATCATCAATGACCACTTCCTTCCTTTTGCCTTGAGAAGCTTTACCCTGCACCATTCGTGTATTCCAAGTGGGATCAAATTCTGATCCAATCCACCACGAGCTTTCCCCATCATGAGTAGGCTGCCTTTGTCCAACTCCCATCTTTCCAACACCTCTTACACCTTGCATCAGTCCAGATCCGATGAGATTCAACAGGTTTCGGTGTAATGTAGAAGACCCTGTTGCAGCATCAAGACTTTGTCGCACTACCTCTGCTGTAGGTTCTAGGCTTCTCGTTGCATGTGGATACCTTGTGGCGGGCTACTTATCCCATGGCCCTGCCACCTCCTGTTGATTTTGTGACCCTGTCGTAGGTCGCGCCTCCTGTAGCCCTGCTGCAGCGTGCACCCCTTGTTGCCTTGTGGTAGTCAGCACCTCTTAGCCCAACGATGACCCTACTGCCACATAAACATTTTGTCCCATTTAACCTTGCGGTAGCCTCCCCTGGCTAGTCTCCCCCACAAGGTTCTGCACAGCTTACGGTAAATTCAGTTGTGGGAGAACTCCTTTGAACAGATCCACCATATCCCACAACACCTATGTCGTTTCTTCACTTTGCTTCTTCAACGCCTCAAATTCAGCTACAAATACAATCATCCTCGTCTCTTCCTTGTTCACCTGAGTTCTTTGATGAGGCTGCTGCTTAGGAGAACTCACAGAATTTTCATCACTACCGTCTCTAACAGCTGCTGACCTAGTTCTCACCATTTTCAAAATTATTGGCTTTTATATCACTTCTCACAGACGGCGCCAATTGTTGTTGCACAAAACAACAAAGATTGAATGCTGACGTAGATCACTTGTTCTCTTCATACGTGGCACTGAAAGTTTTGGAAAAGAGAAAGGTAGAGAGACGCAAGGGGATGGTTCCCTACGTAGGTACTTCGATGCTTAAGTCAGCCAAGTACTCTAAAAAATATTGTGTGTAAACAGGAAGTAGAGAAAAATTAGAGAATAAAATAATACTTGTGGCCTATTTATAGGGAAATGAGTTGCCGTTACTTTTGCAATAATTACCAGAAGGCAATTTGGTCTTTTTGTGCCTCTAAAGGGTTTGATCTCTGTACGTAACAGAGACTTCCATGTCTTGTAGTTCCACGGTGGCAAGAAGATACCTGCCGCGAGGCGAGAGGTTTTCTTTCGCAAGATAGAAGCTTCCCTTGAGAGGTGAGGTAGGCTACGATGACCATACGGGAGGCTTCCTTCTGAGAGGCGGAAGGACACCTCTCGCACGGTAGCAATACCCCTATGCTGGTGGGAGGCCATCTCCCTCTCGGCGGGAGGCTGTCTCCCGTTGGGCGGGAGTACGTCTCTTGTAAGCGGGAGGATGTCTCCCATTGGCAGAGGGATATCTCTCGCCAGTGCTGCCATGTAGCCTAATAACAGTGTGCCATGTGGTTGTCCAAGCTAACTTCACATTGGGCCTACTTAATTTGGGCTTTTCCCATATCATTAAGAATAGAGAAATTAGAGTTTCACAAAAAAGAGGAGAAGAAAAAAGCTGAAAGACATGAAAGAAAGAAGACTTGTGATTTCTATTGTTTGTACATGCTTAAAATTGCCTTTTTATTTAAGGATCATTTTGTTCTAACATATTTTGAAGTGTAAAAAGTAAAAATTGCAGTATATTTAGATCTTTTCGAAGCCCTTCCATTCTCCAACATCATATGTACAAAAACAATTTAAACAAGCAAACAATTCAACTTCAGCTTCTCAACTATTCTAGGTTGTAAAAGTATAGGGTAAATTCCAAATCATTGAAGTTTGAATCTAATTCATAATGTATTAGTATTAATAATAAACATTTCACCCCTAATAATTAATACCGTTAAAAAAAAATAGAAAGTGAGTAATTACAAAATTATCCAATCTTAAACTTTTCATTATTAATAATTCTTCATTTTTTTAAAATTTTTTTCTATCTTCCAAGATTCTTTACTATTTTTTCACATTTTTTTCACTATTTTTCAGTAGCATTGTTCAATTTATGATTTTTTTCTCAAATATATTAGATTTAATCTTATTAATTATTAAAAAGATTATTAGATTTAATCTTATTAATTATTAAAAGGATTATTATCCTACCTACCTACCGCAAGTGGAGTTTTTAAACTCCACAAGCGGAGTGAGGATGAAGATACGCATTACATTTTATTTATTTTTTATTTTCTTAATATTTTTAAAAAATACGTGTCATCATCCTAATCTCGCTTGTGGAGTTAAAAAACTCCACTGGTGATGGACAAGATAATAATCCTTATTAAAAATAAAATTATACTTAATTTAAATATTAATAATTTTAATGAATGTTTCAAATTTTAAATTATTTTGATTTTGAATAATTTTAAATATAAATCATTTAGGTTAGAATTTATATATAATACACTCACAGTATATAATATCTATACACTATCAATATACAAAAAATTGACACCTCATCAAAGTCCCATGTTAACAACTAAGAAATTTTCCCCTCGCCTCCATTAACAAATGCCACTCAAAATAGATAGGTAGTTGGTGTATTACAGTATCTACCCATGACTCGCCCAAAATATATCCTTTGCAATGAATTGTCTTTCTCAATTTATGCATTGTCCCAAATTCTCGCACCGGACTGCTGCCAAACGTGTTCTTCGATATCTAAAGCAAACAATCATCTATGGACTTTTTTTCATCAAATCCACCATGACAGTGCATGCCTTCTCAGATATTGATTGGGCAGAAGATATAGATGATAGCACATCCACTTTGGCCATGTGGTTTTTTTGGGTGCTAATCCTGTAAGTTAGTCATCCAAGAAACAAATCTACTGAGGTTGAATATCAGGTTGATGCTGCGACGGTGGCTGAAGTTAATTGGATTCATAACCTGCTCAGCGAACTTCACATGTCTCCTTCTACTCCTCCATTAGTCTGCTGTGATAATATTGGCACCACCTGTCTTTGTCAAAATCCTGTTTTTCACTACCAAGTGAAGCATATCAAAGTGGATTTTCACTTTGTATGCAATCAAGTCCAGAATAAAGAACTTCGTGTTCTTCATGTTCACTCCGTAGATCAGTTAGCGGACTCTCTTACCAAACCTCGAAGCCGCCAACAGCACCAACAACAATGTCTAAAGATTGGCGTTATTGATGCCACGTCTTAGGGGATGATAATAAGGAAACACCCAATCATAGCTAAACACATACCATAGATTCATGCAGATCGTCGCATGATATTTGGTCACAATCCACAGAATACAGATCATATTACCATCAAATGTACAGATATCATACTAGATTTATCTCTTGTAATTACTCATTCCTTGTGTCTATTCTTGGACAATATCATTGCATAAGTATCATAACTGTATAATGAACGATCAAGAGTCATTCTGCTACATGTATCCTGCAGCTGTCTTATACACCTCCCAAATCACTTGATTTAATTTCCTATACTTCATTAATTCCTCCCAACTGGCTACTAGTTGTGATTTTGCGAATTGTTTCTCTCCTATTCCCTAAATTCTGTTTCAAAGGACAGATCTTTATGCCTCTTGGAAAGCTACAGCCGATGATATATGGGTGAAAACGGTGCAATTGCTGATATTATCTTTGGTGGTTTTATCATATGACACGGATGATCTGATCAAGCGCTATAGCTACCATGAATATATGTCGGCCTCAGCCACTCTTTATCTGGACATAATTGACCTGTTCACTGATCTAATTTATCTTTCTTTTTCTATACTTAGTAGGACCATTACTGCTCAAAATCGAAAAGCTTTAAGCATGGAAATATTTTGAAAATAGATATCTCTAAACGTCAATAACGTAAATGATTTGATTTGGTGTTATGAATAGTTTTTGTTATTTTGCTCTTCCCTTTGACCATGCTTGCTGTTCTTTATCTATCTTTATCCTCGTTACTTGGAGAAAAGGAGAAAGTTTTTGACGACAAAATCCAAGGAGAAGGATAGATTGTAGCACTCTTTATAAAGCTCACAGGCCAATATTCCATTCCTATTTCCTGCACTGTACATATTTTGCAATAAAATTTTTTCTATAAACAAAATTTCGAAATATATAGATTGTTCGTCCTTAAACAAAAGATAAGATGTATTACATCTTGTGATTTTAAAAATTTGCATCATTAAAATTCTACCTTAAGATTTGAATCCAAAATCACTTGTGTCAAGGGGATCCAACTTTTCGATTGATCCAATCTTATTGCCTTCTTAAATTTATAGTGCTAATATATTTAATTGAAATCAGAAGTTAAATTGAAGGAACGCCTACAATGAGTTACATCAGAAATGAACTTGAAGGGCCATGAGCCCGAATTGTAATCATTGAGTTTAGACTCCTCCCACAAGTTCCTTTCGGGGTTGCGCGAATGGAGCCCAACTCTAGTCCAAAAACCGACGAGGGAAAGTTGTTTCACTCAATTTACTAATCAGAATTCTTCTTTAAACAACCAAATCTTGACTTGAGGACTATTATCCTTCTTTTTCTGAACTCACGCAATTCAAAAGAATAATTTGTCATTAACAAAGCAAGCAATTATACAATTTAATCAAATTACTGTGTGTAGCACAAATCCATCCGAGTGTCGATTCATCCTAGACTTAAAGCATCATTTGAAACAGTTTCGAAGACATTGCAACTATTTCAAACATTCCTCTGACAACTAGGAATATAGGATCTCGATGTTATCACAAAATAAAATATCTTCACTTCAGTCTTTGATTCACTTAGTCCAAGCCAGATTATCATATATCAAAATGAAATATTACAAATCAAGACATTCATAGTCAGATAGACAGTATCCTATACAACACCTAAATCTAACAGCCTCAGGGTAATTAAAAAGAAAAAGAAAAGACAAAAAGCTCAGCTTACATAAACATATATCAATAATAAAGGCACATCGAATCGGGGGTGTCTTTAACATCTCCTACATTACTCCTTCATCAAAATGGGATTCCTTTCTTCTCTTTTTGACCATCAAAATTTTCTTTCCTGCACAGTGAAAGAACAAGGAACTTTGGATCACATGGGTTTGTGTGCTTCGATTTAGAACACTTTACTCTTTCCAGTTCAAAAACAAAGAACAAGAGCCCACAAAGCCATTCGGACAACTTTTTCTTTAATTTCGACTTTTTTTACAGTAGAAAAAGCCAAATATCACTGCCCCATCAAATCATTCCAAATATCTGAAATGTTCATGGAGGCATTTAATCACTATACCCCCTGTATCCATATCCCAACCTAGCTTCAAATTCTATTTCTATTGCTCTTCTCAGCAGCAATGGAGAGCAGCCTTGAGACGCCCTGAGTCCATATATCATACTCTCTTTGGCTCCTGCACTCAAACTCCACGACGCCGCGCAACACCGTCTTCAATCCGAAGTATCTCCGGTTCTCTCCACCCTCAAGCAAGTGGCGGCCCGCCCATGCTGGCATATCTTTAACTACCTCCAAGACCACATCTGCAGAAAATTCAAAAAGTGATGAAGATTAAGATTAAAGACAATCCCTTTTGTTCTTCTTTTGCTTTAGTGTCTCTAACTTTCTCAAATCCCCAAATGGAACAAAGATCACATCCGTTTCTGAATTTCCACATTATTACAGAAAGACAAAAGTAATCACTTACTCTTTTTCTTTTTCGTGATGGTCCCAGCAACATGTCTGCTCTTCATCTTCAACATAACCTGAACAAAAAGAAGTTCCAAAAGAGTTAAAAGAATGTAAACAAAGAAGAAAAGAAAGAACCAAGGAAAGCAAAGGAATCGATTTTATCTCATCAGGCTTTTATGATTTTTTTGCTTTTGTTCAGAACTTTTTACCCTCTCTCAGGTTCGCACTCAAGATCAATTGGCTCCCCAATAATTGAGCAATTTCATCTTTCATAAAAAAATATGGAAGAAACATGACTGTGAATAACAAAGCCATACCTGGTTCATTCTGTTTATATAAACGGAAACAATCTTCAAGTGAAGATCACCTGGAACAATCAGAATAATGATTTAAGTAACGCTGTCACCGTTTGAAACTAAAAAGGCTAACGAAAACAAAAAACCAGTAAGGAAAATAAAATAACATGTCCCCAAATAATGTGTTCAAACCCTCTTTATGAAGAAACAATAACAAGGCATGCATCAATGAAGATTACCTTTTCGCGTGCGCTTCAGAAGCTCACAACCTCTAGCAAGCAGTTCCCTGCTGCATATTCCCAGGAAATTCTCTTCGGGAACAAGCTCCCCACTAAAGCTGCCGTTGGAGCTGCCATTGCTCCCGTTGCCACCACCTTTATCCACAGGAATAACAGCTGCTATGTTCCATACCTCCTTCAGCGCCCTTGCCTTCAGGGTTGCCGCCCCTCTTAATGCTAACCACCATAAAAATTTTTCCACAATTCAACCATTGCATGAAAGAATTGAAAAATAAATGCATTGAACAAAACTAAATTTTGCATTCTTAGATGTTGGATTATCATGATATACCTGTTGCGGCCCCAGCAGTTAAAGTCATGATATCTCCGGAAGACCGGACATTGACGGCAGAGCTGATCACAGAGGCCAAATGATCCCGTTCAGCCCCCATGGCTTCTGCCGCCTCCACACACTGCGCAGCGACAAGGGTGGCAGCTGATGCCACTGCCGTATCCGTCTTTGCCATCTGCTCATCCTTCCCAGAACCGGAGGAAGCAGCAGTGGCTGCCGCTATAGCTGCCACAGCTGCCGCAACACCAGCAACAGAAATAGCAGCGTGTACCTGAGCATTATAAGCCCGTGTTTCTTCCTTTTTCTTCTCCCTCCTATCCTTCAGCCACCGTCCCACAGTCTTTCCACCACCTGTCACCGCGGTCGTAGCAGGGGTAGCCGCCGAAACTGCCGCGGTTGTACGGTACTGCGTGTTGAGGGAATTACTAGCGCGGGAAAATTGCTGCAAAGGTAAACGTGCGCCAGCCATTCCCTTGAGTGAATTGTCTAATTTGGGACTCTATCCGTTAAAGAAAAAAAAAGTTCTATTCATCCATGTTAAGAACTTAACATTAAAAAGATTAAAAAAAATTCCTAAGATTATAACCATTAACCACCGCCATAGAAAGGCAAGTTTTTTTTACCGTTAAATGAAGCCTTTCAATTTTGTGCATGGACCAAAATGACAGTGAAGATTTTGGATCAGAAACTTAAAACAAACAAGGGCGACATTGGTAATAAAAATGAATAAAGAATCATTGCAGTTAAAGGAAGTAGCATTTTTCCAACCAACTAAAAAAAAACATTTATTTTTTCTCAATTTATTAACATGGAAGAAAGTGAAGCAAAAACACATGAAGCACTCTCACTTTCTTTTCTCTTTGTCTCTGGGTCTGGGGGGTGTTAATAAAAGAGGGCTTTGGTTACGGAGAAAGCCTGAGATTTATGTTTCAGAGTCAGTGACTCAGAAGCTCTATCCGTGCTCTGTTGTTGCGTAAAAGTGCCAAAAAAAAAAAAACAAACAAACACTTGACTACAAAATTATGATTCCTTTAGAGTTAAAACCGAATAATTCCCCAAATGTTTTTTTTTGGGCTTTGTTTTACTAAATTGCTGAATATGTTGATGTTTTAATGTAACTAAAATGTGAGTTAAAACTTAAAACGAACCTTAACATCATCAGTCTCTGAAGGTGAAACTGGAGGACTATCTGTCAAGGAACCACAGCTTTGGGCTCCTGTTAACGGTCCACTGCTATGAGATAGCCTCCCTGAAGTTCTTGGAGATACTTCTTGCTGCTAACACAAAGAAGATAACAGAAAACCTTTAACAAGAGAATTGAAAGGGAAAAGAAAAATGGAACTTTTAAGAGATTGAACTATTACACAGCTCCATAAATATTCCTATAAAAAAACAAAGCAAGAAAATATATATTTTGTTTTAAAGGAAACAGAACAATCCAAACAAAGGAAATGAAAAGTGCCCAGATGTTGAAAACCATTAAGAATAACGTTTAAAAGAAACCATTTGGAAACAACAAAACAAAAGTGAAAAAAAAAAAGGTTAACCTAAAAACCAGAACCTAAAAAAAAGTTCAAAAATATTTGTCTTGACATGGGAGCTGTTCTGCTACACTTACCGACTGTGACATGATTCTTTCCATGACCATCTGGGAAGTTTCAGAAGAAGCAAAAGAGAAAGGGTTGCCTGAAACTAGGCCACTGTCTAATTCAAGCCCACCCACTATGTCTTCTTGTATAACAAAGTTACCACTCGAAGAACCTTTCAAAGACATTTGATGAGAAGCAGCAGCTTGGGAAGATGTAGGCGCCAAAGCTCTTGAAACCTCCAAAGCTGATACACTCCATGATCGTGACAAGAAATCCATTGGTTCATGTGGAGTCTCCGGTGGCCTGAACGGTACCGGCACCGGTTCCGGCCTCCACTGTTCGACGACGGGTTTCTCCATTTTTGTTTTTTGTGTTTTTTTTTCGAGAAAAGTTTTTAGGAGAGTAAGAACTGAACTGAGTTTTATAGAGGGTGACACCGTGACAGTGTGGAGGAAATCGCCACTTTTTATTGAGGGATGTTGAAGTTTTAAATTTGAGCAATGAGGGAAGGATAAAATTGGAAATACGGGTTTCATTTTGTTTTAATTATGGAAAACAAGAGGATTTGGGAGTGAGAACTTCTCAATATACTACTTTTTTTTTTACCTTCTATACCACAATAATTTAAAAAAAAAACATCTTCGAATAAAAAGACTATTTTAACCTTTAATAAAATTATTAAAATAACAAAAATTTTCTTTTTCTTTCTTTCTCTTCCTCCTTTTTCTTTTTCCTTCTCCTCTCTCTCTAGACCCAGCTAACTGAAACTTCATCGAAAGTTCATCAAAACTCATATTTTGATGATCGGTAGCCGATGACCGCTGTCGATCATTGCGCTCACCGATGACAAAATTTTTTTCAAAAAATTCCTTCTCTTTCACATCCCAGCTTTGGATTTCTCAAAAACCTTAAGAATAGTCCTAGATCTAAGTTTAAAATTGAAACTTTAAACCCCAAAACACCTCCCCCCCACTGTCCTAAATGACATGATTTTCAAATATGTTGTTCCCCTCTTCTTAGGCTAACTACAAGCAGAATTTAAGCTTTAAAATCCCTTTTAAGCACCCCCAAACCAATTTTATTTTTGAGTATGTGTGTTGATTGGTTTTGAGTTTGATTTTTGATTTGTTTGTGTGAACTGTGTTAAGGTGTGGAGAGGTGAGAATCAGTCGAAAGGAAAGAAAGATGAGATAAAAGTGAAAATGAAGGAAGGTAAAAAAAAAAATAAAGAAATGAAGGATGATTAAGGTATTTTACATAAATTTTAAGTGATGTGTTTGGTAGTGTAGTTTAGAGAAAAAAAAAAGGTAGTGTATTTAGAAACACTCTTTGGGAGTAGAGAAATTCTCTTTAAATTACACTTTTTACTCTCTTCACATTTTAATATTTTATAAGACAAAAAATTTATTGCAAAAAAAGATAAATATACCTTAATATAAATTTTCAAAATTCAAACTCATCTTCATCTTTTCTTTTATGAGCTTTTTCTCTCTATTTCTTATAATCTTCACATTTATCTATCTCCTCTTTTAAACCTTAAAGTTTATTCTCTTTAACAAAAAAAATAAAAATTTAAGTGAGAGTAGCTAT
Organism: Heritiera littoralis; assembly: GCA_031772115.1. Classification (NCBI taxonomy): domain Eukaryota; kingdom Viridiplantae; phylum Streptophyta; class Magnoliopsida; order Malvales; family Malvaceae; genus Heritiera; species Heritiera littoralis. The sequence continues at coordinate 1,429,136 of JAPDPK010000083.1, read as the reverse complement.
TATGATAGTTATGACGAATATGAAAGCATGGAAAGTCAAGGAGAAGAGGTAACTTTCAGGAAAAAAATGTTAGATAAATATTCATAGTTCTTGTTTCTTGCACAATCAAATTTGCGTGTGAAGTAAGTTCTAGCGCAAGGTGCTTTGCACAAGGAGCCTGTATTTGCGTAACCTTGCACAGATACAGAGTTCCAGTGCAAGCTAGCTTGCGCGATCAGCCTGTTGTAATTTTATTATAACTTTTATTTTAATAATTATAATTAATGATTTTTGTTATAAAATTTATTGTGATAATGATAGTTAATTATTGTTTGCAAAGTGATAAAAGAATAGTAGTGTACAATGAAGAATCCAAAAGTGTGGATGAAGAAATATTTGGCAGTGTAGATGCATTTACTACTAACAAGGTAAGTATATTTAAAATTAATATAATCTTTTAATACAAATAGTGTTAAAAAAACTATTTATTTTATTTTGTTCAAGTTTTTAATAATCAAAATGGCTTGATTACATGGGCAAGAGAGGTTGGAAAAGACTTAGGTTTTGTTGTTGCGATTAGATCATTTGTAGTTGGTGTTTTAGGAAGAAAACCTAAAATTCAACTAGTATGTTATTGAAATGGAACATATAAGTCAAGTAAAGCGAAATTCTGTTGCTTGGGAATGGGAACAAAGAATTGTAATTGTCAGTTCGAGATACATGGGGTGAAATTGGAAAGGGACGACAATTGGGCAGTTAAAGTAGTATATGGGATGCATAATCATTTTGCCGCAAAACAGTTAGAAGAACATTCCTTTGCTGGTTGATTGACAGTAAAAGAGCAAAGTATAATGGCTGATATGACAAATACTATGGTAAGACCAAGAATTGTACTAATGATGTTGAGACAACATGATAAGAAGAATGTGAGCGCCATAAAAACCGTCTAAATGCACGACAAAAATATAGAGTGATTGACAAAGCTAGTAGATCACAGATGCAACAACTCATGAAACACTTGAATGATTATAAAAATGTTGAGTGGCATAGGAGTGATGAGTCAAATGATTGTGTTGAAGATTTATTTTGGGCACATATGACAGCTATAGATTTGTTGAATGTTTTTCCTAATGTGTTAGTTATGGATTGTACATATAAAACTGATAGATATCAACTCCCACTCCTTGAGTTTGTTGGTGTGACATCTACAAATTTAACATTTTTAATTGCATTTTTTACATGGAGGTTGAGTGCAGTGACAACTACACTTGGACATTATAAAAGTTAAAAAGCTTAATGTCTTTTGATTCAACACATTTTATTATTGTTATTGATAGGGTTTTGTCATTGATGAAAGCAGTACAAATAGTATTCCCTAGCACAACTAATCTCAACTAATTCTACTTTGGCAATAAGATTAGAAAATACTTTGTCTGAGGTAAGTCTAAGCTTGTAGAATAAAAAATAACCTTAAGACCCAAAAAGTAACTTAAAGGACCAAGATCTTTCATTTCAAACTGGAAATGAAGAAAAGTCTTGAAATCTTGAAATCTTGAATACCATCACTATCATCACTTGTAATTATCACGTCATCCACATAAAGTAAAAGAAGGGTGGTGCCTTTGCTAGTTTTCCACATAAAAAAGTAGAATCATAGGCATTGGATGTAAAACCCAATTGAGAAATAATGGTACTAAATTTTGAAAACAGAGCTCTAGGGGCTTGCTTAAGACTATACAAAGCTTACCAAAGACGACAAACCTTGTCACACGATATTGAAGAACCAAGAAGTGGCTTCATGTAAACTCCATCAACAAGATCACCACCTAGAAATGCATTCTTAACATTCATTTGACATGTTGGCCACACTCTAGTTGTAGCAACAACTAAGACGGAGTGAACAGATGTGAGATTAGCAATTAGAGCAAAAGTCTCTTAATAATCAATGTCATTTCCTTGAGTAAATCTTCGAGCAACAAGGCGTGCCTTATAACGTTCGACTGAGCCGTTAGACTGAGTCTTAATCTTGTAAACTCACTTATAATCAATGATTAACTTGTTAGGTTGTCTATGAACAATGTCCAAAGTATAGGTTTTCTTAAGAGCTTGTAACTCTTCTACCATTGCTTGCTGCCATATAGGATTAGAAGCTGTCTCATGGAAATTATGAGGTTCATGTAATGTAGCTAAGGCATAATAACAAGGAAATTCATGAAGTTGAGTATTTGGCTCCCTTCTTGAGTAGAGCAATGAAGAGGAGGAGGTATATATAGGGAAGGCATGGATGTATCAATAGGAGCCTTAATCAAATCAGAAATTGAGGGAGATAAGGAAGATTGGTCATTTTTTAAGCTAAAAGCTTGCAAGGTTCTCATCAACTAATGAAAGATCAAAAGATAAGTCTATGAAAACTTATAGAGAAGAATATTGGGATGGCAATGCAAAGATGCTAGTTTATTGTTTATGTTTCGAAAAGATCGCATGACTTGAGACATGAAGATGCCTAAATTTGGATCATAACACCTATAACCTTTGTGTTCTATACCGTAACCCAAAAAACAACATAACCGAGCTCTAGGTTCAATTCTAATTCTTTCATGATCGGGAAGTAGTAGAAAATAAGCACACCCAAGAATTTAAGAGAATGATAGTCAGGAGTCTTATTGTATAGACACTCGAAAGGAGTTCGCATGCCTAGTACCGGTGTTGGAACTCAGTTGATAGTGTAAACAGCAGTAAGAGTAGTTTTACCCCAAAATTTTTCAAGAAGAGAGGAAGAAACAATAAAGGCATGAATGGTGTCTAGTATATGATGATGTTTCCTTTTAGCCCTATCATTTTGTTGTAAAGTGTGTGCATAGATCGAATAGAAAGAGTTCCATCATTTTTTTAACAAATTACTGAACTCAACTAATGTATATTCACTATCATTATCAAACCTGAAAACTTTTATCTTGCGAGAGAATTGAGTTTGTATAGAATTCATTGAAAATTGACAAGAGTTCATATTGTTGTTTGAATAAATAAATCCAACTATATCGTGAAATATCATCAACGAAAATAACAAAATATCGTGAACCTTCCATAATTGATGTTGGAAATCCCAAATATCAGAATGGACTAAATCAAATGGTGAAGAAGAAGAAGATTCACTTTTATTGAATGGTAACACACTTTGTTTTTCAAATTGACAAAATAAATAATAAAAAAATCACGAGAAACTTTACCTAAAATACTTGTAAAAGATACTAATTTTATTTAAGAAATAAATGCATGACCTAACCTAGAATGCCTAACTCTAAAGAAGCTGGAAGGGGTGTTTAAGATGTAGTAGTGGTGATCAAGTGTTATGGAACTTTTAGGTTTTCAAGTTCAAATAGTGCTCCAACCTTATGCCCTGTCCTAGCTTTTTGACTTGTTCAAGGATTCTACACAATACAACCATATTGTTTGAAAAAAAAAAGTAAGTCAAAACCGAGATCACAAAGTTGACCAATAGAAAGTAAATTAAAGCCAACATCGGGAAAAAGATAAGTATTAGTTATGGAATGAGTGGAAGTTTGAATATTACTAATGTGGGAGGCTTTCAAGGTGGAACCATTGGTAGTTATAATGTTGGAACTATTAGACATTGGTATTGTTTTCTTAAATAAAGAAGGATCAGCAGTCATAGGGTTTCCACAAGTAGTATCTAAAAACCATGTGTTACTTGATGCAGCAGCAGACATGGCAGTAGTGTGATTTTAAGACATTACTTGATTGAGCAAAGCTTGAAAGTCATCCATTGAGAATGTAAATTTGTTAGAGGAAGATTCAAAGGCAATAGACTTAGTGTTGGTTGCTGTAGTAGCCTTGATGCTTGGAGAATCAGAACGACCTATTCCATTGCTATGAGATATAGCCTTGCATTTCTCAACAAGATGATTAGTACTTCCACATTGCAAACAAGTCATTGTTGAAGAAGTACATTAAGTTTAGAAAGTTGTGCTCTATTGGAATAAAATTTTGCTTTAGAGTTGGCAACAAGATGATTGCTTTGTCTACATCGAAAACAAGGTTGAGTGCACTGTGCAGGATTTGCAGCAACAACAATATCTATTTGATGAGTTCAAGTCATAGCTAATCGGGTTTCTTTGGAAATCAAATCTATATGTGTATTATCTATAGTCGTTAGAGGGTGTCCACACAAAAGTAAAGACTTGGTATTTTTAAAATCATTTCGAAGAGCCATGAGAAATTTAATAAGTCGAAGTTGATTCGTATAATCAAGAAAAGTATTTCGATCATTTTTGAATTTTGGCTTAGAATTCTCAAACATATCTTATAAATGTTGCATTTGGAATGAAATTAATCAATTGGCTAACTTGATTCTTGGCGAAGTTGAGACAAACTGATTATAAGATGATATTGATGAGAAAGAGTAGTAGAACTGTACCATGTGGCAATGAAATCCCAGCCTTACTTAGCAAGTTCAAAGCATCCAAAATGTAAATTGATAAAGGGAACAATGGTGTTGGTGAACCATGTAAGGATTTGATGGTTCTTACTTTCCCATTCCTTAAGCCGATCTGCATATTTTCATTAAATTCTCCTATTTGTTTGTGTCACACCCCAACAAATGTAACAGTTCAGTCACTTATACTATACTTATATGGAAGTCTAACTTTTTGGGCTAACTTTTTATTTTGTTTTATCTCAGTTGGTTTGTCATGTGAGTAGTTTCATATCATGTTATCAAATTACTATTCACCTGATACAGTTTAAGATAACTTGCCTATTATCCTAGTTCAATTTCACATCAATTGACATCCAATAACACCATAAAACAATGTTTGCATTTACATCCTGAAAATGACAATTTTTACAATTTAAGCACATTTATAACTTATACACAGCCCGACTTATAGCATTAGAGAAAACTATCCAGAAATGACATCATTTAAACACTAAAAACCTATACTGAATATTGACTGCAAGAGCTTCATAGTCAAAAACTCATGAAGTTAGATACTGTGGTATGGCCGACATTACCTCGACTTAACCTATGATGAGAAACAGTGAGAGATTGAGTTAAAAAGTACAATAAGTAACCATACAAGTCCAGTGGATAGTAACATACTGTGTATTGTTTAAAGTGAATGCAATGCAAGGACTCGATAAACTTATCATATTCAATATTCATATAAGTTAACTCGTAATATTCTATTACTGACTTTTAATCGCTTTTCCTTATTTATTCTAACATTATAACCCTACGATGTTGTCAAGATCTTTTGAGGTAAGACCTAGAAGGATATTTTGAAGTATCTCATTATCCCATTACCTTGACATCATACTAGATTGTCCTATCAATGTAATGGTTCAATGATATAATTAATACAACGTTAATTAAATCAATGCAATTATATTTTATATAAAACAATATGCTTTTTAGTTAAATCAAAGTTAATGCTCGTAAATAGTATTCAATGCTCATAAATTATATTATGTACACATAATCAAATCAAATGCTTGTACACATATCTTATACTCGTAGTCTTGCAAATCAAATACTCATAATCTTATAACCAAATACTCATAATCAAATACATCGTAGTTTTATAAATCAAATACTCGTATTCATATACTCGTGAAATCTAATACTTGTATTCTTATAAATCAAATACTCGTAAACTTGTTCTCATCAAATCCAATACTCGTATTCTTATAAATCAAATACTCATAATCTTTTACTTGTTAAAATAAATACTCGTATTCTTATACTCATTAAATCAAATATTTGTATTCTTATAAGTCAAATACTCATAAACTCATACTTGTCAAATCAAATTCTTGCATTATTATACTCGTCAAATCCAATACTCATATTTTTATACTCGTTAAATCAAACACTCATATTCTTATAAGTCAAATACTTATAAATTATACTCGTGAAATCAAATACTCATATTCTTATACTCGTTAAATCAAATAAGCATTTCCCTATACGTAACCAATAGAGACTATCTCTTTTCTCACTGAGGTTATTTAGTGAGCCTCGTTATACCCCTGGAAACTAAGGTGTTACGTATCGCTAGAAATCCATGTTTGTCGTTGTAGCCATTCAATGAGCCTGGTCATAGTCATGGCAATGGATTTTCGTCATTTCAATCATAGTGATCAACTAAGACCAAACATGTCATGAGTAGTTGTCTGACAAGTCTCATGGTGCCTATGTATGAGTACGTGATACTCGGGCTTCTTTCCAAATTGCTCTATTGGTTTCAAGATCAATGTAGGTTACCTTAAAATTTGTAACATAGTATCAGTATATGTTTTAAAGTATTATAACATATTAGATATAAAAAGCAAGGTATGCTTTATTCGAAAACATGTATAAGCTTAGTGTAGTCATATGTTCAATATACTTCAAAAAATAGCTGCAAATAGTTCTTATGCACATTTTGAAATCCAATAACAATGTAAATATAAAGCAAATATATGCAATATTCAAAAACACGTATATACTCAATATATTCAATAGATTTAAAAAATGTTACAAGTAGGTGTCATAACGTATTAGGCTTTGGGGAAAACCTAATAGCTAGACACAAAACTATGGAGTCGCCACCAACCATTCTAACCTAGGTGTGATTGGTCACCTATTCAAACTAAGGATAAGGCTTGGTCTACGTTCAAAGATACTAGGGTTCGGGAGTACGGTTACGTGTAGGGAAGGATTAGCACCCCTACAACGCCCATCCTAAAATGGTACCAACTAGTTTTAGGTTATCTTTACAATTTGCTTTGTGTTTATATTAATTTCGATATGTTTATATATTGGGAATATTTCTAAGATTTTTCCATCAATCTGGCTCCAATCTTAAAAATCTCCCTCACCTCAAGATGTTCAAGGAGTCTCGATTGACTTTCTTGAATTCCATCGTCGGATAAATTTAAATATTTTATGAGATTCCTATTTTCCTAATTTTGTCTCTAATTTTGACTCGATATTCATTTTATAAATTTCTTGGATTTTCTAATTTATTTTTTATATTTTTATATTCTTATTTTTAAGAAATAACATGAATTATGTTTTATTGAGAATTCACTTTTAAGCGTCCCATCAATTTGGCTCAGCCCAAAAGGAACCTCCTCACCTAGAAATTTCCAAGGAGTCTCGATTGACTTTCTTGAAATTTCATCATCGGCATAACTCATATTTACTCTTTTTTTATTTATTTTATTTATTATAATTCTATTTATTATTTATATACTTTATCTTATCTTATTTTATTTATTTATCTTTATTTGTTTGCTCGTCTTTATTTACTCATCTATCTTATTTTACTTTTATTTTTATTATAAATAAATATGAATTAATTAAAAAAATCTTTCAAAAGTATTCCATCAATTTGGCTCAACTTAAGAAAGATTCTTTCACCTAGAAATTTCCAAGGAGTCTCAATTGACTTTCTTGGAGTTTCATCCTTGGTATAATTCATACTTATTCTATAAAATCTAATTCTCAATCTAATTCTTATTTCTTATTTAGTATCCTTTTATTTATCTATTGTTTTTATTTATGCTCATTTAATTTTAGTCTTTACTAATTAATTTTTATTATTTCATTTATTTTATCTCTATTTAATCTTAAAATAAATATGAATTATATTTTATTGAAAATTCTCCCAAAAGTATCCCATCAATTTGGCTCAACTTAAGGAAGAATCCTCTCACCTAGACATTTCTAAGGTGTCTCAATTGACTTCCTCAAAATGTCATCATCGGTATAATTCACATTTATCCTAACCTAATTCCTATTTCTTATTTACTATCCCATTTTATTTATTTATTATCCTTGTCTATGTTCATTTAATTTCAGTCTTTATTAATTAATTTTTATCCCTTCTGTTTGTTTTATATCTATTTAAAATAAATATGAATCATATTTTATTGAAAATTCTCCCAAAAATATCCCATCAATTTGGCTCAATTTAAGGGAGAATCCTCTCACCTAGAAATTTCAAGGAGTCCCAATTAACTTTCCTCAAAATTTCATCATCGGTATAATTCACATTCATTCAGTAGAATCCAGTTTTTTAATTTGATTACCATTTTTTTATCCTATTATTTTTCTTAACTTATTTCTTATTATCATTTACTAAAGCACTACAATTCTAAGCTACATACACAAATTTGACAATATTCTAACCATGCACTAAATTAAACATATCATATGAATTTCATTTGCAAAATTAAAGAAATCATGCCCATTATATTGAATCATGCTAATTAAATTAAATCATACTAATTAAATTAAACTAAACAATCAAGCTAATAAAATAATAATAAAAATATAAAATATATAAACAAACATTCATCAATTTATATACACAAGCTACATTAATTAAATCTTGTCAATAATTGTTAAATCATACTATTCATTCATCTAATTGAATCTATTAACTTATCTAAATAATTATTATTTTATTTCATAATTTTGTTAATTAGGTTACTGTATTAATTACAAAAATGTACAAAAACAAAAAAAAATCATCAGAAATAATAATAATAATAATAATAATAATAATAATAATAATAATAATAATAATAATAATAAGATAATAAATAAATAAAATAAATAAGTAAATAAATAAAACAAATAAAAAAAAACGGAAAAGGAAATTATCAGAAAATTGGAAAAGAAAAACCTTGTGATCGGGTCGGGTCGGTGCGGGTCAACACGCGGATCTTGGCTCTTCCAAAACGACGTCGTTTGAAGCTGGGTATTTAAACCCTTTTTCCCATTTTTTCGGTTAAATTCCCTCCCTTTCCAAAAAAACTTCAGATCCTCTCTCTAACCGTGCGATTTCCGGCGGCGAAACTTCAAGCGGTCGCCGGAAAACACAAGAAAGTCGCCGGAAAACACAAAAAGTCGCCGAAAAATTCAAAATTTTCCAGATTCGGCGACTCTACCACCTTATTCTCCAGATCTCAGCTTGAAGAAAAAAAAATCCAGAAATACTCCTCTCCTCTCCCTGAAACCAGATCTGGAATCCTAGTCACCAAATCTCCGCAAGCTCCAGATCTGAAACCCCCCAAACCAAAAACGAAAAATCCCTCTACCCTAAACAGAATCCCACCGTTCTCTTTTGATTCTGTTTTGTTGTTCCTCTCTATGTATTTTTCTCTGTGTTTTCTCTGTTTCTGTTGTTGCTGTTGATGCCTGTTTTTGATTTGTGGCTATCGTTTTTTCTTCTTCTGGTTTCTGTATTGTCTCCTTTTATAAAAATTCAGATCTGAATAGTTTGGAAGTTTGAAAATCGGATCACAGATCTGATTGTGATTGTCTCTTTAATGTCTGATTTTAAATTCCTTTTTTCTTGATTTCCTTGCAGATTCTGAAGACAAGATCTTTCCTTTTTCGTTTCTGGCGGCCATTAGGGTTAGGACTCATTTTGGGGTTACGATGCGTTTAGGGTTTCTGGGCAAGGCTAGGGATTCTGTTTGGGGTTAGGGTTTTGTTCGGTTTAGGGTTTGGTTTGGGGGTTTGGGATTTGGGGTTAGGGGTTCGGTTGGGGTTAGGGATTTGGGTCTCGGTGAGGGTTTGGGTTTCAGATTAGGGTTTGGGGTGGAGTCTCTGTTTGGGGTTTCGGTCAGGGTTAGGGTTTCGGTAGGGTTAGGGTTTCATTTTGGTTTTGTTTCCTTTTTTTTTAATTAATTTTTTTTCATTTTTTTTAATCAAAATAAATAAATGAGTAAATAATAAAAGAAAAATAAAATACTAAAATTCATATCAAATAAAATAAATAAATAAAATAACAAATAAAAATAAGAATGAAAAGAGAAATAAAGAAAAAAAATAGAAAGAGGAATAATAATAAAGTGAATAATAATGAAAAAGAAAAGAAGAGAAAAGAAAAAGATAAAAATACAAAACACACACACACAAACAAAATAAAATAAAATAAAATAAAATAAAATAAAATAAAATAAAATAAAATAAAATAAAATAATAAAATAAAATAAAAAAAATAAAATAAATAAAATAAAATAAATAAAAATAAAAATAAAAAATACAAATACAAATAAAAAAATAATAATAATAAAATAAATAAATAATAATAAAATAAATAAAAATAAAATAAAAATAAAAATAAAAAATAAATAAAAATAATAAATAAAAATAAAAAATAATAAAAATAAATAAAAAAATAAATAATAAAAAAAAATAAAGATAAAAACAAAATGAAATAAAAATCAATTATTTAAACATGGGTTTAATTCACTTTTTATTTTTAGAATATACGTCAAGCGACTCGAGATTCACAATCCCGGACAAAATTGGTGTCTACAGTTGCCCCTCTTTGTACATTTGCTATGAAATAGTAATTGTGCAAAGACATAGACATCCATTTTGTCTGCATCCATTTTATTATTTTTTTCCTTTCTTTTCAAAATTTTGATTTTGATTTTGATTTGATTTATTTTTTTTTTGTTCTCCCCCTTTTTTCTTTCACCTGAAGTGCTCTTTCAACTAGGAAGGCCCTGAATTTTTAAATTTTCTAATCTCTTAAATGCTCCTTCGACTAGGAAGGCCCTGAAACTTTAAATTTCTTCTCATCTGAAAGTGCTCCTTCGACTAGGAAAAAAAAATTTTTTTTAATTAATTTTTTTTTTATCAAAATGCTCCTTCGACTAGGAAAAAATTTAAATTTTTTTTTAAATGCTCCTTCGACTAGGAAGGCCCTGAAACTTTAAATTTTCTCCTCTCTTAAATGCTCCTTCGACTAGGAAGGCCCTGAAACTTTAAATTTCTCATCTAAATGCTCCTTCGACTAGGAAGGCTCTGAAACTTTAAATTTCTCCCTCTAAATGCTCCTTCGACTAGGAAGGCCCTGAAACTTTAAATTTCCCCTCTCTTAAATGCTCCTTCGACTAGGAAGGCCTGAAACTTTAAATTTCTCTCTAAATGCTCCTTCGACTAGGAAGGCCCTGAAACTTTAAATTTTCTCTCTTAAATGCTCCTTCGACTAGGAAGGCCCTGAAACTTTAAATTTTCCCCTCTCTTAAATGCTCCTTCGACTAGGAAGGCCCTGAAACTTTAAATTTCTCATCTAAAATGCTCCTTCGACTAGGAAGGCCCTGAAACTTTAAATTTCTCATCTAAAATGTCTTTCTTTTTGAAATGAATGGGATGCATGCTAAAAATAATTTCATTATAATTGTGACAACAAAGGTTCAAAACCCCCCCTTTTTTTTTTTGGACCAATCACCTTCAATCTTCATTCTTCCCCTTTTTTGTTTTTAAGCAGCTGGTGTATTCGACTTAGTTTACCAATCTTCTGATATTCCACTATATTTCTGTCCCTCTTCTTTCTCCTTTTAAAGCAATGCAATTATCTTTTTCTCTCAATTTTTTTTTTAAAAAAAAATGTTTGCCAATCATCTATTCATTTCCATCCTAATAATATGACTAAACATAATGCAAATTTCGATTTTCCCAATCAGGTAAGAAGGTAAATGGTAGTAGATACGAGATAAGTTTGGAAGAGAGGTTATTTTATTATAAACATCAAGCATATCTGAACAGAGGAATATTACAAGGAATAATTGCATTGACGAAATAATCAAATATCTCAACAATCAACATTCTGACAATTCTGATCGAATTAATTCAAATTTCTCTTTTGAAAAGCCTACTCCATTAGTTTGTCTAATATTGCAGAACCCTTCGGACTAAACCTTTTCCTTTGATATCACAAAATTTCCGATGCTGATCTTTCCCCTACACTTAAGCTGCCTTTTCAGGTTTTCAACATAAGTGTCTCCCCCATTGATTTAAACCGCCCTTTTCGGGTTTTCGATTTAAATCCTCCTTTTTTTTTATTTCTCTTTTTCTCCCTTTTTTTTCTTTTTTTTTAATTTTTTTTTAGGCATAATACCTCTTCACAGCATCGGAATTGATGGGATTTGGCAGGTCCTCACCGTCCATATTTGCCAATATTAATGCCCCACCAGAGAAAGATCTCTTTACTACATATGGTCCTTCCCAATTTGGCGCCCATTTTCCCCTCCTATCTTGTTGATTTGGGAGGATCTTTTTCAAAACCAGATCCCCTTCTCGGAATTTCCTAGGTCGGACTTTCTTATCATGTGCTTTCATCATTCTCCTTTGGTACAACTGGCCATGGCATAAAGCTACAAGCCTTTTCTCGTCAATAAGATTCAATTGCTCATAGCGTTCCTGTACCCACTCTGCCTCTTCTAATTGTGTTTCCATTAAGACCCTTAATGACGGAATCTCTACTTCAATTGGTAGCACTGCCTCCATCCCGTACACTAATGAGAATGGGGTTGCCCCAGTAGACGTGCGCATTGACGTTCTATACGCGTACAAGGCAAAAGGTAACTTTTCATGCCAATCCTTATAAGTTTCTGTCATTTTTCCCACTATTCTCTTGACATTCTTGTTCGCGGCCTCTACTGCCCCATTCATTTGTGGTCGATATGGCGCCGAATTGTGATGCTTGATTTTGAACTGTGCACAAACTTCTTCCATCATTGTGTTATTCAAATTACGAGCATTATCTGAAATAATTCTTTCTGGAAGTCCATATCGGCATATGATATCTTTCTTTATGAATCTGCATACTGCCGTTCGTGTCACACTAGCAAAAGATGCTGCTTCTACCCACTTGGTAAAATAATCAATCATCACAAAAATAAACCGATGTCCATTTGAAGCTCTTGGTGTAATGGGTCCTATCACATCCATCCCCCACATAGAGAAAGGCCAAGGAGGGGCTAATACATGCAGAGCCTCCGATGGAGCATGAATCTTGTCAGCATAAATCTGACATTTGTGGCATTTTCTAGCGTAGTTAATACAGTCTTTTTCCATGGTTGACCAATAATAACCCGCTCTCATTATTTGTCTTGCCATCATATGACCATTAGCATGTGCCCCACAAGATCCTTCATGTACCTCCTCTAATACCTGTTTAGCTTCTGCAATATTCACACATCTCAAAAGCACCTGGTCTCGACTTCTTTTGTATAAGACTTCCCCGTCTAAAAAGAATCCCATAGCCATTCTCCTAATGATTCTTTTGTCATTCTCCGAAGCATGTTTTGGGTACTGTTGGTTTCTAATGTACTGTAAGATGTCATGGTACCAAGGCTTTCCATCGACTTCTTCTTCTAAACTTGCACAATGCGCTGGTGAATTCTTCAGATTCATCCTGATGGGTTGAATTTCAGCATTACTGTCCAACTTGAACATTGCAGCTAAAGTGGCTAGAGCATCTGCCATTTGATTCTCCTCTCGAGGTAGATGCTCAAACTGAATACTTTTGAACTGATCAATTAAACCGGTTATGTATTTTTGGTACTGGACCAACTTCGAATCCCTAGTTTCCCATTCACCTCGCAACTGGTAGATGACTAGAGCCGAATCTCCATACACTTCGAGCACATCAATCTTCTTTTCAATGGCGGCTTGCAAACCCATGACACATGCTTCATACTCAGCTACGTTGTTGGTACAGTTGAAGTCCAATCTTGCAGTAATCGGGTGATGATCTCCTTCTGGGGATATCAGGACCACTCCTACTCCTCTCCCAAAAGCATTAGATGCTCCATCAAAGAACATTCTCCATGATTTCTTAGCTAGCTTCTCTTCTTCTACCTGAAATACAGCCATCAAATCCTCATCTGGAAAATCGAGTTTCATAGGCACATAGTCATCGGCAACCCGGTCTGCTAAGAAATCAGCGATTACACTCCCTTTAATGGCCTTTTGAGTCACATATATAATATCATACTCAGAAAGCATGACTTGCCACCTTGCTATTCTACCAGACAAAGATGGTTTCTCGAAAATGTACTTCAAAGGATCAAGTTTGGCCACCAACCAAGTCGTGTGATATAACATGTACTGTCTGAGTCTTTGGGCTGTCCAAGCTAAAGCGCAACATATCTTTTCCAATTGAGAATACTTCACTTCGTAGTCAATGAATTTCTTACTTAGGTAATAGATGGCTTGTTCTTTCTTGCCACTCTCATCTCGTTGCCCCAGTACACATCCCATTGAACCTTCGCAAACTGTCAAGTACAAAATCAAAGGTCTATCAGGAATAGGAGGTACTAACACAGGTGGGTTTGATAAGTACTCCTTGACTTTATCGAAGGCCTTTTGACATTCTTCATTCCATTCCCCAGAGTCATGTTTACGAAGAAGCTTGAAAATTGGATCACATTTTGAAGTAAGTTGAGATATAAACCTGGATATGTAGTTTAGCCTCCCTAAGAAACCTCTTACTTCTTTGGTGGTGCGAGGAGGGGACAAGTTCTGAATGGCACGCACTTTGTCCGGATCAACTTCTATCCCCCTTTCGCTAACTACAAATCCCAATAATTTTCCGGATCTTGCCCCAAATGTACACTTGGCTGGGTTTAACTTCAACTGGTATTTCCTCAACCTTTCAAAGAGCTTCTTAAGATTAGCCACATGGTCTTCTCCTTCACGAGACTTTGCAATCATATCATCCACGTACACCTCAATCTCTTTATGCATCATGTCGTGGAAAAGACTAACCATAGCCCTTTGATATGTAGCTCCAGCGTTCTTCAATCCGAATGGCATGACTCTATAGCAAAATGTTCCCCACATTGTCACGAAAGTAGTCTTTTCCATATCTTCTTCAGCCATCTTGATTTGATTATAGCCAGAAAAGCCATCCATAAATGAAAATATGGAATGCCTCGCTGTATTGTCCACAAGGGTGTCAATGTGAGGAAGCGGGAAATTGTCTTTAGGGCTAGCTCTGTTCAAATCCCGATAATCCACGCACATCCGCACCTTTCCATCCTTCTTAGGCACAGGGACAATATTAGCTACCCACTCCGGGTATTTGGCCACTTCAAGAAAACCTGCATCGAATTGCTTTTTAACTTCCTCTTTGATCTTCAACAACATTTCCGGCTTCATGCGTCTTAACTTTTGTTGTACCGGTTTGCACTCTGGTTTCAAAGGCAATCTATGCTCCACAATATCAGTATCAAGGCCAGGCATATCTTGGTAAGACCAAGCAAACACATCTACATATTCACGAAGTAACTCCTTAAGACCCTTTCTTTCATCCGATGCTAGTGATGTTCCGATTTTGACCTCTTTCTTATCTTTTTCATCTCCCAAATTAATTATTTCAACAACTTCCTGATGAGGTTCAATTGGTTTCCTATCTTCTTCCATCGATCTCAACAAGTCACGGGGTAAAGGGTAGTCCGTAAAGACATCTTCATCATCAGATTCACCAAATTGAGCAGGGTTTTCAAAATCAAATTCTGAATTATTGACATTATTATCATCTTGTTTATTGTTTTGATACCTGAAAGTAGATGAAATGGGAAATTATAGGTATTTTCAGTGTTGGCATGCTAAAGAAAGAAAGAAAGAAATGATTGGGAACATAGGAATGCATAATGCTAATCATTTATTGAAATGGAAAATAACAAAGTTGGCCCATACATAAAAATTTATTTGGGTGCTTTTGGGCTGAAGCACTAAAAAAATCCAACTTGCTTTATTCAAAACATAAAAGAAAAAGACAATTGCATTATTACTTTTCAAAGGAAATCTCTGGGAACTCCAAAATCGTCCAATTCTTCAACTCAGCTCCTGCAGGGGTCATATGCACAAACCGTCCAGCTACATTCTCCTCTGATATCTTCTTATCTACCATGTGAATGGACAAATCAGAAAAATCCCCCTCAAGCTGCATCGCCAGTTTCCCCCTTTCGTCACTAGTTTGATATCCACCAAAATAAAAGGTATCATAAAGGTAAGGAATGACCAATTTCTCAGTTTCAAATTCGTCCCCTTTCAAATGTGCTATTCGCCTCTCTTTCTTTTCTTCCATCTTCTTTGCTTTATCTTTCCAAGTTGGTTTGTATCCTAACCCGAACCTGTCCTTGCTTTCCAAAATTGTGATGGCCTTTCTAATCCCTTGGTGGTTTCTTCCCAATCCGACTCCTGGATACCAACCTTTGCCCATGGTTTGCTTCACCACCATCTCTGTAGCTGCTGACAGGTGAGGAGCATATAATTTCGAACCTTCTCCTATGTAGGTTGCATTAACAAACTCAAAAGCTCGATATGAACATTCCCATGCATTCTCTGTTGTCTCAACATACGGAGTGCTTGGAGATTGAGTGACGAAGATGTCTTCCTCTCCCGAAACTGAGATTTGTTGATTCCCCACGAAAAACTTCACCTTTTGATGGAGAGTGGAAGGGACAGCTCCTGTCGTGTGTATCCAAGGCCTTCCTAGCAAAAGAGTATATGAAGGCGTAATATCCATGACTTGGAATTGTATATTGAAAATACATGGACCAATCTCCACAGGTATCTCTATATCGCCCGACACTTCTCGACGGACTCCATCAAATGCCTTGACAATCATGTTGCTTTTCCGCATATACGATGAATCCACTGGTAACCTTAGCAAAGTGCACATAGGCATCACATTGAGAGCCGATCCATTATCAATTAGAACCCTGCCAATTGTGTGGCTCTTACACCTGACTGTGATGTGAAGAGCCTTGGTGCTTCCCCTCCCTCCGCAGGAATCTCATCATCACTGAAAGATATATAATTTGAAGCCGCCAAATTACCGACTAAATTGTCCATTTTGTCCATGGATATATCAGGAGGTACGTATGATTGATTCAACACCTTTAATAAAGCATTCCTGTGAGACTCAGAATTCAGGAGAAGTGATAAGAGTGAAACCTTTGCTGGTGTTTTGTTCAACTGCTCGACAATATTGTATTCACTATGCTTAATCAAGCTCAAAAACTCATCGGCATCTTCTTTCGTAATAGACTCTTGACATCTTGTCTCTTGAACCTCTATCGGGTTAACCCTATCCCCTTCCACAATTCCTGCTTTCTCTTTTCTAGCTTTAGCTAACATTTCAGGACTATAGCAACGCCCACTTCGTGTCATTCCCCCAACTCCAGTGATATTCGCTGTTTCGAGGCTTTTAGGGGACATATGCTCTCTTTCTCCATTCATTACTATATCATAGCCATATCTCCAAGGTACCGCCTTGTTGTCTTTGTATGGAAACGGAATAGGAGCTTTGATTGTGATCCCACTAGCTTGGCTTGATTTTTCCTCAAGGCGGATTTTCAGAGGCTTTGACTTTAGGTCGTCATCAATCACACTAATCTCATTCCCTTTTCCTCTTCCTTCCCAAAATTCAATTTGATATGAGTCCATCAACTCTTGCAATCTGTAACGAAAAGCTTCACAGGACTGAATTGAATGACCTACTGCACCATTGTGGTATGGACAAACCAGATTGGGATCATGCGAATCTATATGGGTCTCCAAAATCAAGGTTTCTGGTTGCAACATGTCTGCCTTCACTAATATATCAAAGACCTGACTTAACGGAGTCTTTATTTCTGCCACAGCTCTTTTAATGTAATCCTTCTTTTCATTGCTTAACATGTTCACTGCTGCTCCACCATGGTCTGGCAAAGGATTCCCATTCACAACTTGTTCTGCTTTCGGCTCCTCAAAACTCAACTGCCCCGCCTTCATCAAGCCCTGCACTTTATACTTCAATCCCAAGCAATTTTCTATAGAGTGACCCACATTGTCATTGTGGTAAGCACACTTTGCGTTTGGATCATACCATTTGGGATACGGGGGTTTTAGGGGTTCAAGGTATACGGGGGCAATAAGACGGTTTTGCACCAGTTTAGGATATAACTCCGCATAGGTTATGGGGATTGGGGTGATAGGGGGTCTTTCTTGATTGAAGCGTGGCCTTCCAGGGTTGTTCATTAGGTTTGTAGCTTGAGTAAAGGGTTGGGTTGGTCTCATGCTTGGCGAGCGAAAAATGGGCTGAGTATTTGTTGGTGGGTTTAGTTGATATGGGTAGGGTGAAACATAATTGATAGCATGAGGATAAGATTGGTATTGGTTGGATGGGCGTTGGTGAATAAAACCTCCTGCAGAGATAGCCTGGACATCTCCTTCCTTTTTCTTAGGAAACCCTCCTTTCCTGGCCTCTACACCCTCAATCTTGCCATTTTTAATAGCATTTTCTATTGCCTCTCCTGAAAGCACCATGTCAGAAAAGTTCTTACTGACATTTCCTATCATCCTCTCATAATAAGGAGCTTTGAGGGTGTTTAAAAATAACATCGTTAACTCCTTTTCTGTCAATGGAGGTTGAACTTCAGCAGCTGCATCTCTCCACCTCTGAGCGTATTCTCTAAAATTCTCGTTTGTTTTCTTCTC
This sequence comes from Heritiera littoralis, assembly GCA_031772115.1. Classification (NCBI taxonomy): domain Eukaryota; kingdom Viridiplantae; phylum Streptophyta; class Magnoliopsida; order Malvales; family Malvaceae; genus Heritiera; species Heritiera littoralis. Next base: position 1,410,856 of record JAPDPK010000083.1, on the reverse strand, counting down.
CATGCTTTGGAGAGAGAGGCGATCAGGAGCCATATCACTTACGTGACGATATTGGGCTAGAAATGCCCTAGCAAGGTCTTTCCACGAATGTATACGACTCCTGTCCAACTGAACATACCACCTTGCAGCAGATCCTGTAAGGCTATCTTGAAAACAGTGAATGAGCAACTTTTCATTACGAGCATATCCTGCCATCTTTCTGCAGAACATCGTAACATGGGTTGTCGGGCATTTAGTTCCATCATATTTCTCGAAGTCCGGAACCTTGAACTTTGCGGGCAACACCAAATCGGGAACTAGGCTCAACTCTTCTGCATCAACATTCCCAAAGGAGTCGTTTCCTTCGATGGCTTTCAACCTTTCCTCCAACATGTCACATTTCTGTTGTATCCCTACAGCTAGATTGTCAACTGCTTCTCTCTTCAACTTCTCTTGTTCAACAGGATCGTCCAAGTTTGGGACGAAAATAGGGTCGACAGGACTAGACCCTATACCAGGTTGATTTTGGCCTGTAGCATGGCCTTGTCCTCCCATTGAAGGTGTTGCGTGAGCATAAACCTTTGGAGACATTTGGGCTTGATGGGTGAACCCTTGAGGGTATGGTGGATCACCACTAGAGCATTCTTCTTTCGTTGCTAGGTCTTGCACAACTCCCTTCCCCTTAGCCATACTCATCATCAATTCCATCATCTTGGTCATTTGCTCTCGAGTTTCTTCTTGAGCCTTGACAATCTCTTGTTGCACTTTCTCCATCCTATCAATCCGTGCTAATTGTTCGCTCTCCATTGCTCTAGTTCGTGCACGAGTTTGGTATGGATGATTTGGAAGGGCTATTTTTGTACCTTGTTGTCACAATTAAAGAGAATTATTTTTATTAAATGCTCATGAAGGGAAAAAAAAAGCAAAAGTAGGAAAAATCTTTGTAAGAAATTTATTGCATAATAAAGGATTGTCTTATAACAAAAACTTATAAAAAAACCAATGCTTATAAAACTAGTCTCATAACAATTGTTGAACAAAATTAAAGATCCACTACATCCATAAAGAAAATCTAAGGTGTCCACCTAAGCCTCCTCAACAAACTGTAGTGACCTTGGATCTCGTCCAACAGTAGTCGCAGATTCTCCCCATGCTCAGTAAGTGGGCTGACTCCGAGCTTCAAATCCATTATTCTGTCTTCCATGTCTCTTGCTCTATGTGCCATGACATTAATTTGTTCGATCATGGAAACCAAAAGATGTGAATCGCGAGCTCTCCTTAAAGTAGCATATTTCTCCTTTAGCTCATTCAACTCATTAACAACCTTTTGCAAGATCTGCAAGTATTCTTGGGATCGATTGAGGGCATCTTGCGAACTCATCTGTTCGCTTATGACCTTGCCCTCAAGTTCTTCACATTTGGTCCTCTTCTTTTGTATCTCAGTCTTGAGTTGTTCATTTTCTTCTCGCAAACGTTTACTTTCAGACCTTGAGAGTTGCTCCTTCAAGTATCTGATTTCATCTATCAACTTATACTTCTCTTGATGGATCCTTGTATATGCTTGCTCCCTTCTCCCCAGCTTTTCCTCCGTTTCACATTTGAGCTTCTTAATTTCCCTCTCTAGGTCTTTCTTTTCTTCCTCTAATTTCCTCTTGGCAATCTCCAGATCTATCATGGGGTCTCGGGGTATAGGCTCTTCGTGGGCTTCATCTTCTTCAGGGGGAAGTAAAATATCTTTGACTCGCCTAGCATGCCAGACAGAATATTCAGGGGAAATTTTATCTATAAATCTTCCCTTTTGTATTTTGCAAGCTGTCTTCCAAGCCTTGACATCTTCTTCTATCTTCCTTAGTGCCCCTTTTTCAATATAGGAGTATTCCCTTTGGTCGAGTCCAAATGTCATGGGGATGAACTGGTCATATCCTAGCTGTCTTCGTACCATGATGGGAGAATAAGTAATAGTTCCCCACACACCCAACAAAGGGACCCATGGTTGCTCTCCACATTTATACACCATTGACCTTCGTGGCATCCATGGTGCTAACCAAACTACATCTTGGGTCGTGGTTTTGCGCAAAGTCGAAACCCATTCCTTTTTCGTCTTGAACTTGGGCCACTCACTTTCACAAAATTCCTTAATAGGAAGACTGCTACCAAGGAAAGCATCTTTGAATTTACTACGTTCACATTTAAAATGACTCCTCATCCACATATATAATAACTGCATGCACCCGATGAAACGCCCTCCACCATTCCTACGACAGTAGCTCAAAGATCTAAATGTTTCAGCTAAGATAACCGAGCAGCATTCACCTCATGCTCATGTTGTTCAACGAGGTCTACAAGAACAATCTCCACATACTGCAATGATCTAGGAAAAACCACCATCCCATAAATAGCTAATGCCATTAAGCTCATACTTTGCTTGTCTGTCAATTGTTTGCCAAAACAACTCCGAAGAAAATTCCATCCCAAATAGGTACCTTCCCCTTTTTTTCTTGATGTGTTGGTCAACCTCTTGTACATCAATACCTATCATTTGTGCTAAACACTTGCGATGGCTCCTCTTATTCTTCTTGTAAATCTTGCTTTTCTCTGACTCCTTAATACGAAGTAAGACCGTGTACTCCTCAATAGTGGGCACCATGTCCACCTCGTTAAACACAAAGCACCTATACGAAGGATCCCAAAAATACACCATAGCCCTGATCAAATTATCGTCCACAGGTACAGTAAGAAGCAACGCTAAATCTCCATATTTCTCTTGAAAGGCAATCTGTTTCGTTTTACCCCACTTTTCCCAGATATCAATCAATTCAGTGAGATCATTTTGCTTGAGATCAAGACGAACTTTTTCTGGAAGGCTACACACGTGGTCTTTGGGCAAGCAATCACCATCCTTGCGTTGAGCTTCCTCAGATACCGCTTTAACCATATCAGCGAGTTCCTCCAACATAGGCTTATCTTGTAGACGGTTTCCCATGGGTGTAGAGAACCAACTTTGTCAATCAATTGCTATGAGACAGGTTTTCCTACAAGAATGCATGATGAGTCAAAACAAGACATGATTAAAGATATATGCACATACTTCAAATTTTGTTAAACATTGCTCCTTCATGTGTCCTATAAGGTTTCCTTACTATAGGTAGGCATAGTTCTATCCTAGGGCGGTTCCCTTAAGCTTCTACATGTAGGGCTTGGATGGTCCAATGTTCTAAAGGTTCCCAAATTGTTCCTTACTATCGTCCACATGGACTAGTAAGGCACCCAATCCTCACCCATCATAGGCTACAAACGGAAAGGTTCAATTTGAGTGGGAGTATTTCGCTAGCCATTGCGGAGGTATTACCTCACGAGAGCGTAAGTACTCTACTCCCTCCTAAGAAAGGGTAAAGCCCGGGAAGAGGGCTGATGTATGCAAATGCGCGTGAAGTGTGTGTGGAAGGAACATGTAATTATTAACTTTTCTTTTATAAAATTTAACACTCTTAAAATGAATCTAAGATAACCTAAAACCAATTGTTGGCTTGACCCTCTAAAATCCCCAGTGGAGTCGCCAAACTGTCATAACGTATTAGGCTTTGGGGAAAACCTAATAGCTAGACACAAAACTATGGAGTCGCCACCAACCATTCTAACCTAGGTGTGATTGGTCACCTATTCAAACTAAGGATAAGGCTTGGTCTACGTTCAAAGATACTAGGGTTCGGGAGTACGGTTACGTGTAGGGAAGGATTAGCACCCCTACAACGCCCATCCTAAAATGGTACCAACTAGTTTTAGGTTATCTTTACAATTTGCTTTGTGTTTATATTAATTTCGATATGTTTATATATTGGGAATATTTCTAAGATTTTTCCATCAATCTGGCTCCAATCTTAAAAATCTCCCTCACCTCAAGATGTTCAAGGAGTCTCGATTGACTTTCTTGAATTCCATCGTCGGATAAATTTAAATATTTTATGAGATTCCTATTTTCCTAATTTTGTCTCTAATTTTGACTCCATATTCATTTTATAAATTTCTTGGATTTTCTAATTTATTTTTTATATTTTTATATTCTTATTTTTAAGAAATAACATGAATTATGTTTTATTGAGAATTCACTTTTAAGCGTCCCATCAATTTGGCTCAGCCCAAAAGGAACCTCCTCACCTAGAAATTTCCAAGGAGTCTCGATTGACTTTCTTGAAATTTCATCATCGGCATAACTCATATTTACTCTTTTTTTATTTATTTTATTTATTATAATTCTATTTATTATTTATATACTTTATCTTATCTTATTTTATTTATTTATCTTTATTTGTTTGCTCGTCTTTATTTACTCATCTATCTTATCTTACTTTTATTTTTATTATAAATAAATATGAATTAATTAAAAAAATCTTTCAAAAGTATTCCATCAATTTGGCTCAACTTAAGAAAGATTCTTTCACCTAGAAATTTCCAAGGAGTCTCAATTGACTTTCTTGGAGTTTCATCCTTGGTATAATTCATACTTATTCTATAAAATCTAATTCTCAATCTAATTCTTATTTCTTATTTAGTATCCTTTTATTTATCTATTGTTTTTATTTATGCTCATTTAATTTTAGTCTTTACTAATTAATTTTTATTATTTCATTTATTTTATCTCTATTTAATCTTAAAATAAATATGAATTATATTTTATTGAAAATTCTCCCAAAAGTATCCCATCAATTTGGCTCAACTTAAGGAAGAATCCTCTCACCTAGACATTTCTAAGGTGTCTCAATTGACTTCCTCAAAATGTCATCATCGGTATAATTCACATTTATCCTAACCTAATTCCTATTTCTTATTTACTATCCCATTTTATTTATTTATTATCCTTGTCTATGTTCATTTAATTTCAGTCTTTATTAATTAATTTTTATCCCTTCTGTTTGTTTTATATCTATTTAAAATAAATATGAATCATATTTTATTGAAAATTCTCCCAAAAATATCCCATCAATTTGGCTCAATTTAAGGGAGAATCCTCTCACCTAGAAATTTCAAGGAGTCCCAATTAACTTTCCTCAAAATTTCATCATCGGTATAATTCACATTCATTCAGTAGAATCCAGTTTTTTAATTTGATTACCATTTTTTTATCCTATTATTTTTCTTAACTTATTTCTTATTATCATTTACTAAAGCACTACAATTCTAAGCTACATACACAAATTTGACAATATTCTAACCATGCACTAAATTAAACATATCATATGAATTTCATTTGCAAAATTAAAGAAATCATGCCCATTATATTGAATCATGCTAATTAAATTAAATCATACTAATTAAATTAAACTAAACAATCAAGCCAATAAAATAATAATAAAAATATAAAATATATAAACAAACATTCATCAATTTATATACACAAGCTACATTAGGGATTTGGGTCTCGGTGAGGGTTTGGGTTTCAGATTAGGGTTTGGGGTGGAGTCTCTGTTTGGGGTTTCGATCAGGGTTAGGGTTTCGATAGGGTTAGGGTTTCATTTTGGTTTTGTTTCCTTTTTTTTAATTAAATTTTTTTTGCATTTTTTTAATCAAAATAAATAAATGAGTAAATAATAAAAGAAAAATAAAATACTAAAATTCATATCAAATAAAATAAATAAATAAAATAACAAATAAAAATAAGAATGAAAAGAGAAATAAAGAAAAAAATAGAAAGAGGAATAATAATAAAGTGAATAATAATGAAAAAGAAAAGAAGAGAAAAGAAAAAAAGATAAAAATACAAAACACACACACACAAAAAAATAAAATAAAATAAAATAAAATAATAAAATAAAAAATAAAAAATAAAATAAAATAAAATAAAAATAAAAATAAAAATAAAAATAAAAAATACAAATACAAATAAAAATAATAATAATAATAAAATAAATAATAATAAAATAAATAAAAATAAAATAAAAATAATAAATAATAAATAAATAAAAATAATAAATAAAAATAAAAAATAATAAAAATAATAAAAAAAATAAATAATAAAAAAAAATAAAGATAAAAACAAAATGAAATAAAAATCAATTATTTAAACATGGGTTTAATTCACTTTTTATTTTTAGAATATACGTCAAGCGACTCGAGATTCACAATCCCGGACAAAATTGGTGTCTACAGTAGGATTTTAAAGCTTTTATACAAATGAGTACAAATCAACGAAAGCTTTAAAATCATGTCATTGTCATGCTATGCTCGAGAATGCAATATGCAATCCTAACATAGTTCACTATACTAAACTTTCATGTTCCAAACTCTAATTCCTAAAATTCAAGTTGTTAGTTCTGGGATACTATATTGCACTACTTAGCCTACAAATTCAAAGAACATATACAAGTTTATATCCACAATCACATCACATATCAATTTCATATACATATATAGTTCACATGCACCAAAATCGGGCTACTATGCCCTAATAGGTAGTATTGGCACATGATTCATATATATGGTTTAATAACATTTAATCAATAACCTGTTATTTATACTTCCATTGTATGATGCTATCATGCATCATGCACGGTTAACTTACCAAATTTTCATGCTTATTCACTTGTCCTTAAACTTGGTAGCTTTACTCTTTTCCATCATCGAAGGATTCAAGTTCCTACAATAAGCCACTATTCTTTTAGTTTCACATCTTAGACGCTCTAAATAGCACATCATTTCACATTTCTTTCACCTAGAATACCACTAGAATTTTGATGCCAATATTTGACAAAATGTCGCTATTTCATGGTTTCTTTTCAAACGAATTACACTAGTCAATTTCTTATCACTTGTACACCAACAATCCGCATTAACCAAGGCTTAATCACATAGATTTCACTATGCCTGTCACCTTGGCTGCTTCTACAAATTCTCATTATACATGTTTTCAATTAAATTTAGCACCATAATCATGCTTAGCTAGGTGAATTGCACCTCATATCATAAATTCAAGTGAAGCTAAGCATGACTACCCTATAAACCCTAGTTGGCCAAACCTTAAACATCAAGTTACACTAATGATCATTTAATTCTAACTTCATATACTATCTTAATATCACAAATACATCACCATATATTAATTTGGGAGCTTGGAAGTAAGCTTACCCCTTAGAAGCCAAAGTTGGCCGAAACTTGCACCCTTTTATGGAGCTTGTTTTTCTTCAATCTAAAGCCATGAAACAAGTCAATATAGACCCTTAAATAACATATGCAAGTTATGAATCAAAACTTAAAGCATACCTAGTAGATCTAGGTAATGGCCAAATTCCATCTCTCTTTTGGATTCCTTGTAGTTTCTTGGTTTCTCTTGAAAACTAAGCTTAGATTTGAGATGAATTGAGAAATAGATTGAAATTACACGGGGAAGGCTTAGGGAAGCTCACGGTTTTGGCTTCTCTCACGTTTTTCTTTTCTTTCTTCCTTTTCTCTTCATGCTTTTGGTTTTAGTGAAGAACATGATGGAGCCGTGGGATTTAGGGGCCATTAAATGGCACATAATAACACATAATACTTAGGTCAATCCAATAGCCAATTGAAATTAAGCTATGTTTAGTAATTATCTCATAATTTTTTCCATTTTCCTTAATTTTTTTTACTTCATTCCTATTAGTTCTCATATTCTTGGTAGGTAAGATATTCCTTATTTCCATGCATGTCCCATGCATATAGGACAAAATCCATGGAGTTTTTCAAGGGGTAGCTGGCCGTAATACTTTAGACTAGGGTTTTCTCTCAGTTTTGCCATTTTCGGCCATTTTTCTATTCTATCATATTTTTTTTTATCTAGGGGTTGACATGATCAATTAAGGTTTTGACATAACTCAGGTAGACCCCAATAACAAGTTTACAGTGTTGGTTTTGATCACTTGATCTGGCGACCTATGGACAAAACAACTATTTTTTAATTTGTTTCATATATTTCAAGATAAGCTGTAATTGAATTCAAGTAATTTCAAATGACTAAAATTGGCTTATCTAAGACCAAATACCATTAATATATGAAAATTTGGACGTATCTGGATGTGTGCGTGCTTTCGCAGGATCCATAGACCTACCCGTACCGAAGTTCGACTTACTGGACTCGAAACCGAAAATTTTCAATTCGACAATCAATTAGGGTTCGACAGGCCTCGTATTCATTTTATTTATATAAATTTGAGTTCTCACAGTTTTATTGGTGTCTTATGTTCTTCGGTAACAACAAGCCGTAATTTCATTCCCTCTAAGTAACTACGCATAGCTGAAGCCTATCGATTGTAGTTTGCCCATCAAGAATGACTGGGATTGGTTGAATGATTTCTCTTTGAGTATTTATCATTTTTGCTAGATGATTGGGTTTCAATCAAGTAGTGATTTTGGTTTTGAGAAAGAAAATGAAATTGTGAAATAGATAAAAAAAAAAGAGTTATCCAAAGATGATTCATCTTTGGAATGAACAAAAAATTTGCTCTGATAACATGTAAAAAAAGAGATTAAAAAAATAGACAAAGAAAAAGAGAGAATGAAAGTAAGAATTGTATTTATAGTGTATGCATTACAAGAAGGCTAAAGGCCTTAAAGGAAACACAATCACAATTAGGAAATGAAATCGTAATCAACTCTTTCTAATATTACAATTAATTGTAACATTAATTGTAATATTACGTTAACACTCTCAAAGTGCTCTTTTTTTTTAAAGCTTAATAGCTAAATATACCATGAACCTTCTGTACAATATGGACATAAGCTTTAAACCTTTAATTTTATTTTAAAAGTCCTTAAACTTTTATTTTTACCATAAATAAGTCTTTAACCTTTTAAAATAATACAATTAAGTAAAATAAACAAGAGGTTAAAATCTTATAAGCCTTCACCATTTTTATTTTACTGCAAAAATTTATAGCTGATTTGGGCTTAATTGCGTTATTTTAAAAGATTAGAGATTTATACAGTAAAATTATATGTTAATGTCTTATTTCTTCTTCTTCTTTTTTTTTTTTTGCAAAGGATTGATGGTATATTTGACTATTAAGTCTTTTTATAATCTTTATAATATAAATAGATTACTTATCCCTATAAAAAAGATTAGACATATACCTAAGTCAGTTAGGACTAGTCTAAAAAATTCATATCAGGTCAAGTTGCAAGGTAAATTAATTTCGTCCTTAATATCCATCCCAACCTAGATAATCGCTGTTAGAAAAATTGGAAGACAAGGACCCTTTATTTTCACTAGTACTTGCTATAAACAAAAACATAAAAATTAATAAAACATTCATGAATTCAGAAGAAAAAAAAACATTCAAACGAAAAATGCAGGCAGGAGGGACCCTGGACTTGGAGCCTAGAGGGGGAGCTGAATCAAGTCACACTCTGTTATCTGTATCCAATCTAGAAGAATTTAATGAAATGGGCCTTTCTCTATGTATATATATGAAACCTGTAGATGATGTTAACCCCATTTGCTACCGATGAATGGTTAACATCAATCATTAGGCAAGACTCAAGGCAAAGGTCATTACTTTCACTCAAGTCCTTTTAGGTACTGCATTTATATTCTATAAGAACAATGGGGTTTTGCAGGGTTCTCTCTTAAATATGCTTTAGTAAAGGTGTTTCCTGATAAGTTTGAAATCTTTATGTTTGACGCTCAAGTTTTAAAATTTTACTTATCCCACGATATACATTCTTCAAATTTCATCGGAGAGAAAAAAGTTAGAGATTTTTTATATTTAACCCTGAAATAAATTCCCATACTTTAATTTATTCAAAAATACAAATTAAATTTTGATTTCAATTGCATAAAAATGTAAAATTAAAGTTATGATTTTTTTTCATTGTATTTATACTTATTAAATTTTAAAACAGATGAATTAAATCCGATTGACAAAATATTTTAACATAGTATCAAATATTCCTCATTCAACTAATCCAACTAAATCTAAGTAAACATTTTCTAGAAATTAAATCATCTAAATAAAAAACTACTAACAAAATAATAAACATTTTATATCATCAATAAAGGTAATAATTACAATAAAATAAAAGTTTATAACCTTAACTTCATATAGTAAAAGATCAAACATTTATCTTTTTAAGTAAAATTCAAGGAATTAATTGAATATTATCCCTTTATATATATATATATATATATATATATATATATATATATTGTGAAAATGTATGTTTTGCACTTAAATATATCATTGCACCAGTATTATCCAAGCAAGATACATGCTTGTCAAAATATATGCTTCCCCTTCAGTTTTACATATTTCATTAAGAAATTAGTTATTATTTTAATTTTTCTAACTGTCTCGGGCTAGCTGTTACTGGAATGCTTTAATTTTCAGGTTTCTATAGTTAGTTGATACAACTAATTTTTAAGGTCTGAACCGGAAATTGGGGAAGCACCATCCTTAGTTATATATTACATCTAGCAAAATGTTTCATGAGGCAAAGATGGTAAGACTAACATAAAGGAATCAACGAAACTACAGAGTATTTATATCCTATCTACCGTAAGTAGTACGACGCCACCTTTAACGCACCCCCCCCCCCTCAATTTTTTTTTTCCTATTGGCAGGATTTGTTGGTTTTCGACATGGTAATCAAACAATATGATTGGGATAATCTTTGCATTGCAGCTATGCTGTTTTTTTTTATTATTATTATTATTTTTTTAATCTTTTTATCATGTTACAATCGAAGTTATCTCTAAATTTTTGCTTAATTTTAGTTCTTTTTTCAAAAATATTTTAAGATTGTTATTATTCATATCGTTATAGGGTTAATTGAATGAGCGACGTAATTAATTTTGAAGAGATTGAAAACAATGTTGACAATAAGATTAGTATAAAATAATGATGTGTTTTGATGTAATGACAGCAATGACAACGAGACGAGCATAGTAAAAAAAGAAATATGACACTCAAAATTATTAAATTAAAATAAAAAAGTGAAAATGGGAAAAGATAAATTTGAAAATGCTACACGAGAGAATTCTCAGTGTGCCACATCAAACTCAATCAATGAGCAAAGCTAGCTCGTAGTGGATTTAAAATGTTACTCGAATGCAAATCTACTGTAATCATTGGTATATTAAATTTTTAAGTAGTAATGATCTTATAGTCCTATACCTATATCTAGGTGAACAGTTTTCGCATTGTTTTATACTATAAATTTTAAGTCTATTGAAATTATTTTTTAAAGAGACTAAATGAATTAATTTGGCTGAATTTGGGTTCTTAGATATTTTGTTGTTGAAAAAAATCACTCAATCACCTTTTGGGATTTGATGAAGATGAATCAATTTGAACTGCAACTCAAAATTCAAATTTTGGATATGAATTCCTTGATGACACTTGAACTTTAGAATGATCGAACCAACAAACAAATGCAGAAATTTGACTTCAAGGTGTGCTGCAAATGCTACTTTCTTTAAGACTTATTTTACCCACCAATTATGATATGCAACAAGGATTTTTTAAAATAGTATCACATTACAATGATGCCAACCATTTTGAAATCACCTTGCATTTGTGAAATCAAACCACTAATCACCATTGACAAGTACAAAAGTATTTTGTCTTAGCCACTATTTTCTATAATAAATAATGCTTAAGAAATTTATCTCTATTTTGAGAATGATAGGGAAGAAAGCATTTCAGAACTTTCAATTATTCTTAGTGAGTTTTTGTGTGTCTTAAATATGTAACTTGACATCTCTATATATAGAGGTTATTCCATGTGATATGATCTTTTAATCAAGTGTTATAATTAGGTTTAATACCCAAGTAAGCCCTCTACATTTGACAAGAAATATAATTAAGCCCTCAACGTTTAATTGTATGAAAATCAGTCCTAAACGTTTCAAAATAACATAATTAAGTACATTTTCGTTAAATTCTTTAATTTCCGTTACCCTTATACAGTAATAAAACTTAATGGCGTTAGAGAGAGTTAATGGAAATGTCTCTAATTCTATTATTTTGAAACGTTTAGGGCTAATTTTCATACAATTAAACGTTGAGAGTAATTCCATTTTATGGTAAACGTGGAGGATATATTTGGGTATTAAGCCTTATAATTATTCACTTTTTTTTGAATTAAATAAACACAATTGTTTAACAATATCACAATTTTTGAAAATTAATTGTTATGTTTTTTAACTATTTAAAAGTGAAAGAATAATTTTTGGAAGAGTTTGTAACTTTATAAGCAAAAAATTACCAGTTGTCTATACTTTCTACCACGACAGTCAAATGCTCAAATAGGTCAATCAACTTTCCTAGTGCAAATTTTAAACAGCAAATAATTTCCAAGTAGGTAGTCTATTGCTCTTTTAGGATAGCCAACTGTACTAGAGTTAATTTTACTTAGAAGCTACACTTTATATGAGCAGTTGATTAACTCTTTTAGACAGTTGATTGCCCTACTTGGGCAGTTGACTGCCCTAAATGGTTCTTTTAATTGAATTGAACTCAATTTTATTTACCTAGAAACCTTAAACAATATAGTTCCACAATTTTATTGATTAAACTTCATGTTTAACCAATTATTCATCCACTTATTTTGAAAGTTGTCTAACAATCTCCCACCATTTTTAAAATAAAGTAAACCTGATACTTAAGGAATACTTATGTACAAAATGAAGGTATCAATACTGATTTAAACCTCCACCTTAGTGAATAGTTTCGTTGACATTTTTAAAATAAAGTAAACTTGATACTGAAGGAATACTTATGTACAAAATGAAGGTATCAAAACTGATTTAAACCTCCACCTTAGTGAATAGTTCCGTTGAGTTAATTAAAACAACATGACAAAACTAGTTCTTTAAACCAACAATTCTATAATAATTAGTTGTATGCTAATTCACACATAAGACTTTAAAAACTCGTCAAGACTTGTCACAATCTGAAATACAAATTTTACATACCATTTTACATTTTACTTACCATCAATAGGGCTGTTAGCAGTGCCTTCACTGATAATTTAATTTAAAATTCATATTCATTTTCAAACTATTCCTTGGAACTATTCCTTTTTATTTACTGTAAACAAAATATACTAACTACAAATTTTTGAAACATATTTTTCCATTTGATTTACATCTCGAGTTTGGATACATATAGCAAAATTACTGTACATATAAGTTTGAACATATAAATATAAATTGTGTATACCTCTATAGATATGTCAACTCCGCCTAAGGGACACCAAAAGATATAAACTCCTCCGCTCGTAGCTGAGAGATTACTGAAAATAATCTGGAAGGAGAAGGAGGGAGTGAGCTAATGCCCAGTAAGAGAATCATATACAAGAACTGATGCTATGCATCCTATATGCAGAAATCGAAATTTTACTTTTTCAGGTAAAGGCATGGAGTATACAACTTAGGCACGATATAAAGGATGGATACTATAATCTGCTAGGTAACCAGATAAAGTATGGGAGGTACTTTGAAGTACCTGTCGTGTCTCGGTCCCTAGTACCGACTATAAGGATTTCATTTGTGGTTAAACAGTTCAGTGTACGTGCATAATTCGGTAAACAGTACTAAACAACTTTTAATAATAACTTTCAGATATTCAAGTAAACAATATAAAGCATTTCTCCGCAAACTGTACAAAAAATCATTTTTTAGTAATAGTAATAAAATTTGGAAAAAATATTTAATGATTATAACACATTTCATTATTAAAATCCATATCATGTATATATTTTTCCTAGGAGTGCCCAGGATGTATAAGAATTTGCTACCTCAGATAAAACAATGGAGACAAGACATCACTCAATAGACTCGTGCAGGGGGGACATATGGCCATAGTCTAAGGTCATTCACAGATAAACATAGGCAAACTGTCACTTGAGGACATTGAATGATGGGATCAGGATCACTCAGCTACAATAACGGTAACAATGAAGTGCATGTGCTCGTAAGCAGCTATGGGCTAACAGTCTCAAAACAATATATAAAATAGTTCATAGCAGTTTACAGAGATAAATCCAATAACATGTATCTTCAATCAGTCCATAAATACATACTTTGAAAATATAAGCAGTTTAAAAATAAAAATTCATAAAATATTCACAACTCAATATTTAGTCATGAAAATATTCTATTTATATGGAGATAAGTTATAAAAAGATGTCAGTACTCTCACGTACGTAAAATTCAATAACATGAATTTTTAAATTATTTTTTTGGTATTCAGTGAAAACAGGAAATTTTATTAAATTAGAGAAATTAACTCAATAAATCCTTCATTTTTAGTTCTCAAAAATATTAGAAGATAATTCCACAAAATTATTAGAATTTTCAGCAGTATAACGGTAGTTTCTAACCTAGCCTTCCTGCAGTGAAAACACAGTATATAAAACCAATAACAGTTCTCATTTCAACACCAATTTCAACATTCCAATTTCAAAAGATGCACATTTTATCAAAACATGCACCATAGTATCCCTACGTCTTCTACACTCATCCCTTACCTCTTAATTCGTTGTGTTATTGTTTGTCAACACCAGTGTCAAATTCTGACTTCCGAGCAGCAAAACACCATAGAAACACAATTTAGCACTGTCAAATCACTACACTTCAATTATAATTAATTATTAACTTTCCATAACTATCACATTGCCCATAATAACTTCCATTTCAGTCTCTTTTACACCGGTGCTAACACTGCAACTTCACCTAAACAACTCCAATTTCAATTCCGCTTTTGCCAACAGTCTCCTAATAATTGGTACAATATTTCAAGACCTTAAATGCATTAAAATCAGCAAAGACTCTACGTCCCCTTCCTTGGCCTAATTCAACAAAGCTCCCACACATACACTTTCTTCAATTTTTAAGCTTGAATTCTTCCTTAACATGAATTCTACACTATTTCTAGATTAATTTCTCATCAAATTACAACGCCTCCATGCATAATCCACCATGACCGAAACCTTAAGGTTATGGTTCTCATGTCTTTATCTTGATTCAAGCTTAAACAATCATCTAAACATGCTAAACACTAGGTGAAAATCATGAAAACCATGAAAATTTCAACAATTCCTTACATACCTCTCTTGGCCGAAACCTTCAAGAGAACCTACACCCTTAATTTGGCTGATTTAGGTGATGATTTTGGTGTGGGAAGATAGAAGAAGTTGAGGAGAACAACTTTGGTGAAGAAAGTTTTCGATTTTGTTGAGTTTTCGGTATAGTTTTCTAGCTTTCTCTCTCTTCACATAACTTGGCTATGGAGGATTTGGGAGATGCTGGTTGCTGCCGAAATTGATGGAGAAGAAGCTGGAAAATTCAGCTAAAAAGGATATTTTATGTCACAAATTACTATTTTGCCCTTATGTTTAAGTGATCTTCCGTTTTTACCCTTTTTTGTTCAACTTCGGTTTAAACAATCAATCTAATCTCCAAAATATTTTATTTCATCATGAAATATATCTATTTAACTTTCTCTAACTTCTGGTTGAGCTTTTGTTGAAGTTTGACTAACCATTTGGGTGAAATTACTAAACTCTTATAACCGTAAAATCGCGTAAATTTCTATTTTTATGTAGATTTAATTCCATCAGTCCACATGGTTTAGAACCTTATTTTATGAGAAATTTTTTATCACTGATAGTAGGTCCAAATTCAACTCGATTTGACCGTTATTTACGAAAATTCTATCGACCTATGGACTTAATCGTCATTTTCTAATTTGTTTGCACACTTCTCAAAAATGCACAAACAAGTAAATCTAAGTTGTAGATTCTTATCATATCCTTATTTAGCTTCAAATGTCATGTCCTCCGAGTCTCATCTGCTCTAGAACACTAGAAGTCCTATAAGGCCCACCATCCGTTATCCCTTATTCTTGTAAGGTACAGGTAATTTAGATAATTATATAATATCTATAAATGTGTACGGATGGTAAATGTATGAATATCATAAGATTCATTTAGTAAAAGCTTGGCATTATAACTGACCATGATTTTTGTATCTATTATGAGTGTTTGATCGGAGCCAAGCCTTTTACCCTTAGAAGTGGCACCACTTTCACTTGTAAAGGTGAACTCTATCAGAAATGCAATCGTGTAAGCATTTTAATAGTTTATTTACATGTTATGAGTTCATTGAGAGTTGCAACTTAACCCCCTCTTTATTCAAGAAACACAATTTTTAAAACTTTTGAAAATCAATTGTTATGTTTCTTAACCATTCAGAAGCGAAGGAATAACTTTTAGAAGAGTTTGTGATTCTTCAAAAAAAAAAAAAAACTAGACATTGTCTACACTTTGTATTAGGATAGTCTAATGGCCAAAAAAGGGAAATTGACTTCCCTAGTGCAATTTTTGAACAATGCATAATTTTCAAGTAGGGTAGTCATATTGCCCTAAGGTTAATTTTATACAGAAGTTATACATTGTATGGCCAGTTGACTATCCTTTTTAAGCAATTGACTACTCTATATAAGTAGTTGACTGTCCTATATGACTTCAATTAATTGAATTTAACTCGATTTTCTTAACCTAGATACTTTCCAAAACAATAGTTTTTTAATTTCACTGGTTAAACTTCTCGTTGAACTTACACCAAAAAAAAAAAGAGAAACTTCACGTTGAACTAATTATCCATCTTCTTATTTTGAAAATTATCTAATGTATTTTGCATAATATAATACTTCTTGTTCTAATAGTGTATGTCAAGTTTTAAGTAAATTAAAGACATTTAACCTCCGTTAATATGAAAAACTTTTACCTTGGCTCTTCTATCCATTTTTTTTAGTGTTGGATTATAAGGTGATTTTATTGAAAATAGAAGTGTTTTTGGTTGGGTCTAATGGAGTGGATATAATATCAACGTTTTATATGTTTGTCCAAATTTAATCCAGTATGATTATTTGAACCTTAAATTCCAGTTAGCGGCGTAAAGACAACCCTTTTTTTATAAAATATTATATATTTATAGATTATATAATATAAACTAGCTTTTACTGGTAGGATGCACGAATTAGATTTAATTATTTAAATTTATAAGTAGATAAAATAATATTATTTAATTTATTTAAAGTATCTATAAAATACATATGTATAATATAATCAAGATATCCAATCATAAAAGAATTAAATATTTAATTAAAAAATTATAATATTCAAAACATAAGATAAACAAATATTAGAAAGAATAAAAAAAAACATATTATAAATAATATTATTAAGCACATCAACGAAATGTTAAAATAGAAATTTAAAGTATATTTTAACAATTTTCAAGGTTAGAGTAACATTTTGAGGTATAATTTTATTATTGACGTAAATAGTCATTATTATAAATATGCATTTTATATACATATAATACATATAAAAGAATGATTATAATATAAAAGTATTTATATTTATATTTATATCTGAAAGAATAGTAATTTGTGCAATGCACAAATTAATTTTATCTACTTAAATATGTATATAACATATATATTTATAAATTTAGATGTTTTATACATGAATTTTATTTATTTAGAAAAATAAAAATTTTAAATATTTAAATAATATATATGATATTGATATCTTACTTTTATACTTTTCGGTTTTGTTAATAAATATATTTTAAATACTTTAAAATTAAAATTATTTATTTTATAATATAAATAGATATCAATAAATATTTTATTTAATTTTCCAAATAGATAATATTGAAATTATATGTTTTTAAATATTTTTGATTAGATAGTTAGTATTTAAAATTATTTTAAGATATCTTTTCTTAAAAAATTGAAAAATTTTAAGATTTAGAAAAAATTTAGGCTTTGCTTGGTATGGCGGAAAGAAAGGGGTGAGGAAAGAAAATTAGTTAATCAAATGGTTAAACTACAAAGTAGGAAAGTTGTTGTGAAACATAACTATTTGATTAACTAATTTTCCTTTCTCACCCCTTTCTTTCCATTCTACCAAGCAAAGCCTTAGGAAAGTGAGGAAGTTAGTATTTATTATTTTTTGACTTAGGTGGACATGAAATTATAATAAAAATTTACATGTTATTCAAAGAGAATATCCATGTAAGCATTTATGTAGATATCTTGTTGTGTATCTTGTAATTATATATATATATATATATATATATATATGAGTAAGGATCCACTTACACATGTGTAAAACAAATTTATTTTACACAGTTTTATATCTTCATATAGGATTAATATTTTTGCAAACCAACCGTTGGATTTAACAACCTACTCATATTTATTATGTATGTAAATTTTTGAATCAATCTGTTATTTCTATCATTTTAATCGAGAACAGTAATTTTTTTCAATATATATAAACGGTTGAAATTTTATTTTACGAAATATATAGTTAGACATATTCGATTAATTTGAAATTTGGCATGCATGATCTATGTGAATAGAACATAAAATTCAACGGTCGGATTAAAAAATTATAAATAATATAAAAAGATATGAAAGTGTGTAAAACTAAATTTGTTTTACACATGTGTAAATTTATATATATATATTAATTAGATTTTGAATTTGAATAGATCTTCCAATCGTGGTAAACATCTGTTTGAGACATTAAAAATTCCCACCGACATGGGAAAAAACGTTCACATCTCAATAATTATAGATTCCATCAACTCTACGAAACTCTTTCATTTAATTGGAAAGAATTATTTGCTGAAATAAGTGGTATTAGTAGTATTGTTTTATATAGAGAAAAACTATTCATTTGTCACTCTTGCATGCCGACGTCTTTTGGCATATTAAAGAAAAATGTCAAGCAAGAAAATTTTGGACATTAGCTAGTCAGGCTTCTAAGGCAATGGTTCATGTGATTCAATTACAGATTTTACAGGCTTCTAAGGCAAGAAAGAAGCCTCAACTAAAGCTGGTTGGTGTTGCAAATTTGTTTTGGTTTGGCAAATTACAAATTACAGATTACAGATTAGAAGTAAAAACATATGTATGCATGCATGTATGTATGCATAATAAGATGAAAGATTGGAGGGATTTTCCCAACAAAGGTACTGAATTTAACACTTGATGGTTGATAGTAAAAGACAAGTGAAAGCATATGGGCAGTAAAGTTTGGTTCGATATTTCACTATTCTAGTCCAAGTTTGTTCCTTTAGTGGAAACTGGAAACGAAGACTGACGAGGGAGAGGGACCCCAACAAGAACAAGACGAATCTTGAGCCTCACCCTCACATTCATTCCTTGAATTTCTTAATCAAACTAGGAGCCCAAGGCCCCACCCAAACTTCAATGGTTCCAACCATTACAACTTCCACTCAATACAAAATAATGGAGGACATTGGCAGGTGACTCAGATGACCATGTCCCTTGGCTTTCCAACAAGACAGACAAGTATAGAGAGAAACCTGACAGAATAAGCGACCCTTTTGGTTATTTTTAGCAGTAAAATCTGTAGAATTATAGAGGTTTTTGGCAGACTTTGGGGCTGGGATATGCGCTCTGCCGGGGTTAGCGAAGGACTCCCTTGGCAGAAAACAATTGCGCATGTAGGCGTGACTGGCCGCGTCATCATCCCCTCTTTTGGTTTCATCTTGGGACCAAAGCGATTGAAAGTAAAAAAACACAGCAGGCTTTTACTTTTATTAAAAAAAAATCCCCTTTTGACGTTCTGTTTCTTATCCAAGGAACGAGAGATACCACGAAGACTATTTGTCTCGCATATTTTTCTTTTTTCTTATTGCGATTCAAATGACTAGCTTTCATGAGTTTATTAGGGATGTTTACATATTCAAGCACCTTAACAAACTCCCTAATTAGTGCAACTAAAATGACAAAGTCCATAAGACAAAATGACCTTATTTTATTAATCCTTATCAGATCATGGTTGTGTTAAATCGTTCTGAATTATGCTTTAACATGTAACCAAAAAAAAATAGGCTTTAACAATGGATTGATTACTCTTATTATGAGGTGTATCACCTCTGTTTCATTTTCCATCATTCTTAATAGATCATGTACTGATAATTTCTCTCCAGAACATGGTCTTCAACAGGGAGATCTTTTCATCTGTTCTTATTATGTATAGAGTCAAAATAATGGATATATATATATATATATATATATATATATATATATATATAAATTAAATTGATTTTAGAGGTGCTTGGATAAGAAGAAAGTTAAGAGAAAATGAAGAGAAAATTGAGGAAAGTTTTTGAGTAGATTGAAGAAAAGCTTGACGAAACTTAAAAAGATTTTGGACGCAAGTCAAGCAAGCAATTTCTTAGGAAAGAGTTTTTTAAGACCCTTTGTTAAACTCAGCAATGAGTAAAAGAATCGAAAGATTTAGGGAAAAAATGAAGGAAAAAAAATTAAAAAGAAATCCTAAACTTGAAATAGAGGAAAATTAAACATATATAAATAGCTGATCAGTTAAAAAGAAAGGGAAAGAAGAAAAGATTACGTTTATTTTATATAACCGCTAATCTCAAAATACTTTTAAACTAAGCTTTTTAAATAATTGTAGTTTTAAAATGCATTTAGACTACATTTTTTTTAAGTGGCGTAGTTTTAAAGTTTTATTGTTTTAAACTATATGAAAGAATAATTTATCTTGAGTGTGTTGATTCTTTTAGTAGATAACTAGTGTAGGGGAATTTTACGTTTAAAAGATGAGCTTTATCTTCATTATTTACTTTAACCATTCAGTAACTTAATGTCACATTTGCTTCATAAGATGAAGGAGATGATAGAATAGTATAAGATTGTAGGTGGGATAGGATTGGATTGGATTAGATTATATCATCCTATTTTATATTTGGTGTGTATAAGGATCAAGGGTAAGATATGATGATTTTTATATATTTTTCACCATATTTGTTATGTGTAAAATCAAGACTATGACCAAATGACTTTTTATTGATCAAAAGTACTCTTTTTAAAGTGAATATAACTTAAATTTATATTTTTTAAATAAATCTAGTTGAAAGATTTTTTTATTTAAAAAATATATTATTATAATTTCAATAGTTAAAAGTTAAATTTATCCTTAAAAAAAATTAAATTTTCAATAAAATATTGAATTTTTATAAAAAATTAAATGTTTTCAACAAATTTATCTTGTTAAAAAATTTTTTTTATTAAAAGTATTTCTCTATATGTTTTTACTATTTTTTATTTAAATTTAAAATAATTTTATGATTTCAAGTTACATATATTTATTTTTATAGATAATATTATTGTTTTAAAAAATACATTGATTTTCAATAAAAAATTTTATCTTTTTTATTTTTTATTATTGCAAACAAGAGAAAAAAGAAAAAAAATAAAACAAACAAAAGAGAACAGGAGGGTAAAAAATAAAATTTAGGAATAAGAAAAAATACTAGCTAAATTTAAAAGATCAAATTTTCATAAATTAAAAAATGTAATACATAATAATTTTTACATTTCAGAGTTAGTATAATGGTTTTAAACATCGATTATTTTTAGAAAAATAAAAAAATTAATTTTTAAAAATTATTATTTTATCTAAACTATACTTTTTCTTTATTCAAAAAAAAGAAAAATTAAAAAAGATAAAGAGAAAGAGAAATAAAGAAAAATAAGTAAAAAAAAAAGAAAGAAGAAAAAAATAGTGAAAAAATAAGAAAGGAAAAATTTTAGAATATCTAGTTAATCGATAACTATTGTCATCTTATTAAAATTTAATTTAATTTTTAAATGTGAACTTTAGGAATAAAATATATTAATTTATCACCTAATTACATGAGATTAGAAATAATCATTACTTTTTGAGGATGATTGAATCATCTTATATTAAGTTCATGTTTAGTGCAAAGGACGAAAATAGGATAAGATGATTATATTCTTATCTTATGTTTGATACACATATAAAATGAAAAATTAGATTACAAAGAGGATTAGTCATTTTTTTGTTACAATTAGTCATCATTTTAGTATATGATGATTCAATTAATCCTTTCCAAAGGTTATTTTTAATTTCATGTGATTAGATGATAGATAGTTATATTTTATTTCTAAAGTTTACATTTAAAAATTAACTTAAACTATTAATAAGATTACAATGGTCATTGAGCAATTGGTTATTCTAAATTATTTTTTATTTTTTTCCTTTTTTATTTTCACTATTTTTTCTCCTTTTTTTACCTCTTTTTTCTTTATTCCTTTATTTCTCTTTTTTCTTTGAATAAAGAAAAAAATAAAAACTAGATTAAATAATATTTTTTAAAAAATTATTTTTTATTTTTTTTTATCAATGCTTAGAACCAATTTTTCTTTAAAAAAAATTAACTCCTAAATATAAAAATTATCTCAAAATATATTTTTTTAATTTTATAAAATTTGAACTTTTAAATTCAGCTAATATTTTTTTTATTTGTAATTATTATTTTTATTTTTTTTCACTTTTTTTGTTCTAAATTTTTATTTTCTCTTTTATTTTTAAAGATTTTTTTCTTTTTTTTTTAATTTTGATCTTGTCGAAAATAAAAGAAAAGGAAAGGAAAAAATAAAATAAAAATATATATAAGATTATATAATGAAAAATCAAGTTATTCTTAAAACAATCATATTATATGAAAATTCTAATTTTTAAAAATGAATATATTGAACTTAAAATCATAAAAAAATTTAAAGTTAGATTATAAAACAATAAAAAAAATAAAAAGAAAGAAAAATAAAAAAAGGAAAAATAAAGAGGTATATTTGTAAAAAAAATATTTTTTTAATGAAATCAATTATTTGTAAACATTTAATTCTTTTAAGAAAATCAATATTTTATTAGAAATTAACTTTTAACTATAGAAATTATAAATACATTTTTAGTTAAAAAAATCTTTGAATTATTTTTATTAAAAAATTATAAATTTAAATTATATTTAATTTAAAAAAGAGTACTTTAGATAGATAAAAAAATTTCATTTTATCATGCTCGTAATTTTACTCATAAAAATATGATAATAAATATATAAAAATCATCTTACCATACTCTTGATTATTGTATTTGTAGACACCTTATTTTGTCCGGAGTCTTAATTTGTAAAAATAATTAATTGGATTGGGTGACATTGTATTTCAATTTGACAATTTAGAATTAGGCTAGAATTAAATTAGAATTTTTAGGTTTAGAATTAACATTAATTAGTAAATTAAAAGTTAAAATAGGATTTAGGAATGATAAATAAAAAAAAAAGAGAAGAGATAAGAAAAAAATAAAATAAAATTAATTTTAGGATAGGATAATTAGATTTTTTTAGGATAATTATTTAGATTAATATTAAAGTTGATAGAGTTAGATTAGGATTAACATAAAAATTAAATAGATAAAATATTAAAAAATAAAAGATAATTAATAGAATAGGTTGAGTTGTATTAGGACTCTAACAAGTTTATGACTATAAAAGGGGTTAAACCCCATAACTTAGAGACAAGAATCCTCAGAGAAAAATTCATAAAAAAAGAAAGCAGTCTGCATCAAGAAAAAAACAGCAAGCAAAGAAGAAGGGAATTTCAATCAAAGCAGCGACGGCATTTCGTCACTCATTGTTTCCGGGAGCGGCATTTAAGCTTAGGCAATAGGTTCTGAGGCAAGTTTCCAGCGAAGAGTAAAAGCAGCTAGGAAGGAAGGGCTGCCCACGTCAAGGATTTACAAGAGACATCAACGCTTGGAATATTGGGTTCATTTGCTTGGAAATTGAAGGCCACGTGAAGTCAAAGATAAAAGTAATATATTTGGCCATCATCATCTGACAACACTGGTATGTTTTTATGCCTCTTGAATTGTTTATATTTTATATGGGTTTTTTGTTAGTTAGTTAGTACACGTTTTTTTATATTCTAAGAAGATAGAAATGGTGTTTAATAAGAATAAGTGGGTATAAGTATAAGGATAATGACAAATAAGGTTTAAAATAGGAATTAAAATAAGGGATAAAAATAAACAAATAAAAATTAAGATAAATCTTCCAATGAATATTGAAAATTGTTTAATAAAATTAAAATTATTCCGATGATGGAATCTTTGAGGTGATTACGAATGAGTAACACTTGAAAAATTCCTAGGTGAGGAGGTTCTTCTAAGTTTATCCAGAATGATGGAAAATTTAGGAAATATTCTCAACATTAAAAACCAAAATCCTAAAAATATTAATAAATAATATATAAAAAATAATATTAAAATAAATAAATAAAAGTAATAAAAATAATTAAGTAAAAATAATAAATAAATTTTAAAAAATTTCCGACGACGGAGCCTCTTCAAGGGAGTCGAATGGTACCCCTTGAATACTCTTGAGGTGAGAAGATTTTTTGAGAGTTCATCCAGAATGATGGAGGATTCTTAAAAGAATTTTCAATATTTAAACAAAAATTAAAAGACCACATAATTAAGACTAAGTTAAAATAACACAAGATTAAAATGGTACCAATATTGGGCGTTGTAGGGGTGCTATAACCTTCCCTACACGTAAATGAACTCCCGAACCCAAAACTTAAAATGTAGACCAGTCCTTAGAGTTATTAGGTGGCCAATCACACCTAGGTTAAAAAAGATTGGTGGCGACTCCATTTGTTTAATGTCTAGCGTCCTAGCCTTAGGAAACGTTATGACAGCTTGGCGACTCCACTGGGATAATTAAGAGAGTCAAGCCATAATTTAATCTAGTGTTATACTAAGTTTAAGTTTGATGGTCTAAATTTGGAAAGTTCTGATGTTGTTTGATGCTCTTTTGTTGATTTCTTGAGTGCTTTGTGGAAATTAATAAGATGAAGTTCCTTCTCACACACCACAATTTGCATTTGCATGCATAAAGCTCTCGACCAGAGCTTAGTCCTTTCTAGGAGGGAGTAGAGTATCTACCGCTCTCGTGAGGTGATAACCTCCGCATGGGCTAGCAAAATACTCCCACTCAAGTTGAACCTTTTCCATTTGTAGCCTGTCATGGGTGAGGATTAGGGTGCCTTACTAGTCCAGAGTGGATGATAGAAAGGAACAATTTGGGAACCTTTAGCCCTTTTATCTAAAGCTATGCATATAATGAAATTAGGAAGACCAACTGTAAGATAGAGCCATATCAACCCATGCTATAGAAAATACTCATTACTTAGGACACATTTTTTATCAAGCTTGTTTGATTTTGATTTATACATGAGACACAAAAGGGCACCATGTGTTCTTCACCAAAACATTTTCATGCATTAATCATCCATTATTATTACATGGCAACTTTTTACCATACCATCCCATTCATACACATGTAGCATCATCTCATTTTGTTCATCTTCAATCATTATTTTCAAACAAAGCATTTTCAAACTTTTTCAAGTATCACCACACAAAAAATAATTGACTAATTGTGGTAATAAAGGTTCAAAGATAGCTCGACCAAAAGTCCATTCATATCGCACTCGTTATCAAGCTAGAATCATGGAAGAAGAGCAAAGTGTCCGTATTGAGAAGATGGAAAAAGCTCAAGAGGATATAAAAGGGCAATTGGCCCAAATCATTGAGTTGTTGAAAATTTTGGGTAAGGGAAAGAGAGTAATAGAATAAGTTGTAGTTAAAAAAAAAAGATTTGTCTTGTGGGGGCATGAAGGGTTCTAGCCATGCGATTTTGAAGATCTATAAATTCTAGTTTTGTTTTTGCTTCTTTAAGTAATGCAAGATAGTTTTTGAAAGTGCTTAAGCCCATAAGCACAAGATAAAGTTTTATGTATGGGCTAACTTTTATTTATTCCTTTCTCAATAAAGCGACTAGTGTGATGCACTGTCATTTTCTCATTTTCTCTGTTCATTTGCCATTTCCCACATACTCACATTATCTTTCATTCACAAGTATCCAAATAATGAACATGATGATAATGATGTCAATAAATCTGGGATTCAATTTTGAAAGAACTACTACTGTTGATGAATTATTAGTCTGCTAATGTTGCGAAAGCAAGAAAATGAAGGAAAGGTTGTTCACCATCCGCGCTTGATAGATGGTACAGGAGAGGTGAATCTATTACAGATGCTTCTAACAAGTTTGTCATTGTTCAATAAACAATTTTTAATGAGAGAATTTACATTTGAAATGATAAATGGCCTTCTTTCACTATCCTTCAAGCATGAGTAAAATTATCCTTTAATTACCCCTTCTGAGCCTATTATATTTTTTTGTAATATAACCTACCAAGGATCACCCTCCACACTGGGGGCAAAGAAGATGAAAATCATTTATAAAAAATTTTGGGGGCAAAGATGAAAGTGTTCATGATGAATCGGGGGGCAAAAAAAAAACCCCAGTTTTGTGAAACAAAAAAAAAGAAGAAAAAAAGGGTTTAAATTCAAAAGAAAACCCAAAATGAAGAAGAAGAAGAAGAAGAAGAAGCAAGAAAAGAAATGAGTGAACTAGAAAGGTACTAATGCTTGAGTGTTTTACTTGTTAAATAAAAGTGATCCTTTGGTTTATAAACCCTGAAACACATTTTGGGCCTGCTTTATCCCTTTCTTTCATAAACCCTTACCTGAGCGTACATTACATGCCTTTAAAAGCCCATTTTGATCAAATGTAAATGCTTAAATTGAAGAATCATGTATTGAATGAAGACATATTTGTATAATGAGATAATGATCATTTGAAGGAAGTAGATCAAGTTGAATGAAGAAACCCATGAGCTTTAGAAGATATCTTGGATCGAAATCAAGAACGCCTATTAGGGGCATGAATTTGGATTGAGCATTGAAGGTTGAAGTTTGTCAAAGCCAATGAAGTTGAAAATGAAGAAAAAAAAGAAAAAAAAAAAAAATAAAAATATGAAAAAAAGAAAAAAGAGAAAAAAAATAAAAAGAAAAAGGAGGATTCAAAATTGAAAACCCAAAAAGGGCAGTTTGAATCAAATAAGGGGCACCTAAGTTGAAAACCTGGAAAGGCGACTTAGGAAAATATCATCATCAAAAAGTTTTGATACAAGGGCAAGACTGACAGACACTACATGAAAGAACATATCAATTGTAGACACCTAATTTTGTCCGAACAATTCTTTTAAAATAAAAAAATAAAAAAAAAATCAAAAATCGAATCAAAAATAAAAAAAATCAAAAAATGGAAAGGTAGAAAATATAAAAAAATAAAGATAGGAAATAATCAACTTTGGTCAAACCTTAAATCATGTAAATCAATGAGATTTGGTGCCAAATAAAGAGAGTTGACCAATTGATTAAATTGCCTTAAATAAAAGATATATATTATCTGTAAAATGAGAAAGAATTAAATAAAATCTGCCCTTGAATGAAATCCATGATTTGGGGCCTAAACTTGAGGAAAGTTGATTCTTTCCTCAAGTATACGGCCATGAAATGGCTATAAAAACCCTAAAGGAGAAACCCTAGAGGGGAGGGGGGAGAAAAAAAACCTAGAAAAAAAAAACCCTGGCTGTTGCACATCGTCTCTGGTTCCTGGCTGCTGCGCCACCGTCTTCCTCTACTGTGGATCATCATCTTCAACTCAGTTTTGCATTACTGCACCGATCCTCTGCACCTTACTCCCCATCATCACGCTGCTCTACCTCTTGCTGTACGTTGGTCTTGTATTGCACTGCACCTTGCCCTTTGTTGTAGCTCCCTTTGCTGCCATTGCTGCTTCCCTGTGTCAAACAAAAACCAGCAACTCACGACCACCCACGCCTTTGCTATCATTCTGCATCTTCATTCTCAGTTCCTTCACTTCTTCAACTACTATCCTGGCATTTTTCTTAGCTTCCCATCATCTTGCTTCCTTACTCTACAAACGGCTCCGTCATCACCATCGTTCCCTGTCCTATTTGGCCACCACCGCACCAGTCCACCTCGCCTTTCCCTGGACTGTATTGCTATCAAAGCCAGCACGGTGCTGCCACTCTCCTCGCCCAGCATCGTCTTTGTTGCTGCAACTGCCACAACACTGCTCGTCTCCAGCAAACTGCTCCTCGTTCCCTGTTGCCACGTGCTACAGCCTCTACCCCATCATCACTTCTCCCAAAAGTCTTGTTGTGGCCTTGATTCTCCCCTTCTCGTCACCGCCAGTGCTATCCTCAGCATCTTCATATCTTCAAGACTGCATCTCCATCATCTTCATCGCACAACCTAGTTCCAGTCGTTGTCTAGCTGCTGTGGTGTTTTACGTTGAAGAGAAAGGAAATATTGGTTGCCAAAGAAGGTAAGAAATTCTAGATCATTAAATGGTATCGGTATACATGTAATCAAATTAAGGTTTCTTTTATTATTTTAGTGTATTTAATGCCTACTGTTATTTATAATCTAATATGTTCAAGTATCTTCATTAGTTGGGTTTAGTTTATATAATTTAGGTAATTTAGTTGAAGTTAGAACATGATGTTAAGATAATTAATTTGAGAAATTGACTTTGGTAAATAAATTAAATAGTTAATGTGAATGAAATAATTTGATTTGGCATGTTGATATTCTATATTTTTGTTGACGGCCTATTTATACGTTTGTTTATTTTAGAATTAGGATTAAATATGAATATGAAATTAGGACTTCCTCAAACTTTAAAATAATTATTTAAATAAAACTATAAATGATAAAAAATTAATTAATAGTAAAAAGTTAGAGTAAAATAATAATTAAAAAATAAAAACATTAATTGATTATAAAAAGTAAATGTGAATTATACCGATGATGATATTTTGAGAAAGTCAATTGAGACATCTTAAAAATGTCTAGGTGAGGAAATTCTTTCTTAAGTTGAGCCAAATCGATGGGATACTTTTGAAAGAATTTTCAATAAATTATAATTCATGTTTATTCTTAGTAAATTAAATAAGTATAGATAAATAAATATAAATACAAGAACATAAATTAGATGAAAAAATAAATAAATAGAATGAAATAGTTTAGATTGAAAATAATTAGTAATTATTAAGACTAGATAATAATAAATATGAGTTATACTGAGGATGAAATTTCAAGAAAGTCAATCGAGACTCCTTGGATATTTCTAGGTGAGATGATTCTTTCTTAAGTTGAGCCAAATCGATGGGATACTTTTGAAAGAATTTTCGATAAAATATAATTCATGTTTATTAAATAAATAATGAAATAAATAAAATAAAAATAAATTAGATCAAGATTAAAATTAAATAAATTTAAATAAATTTAGATAAGCAAATAAATAAATGAACTAAATAACTTAGCATAAAAATTATAAGAAATAAAATTAATTAGATAAAAGAGTAAATGTGGATTATGCCAATGATGAAAGTTCAAGAAAATCAATTGGGACTCCTTGAAATTTTCTAGGTGAGAAGATTTCTTCTAAGCCGAGCCAAATTGATGGGACGCTTTTAAGAAAACCTTTCAATAAACCATGATTCATATTTATTTTCTAAATAAATTAAATAAATAAATAAAATATATAGATAAATATAATATGAAATAAGATTAAAAAATATAGAAAGTAATATGGAGTCGAAATTAGAGCCAAAGTTAGAAAGAATAGGATTTTCATAAATATTTAATTGATCCGACGATTGAATTCAAGAAAGTCAATCGAGACTCCTTGAAAATCTTGAGGTGAGGGAGATTTTTAAGATTGGAGCCAAATTGATGGAAAAATCTTAGAAATATTCCCAGTAAATAAGCATATCGAAATTAATATAAATACAAGGCAAATTGTAAAGATAACCTAAAACTAGTTGGTACCATTTTAGGATGGGCGTTGTAGGGGTGCTAATCCTTCCCTACACGTAAACGTACTCCTGAACCCTAGTATCTTTGAACGTAGACCAAGCCTTATCCTTAGTTTGAATAGGTGACCAATCACACCTAGGTAGAATGGTTGGGCGACTCCCTTTGATTTTAGTGTCTAGCTATTAGGTTTTCTCTAAAACTTAATACGTTATGACAGTTTGGCGACTCCACTGGGGACTTTAGAGAGTCAAGCCAACGATTGGTTTTAGGTTATTTTAGGTTTGCCTTAGGTATGTTAATTTTGATAAAATAATAAGACATTAATAACTACATGTTTCTTCGACACACACTTCACGTGCATGTGCATGCATTAGCCCTCTACCCGGGCTCTATCCTTTTAGGAGGAAGTAAAGTAACTACGCTCTCGTGAGGTAATACCTCCGCAATGGCTAGTGAAATACTCCCACTCAAATTGAACCTTTCCATTTGTAACCTGTAATGGGTGAGGATTGGGTGCCTTACTAGTCTTGCATGGACGATAGTGAGGAACAATTTGGGAACCTTTAGCCCTTTTGTCTAAAGCCATGCAATAAGTGAAATTAAGAAGACCAACTGTAAGATAGAGCCATATTAACCCATGCTATAGGAAATACCCATTATTTAGGACACATTTTTTATCAAGTTTATACATGAGACACTAAGAGGGTACCATGAGTTCACCAAAACATTTCCATGCATAATTCATCCATTATTGTTACATGACGACTTTTTACCATACTATTCCATACATACGCATGTAGCATCATCTCGTTTTGTTCATCTTCAATCATTGTTTTAAACAAAACATTTTCAAAATTTTTCAAGCATCACCACATGTGAAATGATAAATTCTTAATTGTGGCAATAAAAGATTCGAAGATAGCTCGACCAAAGGTTCATTCACACAACACTCGTTATCAAGCTAAGATCATGGAAGAAGAATCAAGCATGCGCATGGAGAAGATGGAAAAAGCTCAAGAGGAAATGAGGGGGCAATTGGCCCAAATTACAGAGTTGTTGAAAAATCTAAGCAAGAGCAAAGGAGTTGTAGAGGAAGTTGTAGTCCAAGAAGGGGTCCAACAACGTAGCATGGAAGATCCCATATACCCTCCTGGATTCGGTCCTCATCCAAATCAAACATCTCAAGTAGGAGGATATCCATTTGCACATACAGCCATACCTCAAATGTTTGGCCCAGCTCAAGGGCAAACTCTTCCTCCTCAAGGGGCAAAATTTGCTGATCCCATTGAGGTGCCCGACTTAGATGACCCAAGGGAAATTGAGAAGTTGAAAGCCAAACAAGCAGAAGAGAAAGATGAGGCAAAGTCGCAACAAAAGATTAATATGTTGGAGGAAAGGATTCGAGCTATTGAAGGCTTAGACTTTTATGGTTCCATGGATGCTACTGGGTAATGTTTGGTGTCAGACTTGGTTATTCCACCTAAGTTTAAAGCACCAGAGTTTGAGAAGTACAATGGAACTTCTTGCCCTAGGTCTCATCTTATTATGTATTGTCGGAAGATGGCTGCTTTCGCTCAAGATGATAAGCTCCTTATTCACATTTTTCAAGAAAGTCTCACTGGGTCTGCAGCGAAGTGGTATAATCAATTGGATGGAACTCGAATCACCACTTGGAATGACTTGGCAAGAGCATTTATGGCTCAATATCGACATGTTGCTGACATGGCCCCTGATCGTCTGTCTTTACAAAGCATGGAAAAGAAGGCTAATGAGAGTTTCAAGCAATATGCCCAAAGGTGGCGTGATATGGCTGCGGAAGTGCAACCTCCACTTTCGGAGAAGGAGCTTACCATTATGTTCGTTAATACTTTGAAGGCTCCATACTACGATAGGATGATCGGTAATGCCACTAAGAATTTTGCTGATATGGTATTGTCTGGTGAGATAATTGAGAATGCAATCAAGAGTGGAAAGATTGAAGCTCCCAACAGTATTGAGAAGAAAGGAGGAGCCAACAAAAGAAAGGAAGAAGAAGTCCATGCTGTTGCATATGGAAGGCAATATGGAGGCTATGTCCCACAACACCCTTATCACATGCCACAACCTTACTATCCTGCCCAGAATCCTTACCATTCTTACCCTAAGGTTAATGTTCAACCTAGTCCCTAAACACCTGCCCCAACTATTCAGCCAGCTAAGCAGTTTAATAAACAAGAGGGCAATCATAATACGTCATGGCCAAAAAGAGAAAGGACTCCTATTGACCCAATCCCCATAACCTACACTGAGCTGTACCCAAAATTGATCAAAGGACAACTCATTGCACCCATCTATGTGGAACCTCTCAAGCCTCCATATCCAAAGTGGTACGATGAGAATGCTCGATGCAAGTATCACTTCGGGAACGTGGGCCACTCTCTAGAGAATTGCACTGCGCTAAAGTATAGAGTGCAAGGATTGATAAAAGCTGGTATGTTGAGTTTTGAAGCGAAAGGGGAACCGACTACGAATGCAAACCCATTGCCTAACCATACTAATGAAGGATGAGTTTTGTAGGGGCATGAAGGGTTCGAGCCTGACAATTTTGAAGATCTATAAATTCTAGTTTTGTTTTTGCTTTCTTTCATTTCTTTAAGTAATGCAAGATAGTTTTTGAAAGTGCTTAAGCCCATAAGCACGAAATAAATTTTATGTATGGGTTAACTTTTATTTATTTTCTTTTCAATAAAGTGACTAGTGTGACGCACTGTCAATTTCTCATTCTATTTGTTCATTTGCCATTTCCCACATACTCACCATATCTTTCATTTACAAGTATCCAAATAATGAACATGATGATAATGATGTCAATAAATCTAGGGTTCAATTTTGAAAGAACCATTATTGTTGATGAATTAATAGTATGCCAATGTTGCGAAAGCAAGAAAATGAAGGAAAGGTTCCTCACCATCTGCACTTGATAGACGATACGAGAAAGGTGAATCTCTTACAAAAGCTTCTAACAAGTTTGTCTTTGTTCGATAAATGATCTTTAAGGAGAGCACTTACATTTGAAATGATAAATGGCCTTCTTTCACTATCCTTCAAGCATGCGTAAAATTATCCTTTCATTACCCCTTTTGAGCCTATTATATTTTTGTAATATAACCCACCAAGGATCACCCTCCACATTGGGGACAAGGAAGATGAAATAAAGAAATTTTAAGGGCAAAAATGAAAGTGTTCATGATGAATCAAGGGGCAAAAAAAAAAGAAGAAAAGAAAAATAGCCCATTTTTGTGAAAAAAAAGAGAAAAAAAAAAGAAAAGGGTTTCTATTCAAAAAGAAAACCAAAAAAAAAAAAAGCAAGAAGGGGCAAAATGCCTGAATGTTTTACTTGATAAAGAAAGTGATCCCTTGGTTTATAAACCTTGAAACACAGTTTGGGCCTACTATATCCTTTTCTTTCATAAGCCCCCACCTGAGCCTACATTACATGCCTTTAAAAGCCCATTTTGATCAAATGTAAATGTTTAAATTGAAGAATCATGTATTGAATGAAGGCATACCTGTATAATGAGATAATGATCCTTTGAAGGTTCGAGGAAGATAAAGGAAGTAGATCAAGTTGAATAAAGAAGTCCATGAGCTTTAGAAGATATCTTGGATCGAAATCAAGAACGCCTATTAAAGGGCATGAATTTGGATTGAGCATTGAAGGTTGAAGTTTGTCAAAGCCAATGAAGTTGAAAATGAAAAAAAAAGGAAAAATATGAAAAAAAAGAAAAAAAAGAAGAAAAAAGAAAGAAAAAAAAGAAAAAAAAAGAAAAAAAGAAAAAAAGAAGAAAAAAAAAAGAAAGAAAAAAAAAGAAAAAGGAGGATTCAAACTGAAAACCCGAAAAGGGCAATTTGAATCAAATAAAGGGGCACCTAAGTTGAAAACCTGAAAAGGCGGAATCAAATAAAGGGGCACCTAAGTTGAAAACCTGAAAAGGCGGCTTAGGAAAATATCAGCATAAAAAAGTTTTGATAAAGGGCAAGATTGGCAGACACTACATGAAAAAACATATCAACATAAGAGTGGGCTGTTGGAAAAGAATTTTAGATTGACTTGATTGAATGTCAGAATATTCATTAAATGGATACTGAAAACCCTATTCCAAACAGACTGTCCCATTGATTTTTCTTGATTTCATGTTCCTTTTCTAAGAATGAATATCTATATCTCTCTTGGTCATTTTAAATTTATACCACCCATATAACAAATGGAGAATATGCATAAGTGCATTACATTGGTAGTCAGTTGGAAGGAAAATAAATAAATGTTGGTAACCTTTATTGGGTAAATTTTTGAAAAAAAATATTCTTTTGAGAAATCTTGCATTACTAAGAGAGAGAAAGAAACAAAAGTGAATGATGAATATACAAATCTGAAAACATGATGGCTAGTCTTCGGGCATAACTGGACTAGGACTCAATAAAAGATGGGATGTTAAATGAAAGGAGATTTAAAGAATTCAGTAGATATGTAGGACTTGAGAAAGGCAAGATGAGCTTGAGAATCTTGTTACCACAATTGAGAATGCATTTGCATACATTCATGGAATAATTCAGGGAGCATGACATTGACATGTGCATAACATTCATAGCATTCATTATATTCATGACATGCATGACATTTCACTAGTGCATTTTGGACATTGAACTATATGTTAAGACATTAGGATAAGAAGTGTTGAATGATTAGAATTTTGAGGAAAAGAGAAAATATAAGAGATGGTAATTTGAAAAAATGATGAGGTATGAGAAGATGATGAGAAAAATACTTTTTGAAAAAACCTTAGATGAGAGTAAAGTCCAGTTTAGCTGGCACCTTAAAGGAGAATAAAGCCTAATATTGTTGGCATCAAAATGAAAGCCTAGTCAAACCCATGTTAACTGGTATTCTGAAATGAAATGTTTTATTTCCAAAGTTCCAATGCCTCTGGTGAGAGGAGCACAAGATTATTTTTCAAAGTTCCAATGCCTATGGTGAGAGGAGCACAAGGTTATTTTTCAAAAGTCTCAATGCCTCTGGTGAGAGGAGCACAAGATTATTTTTCAAAGTTCCAATGCCTCTGGTGAGAGGAGCACAAGGTTATTTTTTCAAAAGTCTCAATGCCTCTGGTGAGAGTAGCACAAGATTATTTTTTTCAAAGTTCCAATGCCTCTGGTGAGAGGAGCACAAGTTATTTTTCAAAAGTCTCAATGCCTCTAGTGAGAGGAGCACAAGTTTATTTTTCAAAAAGTCTCGATGCCTCTGTTGAGAGGAGCTCTTTGTTTCAAAAAGTCTCATAGCCTCTGGTGAGAGGAGCTTTTATTTCATGATCATTTTTCATTCCTTGGTCTTATGATAGGAAAGACTAGGAATTTCATTTCACAGTCCTTAGTCTTATGATAGGAGAGACTAGGAAAACTTCATTTTTTGCATTTCCTTAGTCTTATGATAGGGGGGACTAGGAATTTCACTTTGCATTCCTTAATCTTGTGATAGAAAAGATTAGGAAATCCCATTCTTTTTTGCATTTCCTTAGTCTTATGATAGGAAAGACCAGGAAAACTTCATCTTGCATTCCTTAGTCTTATGATAGGAGAGACTAGGAATTTCATTTTGCATTCCTTAATCTTGTGATAGAAAGGATTAGGAAATCCCATTCTACTTTCATTTCCTTAGTCTTATGATAGGAGAGACTAGGAAAACTTCATCTAACATTCATTTCCTTAGTCTTATGATAGAAGAGGCTAGGAAACTTCATTTTGCATTTATTCCTCAATCTTTATACGAGAGGAAGATTAAGAAATTTCATTTCGCATTTATTCCTTAGCCTTATGATAGAAGAGGCTAGGAAATATCATATTTACAAAAAAAATGATAGGTCTTGCATTCGGACAAAATGGTTGTCTATGTCTTTGCACCATTACTGTTTCACAGCAAAGCGCAAAGAGGGGCAGCTGTAGACACCTAATTTTGTCCGAACAATTCTTTTAAAATAAAAAAATAAAAAAAAATCAAAAATCGAATCAAAAATAAAAAAAATCAAAAAATGGAAAGGTAGAAAATATAAAAAAATAAAGATAGGAAATAATCAACTTTGGTCAAACCTTAAATCATGTAAATCAATGAGATTTGGTGCCAAATAAAGAGAGTTGACCAATTGATTAAATTGCCTTAAATAAAAGATATATATTATCTGTAAAATGAGAAAGAATTAAATAAAATCTGCCCTTGAATGAAATCCATGATTTGGGGCCTAAACTTGAGGAAAGTTGATTCTTTCCTCAAGTATACGGCCATGAAATGGCTATAAAAACCCTAAAGGAGAAACCCTAGAGGGGAGGGGGGAGAAAAAAAACCTAGAAAAAAAAAACCCTGGCTGTTGCACATCGTCTCTGGTTCCTGGCTGCTGCGCCACCGTCTTCCTCTACTGTGGATCATCATCTTCAACTCAGTTTTGCATTACTGCACCGATCCTCTGCACCTTACTCCCCATCATCACGCTGCTCTACCTCTTGCTGTACGTTGGTCTTGTATTGCACTGCACCTTGCCCTTTGTTGTAGCTCCCTTTGCTGCCATTGCTGCTTCCCTGTGTCAAACAAAAACCAGCAACTCACGACCACCCACGCCTTTGCTATCATTCTGCATCTTCATTCTCAGTTCCTTCACTTCTTCAACTACTATCCTGGCATTTTTCTTAGCTTCCCATCATCTTGCTTCCTTACTCTACAAACGGCTCCGTCATCACCATCGTTCCCTGTCCTATTTGGCCACCACCGCACCAGTCCACCTCGCCTTTCCCTGGACTGTATTGCTATCAAAGCCAGCACGGTGCTGCCACTCTCCTCGCCCAGCATCGTCTTTGTTGCTGCAACTGCCACAACACTGCTCGTCTCCAGCAAACTGCTCCTCGTTCCCTGTTGCCACGTGCTACAGCCTCTACCCCATCATCACTTCTCCCAAAAGTCTTGTTGTGGCCTTGATTCTCCCCTTCTCGTCACCGCCAGTGCTATCCTCAGCATCTTCATATCTTCAAGACTGCATCTCCATCATCTTCATCGCACAACCTAGTTCCAGTCGTTGTCTAGCTGCTGTGGTGTTTTACGTTGAAGAGAAAGGAAATATTGGTTGCCAAAGAAGGTAAGAAATTCTAGATCATTAAATGGTATCGGTATACATGTAATCAAATTAAGGTTTCTTTTATTATTTTAGTGTATTTAATGCCTACTGTTATTTATAATCTAATATGTTCAAGTATCTTCATTAGTTGGGTTTAGTTTATATAATTTAGGTAATTTAGTTGAAGTTAGAACATGATGTTAAGATAATTAATTTGAGAAATTGACTTTGGTAAATAAATTAAATAGTTAATGTGAATGAAATAATTTGATTTGGCATGTTGATATTCTATATTTTTGTGACGGCCTATTTATACGTTTGTTTATTTTAGAATTAGGATTAAATATGAATATGAAATTAGGACTTCCTCAAACTTTAAAATAATTATTTAAATAAAACTATAAATGATAAAAAATTAATTAATAGTAAAAAGTTAGAGTAAAATAATAATTAAAAAATAAAAACATTAATTGATTATAAAAAGTAAATGTGAATTATACCGATGATGATATTTTGAGAAAGTCAATTGAGACATCTTAAAAATGTCTAGGTGAGGAAATTCTTTCTTAAGTTGAGCCAAATCGATGGGATACTTTTGAAAGAATTTTCAATAAATTATAATTCATGTTTATTCTTAGTAAATTAAATAAGTATAGATAAATAAATATAAATACAAGAACATAAATTAGATGAAAAAATAAATAAATAGAATGAAATAGTTTAGATTGAAAATAATTAGTAATTATTAAGACTAGATAATAATAAATATGAGTTATACTGAGGATGAAATTTCAAGAAAGTCAATCGAGACTCCTTGGATATTTCTAGGTGAGATGATTCTTTCTTAAGTTGAGCCAAATCGATGGGATACTTTTGAAAGAATTTTCGATAAAATATAATTCATGTTTATTAAATAAATAATGAAATAAATAAAATAAAAATAAATTAGATCAAGATTAAAATTAAATAAATTTAAATAAATTTAGATAAGCAAATAAATAAATGAACTAAATAACTTAGCATAAAAATTATAAGAAATAAAATTAATTAGATAAAAGAGTAAATGTGGATTATGCCAATGATGAAAGTTCAAGAAAATCAATTGGGACTCCTTGAAATTTTCTAGGTGAGAAGATTTCTTCTAAGCCGAGCCAAATTGATGGGACGCTTTTAAGAAAACCTTTCAATAAACCATGATTCATATTTATTTTCTAAATAAATTAAATAAATAAATAAAATATATAGATAAATATAATATGAAATAAGATTAAAAAATATAGAAGTTAATATGGAGTCGAAATTAGAGCCAAAGTTAGAAAGAATAGGATTTTCATAAATATTTAATTGATCCGACGATTGAATTCAAGAAAGTCAATCGAGACTCCTTGAAAATCTTGAGGTGAGGAGATTTTTAAGATTGGAGCCAAATTGATGGAAAAATCTTAGAAATATTCCCAATATATAAGCATATCGAAATTAATATAAATACAAGGCAAATTGTAAAGATAACCTAAAACTAGTTGGTACCATTTTAGGATGGGCGTTGTAGGGGTGCTAATCCTTCCCTACATGTAAACGTACTCCCGAACCCTAGTATCTTTGAACGTAGACCAAGCCTTATCCTTAGTTTGAATAGGTGACCAATCACACCTAGGTAGAATGGTTGGTGGCGACTCCCTTTGATTTTAGTGTCTAGCTATTAGGTTTTCTCTAAAACTTAATACGTTATGACATCAATAAGAGTGGGCTTTTGGAAAGGAATCTATATTGACTTGATTGAAATTATCAGAATGTTTATTAAATGGATACTGAAAACCCTATTCCAAACTGACTATCCCATTGATTTTTCTTTATTTCATGTTCCTTTTCTAAGAATGAATACCTATACCTCTCATGATCATTTTAAATTTATTCCACCCCTGTAACAAATTGAGAATATGCATAAGTGCATTACATTGGTGGTCTAATTGGAAGGAAAATAAATAAATGTTGGTAACCTTTTTTTGTGTAAAGTTTTGAAAAAAAATATATTCTTTTGAGAAATCTTGCATTACTAAGAGAGAGAAAGAAACAACAATAAAAAATGATGGAAAATATAAACTTGAAAGCATGATGGTAAGTCTTCGAGCATAATTGGACCAAGACTCAATAGGAGATGGGATAAGAAGTGAAGATAGAAGATTTAAATAAGAAGATTCTAACAAATTGAGTGGACTTGAGAAAAATGAGATGAGCTTGAGAATCTTGTTACCACAATGGAGATTGCATTTACATACATTCATGGAATAATTCAGGGGGCATGACATTGACATGTGCATAACATTCATAGCATTGTGGTATTCATGGCATTCATTATATTCATGACATGCATGATGTTTCATTACTGCATTTTGACATTGAACTATTTGTTAAGACATTAGGATAAGAAGTTCTAAATGATTAAAATTTTAAGGAAAAGAGAAAATATAAGAGATGGTAATTTGAAAAAAAATGATGAGGTATGAGAAGATGATGAGAAAAATACTTTTTTGAAAAAACCTTAGATGAGAGCAGAGTCCAGTTTAGCTGGCACCTTAAAGATGGATGAAGCCCAATATTGTTGGCATCAAAATGAAAGTTAAGCCCAGTCAAACCCATGTAAACTGGCATTCTGAAATGAAATCTTTATTTTCAAAAGTCTCAAAGCCTCTGTTAAGAGGAGCTCTTTATTTTCAAAAAGTTTCAATGCCTCTGTTGAGAGGAGCTCTTTATTTTTCAAAAAGTTTCAAAGCCTCTGTTGAGAGGAGCTCTTTATTTTCAAAAGTCTCAAAGCCTCTGTTGAGAGGAGCTCTTAATTTTTCAAAAAGTTTCAAAGCCTCTGTTGAGAGGAGCTCTTTATTTTTCAAAAAGTTTCAATGCCTCTGTTGAGAGGAGCTCTTTATTTTTCAAAAAGTTTCAAAGCCTCTGTTGAGAGGAGCTCTTTATTTTCAAAAGTCTCAATGCCTCTATTGAGAGGAG
Organism: Heritiera littoralis; assembly: GCA_031772115.1. Classification (NCBI taxonomy): domain Eukaryota; kingdom Viridiplantae; phylum Streptophyta; class Magnoliopsida; order Malvales; family Malvaceae; genus Heritiera; species Heritiera littoralis. The sequence continues at coordinate 1,371,089 of JAPDPK010000083.1, read as the reverse complement.
CTCTTTATTTTCAAAAGTCTCAATACCTCTGTTGAGAGGAGCCCTTTATTTTCAAAAGTCTCAAAGCCTCTGTTGAGAGGAGCTCTTTATTTTTCAAAAAGTTTCAAAGCCTCTGTTGAGAGGAGCTCTTTATTTTCAAAAGTCTCAAAGCCTCTGTTGAGAGGAGCTCTTTATTTTTCAAAAAGTTTCAAAGCCTCTGTTGAGAGGAGCTCTTTATTTTCAAAAAGTCTCAAGGCCTCTGTTGAGAGGAGCTCTTTATTTGCAAAAAGTCTCAATGCCTCTAGTGAGGGGAGCATAAGGTTATTCTTCTAAAGTTTCAATGCCTCTGGCGAGAGGAGCACAAGGTTATTTTTCAAAGTTCCAATGCCTCTAGTGAGAGGAGCACAAGGTTATGTCTCTAAGTTCCAATGCCTCTGGTGAGAGAAGCATAAGGTTATTCTTCTAAAGTTCCAATGCCTCTGGTGAGAGGAGCACAAGGTTTTGTTTCAAAGTCTTACAGCCTCTGGTGAGAGGAACTAAATGTGTCTTAAAAATTGTAAATATTTTGTAAAAAAGGAAAAAAAAACAAAAAAAAAGTCCGGACAAAATAGTTGTCTAATTGTCTTTGCACAATTCCTGATTTTCAGAAAATGTGCAAAGAGGGGCAGCTGTAGACACCTTATTTTGTCCGGAGTCTTAATTTGTAAAAATAATTAATTGGATTGGGTGACATTGTATTTCAATTTGACAATTTAGAATTAGGCTAGAATTAAATTAGAATTTTTAGGTTTAGAATTAACATTAATTAGTAAATTAAAAGTTAAAATAGGATTTAGGAATGATAAATAAAAAAAAAGAGAAGAGATAAGAAAAAAATAAAATAAAATTAATTTTAGGATAGGATAATTAGATTTTTTTAGGATAATTATTTAGATTAATATTAAAGTTGATAAAGTTAGATTAGGATTAACATAAAAATTAAATAGATAAAATATTAAAAATAAAAGATAATTAATAGAATAGGTTGAGTTGTATTAGGACTCTAACAAGTTTATGACTATAAAAGGGGTTAAACCCCATAACTTAGAGACAAGAATCCTCAGAGAAAAATTCATAAAAAAAGAAAGCAGTCTGCATCAAGAAAAAAACAGCAAGCAAAGAAGAAGGGAATTTCAATCAAAGCAGCGACGGCATTTCGTCACTCATTGTTTCCGGGAGCGGCATTTAAGCTTAGGCAATAGGTTCTGAGGCAAGTTTCCAGCGAAGAGTAAAAGCAGCTAGGAAGGAAGGGCTGCCCACGTCAAGGATTTACAAGAGACATCAACGCTTGGAATATTGGGTTCATTTGCTTGGAAATTGAAGGCCACGTGAAGTCAAAGATAAAAGTAATATATTTGGCCATCATCATCTGACAACACTGGTATGTTTTTATGCCTCTTGAATTGTTTATATTTTATATGGGTTTTTTGTTAGTTAGTTAGTACACGTTTTTTTATATTCTAAGAAGATAGAAATGGTGTTTAATAAGAATAAGTGGGTATAAGTATAAGGATAATGACAAATAAGGTTTAAAATAGGAATTAAAATAAGGGATAAAAAATAAACAAATAAAAATTAAGATAAATCTTCCAATGAATATTGAAAATTGTTTAATAAAATTAAAATTATTCCGATGATGGAATCTTTGAGGTGATTACGAATGAGTAACACTTGAAAAATTCCTAGGTGAGGAGGTTCTTCTAAGTTTATCCAGAATGATGGAAAATTTAGGAAATATTCTCAACATTAAAAACCAAAATCCTAAAAATATTAATAAATAATATATAAAAAATAATATTAAAATAAATAAATAAAAGTAATAAAAATAATTAAGTAAAAATAATAAATAAATTTTAAAAAATTTCCGACGACGGAGCCTCTTCAAGGGAGTCGAATGGTACCCCTTGAATACTCTTGAGGTGAGAAGATTTTTTGAGAGTTCATCCAGAATGATGGAGGATTCTTAAAAGAATTTTCAATATTTAAACAAAAATTAAAAGACCACATAATTAAGACTAAGTTAAAATAACACAAGATTAAAATGGTACCAATATTGGGCGTTGTAGGGGTGCTATAACCTTCTCTACACGTAAATGAACTCCCGAACCCAAAACTTAAAATGTAGATCAGTCCCTAGAGTTATTAGGTGGCCAATCACACCTAGGTTAAAAAAAATTGGTGGCGACTCCATTTGTTTAATGTCTAACGTCCTAGCATTAGGAAACGTTATGACAATATTATTATCTTATTTTTTTTATCTTATGCATCAAATATAATCTAAAATGACGAATAAATATCCTTACAATCTAATTCTTCTTTTACGCGTCAAAGTAACATAAAATAAAATATCCATTATGTTCTATTATTTATCCTAGGCACTAAGTAAAACATAACACTACTTTTTCACTTGAACAATGACATTGATATTGCTTGACAGACAATCATTAATGGTGATTGTGATGCAGTGAAGAGCCGTCGGGCCATCTATCAAGGAGGTGTCTACCCGATCCATTAGGTCAGGTGCTTAAGTCTTCTTTTATGCAAAAACTAATTCTGTCCAATCACCCGAATGGGCACATTAATTTCATTCAAGTTCCTGTGTGATTTATCATGAAAAGGGACATGTGCAAATCGATAGCTACCATCTACCAGAAAAATAATGGTGTGGTGTTTATTTGCCTAAGGTGTATGTTTCTTAGCTCGTCATGTTAAAATTAAATGAACATGGGCCTAGTTTTGCTTGTTTATATTCATCCAATAACCATGTCTTATCCACAAAAAGAGAGTCAATGGTTTGAGAAAAAAAATGCCTCAAAAAAATGATATTTGCATTATTATTTGAGTTGTATTTTTATTTATGATCTTTGGTGAATTGGTGATGCATTTCTCATAAGTACTATTTTATTATTACTAGTTTTTTATACCCATGCAAAAGCACGGTTAATTTCACAATTATGTTATATTAAATAAAATATTGATAATTATATGGTTTTATATTGTATCTTTAAAATCATATGTTTTTAATTTTTAATTTTGTACTTCAATTTTAATTATAAACATGTAAATCTCAATACTAAAGATGGATTAAACTGTAATATAAAGGCTAGTTTTTGTTGTTATTCTTTTAGTTATTTGATATATATATATGAAAAAGAACTTGTTTCCATCACAGATTTATCTTATTTGAATTTTATTCTTTTTTAGATAAATAATGTGTTTTATTTATCCAAAGGGAGGAGCTATCCTATCACTACTTCGAATAGAACAAACTATATATGAGCAAATATAAATTGCAAAAGTAAGGTGTTGTTTAATAAACTGAAAAATTAAGTACTGAATTTAATAAGTATTGACTTTGAATTATAAAAATTGTTTGGTATTTTATTAAAAATTATGTAATAACAGAAATTTCAATACGTATTTAATTGAAATTTCAATATGTGTTTGACCCATATATGACTATCTGAATAGTGCAAAATTGCTAAGTATCAATTTCTTGATTTTTGGTATAGTGAGGCGAATTTCGTGTAGGTAGGTATGTGGGCCCCACAAGAACGCACACCTGCCCAGATATATTTGAATCATCATATAATGATGATATATAATCTCTAGTAAGTCATCCTAATTCATTAAAATATGATTTTAGCTTTTTTCGAAAAACATGCAACAAACTGGGAAATGACCATTATTTTCCAAGTTATCTTGTGTGGGAGACATTGAATGCCTCCTAAAACTATTAGGGTGTGTTTGGATGAGGGATTTCAAGGAGGGAATTCATTTCAATAAGGATATTTAAAAGTCTAAAATCTAAATTTCTTGTTTGGCAAAATTTTTTGAAGAATTTCAAAATTTAGGAGGGATTTCAAAAGAGAATTTGAGTATCTCAAATTCCCTCTTGAAAATCCACCTAAAGAGGTGGTTTTTTAAAAACTCCCCCCACTCTTTTTCCTTCATTAGACATGCCCCACTATTAAATATAAAGTTAAAAATAAAAAACATATTATTTTATTTAATATAATATATATTTTTATTTTTTTATATTATTAATAAATCTATATATTTTTTACAAATTTAATGATATCCATATTGCATATTTTATTTGATTTTTTCTTTTTTTAATATATAATATTATTATTTTTCTTTTATAATTAATTTTTATTTAATCAAATTCTAATATTCAAAAAATCTTTTAAATATTATTGACCCAAACAAGTTAATTAAAAATGCTAGTATCTTAAAATGAGATATTTTGAAATACCTTTATTTTAAAATGCCTAAATTTTCAAATTCTTCATCCAAACGCAACCTTAGTGTTTATGTAATAAATAAATTATGATGAATTTCAATAAATTCACGGAAGATTAAGTTGTCTCCGAACACAAGATAACTTGGAAATAATGAAGATCGAGCTTGAGTACTAAAATCTAAGTTTCTTCATAGAAAACCCGATCCAAAGAAAAAGACACTAACACTAACAATGATCTACCAAATAAAACCAATTACATGCTTATAAACAACATCCTAATATATAAAAACACAACTGGTGCTAATGAAATTAATGGAGGAAGATTACGGTTTAATTCATCTATGGTATACGAGGTATTAATAATATTTGTATTATGTATTATGATTTGTTTATATGCATCTATATTTTTTTTTATTTGGCACATAATTTATTTGGGGTTTTTTCTTTCCATTGATGTTCTAGGTAAGAAAGATGGAAAATGTAAAGAAAATTGAAAAGAAAGAAAATGAAATTATATTGTTTTACCATTATACCATTAATTAATTAAGAAATAAAATAAAATTTAAAAATAAATAAATAAATTTTTAAATATACGTACTTGATACACATCTTTTTTATTTTTTTCTCCACTAATTTTCAGTTTCTTTCTTTTTAATGTTCAATTCTACCTTTAAATATAATTTTCTTTTACCTTTTCCATCTTTCTTACGAAGAACATTAATGCAAAAGAAAAAAAATCGTAAAGTTATAAGCCAGATAAGAAAAATAGATGCATATAAGCAACATCACAGTCACTGTTAGGATTTTTTGTCTGGATCAAGTTTTATAGAAAGTAACTTAGAGTTATAAACTTAAACTTGACCTTCATCATTTTTCAAGTTATACTGTGTTAGAGACATTGAATGCCTCGTGAAATTATTAGTGTTCACGTAATAAAAAAATTACAACGAATTTCACTAAATTCACAAAAGAATTTGAGTTGTCTTTATTATTAAGGAAAGGAAACAACAATCTTCTCTATTTTTTTCTCACATTTTTATATCAAATACTAACAAAAACCATTTTCCTTCTGTTTTTTTACTCTACCAAACATGCCCAATAAATTTCATCTCGACAAAAAAATCACATCAAGTTTTCAAGCTCAAAAGATGTTAATTGGCCAATGATCCTTTAGCCATAATACATTTGACATTCTTTCCAATGATGTAATAATTTATTTGAATAATAATCTAATAACAAATATTTAGAGTACAATGACATGGATATCTCAAAATCACTACTGATGCAGAGGTTTGGGAAATACAGTAAACTAAAAAATATGAAGTGATATGATGAGATGGGGCAGTGGGGCAGTGCCATAACAAAGCATTAGCAAACCCACCAGTCGGCTTCTATAAGGTCAAGGAAGGTGAAGGTGATGTGAGCCACTGAAATTGCTTCACAGGATTCCATGTTTTGTAGAAACTTCTCTTTGTGGATGACAAAAAGACCCTACTGTTTCTTTTTAGACCGCTGAAAGCCATTGTCTTGCTTCAGATCCCACTTGGGCAAATACTCTTTCTTTATTTCAATTTCAATATCAATGGAATCTTTGATTAAGAGCACCATATTTGATATATCTCAATTTCTGGTCAGCAACCATGCTCAATTTACATTATGAAAGGGTTTTAAATGACTGGAGATTGGACATGCACCACTAACTTTTGATTGGATATTGGTTGATATATGTATTTATATTTAAAGACCTAGAATTCAGATTTTTTATAAGAAAAAAACCACCCTGAAAATACAAGTATCAGTTGTCCAAGCTGTCCGGAACCTAAATTTTGAGCCCACAATCGTGTGGGCCAACTCTTAATTAAGACCCATAACAACGTCAAGAAGATCTGATATGGATGCTCTGTGAAACTCAATCCAATTTGTGTGCAGGGCAAACACCACATTCTCACTCTCACATATCCCGTCTAATAATTGATTTGTTAGAATTTATTATAATCTCACCAAGTCACTAACACAAAATTGAATCGCAGTAAAACTAACCTGGATGAGGGCGAGAGCTCAATCCCGCTATCTCATATTACCGCATTATTGAAGCCCTTTCCGATAGTGTTTCATTGACTGCCTTCGGACCTGAAACGAAGATAAAACGAAAGAGTGAGAGAGAGAGGTAGAGAGAGAGGGAGAAACTACTCTCATCCCTCTTCAACGAAAGTTATGAAACTTAATGGGCCAGCCTCATATATATAGAGGTTGAGAATAGGGACCTCCCTCCATGGGATTCATGTACAAACCCATCCCATTATAGGTTTATACACATATAATATATATTTAATATAATTAATTATGGGTCACACTTTATACATAATTATACTACTAATTAAATGTGAAGACCAAGAATTTTCTAAATAAATATAAGGTATCCGAAAAATTTAATTTGGACAAAGTGAAATCCAAATTAAATAAGAAATAAAAAGGAAAATTTAATTTGGAAATAAGAAATGAAGGAGGAAATTTAATTTGGATAAATGGAAAATCCAAATTAAATAAGAAAATGGAGAAATAAATTTGGATATAAAGAAATCCAAAACTTAATAAGAAACAAAAATATATATTTTGATAGATTTATATAATGATATTATATAAATACGCTTTTGATAAATATATATTTATACATGGAATAAATACATATGTATTTTATTATACATTTATGTATATATGTAATATATATGAAAAATATATATATAGTACTTTAAAATCAAAGTATATATATATAATATATATATATATATATATAAATGGTTTATATGAAAAATATATAATTATATATATGTTTAATATTTTGATATATATAATTATAAATATATATATTAAAAAAAAAAGAAAAAAAAAAAAGAAATTTAGAAGCGGGAATCGGGATACCCGATTCCCAGCTTCTTCTTTCTCCTCTGTTATAGACAGAGGAGAAAGACCAATAAAAACCGTCGGCCCCTGCCGGCCAAAAGAGGAGGAGGAAGGAGAGGGTCGTCGCCGGCGAGCCGAGAGGGAAGAGAAGAAACGACCGGCGGCGACCCGAAGCGAAAAACAGAAGCGAAGCGGAAATGGGAGAAGAGAAAAACCGAAGGAAAAAGAGGAAAAGAGAAAAGAGGAAAGTGGCGGTGCCGGCCGGTCTAGGCACCGCCACCCCAACCCCGAGCTCGGCGGAGCTGAGGGGAAGCAAAGGAAGACCGCCAGTGAAGAAGAACGACGGCGGAGGAAGGAGAAACGTGGAGGAGAAGAGGTCGAAACCCACGGTCCAGATTCGCCACCGCCGGCGCCGCCGCTGGGGAAACGGAGACCAGATCCGGCATCCTCGCAACTTCGGCAAGCTGTGGAGTGGCTGAACCGCCGGAATGGGTGGCCGCCGGTGACCGAACCGGCCAGCAGAAGCTTGAACCGGCGGAACCGGTCCGACCCGATCCGACCCGCCTGACCCGATCCGAACCGCCTGACCCGGTCCGACCCGACCCGACTGACCCGGTCAACCCGAACCCGACCCGACCCGGTTCAGAAAAAAAAGAAAAGAGAGAAAAGAAAAGAAAAAGAAAAAGAGAAAGGAAAAAGAAGAAAAGAAAGAAGAAAAGAAAAGAAAAGAAAAGGAGAAAGAAGGAAAGGAAAAAGAAAGGGAAAAAGGAAGAAAAAATGGTAAGGAAATTTAGAAAATAATAAAATGATGGTATTTATTGAATAATTTATGGTTATATTGATGTAGTGCATTGATATTGAAATTGTAGTAAAACGGAAATGAGACGAATGGTGGAATTCGGCCAGGCTCGAAAAATCGGAAAGTACGCTAAGCTTTGGCAAATAGGTAAGATACTTTTATAAAGCATTAGTAGTATCATATTGTATGTGGGATTTATGATTTTTATATGATGCATTTATGAAATGATTTTTAATGGAATTGTGATATTTTTATATATGATCCATTGATTAAATTGATATTAAAAATGCTAAGAGGACCCACAACTGATGGTGGGGGTCTTAGTAGAGACGTAGGAATTGTGAGAATCAACGGCTGTGGTATAAATTGTGTTTCCCTTGCAGGAGGTTAGGGAAAATTAAGCCGTTATGCTGCCGAAAATTTTAGGAAAATGTTTGAGGAAAAAGATTTAGTTTCTCCCATAAATGGAATTTTAGAAATAATTATTGAAAATAAACATGTGAAGGACTTTATTGTATTACCGGAAAAGGTTGATATTAGAATCGATAAATCAAATTATCTTAATATCTCAAAGTGATTATCAAGCTGAGATTGAGATGAAATAGATATTTGGAGGATCAACTGATAAGAGTAACAATGGTTATATAATATAAATTAAAAGAGAAAGATTGAAGTTATAAATTAGATGGTCGAATGATAGAATCGCGGAATTATCAATCGAGTGACGATTATAGGATTGATAAATTCAAATAAATGGACCGTCTTAGTGGTATGAACTGAGATTTTTGGCAATAATACGGATAGTCGCAAGGCGACTTAAATGATTAAAATACTGTTGATAGTGGAAATTGGCAAATTCTTTTAAGTGGTGAATTGCCAATCAAAAATTGAATTGAGGACGTTTATGGATAATTTTAACATGATATTACATTCTACAGGCCAGATGAAAAGTGAATTGAGGATTGTGATATGATTTTGATGATAGTGAATGAAAAATGAACCGCAAGTCGAAAATTCTGAATATGTACCAATAGGTCAAACCATAAATGGATTTGATATGCGATTATTGATCTTGTGGTTCTACGATCCTCGATGTCGACTCTGGAACAGATATTGAATGATAATATTATTATTTGTTGCATGATTTTGGTAACTTGATGACTATTTAGAAATTGATGTTTAAATGCTTATAGAAACTTAGAGGATTCATACAAATGAAGCGATCCTAATATTGATGATGAGATATATAAATGATTATTATAATAGTCGATGTGATTGAGAAAGGATATTGAATACCAAATGGTCTGAATACCAAGTGATTCGATTTCCGAATGAATTGAGTACTGAGCAAGTTGAATATTAAATTAAAGGAATAGTGAACGAAATAAATAGTGATTTACTGATTTGACAGAAAGAAAGTCTTGAAATCGAATAGTTGATGGCGATAAAGTTGAATGAATCGCTTCTCTGTATTTGATGAAAATATTACCGAAGTTGCATGCTGAAATGTTTTACAGCATCGCATTTAAGCATGCTTTCTTGCAACTTGAAACATTTTAATAATGTTTATATGAATACTGAAAAGTATTGATTTGTTTTGAAATGAAAGTATATGGTAGATATTTATATATATATATATATTTTGATATATGAAATATCATACAGAATTTTACCATATGCTTTACATGATATTGAAAACAAAGCTATAGATTTAAATGTTTTATGAGACTGTAGGCACCCTAAGAGAATTAAATTCAATAAAGCATAGTGGAAACCGCCTAATTGGAGCTTTGCTCATTAGGCAGATATGCTTGTCCGACAATAGTCGTGGACAGGTCTCAGTCTTGCCTGATCAGTGGGATTGAGAGATATGAGGTCTATGGCCATAGATAGCGCCCTAGTTGGTTTCCAGGGGACGATATGATTCACTGCTAGCTACAGTGATTTAAGTCTTTATTGATAGAGATGATAGGGATCTAGCCTAGTCTCTAATTGATATGATATGAAGTCTAGAGTATGATTTTTATTGATATGAACTCTAGACTTGACATGATTTATACTGTACATGAAACAGATTTGAAATGAAATATGTTTTGAAACAGTACATGTTTTAAACATGTTTTAAAAGTCCATGAGATATGATTTCGACACTTATATGATTTATACGTAATTTTGTGTCGAACATGGCATGATATGCGGTCTAGAGTATAGTTTGATTTGATATGAACTCTAGACCTGATATGATTTACAGAATATGTTTTAAAAGTATATGATAAATGATTTCGACACTGATATGATTTATATACGATTTCGTGTCGAATTTAAAATGATATGCGGTCTAGAGTATAAATCGATTTGAAATGAACTCTAGACCTGATATGACTTATAGTATATGAAAAATGTTTTAAAACCGCACATGTTTTAGACATGCTCTGAAAATGAATACATGAACTGAAATTGAACATGTTTTTATCATGCCATAAAGGTAGACTTGAATGAATTGAAAATTTATACGTGGAGCATGTTCTAAAGTACATATGACACGATTAGAGATGATAGCGGTTTATACAGTAAAGTTACATAATTGGATATTAAACCTTGACATGATAATATGCTTTGTACACGAGTTTCATGATAAATGTCATGACTCGACATAAATGATATTTCATCTAGACGATGACATGATATGATATATGAACAGATGATAGATATGAAGAGAATTGTGAACTTACACTGTGGTGATCATGATTTCTCTATAAGGAAAAGTGATATGAGATGATAAATTACAGGAGTACGATTATGAAATATAAAGTGAATTGATATGGTGCTTCAATTGGACATGATGTACTCCGAGATAGAGGAAAATATATACTAATAGTATATGACATTCAATTTGGATACGACAGATTGTTGTGCGATGCACTATAGTGTAAGGACAAGAAGACTGAAAAGTGATTATGATGATAATTTTAAAAGTATAAGTGATAGACATATGACAAGAAATGAGATAATGATATGTTATCGATGAGAAAGGATTAACTGTGATTGCAAATTTGCAAGTTTTAAGCATTGCAGATTAAGACAGTGTAATCCTACTCTTGTATTTATATTAGTATCTTACTGAGCCGTGGTTTTGCTCACCCCCCTAAATTTCATCTCTTTCAGATTTTTGAAGTTAACATCTGCCATGTGAGCTGCTCAGTGGGCATCGGGGACTGTATATGGACTTGGTACTAGTCTTCTGAGGTATATGTTTCTTATAAATTACTTGTTTACATGTAAGACTTAAATTGAAGCACAGTACATATTCTGTTTAACAAGTCGGGATGTAACTAAGAACCGTTTCCGTGTTTGTTTAATATTTAAATGGAAGGACTATAAGTCACCTAGAGAGTATAGTAACTACACTGACACCGAATACAAACCTTAAAATGAAAAAGAAAAATTTAGTCCATAAATTTGTAGACTAAGAAAAGTATAAGAATCAAGTGAAAGTCGCGGTCTTCGGGTCGTGACATTAAATATTATATGATGTCAATTACACTTAATTAGTCCACATTAATGGAGTTAATCCAACATTCTCCCACTTGGACAATTAAGTTAATTAACAAAATATATCATATAATCTCAGTATGTATTCGTAAGCCCTCTAAATACATTGTGCCGAAAGGGTACAAATGTGTAGACTCATACATACTTTAACAACAACAAGCCTTTTATAAGCTTCAAAATGCATCATACCGATAGGGTACAAATGCGTAAACTTATAAAGACTACAACAAAAATAGTAGTATTAGTGTAAAATGGAAATGATATGAAAACAAAATCAATATCCATTTCCATTAGGTCCATGCATCCAAACTGAATGATGCAATGTTTCAACAGAAGCTCATGAGACTAATGCAGAATGTCTCATTTAACAGAATGTCATATTTATCAGAATGCGCGCAGACAGAATATGCATATATGACAAATAGGAATCCATTCACACAGTTGCAACTGATTTTATTGCAGAGCTCCCACTAACTTAATATAGTAAATGGCTCCACATGCCTCATAAAAGTGCTATGTCGTCAAAGCACTTTAGCAGCCAAACTTTTAGTTAGACAGAATGAGCTCTTTAAAACATGTGCTCTATAATCCAATTAAGTAATGGATTCCATTATTTTCTCTCTAACCAACCGAATGATGATATCTAAATATTTGGAGTGTGAGGAACTCCAATCATTTTGAGAGAGAAAATACTTGCTGCAGCATTACCACAGTACATCTCCAGGACTTCGAAATGGCAACCACACAAAACCAGCCCTGAGACGAAATTTTGCAGCCTAAATGGCCCATCAAGTAGCTTTACAACATGCTACATATTTAGCCTCCACAATCAAGGATGCTGTAATTGTTTGCTTTATACTTTCCAAAATACAGCTCCTTTATATCCATAATTATATATATAACCAAAATAATTTTCAATATCTGGAGAGCTCGCAAAATTAACATCAGAATATCTGACCAAACTCAAAATGTCAGATTTATCAATATCCAAATACTCTCTTTATAGCTTCCAGTTCTCTATTACAGGATCGCTCAAGTATCTCCGAAATACATCTATAGTATACACAATATCCAAATGTGTATAAACTTGAGCATACAGTAATTACCCACAATAAGGCATACACTACACTCGATATGAGCTCTTTCACTTTTATCTTGAGGACTTTGAGATTTTCACAATATGTCACCTTTTACTAAATGACGTCTCATTAGGAGAACAACATACAATAAACCTACTCGACACTTAATATAGGTTCCATGAGACCAATAATGTATGCCTATTGATATGTCACGAAGAATCTCAATCCTTAAAATGAAATGAAGCTCACTTAGATTCTTCATCCTGAAGTGACATGATGACATGAAGTGTCTCATACAATAGGCCAGTGCTATAGGCTGCTATTTGACATCATCACTTAGAGCACAATAAGCACATAACTCCCACTGACCTCGCAATGGATCCAATTATCAAACAATAATGTTCTCCTCAAAGTGACAATCTCATTCTTTATATATTACAATCTTGATGCCTTTCAATGTTCGCAAATGAATTCCTTAAGTTCGCGAACTGTATGTTCCACCTTAGGAACTACAAACTTTTAGGTTGCTTTATTTAAAGCCTTGGTCAAATTTGGCTTTAAATCATCTACCTAATCTTTAGAGTCTCCCTTTTGTCTATAATGATGTGACAACTAAAATAGATCCCATGCATCCTTATGCAACATAGATGCTCAATTATCCTGCGTGACTAATATCCAACTCTTAGAGTTCGGATCAGGATAGTCTCCTGACAAACATCAGAAACAGAAGACATTTCATATTCACATTCTTCTATAAGGTCATGTGCAGGTTCAAAATATGGTATTGGGATCAACTATTAATTCCTTTGGTTGTGGCTTTTCATTATCAAAGATAACGTATATATGGACTGGCACAATGAAATGTATTTCAATAATGACTTTGTGAAGTTCACAACTCCCACTCTTTAAGTCATCCAATAAATAGATTGCATTGTCAAACTCAATAATTCTAGTGCCACATATTAGAAAACCAAATCTAGAATCTTTCTAGTCGATATAATAATCAACAGAATTGCCGCTGATAGTTTTCTTGTCAAGTTTTCTTGACTATGGGTTATAGCTCTTTTGCCTTACCTTATAACCCTAAACACAGAAAGCGGCATAAAATCGGCTTAATGTCTGACTATAACTTGGGATGCATTTAGGAACTGATCTTGCTTGGAGATCAACTTTGAATGTGAATTGCAGTTTTAATTTCACTCCACCCGAATTTTAAAGATTTGGAGTGATTAACATAAATCGAACCAGATCAGAATGTACGATTGACTGTAACTGTAATCTCATTCTGTTTCAATATTCCAAGCATGCATACTAGGCGTCAATACATAATCCTATAGTGCACTTAACTCAAAAAACTAGTATAGGATTTCGCCTGGTTTCATTATACCGAGCATAAAATTCATCACTACTGTCTGATCATTGCCTTAAGCAGCGCAGCGGAATTAATCAGAATGCCTAAGGCCTCTATAAGATCAGATCTTTCACTCTATATGACCTAAATCAAAATGGTCTTTAGTGAAGGTGATGAAACACTTATATCCACTGAATACAGGATGTGGAAATGATCTACAAATGTCGGTATACATAAGTTCCTAATTATTTCAATATCTACTAATCATGTCTTTAATATTAGCAGCAAGATCTCCCTTAATACAATCTCTTCATGTGCCTCGAAATGTCCCTAACCCATGCCACAACTTAATAGATTTCTTATCTATCCTATCATAATCAAAATCTACAGTCACATCATTCACTATTGAAGAAAATTTGCCCAAATATTGGGGTACAAGTCCACTGTGTATCTATGACGCAGAATGCCAGAATCAATACATATGTTGTTACTAAGCAAAATACTTTTCTGTTATCGAAATGAAAAGTATAAACTGACAGTAGTTCCAAAATTGTCTTCAAAATGTAACAACAATCTGGCTATATTTTCAATATGGATTTTAACTCTATAACCCCAGTTCACAACAATTTTCCCTTATTCAATTCCAGTTGCTTATGGCTTTATCAATAATATCACCGGTATTCAAACACCAATAGTTAGAGGGCATATCTTCTAAATTGGATTCAAAATGAAAAGGCTAACGGAATGCCTTTTTTACACATTCCAATATAAAGGATTCCTGTAATCTACCCTCTTGTGCCCAGGATTATTATAGAAGTGGCACACTTTGATATTTAGAGGTGTTGGTGGAACCAGAATGGGAAGTAAACTTGGCAAATTTCTTCTTTTAAAATGACCTTTTATTGAGACCTCTTAATAATAGTTCCTTTTGGCAGTGATATTGGCATATGTCATCATTATGGCTGAATGAGATCTGTTAACCTGAAAGATCTCCCACTCTTAAATGACAATATCAATTTTGATATTAAAATGTCATACTTCCTTCTGCATTAAATGAGATCTGTAAAACTGGAAGATCACCAATTCTCCATCCCAAAAGGAAGTAATATTGAATCTGCCATATATGGAATCAAAATCCTATAGCAACCTTTATCCATCTTATGCGAACTATTTTCTAATGGCATCCATAAATGCTTCTTGGTTATTTCTAATTATAATACTTTCTCTGATGTGCTCATTAATGGCATGCCCTTATAATCAGAGAATTCTCACTTAAGTGTTCCCGAAATTTCAAATATTTTGTCTTCAAATAGCTCACATTATTGGGTATAGAAGATAGATCGACTCTCGGGACTACTTCCTATTTTAATATGTCCCAACCGTAGAGAATAATTCATACTATCTATCTAATTTGATCCTGCTATAAATTCGATATGTGATAGTTGCACAATATAGAGGCTAGTGAAATAACTCAATAAATGTCAATTTTATTCCACAATACACTATAGAGGATAAGACAAAACTAGTTAAATACAACCTGAATGATCGCCCACCGATAGGGTAGGAAGACCGTGTCATATCCCAACCAGAATCCTCTCAATCCCAAGCATCTCTAAAAGCAACTAACAATCCGACAGGGAGAAACTAGCCACTTCTAAAGACTTTAGTAAATTATGCAACTGCAACTATCACTATGCATTGCCTTATTATTATATCCTTAAAATTATCAGAATAAATCATCAAAAAATCTTCATAACTATACCTGTGACAGGCAAGTACTAGCCAATCCGATTAATGATTTATAATTTCAAGAATATTCACAAAATTTATTGACCAAAATTAACTACATCCAAAATATGCAACTTCTGAAGCATATGTAGCAATTTCAAGTCCAAGATTAATTAATTAAATTAATTTCTTATAAATGTGAACATTCAAATAATAAGGCAATTTTCATTTCTAGAGAGTTTATTTATTTAAATAAATTATTAACGAAATGGGTAAACCATAATCCAAAATGGCTCAACAAAATACCCAAATAATTTATTTAAACTTATTTAATTAGGCCAAATATTAGTAATTTATGGGCATGAGTATATATTTCAAAATTTAAGTGAATTAAGAATTAAATGAGTAATTAAATTTCTAGAAATTACTCCAAAATTAATTCCTCCAAAAATTCACTTATATCACATTAATTTTGGGCTTAATAACTAATTATGACTATTAAATAAAATTTGGCTTACGGCCAAAATTGTCTAAACTTAATTATCCAAATGGCCCATAATTAATTAATAAAAAAATGGCCCTCAAAACCATAATCTAAATTGGCATTTTAATTAACTATGCAGAATAGCCAATAATTAATCCAAATTTAATAGCCAAATAAAATTAATTATTCAATATGGCCCCTAAATTAATTAGGCAAAATGACCTCAAAATTAACTAATTTTAATTGCCCAAAATTAATTCAATACTAAATGGTCAATTAATAAAATTAAATAAATAATGCCCATAATATAAAATTATGATGGCCTAAATTAAATAAATATTTATGGGCTAATTAATTCAAAGCATTTGGCCTTTATCATCTAAAATTGTTGGCCCAAAAAAAATATTAAGATCCCAAAATACTAAAACCAATAAGCCCGAACGAAATGGCCCATATAGATAAAAAAATTGGTCCAAAAAACAGGGCCCAATAAAAAAAATGGTGGCCCAAGCACCAAAGGGGCCCAGCCCGTAAAAAAAAATTATTTATCCTTTTTTTTATTTTATTTTAATTTCTATAAGCGGGCGCGTGCATTACACGCTCCCGCATTAGAGAGGAGAGGCGCGCGGGCCAATGCACGCGCCCACCTTTCTTCTTCGCGAACAGACCCGTTTTTCAGAAAAACGGGTCATTCGACCCGATCCAACCGAAAATGGAGTTATTTCACGCCATTTTTGCTCCAATTAAGGGGTTTTTCACCCTTAAACATCATGCAACATGAATCCAACAATTTTAAGTCAAAAAATTGCAAGAAACGGCGTGGGTTTTAAAAAAAATCCGAAAATGCAAAAGCTCAAAATAGAGCTTTAATAGCTTCTCTCTCTAGATCTGAAGCGGTTAGTGACTCTTTGGGTGAGTGGGCTCTGATACCAATTGTTAGAATTTATTATAATCTCACCAAGGCACTAACACGAAATTGAATCGCAGTAAAACTAACCTGGATGTGGGCGAGAGCTCAATCCCGTTATCTCATATTACCGCATTATTGAAGCCCTTTCCGATAGTGTTTCATTGACTGCCTTCGGACCTGAAACGAAGATAAAACGAAAGAATGAGAGAGAGAGTGTGACATCCTCGTCACTAACCAAATAACAACTAACTTTTAACTCAAACAACAAATAAATCGACTAGTTTATCCGATGTCAATCTCCCTTACTCTTATGCTTTAGGCATTTCTATCAGAGTATAATATTCATTTTCACATGCATAAAATTTTTCATTTATAAACATGTGCCATATACATCAGGATCTCAAATATTCATACACCCTAATCCCCAACATATACCAAACTGTAGTATTGTACTGTACATTAGCCGAAGTAACGGCCGACTAAATATACCTTCAAAGGATAAGTAGGAAGCGTGCCTCGAAGGTATCTCAAAAATCTCGAAATGAGCTCCTCTATCCGGAGCAGAATTACTTCAAGTAATCTGTATGAAAAATAGTTGTAAAGGAGTGAGTTTACGCTCAATAAGAAACTTATGTAAAAGAGCGTACTATATCACTATATGCAGTTTTCCTGCTTGGCTCTATAATGTCATGTAAAATCATTATAAAGCATAGTGCTTATATTTCTTTCGCAAATATCAAATACAAGTAAATCATGCTTTCAAATATTTCCACGGATCTCAAATCACGTGAAATCAAGTAGGCAATTACAAATATTTTCAAATAATGGGAGACAATTTATATCCAACAGATTCATGCACCAAGTAATTCTCATCATGGATACAGCAAATATATCCCGTAAAGGATAATCCAGAGAGATAATGGATACAGCAAATATATCCCGTAAGGGATAATCCAATAGATAAATCTCATAAGGATACCGCAAATATATCCCGTTAGGGATAATCCTGAGAGATATCAAATAAATGGCGTACCCACGTATGGGCTAGGGATCCTCCCCAAAGCCGAATCAAATAAGAGACTCATGGCCATTGTCTATATCCCACAGTTTCACTAGTCAGGTGCCGTACTGCGGGTCTGAGGGCTGGACTAGAGCTCCTCAGTCAAATACAAGTAACAAATAATGTGCATGCTCTTTTGAGAGATTTATAGTCTCCAAAACCTTGTTCATATAGGTTTTAAACAAGTATGAATATCCTTTCTTAAAACAGGTTCTCAAAACCTTTCTTTCAAATAGGCAGTCGACTGGTCATATATGGCAGTCGACTGCTACCCCATGTTTTACCTTATTGAATTTCTTTCCCTTTTGAAATTCAATTATTATATTTTTCAAAATACAAATAGGGCAGTCGACTGGCCTCAAATGGCAGTCGACTGGTTTTGAAACAGAATGTTTCCCGAGAATTAGCAGTCGACTGGCCCCCTTGGCAGTCGGCTGGTTTTGAAACAGAATGCTTCTGGAAAATGGCAGTCGGCTGGTTTTGAAACAGAATGTTTTCCAAATAAAAGCAGTCGACTGTCCACCATAGCAGTCGACTGGTTTGAAACAGAATGATTTCTGGAAAAATGGCAGTCGACTGGCTCCCATGGCAGTCGACTGGTTTGCATCGATTTTCGAAAAACGGCGTTTTAGATGTCTCTAGGCAGTCGGCTGCTACTTAAGGCAGTCGGCTGCTCCTAGCCTAATTGGTACTAGGAGTAGGACCCAAATGGTACCCTTTTTCCTGAAATTAAAACAGCTGTACTTCTTTCCAAATCACACCAAAACATACTAAAACATGCGGACATAGTCACCCTACGTCCGTTACATAAATTCCTTACCTCAATTGAGATAAATCCACAAGCTTGGTAGCCAATCTACACTTGTCCTTTTCCACTTCTTCAAGCTGAAATCATCATGACAATTTAAACTTCAATAAACCTATTCTACCAACTCCATACAATACCAAACCCTCAATAAAATCAACTAAAACCTTCTAACTTGCTTACCTTTGAAATTTACCAAATCTTTGGATTTTGAGATCTACTTAACCACTTGGATTCACTCTCTCATATTAAAGGCATAGGTTAAGCTATTAACAAGGATCGTTTTTCTTTAGAGGAGCTTAACGAATCGATGACCTGAAATGGTGGTTTGTCAAGGTGAGAAGCTTGGACACTTAGAGGAAAAATGGAAGCAACGAGAGGGAGAGGAAGATGGGCTATGTCGTGGGGTACAAGAGGTGATGATGATGATGATGGTGAGTCATGGTTTTCATTAATTGCCCATTAAATTCATTCTCATCATCTCAGCCATTGACCATCCATTGACTCTTTGACCTTTAATTATTTGACCATCAATCCCTTTAATTCCCTCTATGTCCTATGCATCATTTATATATCAGAATTTCACATTTATTCCATTAGTCCAAGTTGGAAAACTGTACAATTAAGGGAAAATTACAGAAAATTGGGGATTTCACATTCTCCCCACCTTAGAGAATTTGGTCCTCCAAATTCAAGTAAGGTTATGTCTCAAACAATTCCGGGAATTTCTCTTTCATTAAGTTTTCTAGTTCCCAAGTAGCTTCTTCTGTCGTATGGTGTTGCCAAAGAACTTTAACCAATGGAATCGTCTTTGACCTCAACACCTTATCTTTCCTATCCAAAATCCGAATCGGTTTCTCCACATAACTCATATCTTCTTGAATCTCTAAGGGTTCATATTCAATGACATGAGATGGATCCGGATTATACTTCCGAAGCATTGATACATGAAATACATTGTGTACTCCCGATAACTCCGGAGGTAGTGCCAACCTATAGGCCACATCTCCAACACGATCTAGGATCTCAAATGGTCCGATATAACGAGGACTTAACTTACCTCGTCGGCCAAATCTCATAATCCCTTTGGATGGAGAGACTTTCAAAAACACATAATCTCCAACCAAAAACTCAAGTGGCCTCCGTCGAACATCTGCATAGCTCTTTTGTCGATTCTGAGCTGTCTTAAGTCTTTGACAAATCAGTTTAACATTCTCAGAAGCTTGTTTGACTAAATCTGGAGCCAACAACTTGCGCTCGCCCACTTCTTCCCACCCAATCGGTGATCGACACCGTCTACCATATAAAGCCTCATATGGTGCCATCCCGATGCTTGTATGATAGCTATTATTATAAGCAAACTCAGCCAATGGCAGATGGTCGTCCCATGAGCCTTTAAAATCCAAAGCACATGCTCTCAACATATCCTCGAGCGTCTGAATAGTGCGCTCGGACTGCCCATCAGTCTGCGGATGAAAAGCTGTGCTAAAATTCAGCTGAGATCCCATGGCTTCCTGAAAATGTTCCCAAAAGTGAGAAGTAAACCTGGAATCTCTATCCGATGTGATGCTCACTGGAACACCATGTAGTCTGACGACTTCTCTCACGTATAAGTCTGCCAAAGCGCTAAGTGTATCTGTAGACTTCATAGGTAGGAAGTGAGCTGACTTCGTCAATCTATCTACTATCACCCAAATACCATCATGATTTCTCTTGGTCTTGGGCAATCCCATAATGAAATCCATCGTAATGTGTTCCCATTTCCACATAGGTATAGGTAGAGGATGCAGTAATCCTGCTGGCTTTTGATGCTCTACCTTGACCTGTTGACAAGTAAGACATTTCGCCACAAACTCAGCTATGTCTCTCTTCATGCCAGTCCACCAATACACCTTGCGAAGATTGTGATACATCTTCGTGCTTCCCGGGTGTAATGTGTACCTAGTGGAATGTGCTTCTGTTAGGATCAACTTCCTCAATTCATTATCCTTAGGAACACATATACGGTTATTAAACCTCAACATCTCATCTTTACCCATATGGAATTCTGAGGTCATACCCGATTGAATCTCATCCATAGCCTCAATACACTGAGTATCCTCTCTTTGAGCAACCCGGATTCTATCCATCAACTCTGGCTCAACTCTTAAACTAGCTATCATTCTAAATTGCTCAAGAGGTGTAACGTTAAGGTTGAGACTTGTGAATTGCTCAATTAGTTCATGCTCTTTTATCATCATATAAGACACCATGCTAATATGCTTCCGGCTCAGAGCATCCGCCACCACATTTGCTTTCCCCGGGTGGTACATGATCTCACAATCATAATCCTTCAGAAGCTCTAGCCACCTTCTTTGCCTCATATTCAATTCCTTTTGGGAGAACAAGTATTTCAGACTTTTATGATCCGTAAAAATCTGAAATTTCTCACCATACAAGTAATGTCTCCATATTTTCAGGGTAAATACTACTGCAGCTAACTCCAAATCATGAGTCGGGTAGTTCTTCTCATGGTCTTTCAGTTGTCGAGAACCATAGGCTACTACCTTACCATGCTGCATTAACACACATCCCAAACCTTGCCCTGAGGCATCACTATATACTGTAAATCCTCCTGAACCACTAGGAATGGTGAGGACAGGTGCAGTCGTTAACCTACGCTTCAACTCTTGGAAACTTTGTTCACAAGCTTCATTCCATTCATATCTCACTTCCTTGCGCGTCAGTCTCGTCAATGGAGCAGCTAGCTTTGAGAAACCCTCTACAAATCTTCTATAGTAGCCAGCTAAACCCAAGAAACTCCGAATCTCCGTTACTGTCTTCGGTCTTTCCCATTGGACCACCGCTTCAATCTTTGATGGATCAACTGAAACTCCATCTTTACTGATCACATGACCTAAAAAGGAGATATTATCAAGCCAAAACTCACATTTACTTAGCTTGGCATACAGTCCTCGATCTCTGAGGGTTTCCAAAACAATCCTCAAATGCTGCTCATGTTCTTCCCATGACCTCGAGTACACCAAGATGTCATCGATGAAAACAATGACAAACTGATCCAAGTATTGCTTAAACACATCATTCATTAAGTTCATGAAAGCTGCGGGTGCATTTGTCAGTCCAAACGGCATCACCAAGAACTCGTAGTGACCATACCGTGTTCTGAATGCAGTCTTAGGGATATCTTCATCTCTGATCTTCAACTGATGATATCCCGATCTCAAGTCTATCTTGGAAAAGACTTGTGCACCCTTGAGCTGATCCAAAAGGTCGTCTATCCTGGGAAGAGGATACTTATTCTTGATGGTCACCTTATTCAACCATCGGTAGTCAATGCACAATCGCATACTACCATCTTTCTTCCGAACAAATAGCACAGGAGCACCCCAAGGGGATACGCTGGGTCGTATGAATCCCTTGTCTAGTAACTCCTGAAGTTGCTTCTTCAGTTCTTCCAATTCTACCAACGCCATCCGATAGGGAGATCTCGAAATGGGCTCCGTCCCCGGCACCAAATCGATAGTGAACTCCACCTCCCTATCCGGAGGAAGTCCTGGAAGATCATCCGGAAATACTTCGGAAAATTCCTTAACTACTGGAATTTCATGAAGTGTGGGACGTTTCTGATCTACGTCCACCACGTGTGCTATGAACCCTTCACATCACAAATATGTTCTATCAATTACATCCAATTAAACCAAACAAATAATTATGCTTTTGCATTACATATTTGCAAAATTTACAACATAGCTAACGGGAGAGGAGAAAATCATACTCTTAGCATGACAATCTATCATCACGTGATTTTCAGCTAACCAATCCATTCCTAATATAACATCAAATCCAGACATATTTAACAGGATTAGGTCAGCTATCGACTCTTTTTCTCCTACCCGTAGCTTACAATTACGATACACTATGTCCGTCATCTGAGATTCCCTAAATGGAGTAATTATTTGTAGCAATCTTCCTAACTGCTCAGGCTCAACATTTAATCCCCTAGTAGCCATAGGGGAAATAAAAGAATGCGTAGAGCCTGGATCAAATAAAGCAAGGACATATGTATCATTAAGGTAAATCTTACCCTGAATCATCTTTGATGAAGCATCAGCGGACTCTTTATCGATGGCAAATACCCTTCCTTGAGTCACTGGCGCTTTTCCTTTCTCTGCCGCTGTGGCCTTACGCTGGGGTTGTGTGGTCTTAGATTGCGGTTGAGGGGTCTTTTCTGACTCTTCAGGTGCACTCTGATTTATCTTGGGACAATCTTTGATTCTATGTCCCTGTTCACCACACCAATAACATGCCCCACTCGCCAACCGACAAGGCTGTGCTCCATGGAATTTCCCGCATTGCACACACCTCGGCATCATACTCCTCGGTGAGCTAGCGGTACTACCAACTGGATGTTGGAATCTTTCATCACCTATTTTGATCCCGGTGGATCTAGGAGTTCCTACATCATAATCACCATAACTCCTATTTAACATAATTCCATGTAATTATTCAATTAAGACACTTTATTTTCGTATAATGGACTTGCTTACCTGTCGAGGCTTTATCATAAGGCCTATTCCTCCTAGATGGATATCTATCCCTCGAGGCCTTCTCATCTGACTTCCGTTTCATAGGTTCTTTACCCTTATTCCTTGCTCGGAAGTCTGCCTGATGAAACTCATAGTCCTGCTCACATAGTTGAGCCTTACGGACTGCCTCGCCATAGGTAGTGATGTCCAACGGGTATAGCTTAGACCTAATGGAAGGTCTCAATCCCTCCATGAATCTGTAGGTCTTGTGATCCTCTCTTCTCAGTACTTCAGGATCAAACCTGCTCAGTGTAATGAACTTCGACTCATACTGGCTAACCGTCATACTTCCTTGAGTCAAGTTCAAGAACTCTACTTGTAATCTCCTCTGAGCAGTACGTGGGACATATTGTTCATTAAAAGCTTCTACAAATCTATCCCACGTCACCTCTGGATACTTAGCTTCTAATACTGTCTGAGTAGCCTGCCACCATGGCTCAGCCTCATCCACTAGCAAATAGGCGGCTAATCCCACCTTCTCTTTCTCCGTACAAGCCATGTATCCGAATGACTTAGTAACCGCTTTCATCCAGTTCTCTGCGGCTACTGGATCACTGTCCCCTTTGAACTTTGGCGGATCCAGCTTCTTAAACTCCTTTATTAATGCCACACTGCAGTAAGCTGTAGGATCTCGCCTCTCATTAGCTGGAACTGGTGGGGGTTGTACCACAGAAGTAAGAGGTACTGTAGGGGTAACTGCCGGTGCACTAGCGGCCACGTCCGGAAATTTAGCCATAAACTGGGTGAACATGCGGCCATGTTTTCCATATGTTTCTCCATTTTAGCTAGCCTCGTATTCGGGCTATGCGGTGGAGATGGATGAGGAGACGGAACTGGGGGCTCTTCAGTGCGACCCCGTCCTCTTCCTCGTCCTCGTCTAGTACCCCTCCTTCGAGTACTCATTCTGTTAAGATCATAATCAAATAACATCATTTAGTATAACCTTGAGCCGTTATACTCCTCAAAATCAAGTAAGCTAGTACAGTACATTGGGGAATTACTCTAATTCTAGCTAATTGACATCGATAAGCTTCAGTCGAATCTGCTCTGATACCAATCTGTGACATCCTCGTCACTAACCAAATAACAACTAACTTTTAACTCAAATAACAAATAAATCGACTAGTTTATCCGATGTCAATCTCCCTTACTCTTATGCTTTAGGCATTTCTATCAGAGTATAATATTCATTTTCACATGCATAAAATTTTTCATTTATAAACATGTGCCATATACATCAGGATCTCAAATATTCATACACCCTAATCCCCAACATATACCAAACTGTAGTATTGTACTGTACATTAGCCGAAGTAACGGCCGACTAAATATACCTTCAAAGGATAAGTAGGAAGCGTGCCTCGAAGGTATCTCAAAAATCTCGAAATGAGCTCCTCTATCCGGAGCAGAATTACTTCAAGTAATCTGTATGAAAAATAGTTGTAAAGGAGTGAGTTTACGCTCAGTAAGAAACTTATGTAAAAGAGCGTACTATATCACTATATGCAGTTTTCCTGCTTGGCTCTATAATGTCATGTAAAATCATTATAAAGCATAGTGCTTATATTTCTTTCGCAAATATCAAATACAAGTAAATCATGCTTTCAAATATTTCCACGGATCTCAAATCACGTGAAATCAAGTAGGCAATTACAAATATTTTCAAATAATGGGAGACAATTTATATCCAACAGATTCATGCACCAAGTAATTCTCATCATGGATACAGCAAATATATCCCGTAAAGGATAATCCAGAGAGATAATAGATACAGCAAATATATCCCGTAAGGGATAATCCAATAGATAAATCTCATAAGGATACCGCAAATATATCCCGTTAGGGATAATCCTGAGAGATATCAAATAAATGGCGTACCCACGTATGGGCTAGGGATCCTCCCCAAAGCCGAATCAAATAAGAGACTCATGGCCATTGTCTATATCCCACAGTTTCACTAGTCAGGTGCCGTACTGCGGGTCTGAGGGCTGGACTAGAGCTCCTCAGTCAAATACAAGTAACAAATAATGTGCATGCTCTTTTGAGAGATTTATAGTCTCCAAAACCTTGTTCATATAGGTTTTAAACAAGTATGAATATCCTTTCTTAAAACAGGTTCTCAAAACCTTTCTTTCAAATAGGCAGTCGACTGGTCATATATGGCAGTCGACTGCTACCCCATGTTTTACCTTATTGAATTTCTTTCCCTTTTGAAATTCAATTATTATATTTTTCAAAATACAAATAGGGCAGTCGACTGGCCTCAAATGGCAGTCGACTGGTTTTGAAACAGAATGTTTCCCGAGAATTAGCAGTCGACTGGCCCCCTTGGCAGTCGGCTGGTTTTGAAACAGAATGCTTCTGGAAAATGGCAGTCGGCTGGTTTTGAAACAGAATGTTTTCCAAATAAAAGCAGTCGACTGTCCACCATAGCAGTCGACTGGTTTGAAACAGAATGATTTCTGGAAAAATGGCAGTCGACTGGCTCCCATGGCAGTCGACTGGTTTGCATCGATTTTCGAAAAACGGCGTTTTAGATGTCTCTAGGCAGTCGGCTGCTACTTAAGGCAGTCGGCTGCTCCTAGCCTAATTGGTACTAGGAGTAGGACCCAAATGGTACCCTTTTTCCTGAAATTAAAACAGCTGTACTTCTTTCCAAATCACACCAAAACATACTAAAACATGCGGACATAGTCACCTACGTCCGTTACATAAATTCCTTACCTCAATTGAGATAAATCCACAAGCTTGGTAGCCAATCTACACTTGTCCTTTTCCACTTCTTCAAGCTGAAATCATCATGACAATTTAAACTTCAATAAACCTATTCTACCAACTCCATACAATACCAAACCCTCAATAAAATCAACTAAAACCTTCTAACTTGCTTACCTTTGAAATTTACCAAATCTTTGGATTTTGAGATCTACTTAACCACTTGGATTCACTCTCTCATATTAAAGGCATAGGTTAAGCTATTAACAAGGATCGTTTTTCTTTAGAGGAGCTTAACGAATCGATGACCTGAAATGGTGGTTTGTCAAGGTGAGAAGCTTGGACACTTAGAGGAAAAATGGAAGCAACGAGAGGGAGAGGAAGATGGGCTATGTCGTGGGGTACAAGAGGTGATGATGATGATGATGGTGAGTCATGGTTTTCATTAATTGCCCATTAAATTCATTCTCATCATCTCAGCCATTGACCATCCATTGACTCTTTGACCTTTAATTATTTGACCATCAATCCCTTTAATTCCCTCTATGTCCTATGCATCATTTATATATCAGAATTTCACATTTATTCCATTAGTCCAAGTTGGAAAACTGTACAATTAAGGGAAAATTACAGAAAATTGGGGATTTCACAGAGAGGTAGAGAGAGAGGGAGAAACTACTCTCATCCCTCTTCAACGAAAGTTATGAAACTTAATGGGCCAGCCTCATATATATAGAGGTTGAGAGTAGGGACCTCTCCATGAGATTCATGTACAAACCCATCCCATTATAGGTTTATACACATATAATATATATTTAATATAATTAATTATGGGTCACACTTTATACATAATTATACTACTAATTAAAATTATATGATGTCAATTACACTTAATTAGTCTGCATTAATGGAGTTAATCCATTGATTAGTCCACATTAATGGAGTTTGCATATTCTGTCTGCGCGCATTCTGGTAAATATGACATTCTGTTAAATGAGACATTCTGCATTAGTCTCATGAGCTTCTGTTGAAACATTGCATCATTCAGTTTGGATGCATGGACCTAATGAAATGGATATTGATTTTGTTTTCATATCATTTCCATTTTACACTAATACTACTATTTTTGTTGTAGTCTTTATAAGTTTACGCATTTGTACCCTGTCGGTATGATGCATTTTGAAGCTTATAAAATGCTTGTTGTTGTTAAAGTATGTATGAGTCTACACATTTGTACCCTTTCGACACAATGTATTTAGAGGGCTTACGAATACATACTGAGATTATATGATATATTTTGTTAATTAATTTAATTGTCCAAGTGGGAGAATGTTGGATTAACTCCATTAATGTGGACTAATTAAGTGTAATTGACATCATATAATATTTAATTAGTATAATTATGTATAAAGTGTGATCCATAATTAATTATATTAAATATATATTATATGTGTATAAACCTATAATGGGATGGGTTTGTACATGAATCCCATGGAGGGAGGTCCCTACTCTCAACCTCTATATATATGAGGCTGGGCGTAGGGACCTCCCTCCATGGGATTCATGTACAAACCCATCCCATTATAGGTTTATACACATATAATATATATTTAATATAATTAATTATGGGTCACACTTTATACATAATTATACTACTAATTAAATATTATATGATGTCAATTACACTTAATTAATCCGCATTAATGGAGTTAATCCAACATGATTTTCTTCTGTGAAACTCAATCCAATTTGTACAAAACAGTACTAAATTCATGCATATCACTTACATGCATATTTATGGCGGACCAAGCATTCATTTTCAGCCCGTCATCCCAATAATTCTATGCAATAAATGATTGAAAAGGAAACAGCTGCATTTTCAAAGATAAAAGATTTTAAACTTCTACATTCATGGATGGAAACCGGGGTCTCAAAATACTTGAATTAGATTGTTTTGGTCATTGAGTCAAGAAGAGATATAAACAATGCCTAATTCAACTTGATGGGGCCATAACCATATGGGATTTACGGCTTGTCTTCAGATAAGGAATAAACCATTAGCGGTAGTATCCAACTCTGTAAGATTCCTTAATTGAGGTAGTGGATGCTAGCCAGGCTATCTCCATCTTTCAATGATTATTACGCATAAATCACCGGAGATAAATTTTTTATGTTAATTTATACTATTAGGCCTTTTATTTTTTTTAATCACAAGTATCTTTTTCATTTTATTGTTTAAGATTAATTATGTTCTCAACTATAGTAATTAGGATTAGAATCATATATAAATACCAAGGGAAGAATTTCATTTTCACTTTTTTCAATTACTTATTGATCTATTACGCCTTCTAATTTGCTTGCTACTTTGGTGGATTGCATTGCATAATCTAATTTTACACTACTCAATCACTGTCACATTATGAGGAAGGTATAGCCTTTTCATTTGATCCTTTTTCCTTCTCTTCTTTTTATAGCAACATACATCTTTATCAAATAGTGAAATAAGTTGTACCATTTGAATGTAAAAATGAATCCCGTAATTTTCAAAGTTACAAAAGAAAAAGAAATTGCTTCAATGATATTACCACTCTCACGAGAAATAGCTACGGGAAATGTAAGTTGGTGTCACATTCTAAGGTCTTATTGTATACTCCAAAAAGGCTTTTTTTACCCATAAAAGAAAAAAGAAAAAGAAAAACCGTAGTTCTTGTTTTAATGTTTACTCTTGATAGTTTCAAACATAAATTTGGTGAAAATCCAAAAATGAACTATTTCTACACTAATTAGTTGGAAGAGCACTATCACAATAATGGACACATCTGTCACCATCAATGACTATATAGCTGTATAAATCACACAAATGAGAGAGAAAACATGGTGGCCAGTAGCTTCAATTTCCAAAGCCAGCATTCAGTAGTCCTACTCAGAGAATTTTATGAAACGAAACAATGAAGTGAGAAAAGTTTTGAAAGTGGGTGGTCTAAATAAATTTTGAAATCTTCGTTCATAAATGGTGAATTCTTTCAGCATTTGGGTTTAAATTGGTCCAAGAGAAATTGGAACCTCAGAAAACAGGTCCGTGCCAACTTAACTATTTTTCGATATTTTGTTCTTTTTCTCTTTTATAATTGGGCCACACTGAGCAGCGTAGTTAAGTTTCTGTCCCAACCTAGTCCTTCAGTTGGGCCTGAAGCAGATTGGTTTTACTGCGTATTACTCCTGGGGCATGATGTGCATTGTCAGCAGCCAATCTAGTCCAATAATTTAATGTGGTAATTGGGGCGCGGGTGTCGGGTTCGATTTGTCTTTTAAGTTTTCTACTTGGGTTGATGGATTTGAGGTATCTCAGATTTGAATCGCTTTGGATTCATGTCTTTTTTTTTTTCCACATCATTTCGGATTTGATTAGTTTGAATTAATTACAATTTAATTTTTAGATTTGTATATGATGCACTGATAGTGTATAACTTTTATACACTATTAATGCATCAAAAATTGATACCTCATTAATTGACAAATTAAAAAATATCAAACTCTTAAAAGTAAATATAAATAATTTTTTTTAATTTGCTTATAAAAGCTAATTAATAAGGTGTCAATATCTTATGCATTGACAATGTATAGAAACTATATATTGTCAATACATTATATATAAATCCTTAATTTTTTAGGTAAAATTCAAGTTTACATACTTCAAATTCATATTTAAATCAGCTACCAATCTTTTGATCTAATATTTAAAAAATTGTATCATATTATAAAGTTTAAGTTTAAAATTTAAATCCAAACAACGTCATCTTTTACCCCAATTGTAAAAAAGTCAGTTTTAAGTAGTTGCAGATTTAAATAAATCACAGAAACAAACAAGAAGCTCAGAATCTCTTAAACAGGTGACAAGAAATAATAACATCATGGCAATAATGTCATATGAAAGCTGTAAATAACTGCCACCAACCATAGGTGAACTCCATAAGAAAATCTCCTATCATAAACAAGAACTAGCTACGATAATTCAGTCCTCCTAAACTTTATGGCAGAATTATTCATAAGAAATGAAAATTTTCAAAGAAACATAACAGCTAACTCTAATAGTTATAGAACAACAAACAATGCTGCTGCTTGATGCTAGAGTTTCTATTTGCTATCTGGATCTTGGAACTCGAACCTCAGAGCATCAGCTTCATCTGTACAAATCAAGCAACCATAGCCAGAAACGACACCAACGTTATCACCCAATGACATTTTTGAAGCAGCTTCGATCCTGCTGAGAAAAATAGAATAAGTTATTTTCATCCATTTTGATATGGCATTATATATATTTATATATTATTAGAATTCAGACGAGTTTTATCTGCAGTTTTTAAATTTCAGGTGATGAAAACTGGGAAAGATGCTGCTTTCTAAATGGTCAGAAAATCCTCAGATCTCCCAAAGAGGGAAGTAAAGAGTTGAAGAAAGAAAGCAAAGGAAATAAATTTAACAATGGTTTTGCTTTGGCAACAGTGAAAAAGAAAGATATCTTTGCACTTCGTATTACCTTGATTCACATCATTTTGAGACAATGTTGGTGTTGTGGAAGTAGACTTAGTTGGCATCGAGATCCCAAGGCTTGCACAATCCATTCCAATTGCACCTTAAAATCACAAAGTTCAAACTCATGTAGCAATATTCTTTTGGAATACGAATAGGTACACACTAATCAAAAAAAGCAACTCAAGACTTTCATATTGTAGGGTTTGAAAAAGGTCATATGTACGTAATTTTCTCATTGCATTAAGAAGAAGTTGTTTCCGCTTAAACCTGTAACCTCCAAATCACAAAAAAAACAACTTTTACTGTAGCGTTGAGGTTCCCTCAATAGGTACATATTAATAATCTCCGCAAATTGACACTACACTAAAACAAGAAATCCTATGTTTAGCTATTATTTATAGGAGTATGTTCTTACATTCTCTGTAGCATGGAAAGGCAGAGACATTAAGAAGATTAAAATAACCCTCTGAACATTTGCAATCATATGTAAATGGCGATGTCTTGCTGCACGACCCTCCTCCGCAATTAGTCCACAGGCAGACTGTGAAACCATGGCAAAGTGCATTAACATGAAGAAAAACATATCAAATGACCAACTAGAAAGCTTTAATGGTACTTACTATCAAAGATAGACTGATTTGCTTTGGCTTCCTTTTCTTGTACAGGGGAGGCAGCTGCTGCACAAGCAGAAGATAGCATACCTAAAAACACCGGATTGTCAGCGCCATCAAAATTCAAAATCGTGAAATAATTTGATTGCTATCATTTAACAAACGTAAATTAATCGATCACATCATAATATCAGCAATCTAACTTCTTTGAAGGAAGATTAAACTTTACAATGTTTGACTTATCTTAGATATTAAAATCACACATTGATTAGTGTTTGGCACGCCTTACTCAAGAAAGGTCCTCACCAGGACATAATCTTGGAACGGTTTGGGTGTGATTAGCATGCACCACCAACTTGAATTAAAGCATGGGTTTTCTATATATCTTCCTTCTAATTGTGAACATAATATTTTTTGGCTTCTTTCATCATCAAATCTAATAGTTACAAAAGAAAGAAAAAAGCAACCTAACCTCCCTCGGATGATGTACTTGGGGTTAATCAGTGGTTCCATCCACCTTAATTGAATTCCCGACAACAACCCCAAGACACTTTCAATTTCCAAAAGCTAAAAAATTATCAAGCTTCCCTTGGACAGCATCACCAAGTTAATGCCAATTTCACAAAACATTCATATGATTCAGTTAACCATAAAAAGTTACATGCAATAACCAATAAAGAAGGAACTTAAAGACAAATTACTAATTGTATGAATTTAAAGGGGTAGTTTTTTAAGACGAACATGTGCCACAAAAGCAAGTGAAGGGCAGAGCTTAATTACAGTTGGGAACAACGCAAGGGAGAAACTTGAGATGATCATCATCGTCAGCACGAGTTTGTTTCCAACCAAAATCACAATCACATACATAGTAAGGCAATGTTCCATTTAAAGAAGGCTTGCATTTTCCTTTTCCACATTCTACCTCTTTGCATACATCATCTGCAACAAGAAAAAAAAATAAAAGCACGGAAAAAAAATCTCAAGAAACCACAATCAAGGAACAAGTAAACAAAAAGGCTCAAAGATCACAAAACCATTAGTTTTTCAGCCCCCCCCCCCCCCCCCCCCCAAAAAAAAAAAACTGAAAGGGAAAGTAACAAACCAAACATGGGTGACAACAATGGAGACAGAAAGTCACTTTTAGCAATATTAAGATTCAGAACAAGAAAGATTGCCAGGAAAACTATGGTTTTCAAAGAATCCATGTCTGTAACATGCAAGGATAGATGAGAATGAAAGAGAGACACAGAGGGCTGTGTGAAACTGAGAAATGAGAATGGCCAGTACAAGTGTTTTTATTGAGCGCCCAAGGAAGCTGGTAGAATTTGAAAAATGGGGGTTCTTCTATAAATGGCCGCCGTGCCGGTTGAAACTTGAAGATTAAAATGCTTACGTGGCGGCCGGGGACTCGGCTAAAACTGAGTAGTTGATAGTAGGAGGTCCCCACCCAAGCTTGGTGTTTGCATTAAAAACTAAGCATGCATCGCCTCTCTCTAGAAATGAAGACTGTACCTTGTTGGTTACTAAGAGCATGTCAACTCGCAAGGAATTATTTCCAACCTTAACTAGTAAGGAATTAGTTAATTTTTAGATATTCGTACCCAAATTTGATTTTTTTTTAATTTTGAATTTAATTAACTATCTATTTATTTTGATTTGTATTATTTGAATTCTACCAATATAATATAAAAAAGTACTTGTTGTTAATTATGTGAACTAGCTAAATACTTCTTTAGTAAATCAAAATTTATCTTGTAAGTTTAAATTTAAAATAAATTTTAGAACAAATTATTAAAAAAACTAAATTAATAAATTTAATTTAACTCATAAAATAAATTAGAACATTTAATGAATTAATTTAATTAAGTATTACATTAATAATAAATAATTTTTAAATAAAAATATAAATATCATATTAAAAAAATTTTATGTAAATATATAAAAGTAAAAGATTTTGGTTACAAATAAAACATTTAATGTGGGTAATCCAAAACTTTGACACATGTAATATATTGAAATAAAAAAAATATAAGCATATATATATATATATATATATATATATATATATATATACACACACACACACACACATTAAAATTGTAACATGAATCAATTATCTCTTTAAATCAATTATTTATTTCAATTAAAAAATTCTTAGGTCTCATTCTTGAACAAAGTGGAGGATAGGCTCAATATTGTTGCTCAAGCTTTCAAAATAAAATTCGATGAAATGATGAATGACTTAGGCCTTGTTTGAATTCAAATAGGGTCATGGTGTGGTGCAATTAGGCCACATTTTAGCCTAATCGCACTTGCGTGCTCTGTTTGGATAGCATGTTGACCCTTAAATCTTGAGGGTCATCATCATCATCATCATTATCATCAAAGTCTTTATCTCAATATATTAGAGTAGGTTATATGAACTATATATAAATCTCTGTTAAATCATCTATATGAATTCTCTTCCTCCACAAATTCCTATCTAAGGCAATGTGTTCATCCAATTCTAATGCATCCATATCTTTTCGAATAATTTCCTTCCAAGTCTTTTTCAGTCTTCCTATAGCTTTGACCCTTCTTTTATCATTTATAGTCTCCACTTTTCAACTGTAGCATCTACAAGCCTACATTGTATATATCCAAACCAACGTAAATAACTTTTACACATCTTATTTTTGATATATAGGTACCACTCCAACTTTCTTACAGATGTATTCATTTCTCATTCTATCATTTCTTATATATCTATATATCCATCCAACATTTGCATTTCTATTACACTCATATTTTTTTATATGTAGTCTCTCAGTTGCCCAACATTCATTACCATATAGTAATGTTGGTCTAACAACTATCTTATAAAACTTGCCTTTCAACCATATACAAATTACCAAATCTAGTTTCCTATTAAGTTGAGAAATTGAGCCTTCAAGAACTCATTAGATTCCAATCTCATTGATGAAATAGTGATGTGCTAATATTTGGGAAATTTCAAAGATATGCCATGAAACAGTAATATATATTTAAAGGGGTAAAAGAGTTTTTTATTTATCAAGAAGGAAATGAAAACTTTTTAAATTACTACAAAACAAAATAAGAATGATCATTTCACCTTTAATTAATCTTTGAAAAGAAAACTTATCTTCATCTTCAGTTCTTTCAAGAGAGATTACTTTTTTAGGTATTTGAATACCTATACGTACAAAGCTACAAAGAATAAATATTTTTTATTCTTATATGTGCATCCTATATGAACATATATACAATTTTTTCAAGATTGAAAATAATCTATAGAATTCAAATATCTTCATATAAGAATTTGAATGCCATTAAGTGTAAACCTTTATTAAGGGAACCAAAAATAATATTGAGCATTATCCTTTCCAAGTATTCAAGTACCTATATGTATTTAGAACAAAAAAAAAAGTACCTATATGTATAAAACTATGTACATTTATTGATTTCTATGTCTACATCCTATTATGCATGTCTCTTTCAAAACTGAAAACAATATAGAGTATTTGAATACCTCAGATGGGTATTTGAATACCTTTCAGTATAAAGCTTTATTAAGAGAATTGAAAATAATATTAAGCACTCGAATACCAATATGTACAAAGTTAAGTACATTTATTGGTTCCTATGTGTACTTCCTTTATGAACATATGAATGTCTCTTTCAAAATTGAAAGTAATATAGAGTATTCAAATACCTTTAGATAGGAATTTGAATAACCATACGTACATTTGTTTATTTTTGTATGTACATTTAGTTATCATAAAATGTATGTATATATTTTTATAGTTTTGTACATATAGATATTCAAATAAAACATATGTATTCGATTTAATAATATTAATTATTCTTGGAAAAATACCGAAGAAGAAGATGTGTTTTTTTTCAAAGATTCATTAAGGGTGAAATAATTGCTTCTATTTCTTTTTTATTAATTTCAAAAGTTCTCATCTCCTTTTAGATAATTAAAAAACATAATAGCGCCATTAAATAAATATTACTATTCCATTGAATGTTTTTGAAAGTTTCTCCTTATATTTTGCTTGGAAAGGTGTAGTTGGTTTAGTACAAAAATGTGCATTATGAATATGATTTTGAGGGTGATAAGATTGATAGCAATTGCAGTTACATGAGGAGATGAAACAAAATACGAAAATGATTTTGAACTAGATCACAAGTTTTAGGACTAGTTTGGATTGATGGTAATATTTGTTTCGATGAGATTAAAATGATGAAAAAACGTTTTAAAACATATTTTTTTAATAAAATAATAAAAAACTATGAAGTAGGGGCAAGAGAGTAAAATTACCCTCTTGATATTTTGTCTTTTAGTTCTCCACCGGGCCATACCGTTGCCCACTGGGCAACCAAACCAAGCCTTAGTTTTCTGTTATATTGTCAGCCCATAGTTAAAATCCTAATGGTCGATTTTTTTTTTTTGGTACATCGAAATGGTCCATTGGTTTAAATTCTTCTTTCATTGGTTTAGCTTCAAGAAATTTGATGATCCAAGAAATCTCAACAGAGATTAAAACTTCAATTGAAAAGTCTCCATTTGAAATCTAGAATAGAAAGATTGTTTCATTTATGTTGTCCGAAATCCAACGAACTTCTTTATATACTGAAAAACTTCTTGGAATTAGAGGATTTGTTAGATTTTATGCAATAAAAGAGTTCACTTTTTCCCCTTTGAAAGTCTTACATTTAAAAATTACGAAATTAAGGTAAAGTTTATTGTTATGTTTTGACAATAGCAAAATTTATCATTGTATTTTATTATTTTTTTAATGAAGATAACAAAATTAAAATATTTTATGAAATATTCCATTAATACAAATGATAAAATTTGTTATTATAATTCATTCTTTTTAGAAGAAAAATACCAAATTAAAATATTTTAAGAAAAATATATTTATGTAAATAATGAATTTTCATCAATTCTGTTTCTTAGTGTTAAAAAATTAAGTAAACGAAAAATATAATGTTAAAATTTAACAAAAAAGTTACAATAAAAAAATTCAATAGCAGCCACAAATACAATAACAAATTTAACTGTAATCTATAAATATACTCATTAAAATTTAAGAGATTTACATTTGATAAAATGAACTAAAGAATTTTTATTGCAACATACAATATGGTAGATGGAAAAAAAAGTTATCATTTGCTTGCTAATTCGAGGTAAAAAAATTATTGGATCATGTCATTCTAAATGCAGGTGGCTTCGGTCTTTGGAGTAAATGAGAAATAATATTAGATTGTTTTATTTACCTCGTGAATTGTTACTAATATTGGGCCTTGTAGATGAAATCCGACATGATCCCAGAGCGTCGGAAGTAAGGTATGCTGCAAGATGTTGACCCCTCTACACAAGTGTCACAGTGACAACATTTTTACCCCATCTTCTAGATTTCTATTTGATATATGTACTGTGGTCCATGAACAGAGGAATTGGATGCTGAGAAGTTAAACGACACCTTCCGAAAGAAGAAAAATTCTTACCATTCGAACGACAATTAAATGGAAGTTAAACCCTTAACTACATGACCTTGCCCCCTTGTTATCAATTTTTTTACAGGAAACTCCTGTGTACGATTTCTTTTGGACTTTGAATTTTTTCTCTTAAAAAAAAAAAAGAAATTTCAAATCTTACTTTTTTAACTTTTAAAAAAATTATGCATGAATCACTAAAGTCATACATAGAATGGGTTAGTCAAATCAGATTTGAGTTGAGCTATTTTGAGTTGAATCATATTGGATAAAAAAATTTCAGATCATCTAAGATAAGGATTATTTCGGGTTTAAGTCAAATTTGATTTACGTAATGAAAAATCAATTTACTTTGGATTCAGATTATTTTGGGTTCAAATCAGATCAAATTCAAATAATTGAATTCTAATTAATTTTGATTTAGATCAATTTAGTTTTAGGTTTGGTTTGATTTGGGTGCTTTTTATTTTAGTCAAATAGAATTAATTAGCTTTAGATTTGACTCAATAAGCAAGTTTTTCTGGTCAAGTCAATTTTTACTACCTCTAGTTTGTTGTGTTTGATATGGAGATGAATTGGTAACAAATTACTAGGATCATAGAGCTTATGAATTAGATGTTTCTTCTTGTAAGACGTATAATAAATATGAGATTGAAAAATATTCCATAAGTGATATGTTAGTCTTATAATTTTTTCGCCATTATTCATAAAATGATCATGTATTTTTCTTTTTATTTATATTGTCTATAATAATTGTCAACTTTCTAGATGTCTAAAGTGATCCAATGATAGCTAGTAAGTATTAATAAATAATTAGTATTAAGTAGGATAGAAGGGAAGATAAAAAATACAGAATTGGCAGTAGTCGGCAGTTGATGTGGTTTTTGTGCTTGGTGACAGGTTGTTCATTGTTTTTTTTTTCTTTTTTCTTTTAGAATAATTTGTGATCTTGATCCATTAATACAAATGTCAATACAATCATTCTCTATAATATGTGCAATAGCAGGGGAAAAATCTTTTATCCAATAAACATTTCACTTTTTTTTCATTGATAGAAAATGGAGAAGGTACAAACTTAGAGAAGCAAACAGAGCTTGTGAAGGGGTTACAAAACTAGTTATGAGGGCAACACCCTTGCTTAGTTTGATTGGCCACCCAATTCGTAGCTTTGTTTGCTGTTCAGGAAACAAAATCAAAAGAAATTACAGAAACATCTTTGATCAACTGGAGGATATCTTCCTCAATAACAACAGTTTCCTAACATTTTGGACTTCTACTATCAGAGATTCTTTTAACTAAGTTTAGATTATCAGACTCCACTTTCACTTTGGACCATCCCCTTCGAATGATCAGAAAACAAGCCCAACGAATAGCTAAAGCTTAAGCTATATTCACACTTCTCACCTGAACCACTTCATTACACCCATCAATCAGACAACCAAATTCATCTCTGCAAAGGACAGCAATACCAACTCGACCAGAGCTACAATCAAAAGATACATCACAGTTCACTTTGATAAATTGATTGGGAGGTCTTTGCCATTGCAACACAGTACTAGCATTATGGTTGCCAAGATCTGAGTCAAAAGAATCAAAATTTAAAGAAATCTCGAAGAACAAAGCCAAAGCTTTAAGCCAAGATTGCACTGGGTCCGCAACTAAATTTTCAAAAATGAGAGAATTACAAGTCCTCCAAATTTTCTAGCATAGTATAAACAGTAATTCAACAGAATTAAAGGAACCAAACCTTGGTAAGGAAGTCACAATCTCCACCAACCATTTACAAAAACTTCCAAAACCTTCCTTCCTAGGACAATAGCAGAATCCAGACGCCTTCCATGTAGCTTGAGCAAAAGGACAAAAGAAAAGAATATGTTCCAAGACTCAATTTCCAACTCACATCTGGGACAAACAGGATCCACACAATATGATCTAGCAACTAGATTTTCTTTAGATGGCAGAGTATTATGGCAAGCTCTCCAAATAAAAATTTTAACTTTTGGTGGAATCTGCAATTCCAAAGACTCTTCCATCCAATAGATTGATCAAGAGGGATAAAACTACTTTCAATCGCACTTGATTCAGAAACAAAAGATTGAATCAATCTATAGCTTGAACAACTGTGAAATCCCCAATTTCATGAAATTCCTCCATAATTGTAAAGTATTTTAGCTTAAATGAAGTAAATAGATATGAGAATTATGAAGGGTAAATGATGCATGGAACATGGAAGAAGTAATGAAACGGAAGGTCAAATAGTTAAAGAAGTAAATTATGATATTATGAGAATGCTTAGAGTATGGTAAAATAAATGTAAGATTTTGTACAATTGAATATCAAAAATTAAGTGTAAGTAAAGACAAGTGTTTTATGGAAGAAAGGAGACCAATTAAGAGAATGGTCAAATAATGATGGTTAAAGGTTAAGATGAAATGATTTGATTGGATGATGATAAAACAATATCAAATTTTTATGACTTAATGATGTATGTGGCATATGCATGGAAGATGAGGAATTAATGGGTCAAAAGCATGGTAAAAAAGGTAAGGGCTGAGATGATTAAGGGATAAAGCATGCATTAATTAAAGGTTGCATGAGTCACCCTTCAACCATCATCACCATACGACAGTACCTTCCAGCCTTCTCCCTCACTTTCGTTCTCTCCACTTCTCTAAGCTTCCAAGTCTCCTTCCATATCTGCCTTGACAAACATCTTTGTTTAGACACCAAATGGTTAAGCTTGTTAGACGAAAAACGATCATAATCACTAGACGAAGCTATGTCTGAAGTTTAGTGGATTGAATCCAAGTAATTGAGGAGATCAGAAATTTTGAAATTTGGTGATTTATAAAGGTAAGAGATGGAAGTGGTTTTAGTTGATTTTATTTATGGTTTGGAGTTGAGTTGAGTTGGTATAGCATGTGTATGATGATTGTTTAAAGGTTTAATTTGATATGATGTTACAGCTTTGAAGAAGTAAACCGAAAAGCTAAGGTTGATATGACCAAGCTTGAGGATTATTGGCAATCGAGGTAAGGAATTTATGTAACGGACGTAAGGCGGCTATGTCCGCATGTTTTATGATGTTTGTATGTGGTTTGGAAAGAAACACCAGCTGTTTTGTGCAGGAAAAATTACATTTTCGAACTTGACTCCTAGTGCCAATTAGGCTAGGAGCAGCCGACTGCCTAGAGACATCCAAAATGCTGTTTTTCGAAAATCGATTCAAACCAGTCGATTACTATGTAAGCCAGTTGACTGCTATAAGGAATAGTCGACTGCTATTTGCTAAAATGCATTCTGTTTGAAAACCAGCCGACTGCTTATAGGACCAGTCGACTGCTAATTTTCCAGAAGCATTCTGTTTCAAAAATAGTCGACTGCTATATGACCAGTCGACTGCTATTTCTTAAGAAACATTCTGTTTGAAAACCAGTCGACTGCTATATGAACTAGTCGACTGCCCTATATGTTTTAAGAATTTCAAAATATCGAAATTTTAAATGAAAATAATTTCAATAAATGAATTTATAAAGCAGCAGCCGACTGCCTTATGAGGCCAGTCAACTGCCCTGTTTGAAAAGAGGTTTTTAAACCTATTTCAAGAAGTATGAAATGTCATGGCCAAAGAGCTATATGACATATGTTTTGAGGTTATGCACTTTTATGCTTATAGTAGGGGCTCTGATCAAGTCTCGAAATGATGTATGTTTGGCTGAGGAACCATAAGTCAGGCCTCAGTCGCTACAGAAGAACACCTGACTAGTGTTACTGTAGCCCCCGACAGTTGGCCAAATTTGTCTATATTACATGTTCGGCTAAGGGAGAAATCCTGGCCCTACGGGGTACACCAATGATGATGATGATGCAGTGCATAACTTCATTAAAGTATAAATAGTTTTTATGTTATTTAAAAGCTATATGAATATGCGATTTTAAAAGAATAAAGAAATTGTAAGTATTTGATTTACTTGCATATAATGATGCAAAATAAGTATATGAAGTATGTTTTGAAAGAAGTATAGAAAGTATGTTTTGAATGAAGTACATGACGTATGTTTTCACATGAGGATTTAAAAGAAGTCGACGATGTATGTTTTAAGAAAGTATATGAAGTATGCTTGCATATGCTAAATTAAAGAATTACATGATTTATTTGTTTTACTCGATTTGCTTGAAGTATAAGCATATGCTATTATGATGAACTTTCTATAATAAATGAAAGTATACGATTATGCTTTATAATAATTTTACATGACGTTATAGAGTCAAGTAGGAAAACTGAATATAGAGGCATAGTACGCTCTTTTACATATTTTTCTTACTGAGCGTAAACTCACCCTTTTACGATCATTTTTCCTACAAATTACATGAAGTGCGCCTTGCTCCGATTAGAGGAGCTTGTTTTTGAAAGATTGCAGTGTACCTTCTTGATACGCTTCCCGATTAACATAGAAGGTATACTTATATGTTTATGTATAGTTAATTGTAATTCAGCTATGGTACAGTACAAGTAGAAATTATGTATATATGATGTCGGGGATGTAAGTTAAGATGATGTGTAAGATCCTGTGGAATGGAATGATATTTATATATATCATTTTATGTTTATGGAAAGGAAATAAATTTGTATGAGCTATTAGATAATTAGCTTAAGGGTAAGGAATGATGGCACTGATGAACTAAATCAAATGATGTCGTATAAGATAATAAAGAAAAAGTTAGATTATGAGATGTAGTGGCGGGGACGTCACAGCTGGTATCAGAGCGAGTTGATTGGTAGTTGTCAGTGTCAAGAAGATAGAAATAGAGTATATCCCTAATTTTACTGTACTTGTCTGAATACATACGATGTATAACTGTTTGAAGTTATACTAAATAGCTCAATCTTGTGATTTTATCGACAGAATGAGCTCAGGTAGAAGGGGTATTGGTGAAGGAAGAGGAAAGGGTCATGTAGAACTACCCCTAGTACAATCTCCTTTTCCATCTCCACCGAATAGCCCGAATGCTAGGCTAGCTAGAATGGAGAAGCACATGGAGAATATGACCACTATGTTTACACAGTTTATGGCTAACCTTCCAAACATGGTCACAAGTGTACCGTTTGCTATTCCTACAGTACAACCCCCACTGGTACCAATAGAGTTAACCCCATAAGTTCCAACCACTAAAAGGCGGGATCTCACAACTTATTGCAGTATGACCTTGATTAAGGAATTCAAGAAGCTAGATCTGACTAAGTTTAAAGGGGATAAGGGCACATTGGCCGCAATAAACTAGGTGAAGGCGGTTGCTAGATCCTTTAAGTACATGCTATGCTCTGAGAAGGAAAAGGTGGGTTTGGCTGCTTATCTATTAGTGGACGAGGCAGAGTATTGGTGCCAGTCCACTCGGGCCTTTTTGGAAGCCCAACATGTTGAGGTTACGTGGGATAGATTTCTAGATGCCTTTAATGAGCAATACATCCCACGTCATGATTAGACTAGGCTAAGGATCGAGTTTTTGAACTTAACTCAAGGGAAAATGTCCGTTAATCAATACGAGTCGAAGTTCATTTCTCTAAGTGGATTCGATCTAAAAACCCTCAGAAGTGAAGGATATAAGATATACAGATTTATAGAAGGACTGAAACCTCCTATCAGATCCAAGTTGTATACCATGGGTATCACTACTTATAATGAGACAGTCCGTAAGGCTCAGTTGTGTGAGCAGGACTATGGGCTTCATCATGATGATTTTCGAGCCCAAGGTAAAGGTAAGAAACCGATAAAGCGAAAGTCAGAAAGGAAAACCTTGAGAGATGGATACTCATCTGGGAGATGTAGGCCATATGAAAGAGCCTCGAAAGGAAATCTTAGAGCTACCGGGATCAAGATAAAAGATGAAAGATCCCGACATTTAGCAGGTAGTACTGCTAGTTCATGTAAGAGTATAAGACAAAGGTGTGAACATTGCAGAAAGTTCCACAGATCACAGCCATGCCGGTAGGCAAGTGGCACATGCTTCAGATGTGGTGAGCAGGGACACATGATTAAAGATTGTCCCAAAAGGAACCTAAGAGCGTCTGAGGAATCAGAGAAGACCCCTCAACCACAGCGTAAGGCCACCGCTGAAGAAAAGGGAAAGACACCCGTTAATTATGATGTAAATGTTGAAGATATGTAATGCAAAAGTATGTGGTATTAATTGACTCATTGTAAATGAAGTTAATAGAAGGTATGTATGGTTATGTGAAGGATTTTTAGCTTACGTTGTAGAAGTGGCAAAGAAAAGTCCTAAACTTAATGAAATACAATAATTGACAAGAAACGATAGTTAGAATTCTGAAGTACTCATTGGTATGAGGTTTTATGATGTATATAGTGATATGTGAAATGAGTTTAAATGAGAATGATGATTGGCTTAAACTAATGTTCATAGTAATTTATTTTATTCAAATACTTTGTTCTATGAAAGCATCACTCTGAGAAGAATAAGAATTAGTATGAAAGATGAGTTATCTCAACAACGGTAATTATTCCCTATAGTCGTTTCTAGGTTTCGGAACAAGACAGGTATTTCAAAGTACCTTCCTTACTCTATCCGGATCCCTAGTCGACTATAGTATCCTTCCCGTTTGGTCCCTCGAACACCATAGGGAAATGAAGATGTTCATTCATTAGGCATGTTTGATGCTATGGGAAGAGAACATTTTGGATACGACTTAAAAGAACTATGCTAATAGTTTAGAGTGTGATCAGTATATGGGTATTTAGAGAGCAAAAGAAAGAAATTATGGATAGCCATTGTGAATAAATTACGGCTATAATTCTAATTGAGATAGAAGAGATGGCTCGAGATTCCAAAGGATTGTGAAGGTGAAATTATATCACCTAAGGAAAGCCATTGTGGTGGCAAATGCCCTGAGCCGGAAGCATGAAGGAATAATGGTTTATATGATGATAAGAAAGTATGAAGTACTTGAGCAATTTACAAGTCTTAAGCTAAATGTTATGCCTTCAAAGTAAATTGGGAATGATGGCTAGTATAATGATTAAGCAAGAATTGATGAACGGATTTGCTAAGTCAGCTCACTTCCTACCTATGAAGTCTATAGATACACTTAGTGCTTTGGCAGAAATATATGTGAAAGAAGTGTTAGACTACATGGAGTTCCAATGAGCATTTCATTTGATAGAGATTCCAGGTTCAATTCTCACTTTAAGGAGATTTTTAAGAAGCCATGGGATCTCAGTTGAATTTAGCACAACTTTTCATCCACAGACTGATGGGCAGTCCGAGCGCATTATTTAGACACTCGAGGATATGTAAAGAGCTTGTGCTATGTATTTTAAAGGCTCATGGGACGACCATCTGCCATTGGCTGAGTTTGCTTATAATAATAGCTATAATGTAAATGACGGGATGGCACTGTCTGAAATGTTATATGAATAGAAGGTGTCGATCTCCGATTTGGTGGGAAGAAGTGGGCGAGCGAAAGTTATTAGCTCTTGATTTAGTCGTGTAAGCATCTGAAGAGGTTAAGTTGAGTTGTCGAAGATTTAAGATAACTCAGAATAGATAAAAGAGTTATACAAATGCTTGACAAAGACTAATTGATGTTTTGGTTGGAGACTCGGTAACTTGAAGGTTCCTCCATCCAAAGGGATTATGAGATGTGGCCGACGAGGTAAGCTGAGCCCTCGCTACATCGGCCCATTTGAAGTTTTAGATCGTGTTGATGATATCGCCTATAGGTTGGCATTACCTCCAGGATTATCGGGAGTGCATAATGTATTTCATGTGCTAATGCTTCGAAAGTATAATCCAGAATTCATCTTATGTCATAAAAGATGAAACCTTAGAGATTCAGAAAGACATAAGTTATGCGAAAAAGCCATTTGAGATTTTGGACAGAAAAGATAAGGTATTGAGGTCTAAAACGATTCCATTAGTTAAAGTTTGGGCA
Organism: Heritiera littoralis; assembly: GCA_031772115.1. Classification (NCBI taxonomy): domain Eukaryota; kingdom Viridiplantae; phylum Streptophyta; class Magnoliopsida; order Malvales; family Malvaceae; genus Heritiera; species Heritiera littoralis. Next base: position 1,326,255 of record JAPDPK010000083.1, on the reverse strand, counting down.
ATAACCCCTCATAGAAAAAGCTACATGAAGCTAAATCACTTAATAAAGGAAAAGTATCCGGAATTGTTTGAGACATGACCTGATTTGAATTTGAAGGACCAAATTCTCTAAGGTAGGGAGAATGTGAAATCCCCAATTTCATGAAATTCCTCCATAATTGTAAAGTATTTTAACTTAAATGAAGTAAATAGATATGAGAATTATGAAGGGTAAATGATGCATGGAACATGGAAGAAGTAATGAAATGGAAGTTATTTATGATATTATGAGAATGCTTAGAGTACGGTAAAATAAATGCATGATTTTGTACAATTGAATATCAAAAATTAAGTGTAAGTAAAGACAAGTGTTTTATGAAAGAAAGGAGACCAATTAAGAGAATGGTCAAATAATGATGGTTAAAGGTTAAGATGAAATGATTTAATTGGATGATGATAAAACCATATCAGATTTTTATGACTTAATGATGTATGTGGCATATGCATGGAAGATGAGGAATTAATGGGTCAAAAGCATGGTAAAAAAGGTAAGGGCTGAGATGATTAAGGGATAAAGCATGCATTAATTAAAGGTTGCATGAGTCACCCTTCAGCCATCATCACCATACGGCAGCACCTTCCAGCCTTCTCCCTCACTCTTGTTCTCTCCACTTCTCCAAGCTTCCAAGTCTCCCTCCATATCTGCCTTGACAAACACCTTTGTTTAGAAACCAAATCGTTAAGCTTGTTAGACGAAAAACGATCATAATCACTAGATGAAGCTATGTCTGAAGTTTAGTGGATTGAATCCAAGTAATTGAGGAGATAAGAAATTCTGAAATTTGGTGATTTATAAGGGTAAGAGATGGAAGTGGTTTTAGTTTATTTTATTTATGGTTTGGAGTTGAGTTGAGTTGAGTTGGTATAGCATGTGTATGATGATTGTTTAAAGGTTTAATTTGATATGATGTTACAGTTTTGAAGAAGTAAACTGAAAAGCTAAGGTTGATGTGACCAAGCTCGAGGATTATTGGCAATCAAGGTAAGGAATTTATGTAACGGATGTAAGGCGGCTATGTCCTCATGTTTTATGATGTTTGTATGTGGTTTGGAAAGAAACACCAGTTGTTTTGTGCAGGAAAAGTTACATTTTCGGACTTGACTCTTAGTGCCAATTAGGTTAGGAGCAGCCAACTGCCTTAAAGGGAAGTCGACTGTCTAGAGACATCCAAAACGTCGTTTTTCGAAAACCGATTCAAACCAGTTGACTACTATGTAAGCCAGTCAACTGCTATTTACCCAGAAGCATTCTGTTTCAAACCAGTCGACTGTTATAAGGAACAGTCGACTACTATTTGCTAAAATGCATTCTGTTTAAAAACCAACCGACTGCCTATAGGACCAGTCGACTGCTAATTTTCCATAAGCATTCTGTTTCAAAAACAGTCGACTTCTATATGACCAGTCGACTGCTATTTCTTAAGAAGCATTCTGTTTGAAAACCAGTCGACTGCTATATGAACCAGTCGACTGCCCTATATGTTTTAAGAATTTCAAAATATAGGAATTTTAAATAAAAATAATTTCGATAAATGAATTTATAAAGCAGCATCCGACTGCCCTATGAGGCCAGTCGACTGCCCTGTTTGAAAAGAGGTTTTTAAACCTATTTCAAGAAGTATGAAATGTCATGGCCAAAGAGCTATATAACATACGTTTTGAGATTATGCACTTTTATGCTTATAGTAGGGGCTCTGATCAAGTCCCGAAATGATGTATGTTTCGCTGAGGAACCATAAGTCAGGCCTCAGTCGCTACAAAAGGACACCTGACTAGTGCTACTGTAGCCCTCGACAATTGCCCAAATTTGTCTATCTTACATGTTTGGCTAAGGGAGAAATCCTGGCCCTGCGAGGTACGCCAATGATGATGATGATGCAGTGCATAACTCCACTAAAGTATAAATAGTTTTTATGTTATTTAAAAGCTATATGAATATGCAATTTCAAAAGAATAAAGAAATCGTAAGTATTTGATTTACTTGCATATAATGATGCAAAATAAGTATATGAAGTATGTTTTGAAAGAAGTATAGAAAGTATGTTTTGAATGAAGTACATGATGTATGTTTTCACATGAGGATTTAAAAGAAGTCGACGATGTATGTTTTAAGAAAGTATATGAAGTATGCTTGCATATGCTAATTTAAAGAAGTACATGATTTATTTGTTTTACTCGATTTGCTTGAAGTATAAGCATATGCTATTATGATGAACTTTCTATAATAAATAAAAGTATACGATTATGCTTTATAATGATTTTACATGACATTATAGAGCCAAACAGGAAAACTGAATATAGAGGCATAGTACGCTTTTTTACATATTTTTCTTACTGAGCGTAAACTCACCCTTTTACGACCATTTTTCCTATAGATTACATGAAGTGAGCCTTGCTCTGATTAGAGGAGCTTGTTTTTGAAAGATTGCAGTGTACCTTCTTTATACGCTTCCTGATTAACATAGAAGGTATACTTATATGTTTATGTATAGTTAATTGTAATTCATCTACGGTACAGTACAAGTAGAAATTATGTATATATGATGTCGGGGATGTAAGTTAAGATGATGTGTAAGATCCTGTGGAATGGAATGATATTTATATATATCATTTTATGTTTATGGAAAGGAAATAAATTTGTATGAGCTATTAGATAATTAGCTTAATGGTAAGGAATGATTGGCATTGATGAACTAAATCAAATGATATCGTATAAGATAATAAAGAAAAAGTTAGGTTATGAGATGTAGTGGCGGGAACGTCACAACAACCAAAATATTTCCTATCCGAGGAAAAATGCCAAACCAGGTTCCCTCTTGCGATCCTATTCGAATATTCACAATTGCTTTAAATTCTTCTCTACTGAACAAACTATTCAAATGAGGAATATTCCAGGCTCTTTTTTTCGGGATAGTAAGCTAATGGACCAACAAAGGAACAATTTATTGAGGTTTAGGGGTCAAAATTCTAAAATTAGGCAACTTAAGAATCCAACCCTCCTCCCATAATAAAATATTTTTCGCATTACACACATTCCATCTAATACCGTTTTTCAAAATATCCAACCCTACCCCAAGACTCTTCCAAGCCCAAGAAGTCTTACAACATCTTTCTGCAAAAAAAAAAAGGGGGAAGAAAAAGAAAAATAAATACCTTTGAAAATTCTAGCCCCAAAAGCATCCGTACTTGAAATCTTCCTCCATGCTTGTTTAGCAAGAATAGCATCATTGAAATTAGAAAAATCCTTGAAACACAAACCCCCTTGCATTTTATGATTGGCCATTTTACTCCAACTCATCCAATGAATCTTATCCTTCTCAGCCTCATTTCCATTCTATCAAAATTGATTCAGGAGAACATTAATTTTTTGACAGAACCCAAAAGGAAGTTTAAAGCATTGCATAGCATAAATTGGAATCAAGGATGCAACAGCTTTAAGCAAGATTTCCCTTCTAGCTTGGGACAGAAGCTTGCTTTGCCAAGATCTTGTTTTATCTTTCACCTTATCAAAAATAAAACCAAGAGCCTTTTTCTTGCCCCTACTCCACATGATAAGAAGTCCCAAATACTTACTGTTGTTACTCAAATCGCCTATTCTGAACTGCCTTTTGATGGCTCTTTTGGTTCGACCACATGTGTTTGGCGAAAAGAAGATAGCAGATTTCGTAAAATTCACCAACTGTCCTGAAGCATTTCTAAAACATTGCAGAATCCTTTGAATAGAGTTGCAGTTGTAAAGATTTGCCTTTGCCCAGAGAAGAACATCATCAGCAAAGAAAAGATGACTAAGAATAGGACATCTCCTATTAATGAAGAAACCCTGGAGCTAATCCCTTTCCAAGGCCTTTTGAATAAGACTCGAAAGCATATTAGCCACTAGAATGAATAAATAAGGAGATAGAGGGTCTCCCTGTCTCAAGCTCCTACTTGGGCAGAATTCCTCACTTTTAACCCCATTAATGACAATAGAGAATTGAACAGTAGAACACATTCCATAACTCTTTGAACCCAAAAGGGCAAAACCCATCATCTTAAGTAACAATTTCTCCAAAAAAGGCCATTCGACCCTATCATAGGCTTTACTAGGTTCTAATTTCAGGGTCATAAAACCATTCTTCCCCTTTCTCAAATTCTTTAAGGCATGAAAAGCCTCATGGGCAACTAATATATTGTCTTGGATATGCCTGCCCAGGATAAAGGTAGCTTGGAATGGAGATATCAGAGAAGATAAAAGTGGTTTCATTCTATTAGCCAAAAATTTGGAGATAACCTTATAGATAAAATTACAGAGCCCAATAAGCCTATAATGAGAGATATTATCTGGAGCTCACTGCTTCAGAATTAAGACAATATTAGTTTCGTTAAGTTCTTTAAGTAAGAAACCCTTGTTGAAGAAGCTCAAAACACAGCTGCAAACATCAGCTTTAATTAAATCCCAATAAGTCTAATAAAGCAAACTTGGTAAACCGTTCGAGGCTTGGAGCCTTAAACGCTCCCAAACTAAAAACAACCCCTTTTATTTCCTCCTCAGTAATCTCCTTACACAATTCACGATTCACTCAGGAGTGACAACTTCATCAACAATGCTTAGAACTTCCTCAACATTCTCGATTGGCCCCACTCGAAACAGGTTTTTGAAATGATCTACACACAACGACGAAATAATATTAGGATCATCAATCCAATTTCCTTGCTCATCTTTGATTCTGTAAATGGCATTACATCTTCTTCTTTGAAAGGTTGAGGCATGAAAAAATTTTGTGTTTTTATCTCCAAACTTCAGCCACGAAATTCTAGATCTTTGATGCCAATATCTTTCCTCCATCTTCCATCTATCATCAATCTTTCTTTTTAACTCCTGTTCCTTTAATTTAAGTTCTTCGACTTTTAGGAGAGAATGGATTTCCCCTAGTCGTTTCAACATCAGTGAAATCTCCTTTTTCGGATTGCTGTACTTTTCCTTACTCCAAGAATACAGATATTTGCTTGTGGCCTCTAACTTTCTCCGTAATTTAAACATGCGAGAACCTTCCACCTTTTCTTTCCATGCCTTTTGAATCACTTCATTAACTTCATTATCAAGAAGCCATTTTGATTCGAATTTGAAAGCTCTCCTGCGATTCGGACAAAAATGTTCTAACACTAGCAGTAGAGGCAGGTTGTCAGAGACAATAGAGAAATCATATAATGCTTTAGCTCTAGGAACCCATTCACAAGTGAAAAACACTTTATCAAGTTCCTCTTGAATAAAATCCTCTCCAGCTCTGTTATTACTCTAGGAAAAATTTTCCCCACTAATATCCATTTTGATCAAACCACAATCATTAATAAAAGAGTAGAAAAAATCTGCCAAACCTTGATCGATTGGTTTACTTCCTCTTTTATCTTCCTGTTTGTGAACAATGTTGAAATCTCCAATACAACACCATGAATCACCAAAGGACTTCCTTAACCTCTTTAACTAGTCCCAGACCTCTCTTCTGCCTTCTCTTTGTGGATCGCCGTAAATAAAAGAACAGAACCACTCTTCCCCAATATCTAACAAAATCTGAACATTTATGAAAAAACGTGAAACATCTAAAATCACAAGGTCAACCTCCAATATCTACCACAAAGCTAAACCACCAGATCTACCATGAGGCTCCACATAAAAGCCTTTTGTAAAACCCCACTTACTCTTAATTCTTTCCAAATACGTTTTATTTTGCCAATCTCCATAAGAAACACAATGGAGGGGCAGTGTTTGTGGATGAGCTCTCTTAGAGCTCGAACTGTCGAAGGGTATCCAATTCCTTGACAGTTCCAAGCTAAGAGACTCATTGGCCCTAATGTGATTATTGCGGGACAACCACCACCACCCTTTCATTGTTGTTACTTTGGAAAACTTCATCAACCTCTTCCAGAACAATAAAAGGCAATTCATGAACATTCCACTTTAAAGAATTGAGCCCTTTCTCCTTAACCTCTAAACTTTCTCGTAAAAACCTTATGCCATCAATTTTGACTTTAGCCCTGGCTGCCCTTTTGATTTGAATTAATCTCCTATTGCTATACGCCTTACCTTTGAGTTCGATTCCCAAATTATGAATAGTAGCAGACACGGACTCTGAGTTTCATATGCAAACAATCTATGTAAAAATTCTTCTTCTTGGACTAAGCCCACATGGAGAATATTCCACATACCTAGTTTCGTTTCATAGGTGTTTCCAGCAATATGGGCCATACATTCTAATTTCTTCCTTTTCTCTGGGTCTTCAGAGTCCATTTGTCTCATTCTCTTCAAAGACCTATGGCCCACCTCCGAATGGCTCTCCATCAATTCCTCTTGCTGCCCATTAAAAAAATCTGTATTACATATAGTATCAGTCTCCCCAAAGTCGACAGCTGGCTGATCAGTCTTAGGATCAGATTTCTTTAAGTCCAAAGTTTGACTTATTTCCTTTAAGCCTTGACGTAACGTCAAATCCTCATTAAATTTCTCATTTGAAGAATCCTTCATTTCCTTCCCATAAGAGTTCCCCACTTTAGCTTTACCTTTGCTGAAATCACGCGCCACCTTCACTTCTTCATACTTTCAGCCTAACTGTTAAGGGTTTTCCTTGGATTTGCCTTCGCTAATCCCTCTATGACTAAGTTGAGAGGCTCTCATCTAATGGCCATAAAGAGCTTTTTTCCTACCATCATACTTAAGATAACAATCCTTAGTTGCATGACCCAACCTCCTGCAAACATAGCCAAATCTCGGCAGTCTCTCATATTTAAATGGGATCCAAATAGACGAACGACCCTTTCTACGAAGGTTAAAAACTGTCTTCAAAGGATATTCCACCTTCACCTCAACCCTTATTTTAAGAATACCATTCCATTCAATGGATTCCTTTGGTGCAAATTCCAACTCAACTAGTTTGGGGAAAACAGAAGCGATCTGAAGTGCATTTTCTTTTGTCATATAAGCAATAGGAGGTTTATAAACTTGTGCCCAAAATTCTAATGTAGAGAAATCAATCTCCTCTAACGTATCTTCAGGCATCCATTCCTTCAAGACCATATGCCATCCATAACTGACCATAGACCAAGTTTCAACACCCGTCTCTTGTCAACCTCATTTTTAAAAACAAAAAGGAATATATTCCTCTCCAACTCATGGACTTCAAGAGTACCCTGACTGGCCAAGCTTTAGATAGAATAATTCTCAAAGGCCTCAACTTAATAACCTTATCAGAGATAACTTTGCCCACTAGAGAATGACTTTTAACTTTTCTATTCAATTCATCGTCTGTCGTTAGATCAAGCACATCAAGATTAGTATTGATGTCTTCCTCCTGATTTGATTTGCTTCAAGCTCTCCTCTTCCCATGATCCCTTAGATAGAATTTTGGGTTTAAAGAGAAAAAAAGAGACCCGACTAGGAACTATTCACTAGAATCGAAACCAAGAACTAACTAGTGCATAGGCTGTTACGTAAGCTCTCCTTTTCACATGCATAATTGAGAAGACTTTGAATGAAGTTTGTAATTTCATAGTATCCTCCATAATACTACCAATACCTAAAAGATTCTTGTCATTGGACTTTATCATCTTGGTAACTTGCAAGCAATCTTCTTCGAGCATGATATCTCTAAATCCCAAGTCTCTAGCTGTTTCTATGGCTTTCACTGCTGCTAGTGCTCCTGTAATTAATGGATTAGTGACATTTGGTATTATAACTAATGTTGCTACCATCGTAGATTCTCTTGAATCCCTTATTATCAATCCAATACCACTCGAGCTATCCACCTGTTCCAATGCACCATCGAAAATTTTGCGTATCTTTCTTTGGGGGTTTCCATTTAACTATCTTTGATTCCTTATATTTTATTTTGATCATTCTTAAAGTCTGACGAATTGTGAGTACTCATTATTTTGTACTGTACATGTATGGAATTGTAAATTTTAATAAATAAATAAATAAATTATTTTTGTATATTTTTATAAATATTAAGTGATAAGCCACATGGGCCCCACTTATATTCTAGTGCTCAGATGATGGTATGAGTGAGAAAATAATTTTTGGGAGGTTAAATAATGATACTATGGTGATTTGGAAGTCAAAATACCCAACTTGCATTGTTTTGTGAATTATGAGAAAAAATTGGAAAATGACGGATACGTCCCAAGGGTATTTTTGTAAATTCCTCTCAAACCAAAATGAATTGGGGTGAAGTAAAAATATCATGTTATTCTATAAGAAAATTAATTTAACATGGTGTCAACGGATTTGTTGAAATAGTCACAAAATCAAAAAATTTCGTTGTTGGGTCGCGAGGGTAAAATCGTAATTTCTCATTATCCGTGCACCGTGTGTCAACAAAACCATTTCCAATCATTTAGATATGATTAATATGACCATTTGGAACTAGAATCAAAATTTTTGGAGCCCGTTTACATAGTTTTTACACCAACGGACCAGTAAGGACAAAATCGTCCAAAATTTCATAATTAAGGGTATTTTGATAATGTATTTTGATAATTGGGCAATTTCCAGAATTTTCTTCTTAAGGCCATCAGCAACACCAGGGCACTATTCACTTTCTTCCTTAAGTGCTCCCATGCCATAGCCAAAGGAAAGAAGAGAAAGAAAAATTCTAAGCATTATATCTTCCATCGCACTTAGAATTTCACTACACTTTTTATACCAAAATTGTTCTCCTCTTCCTCCTCTACAATTCTACACCCATATCTCATTCTGTCAAGCAACATACAAGGAGAACTAAGTCTCCAAAGATTTGGCCAAGCACTTGTAAGTCTCCATTTCTTGTGTTTTTCTTAAGTTGGATGGCATGAATCAATTTCTCTAAGTGTAGAAAACATGTCTATAACCATAGTTTTGTTTAGATTTTGGGAAAAAAAAAATCCACCATGAAAGACCCATTCGGCCAACATGGGAATTGGGTGAATCCATTGTGTTCTAAGCTTCAAAATGGTGCTAAATAATTCATTAAGCTTAGAAAAACAACTTAGAAAAATTAGATTGTTGAAAATCATACACAAATGGCCATAGTGCATTTCGGCCTAGGTGAAGGGGAGGAGAGTTGTGGCTGTTCTTGATGGTTTGAAGGTTGATTTAGACTATAGAAATTACGAGGAGTCTACCGGTATGCTCAGATTTAAAATCCGACGCAAAATGGAGAAGTTATGTTATGTAACCGGTAGAATTATATTGCAAAAATATTTGCAGTATCCAATGTGGCTGCATTTTGGTATAACATATAGCTTAAAAATAAGGATAAAATAAGCTAATAATTTTGGTGAAATTAAATTGTAGCCTGGGAATTTCGGTGATTGTGTGGTGCATTCGATAGCGCGAGCTCGATAGATAGGTAAGAGACGTGTGTGTAAATTTGTATGGATATCTGAATACATGATTGACATGCTGTGAATTTTATAAGAATTATAGAATATTGATTTGCCTCGAATTGCAATGAAATTGTGGTTTTCTGGTTGCTGAGACTGTGTTTGCAAGTGCAAGGAGGCTAGGACTCAGGCAACCGTTATGTTACCGAAATTTATTAAAAATATTTCTAAAAATGTTAGAAAATATTTTGGTGCATTATTGATTTTTTCCTAGCCTTGAAAATGATAAATTAATTATTTTTCATAAAAGGTGAATTTACCGAAAAATATTTATTAAGTATTCATGATAGCGATTTCGATAAAGGTTTCACTACCGAAAATTCATCATAGGTGTTTTATAGTGAAAGGTATGATTGGTGAAGTGAAATGGTGAATAGTGAATATTTTATAATTATTTTCAGTATAATATTCATTATTTTATTTATGATTTCTCTTTATGGAATAAATAAATTTTCATCACGTGTATTGATTTCCATAAAGTTTTTTGTAGTAACGATTTCGTCCAAGGACTTGACTGCTCAACGATTTTGAAAACATGAAAAATAAGGAGTCGCCACCAATATTTTTTATTAGGTGTGATTGGCTACCTAAAAATATTCATCTTTTTAACAAAATCTCAAAATTAATTAAGTTTTATTAAAATACAATTTGGGTCTACGAAAACAAAGTTGGGTTCGGGAGTACGGTTACGCGTGTGGAAGGATTAGCACCTCCACGACGCCCGTTAAAAAATGGTACTATTTTAATCACTTGTTATCATTTTAGTTTTAATAAAATAGTCTTAATTTAATATTTAAAAATAATTCCTATTTTATTGAACAATTTAATTTCTCTTTTCTTAAAAACCATTTTTTTATATTTAAAAAAACAAAGACTAAATTTTATTTTTATTTTTTTCGAAAGTGAATATGCACATTTTTGTATTGAAAAATTAAATCAAATACTCCAATACTTTTGGTAATATTCGAAATAACATCCTTACCTAGAGATTTCTCAAAAATCGCTACTTGCGACTTCTATAGAATATCATCCTCGAAAGATTCACACTTGTTTCGAAAATTATCATGAATGCATATGATGCAAACAGATAATGAATGATGCACGTGTATTTTTGTAATATTTTTTATTAAATTTTATTTATTTATTTATTTTTTAAAAAAATCAATATTATTGAAGAATCGCACTAAGCATTCCAATACTCTAGTAATATTTAGTGGCTCTTCTCACCTAGGGATCAGTTAGGAAATCACTACTTGTGAATTTCACAACATCCAATCATCGGATAAATACTATTAAATTTAAACTTTATTATTAATTGAAAGAACTTATTAATTTAATTTTTAAAAAAGAAATTAAATTATTGAAAAATCATACTAAATGCCCCAATACGCTGGTAATACTTAGTAGACTCCTCTCACTTAGAGATTTTCAAAGAATCGCTACTTGCGATTTCTACGAAATCTCATCATCGGACTAAGTTAATCAAATTTAAACATTATTATTAATTAATTTTTTAAAAAAAAACTTATTCATTTTAATCTTTAACAAAAATTTAAATTATTGAAAAATCATACTAAATACCCCAATACGCTGGTAATATTTAGTAGATTCTTCTCACCTTTGGATCAGTTAGGAATCATTACTTGTGATTTTCGTAACATCCCATCATCGAAAAAATTGTTTACTTAAATTTAAATTTTTGATTGTTTACTTAAATTTAAATTTTATTATTAATTTTTAAAAAAGACCTTATTTTATTTTCATTTTTAATAAAAATTTAAATTATTGAAAAATCACACTAAATACTCCAATACGCTGGTAATATTTAGTGGACTCTTCTCACCTAATGATCAGTTAGGAAATCACTACTTGTGAATTTCATAACATCCCATCATCGAGCATATATTTAATTAAATTTATTAAAATTAATGCCAATGGTGCAAACGTAAATCACATGATCATGATATGCTTACATGAATTTTTTTTTTCATTCTTTTATTTATTTATTAATTTATAACTTTTGTTCTCTATTTATTATTTATTATCTCATTTTATAGAGATTTATCATTAGTATTTTTTTTAATAAACGTGAATTTGTGTATTGAAAAGTTACCCTAAATATTCCAATGCTTTGGTAATAATTGGAGAATTTTCTCATCTAAAGATTCTCGAGAAATCGCTACTTGCGAATTTCACGAAATCTTATTATCAAAAATTCATACTTGTCTCTTTTTTTTCTTTTTTTTTTCTAAAAAAATTAAAGTTATATTATTCCTCACTATTTAAATAAATAAAAATAAATCAATCAACAAGACGTAAATTTCTTTAATAAATATGCATGAGAAATAATAAATAAGATGGAAATAAGTTATCAATTAAATTAAATAACAAAAATATACCACAAATTGGACCAAAGTCCAAGCAGAAGTGGGCTTGAAGACCGTTGATTGGGCTTGCCTAAACAAGGGCTCAATGTAGAAAAAGCCTACTAGATGCTGGGCCCAGCTTGAATCGGGTCTCCTAGGATCTCGGATCGGGTCAGGCGAAGTGAGTCGAAGTGGCACACAGGTCTTCATCCTTCCGCGGGCTGGGCGCGTGGATCCCTGGTCAGATCCAGGTCCATGCGCAGATCTGTCCAGCTTTCCTTTTTTCTACAAACTATAAAAGCCAACTTTATTTTAGTTCTTCATTTTCAACACTTTCTTAAAAAAAAAAACTTCTCTTAGCCCTCTCTCCTTCTCCCCGATTTCCAACTGTCTCCTAACTACTGGAGCCACTGTGCGCCACCGCCGGTCGCCGTCAGTGGTGGCCAAAAATGAAAAAGAAAGCAACTTTTCAAAGCTTCTCTATGTTCTCTCTCCCTTTTTCAACTCAAATTTCTCAAAAATCTGACTGAAAATCCTAGATCTAAGAAGCAAAGCTATGGGTACCCACCCCAAAACGCCTCTTTCCGCCACCTCAAACAACTCCCTCTTCTAATATGCTTTCTACCTCATTCTAGCCTCTCTCTTTTAAAAGTTTAGAGCTTAAAACCCTTTCGAATCTTTCTTGAAACAAGACCCCATATTTTTGTGTTGTCAATTTTTGACTGTGGCTTGGATTTGTTGTTTCGTTTTCTTTTGCAGGTGGGCATGTGTTTATCTAAGGCTGTTTTGGGGTTTGGGTTCCACAGGACTAGTGGCCTAGCATGGGTTTCGGGTTAAAGGGATTGAGTTGGGAGTTCTCGGGTGTAGAGTTAGGGGTTTTTAGGGTTCTGAGCCCTTTCTTTGGTGGCTACGATGAGGAAATGGGCAAGGGTTTACGGTGCAATTGGTGGTGGTGTGTCAATGGAGGTTGTAGTTCGGGCAGATTTGGGATAAAAGTTTCGGTCTTGGTGGTTTGTGTGGTGGTCATGAGTGTGGTTTGGCAACGGTTGGTGACTGAATGTGGTGAGCTGAAGGGGTGAGGGTTCGGGCTCAGAAAAAGGCTGGTGATCAGGGGCGGTTCAGTGAGGGTATGATAATCAGTGGTGGTTGAGATTAAGGGCTGTTTGTGGAGGCATTCTTGCAAAATGGGACTTCTTTGGTGCTTGAAAGAGGATGGGTTGGGGTTCCATGGAAAAGCTGGTAGTGAGCTTGAAGTGGTTTTTTTTAGAAAGGAATTTGTGTTTGTTGGCAGCTTTTGGAACCGAGAGAAATCCCTCCTTATTAGAACAATTTTATTCTTTTTAAAGTAATTAGGATCAACCATATAATCTGGTTGTATGTGCTTAATCTTCAGGATTTTGGTATTATCCTTTGGTCACCATTGGTGACTGATGTGATAGGGTATGGAGGAGAGGGATACTATAGTGGCAGTGGCTGATGGATAGCCTGAGGAGAGGGGTTCATAGGAATTGGTGCCGTCTATGGCACCAACTATTTTTGTTTTTGTTTCTTTTTTCAATTTTTCCTTTTTTTTTTGTTTTTTTATTGAATTTTGTTTTTTTTAATTAATTAAAAAATAAAATATAGAAAAAGAAATGGACCAAAAAAGAAATTGGGCTTTAGATTCATGAACCCACAAAATCATAACCTAAGGCTCAAGTGGGCTTTTAATTGGGTGATAGCTTTCATAAGGCCTCATGTGACCCAAATATGAAGTGGATTTTATTATTCCGACTCAATAAGGAAATAACTTAATTAATTGAAATTTCGGACATCCTCACAATATAAAGAACGTATTCGATAAAAACACTTATTTAATTCAGACAAAATTAGGTGTCTACAGCTGCCCCTCTTTGCACATTGCTGCGAATTAGGAATAGGACAAAGACAATAGATAATAATTTTGTCTGGCTCATGATCTACTTCTTTTGTTTTTGTTTTTTGTTTTTTTGTTTACTTTTTCTTGAAAAGGTGCTTTTCCTACAACAGAGGCATTGAAACTTTAAATTCCTTTATGAAATGTGCTCCTCTTATAACAGAGGCATTGACACTTTAAATTCTTTCCTAAAATATGCTCCTCCTATAATAGAGACATTGAAACTTTAAATTCCTTCCTGAAATGTGCTACTCCTACAATAGAGGCATTGAAACTTTAAAAATTCTTCCTGAAATGTGCTTCTCCTACAACAGAGGCATTGAAACTTTAAATTCCTTCCTGAAATGTGCTCCTCCTACAATAGAGACATTGAAACTTTAATTCCTTCCTAAAATGTGCTCCTCTTACAACAGAGGCAATAAAATTTTAAATTCCTTCCTGAAATGTGCTCCTCCTAAAACAGAAGCATCGAAACTTTAAATTCCTTCTTGAAATGTGCTCCTCCTACAATAAAGGCATTGAAACTTTAAATTCCTTCCTAAAATGTGCTCCTCCTATAATAGAGGCATTGAAACTTTAAATTCCTTCTTGAAATATGCTCTTCCTACAATAAAAGCATTGAAACTTTAATTCCTTTATGAAATGTGCTCCTCTTACAACAGAGGCATTGAAACTTTAAATTCCTTCCTGAAATGTGCTCCTCCTACAACAGAATCATTGAAACTTTAAATTTCTTCCTGAAATGTGCTCCTCTTACAATAGAGGCATTGAAACTTTAAATTCTTAAAATATACTTGAGACTGAGATTTTACATCCGAAGATCTAAGAATTCACATCTAGAAAATTTTGTTTCGAGAATTCACATCCGAATATCTACTTCAGGGATTCACATCCAAAAGTCTAAATATTCATATTAGGAAAATTTGTTTCGAGAATTCACATCCGAAGGTCCATTTCAGGGCTTCACACCTGAAAGTCCAGGTGTTCACATTTAGATAATTTATTTCGGGGATTCACATTCGAAAGTCCAGGAATTCTCATATGGATAACTTCTATTAGGAATTTTTGGTAAGAAAATCTCATTTATCTCATTTTAACATTCATGTGTTTAATCTCATCTAGAATTTTGTTTGAAGAGTCTCAATCTTTGAAGGTAAATCTCATTTTAATAAATTCAAATTTAAACTTTCAAGAATTCCTTTTTTTTTTGAAACTTATACTAAAATCGGGAATTCACTTCCGATAATTTAAGGATTCTCATCTAGAAAATTTCTATTTCAAGAATTCGCATCCGAATGTTTGTTTCGGGGATTAATATCTGAAAATTATATTTCAGGAATTCACATCCGAAAATTTGTTTGGGAATTTGCATCTGAATGTTGGTTTTGGGAATTTACATCCGAAAATCTAGGATTTCACTTTTAGAAATTTTGTTAGGGAATTCGCATTAGACAACCTAGGAATTCACTTTTAGAAATTTGTTTGGGAATTCTCATCCGACAATCTAGGAATTCACTTCTAGAAATTTGTTCGGGAATTCACATCCGAAAATTTGTTTCAAGAATTCTCATCCGAATGTTGGTTTCGGGAATTCACATCCGAAAATTTAGGAATTCACTTCTAGAAAATTTGTTCGAAAATTCGCATCCGACAATCTAGGAATTCACTTCAAGAAATTTGTTCGAGAATTCACATCCGAAAATTTGTTTGGGAATTCGCATCCGAAGGTCTTAAATTTGTGCTCGAAGGACTTGAGATTTGGTCAAAGGACTTTAAATTGTACCCAGAAGACTTAAAAATTTTGCCCGGAGGACTTAGAATTTTGCTCGGAGTACTTGAAATTTATACCCAGAGGTCTTAGAATTATTCTTGAAAAGTTTGAAATTTGTGCCTAGAGGACTTGGAATTATGTGCCCGGAGGTCTTGAAATTTGTTTGAAGAATTTTGAATTTGTGCCCGGAGGACTTGAGATTTTGAAATTTGTGCTAGGGGACTTGAAATTTGTGCTCGAAAGACTTGGAATTATATCTAAAGGATTTGGAATTAGATTTGGAATTTTGCCCAAAAGACTTGGAATTTGTGCCTGGAGGACTTGGATTATGCCTGGAGGACTTTAATTTGCTTATCTTTTGAAAATCATTCGTTAATCTTAATTGGATTCATACACTTGGTATTTGATCAAACTGGATTTAATATTTCTCTTATCATGAGTAAACTTGACTTTCTTCTTTGGAAAAAGTTGTATAACCTTTAAAATCTTATCAGATTGTTTCGAGCCTTTTGCTTAAGAAACATGTCTTAATCTTAAAATTTGCTTCAAAATTTTCAATGTTGATATTGCCTGATAGTGTGTATGTGCACATGTATGCATGACACTCATTGCTGTAGACTTCTCTAACTTTGGAAGTTTTCCTTTATTTTGGAAATTATGCATCCACTCAATTAGGTTCAATAAATTAGGTGCCAGTTAAGCTGAGCTTGAAAAATCCAATCCCTCAAAGTGCCCACTTCTATTGGCTTAAGACCACAAAACGGTGCCAACTATGTTGGTCTTAAAAATCTCATTTCCTAAGGTGCCAATTTTACTAGGCCTACAACCATACAACGATCCCACTACATTGGGCTTAAATTCTTCTTTCAATGCCAGCTCTTAAACTGTTATCTACTACCAACTTTGCTGGGCTCAAAACCTCACAATGGTGACAAATATCTTGGGCCTAAAAATTTCATCTCTTAAAATGCTAATTTCACTGGGCTTAAGACCACACAACGGTGCCAACTATGTTGGGCTTAAACTATTATCTGGTGCTAACTTTATTAGGATTAACCTCACAATGGTGCCAGCTACATTTGGCTTAAATTCTCATCTTAGTGCCAGCTAAATTAGGCTTAAAGATCTAATTTCATAATCATGCTCATAAACTTTTTTTTTGTTTTTTTTTGAATAATAATCACCCTGCATATTCAAAATTTTCTATTCAAAATTTTAAAATTTGAGAATCATTGACTTGTTCATTCATGTCAAAAGCTCTCAATTTTCTCATTTCAAATACTTTCCAAATTTTCCAAATTCAGAAACACCTTTTATTGTTTTTCATTTTCTCTAGTATTCCATTTATTTCATCTCATTTTTCTTTTTTCCTTTTTTTTAACTTCCTATTTTCTAGAAGCTCCTTCTCACTTTTTCTTTTCTCTGTTTCTAAAAAATATCTCATTTTTATTTTCAAACTATATTTTCCTTACCTTACTATTTTTAACAAAAAAATTTTCTTTTATTTCTTCCATCTCTTTCTAGACAAATTTTTTTTTCATTTTTCAATTTTCTTTTCCAATTCACAAAACTCCTATCTACTTTTTTTTTTCAATATTTAAAAAATGCAATGATCAACGACGCAAATAGAAATGCAAATGTGAAATATCAACAGTGCTAATGCAAATTTTTCTATCAATGATATACATAGATAAACTCTGCTAAGATGCAAATGCAAATGACTTCTATCAAGATGCAAATGCAAATGTTTCATGCATATGTGCACTGTAAAGATGCAAATGCAATTATCCCAAATTTTCTTTTGATTTTCTCTTCTTGTTGACCAAAACCTTTTCGTTTCCAATTTCTCATCTGTCTTACCCTAAAATATTTGTGTCATCACTTGAAGCAGTCGTTTACTTGTGCAACAAAGGTTGCCCCAAGACAATTATCACATTTTCATTTACTATCACATTTTGAAACACCATAAGAATTCATTTTACAATCAAAATTTTCTCTAACAAGAATTGCCCTAAAATGGCACAAGAAATTCTTTGCCCCGCAATAACTATCAAATTTCCCTATTCAATAAGCAATAAAAAGAATTAGAACAAAATTGCCCCACAATAACTATCAAATTTCCTATTTAATCTGCAATAAAAAAATTAGAACAAAATTGCCCCACATAACAATGATCAAAGACAGTTAAACACAAATATAACCAAGAATTATGACATTTGAGTCTCTTGAAGATTGGTGATCACTATTTAGGTGGATGTGGAGGAAATAGTAATTTATCCTCATCAAATGGATAAGGTGGTTTTACACATCAATGTTTTTGTTTATCAAGAAGAGGTTCACAGCTTGATGGGAATGGAGAATGTTCCTTCCTTTAGGCTCACAAATGAAACTTGATTTTTTTTAAAAATTAATTTATTCCCTGCAAATCATGGTTGTTTTTTAAAAAAGAAGGTTTATCTTCAATTGAAGTTGAAATTTGACACTTTTAATTTTAAAATTAAGTATTTTGGTAGTTGTCAAAACTAGCTGCAATGGGCCAAAGCTTTTAATAGGTTATTTGGGAATGGAGAGTAGATTTAAAGTTCTATGTCAATCTCTTTGATAGATCATCAAAATGGACATTCTCTTAAGGCCTTGGATACTCATGGGTCTCAAAATTATTTCATAATGTCACTTCTTATGTGACTTTGACAATATCAAAGATAATCTCAAAAAGATTTCACATTTCCTCTAGATTGCTCTTTTTTGGGGTATTCACCCTAGAGCTTAATTCTTCTTTTTTTTTTTCATTTTTTTGGTGATCGTTCCATCATGCACATAAGAATTCAAAATTCATCCAAAATTGGCTGTGAAGATTCTTGAAGGATAATCTTGGTTGAAAATGAGCTAAGTGCCTCATTGGTTATGATAATTCATCAAGGAAAAATCTCTCATGTTTAAGTATCCACGTTTGATCGAAATGGACTTTTTGAGGTATGTAATGTAGGCCAGGGTTTGGGGTTTTGAAAGAATGGATAAGAAGGCCAAAAGATGTGTTTAAGGGTGATCAACCAAAGATCATTTAATATGATGTGAAGACTTATTCAATTCATTTGTCCTATTATTTCTTATTTTGCCACTCCTTCATTTCATCTTCTCTCTTTTTTTCTTTTCTTTCTTGCGATTTCTTTTTTTTTTCATTTTTTTTTCATTTTTTTCACTTTAAATGGAGTGACATCAAAATTTTGTAAAACTAATTCATCTCACATTTGCCCTTCAACATGATAAACCCTTTTTGACCTAGAATTGGGCCTGGTCATTCGTACTTTTAGAAAAGGTCTTTTTCTATATATGCCTCCAATGTGGAGGGTGATCCTTGGTTAATGTTTATTTAGAAAGAATTTATAAGGCTCAAAGAGGGTAGCAAATGGATAAATTTTAAAAGATGGCCATTTGTCATTTCAAACATGGTCATTTAAATTGACGAAAATTTTTTTAAGTCAAAAAGGTCAAACATTTTGTCCCTTTTTTTGTTTTTTAGGATTGAATTTCTTGGATATTTTCATATTTTGGTATCTTCCTCTTCTCTCTCTCTCTCTCTCTCTCTCTTGTTGTTTAGAATCATTTGAATATCTTGAGTGCATGATGTCACAATCGATTTTTTTATTTCATTTTTTCTTTCTTTTTGTTTTGCTTTTTTTTTTTACAACTCATGCGGCAACAAAACATTGCTACTTTATGCTCCATTTGACTTCTCTAATTTGGTAAATGCCCACAAGCCAGTGAAAACTGTTGGAATTGGCTTATTCAGCTATAGGTTGCTCATGATGTTTCTACCGAGAGAGGAAAGAGGGTATTGCATTATTTGGGCAACTTAAGAGTGTGGTACTTTGTCTTCCTCGATTTTGGTTTGTGTCACAGGAATGAATCAAAGATTAAGAAACGGCCCAATGAATTACATGGTTTGTGTTCTTCAAACAAATTCGGGTAATTTTGACAAGTATGAATTTCTAGCATAGTTTTGACTCATATCAAATTACCAAAATTCAAATTTAAAAGACTATCATGCTTGATTATTCAAGGAATCCAAAAATGAATCTTATCAAATTGATTGTTTCATCATTCATTGTCTAGGTAAAGGTCATTACACTTTAATGACATATTGTGATCAAGTGAATATAGATCATGAACTTTGAAATTATCTCCCTCAAACGCATGAAGGCCTTATAAGAGGTTTAGGGCATGAAAATAATTGGAGAAGGTAGTTAATGAGATAAATTTTTTTTACAATGATCACCAATTTTTTAAAACTCTCTTCAAAGTTTCTTTATTTTGTCATTTTGTTTAACTTCTTTGATCATTTGGGTTGGTCATGTGAGACTTTATTTGAATCATTAATTTTTTTTAAAACATGCGACTTCTTTATAAAAAGAATCAATCAATGCCATTTATATATGTTAGATACAATTTTTTCCCATAATAAAAATGTACATGACAAACAAAACCAAAAAATGTATATGAAAAATTAATCATCCTAATCATATCGTAAAAGAAGAAAGGAACATATATATGTGTTCCTTATAGACTTCTACGATGTTTTCAAAAAATCTATTTACAACAATTAATGGCATAATAAAGTAAAATATACAAAAATTCTTGTTGAAAATTCCCTTCTGTTTGACATCTTCACTTATCACCTTGGAAAATCAAGTCTAAAATATATAAAAATAACAAGTTAGAAAATCAAAGAATCATTTTATGCCCCACAAAAATTGTCAAAATTTCTTTATAAAAATCAAGAAGAATTTTTTTTACCTTGAAATGCAATGTAAAATGCATTAGACATGATACAATGGGATGGATTACAAAACATGCTTGCATGAAATGCAATGTATGCTCAATGTGAATAAGGCGAAACTCGAATTTTTTTTTAATAACTACCTAACTTGCTTGATGATAAAATGCATATGGCATGTTTACAAATGCATGGATGAAATGGATGATAAGAAGCAAGAATGACATGAGATATTAAGATGTTTGGAAAAAGAAGTGGGTTTTGTATGTACAATGCTTAGATAATAATTTTATCATAAATGTATATGCCAAGAGAAAAGAAGAAAAATGAAACTCCTAAAAAAATTTTTTTCCAAAAGTTTTTTTTTTTCTAATTTTTCTTTTACCTAACCATTTTCACATTTCGTGTTCGATTTTTATTGTACCCAAGAAAAGATTATTTCTTTTTCATTCTTTTTACATATCAAAGTATTCTTGAAATTATACACCAAACAAATTCAAGGAAAACTTTTGTTGACTTTTTTTTTTACCTTTATTAAAAAAATATTTCACAATGAGAAGATTAAAAACATTTTTTTTTCAACCCTTTTTTAAAATTATTTTTTCACAAGCATTTTTGCATTTTTATTAAACTTCTTGTGTAACAAAAATTATTTTACATGTCAAACTATTCTTTGTAAATTCTATACAGGAAAATAAATTATTCATCCCTTTTTTTTTCTATAATATTTTTTTTGACTTTAAAAAGAAAGAAAAACTCTTTTTCATTCATTCTCTCATTTTATTCTAACTCTTTTTTGAAGAAAGATTAATTTATTTCCCACTCAATCCCTTTTACTTTTCTTTTCTATGCCTTTATCTTAAGAAATTTTTCCAAGAATAATAAAGAATAAAGAAATTTTTAATTAAAAAAAACTTAATTGAATTTCTTCTTATTATTTTTAGTGAAAGAGACAAAAATATTATTTTTCTCAACCATTTTTTTAACAAATTATTTCATTTTTTTATTATAAAAAGAAAAGTTTATGTGTTTTTTATCATTTCATATTTTTCTTTTAAAGAAAAAAAAAGTGAAAGAAATAAAAACTTTTTTTTCTTTTGTAGATATAAAAACATCTTGTAACCAAATATACATAAACCTCTTTTTCTTCTTTTTTCTTTGGAGAATGTATTTTTATTAGTTCCTATTTTTAAAAAAAATTCCCCATTTTTAAAAAAAATGAAGAATTATTCGCATTTTTAAAAGAAAAGTTACATATTTGTTCTATTGTTTATATCAAATATCTTTATTTTTTAAAAATAAGTGGATTTTTTTTACAAGATCTTTTCCAAAAAAAATATTTTTTTCATTCTTATTTTACAAAAATTCTTTTTTTTTTAAAAAAAAATCAAGGACTTAAATTATATACAATTCAAACCAAAATCAATAGTACCTTTATTATAGATATGAGAAAAGGGGTCAAATATGTTCCTTCTTGTCCTAATTTTGGGATAATCTCTATAGTATTCAGACATAGCTTTACCTAAAGTTGGTTTCTTAGGGCCCTTTACATGCTGGGTTGGGAATTATAAAGATCTAAAGGTTCTCAAATTATACGTCACTGTCATCCACATTAGACTAGTAAGATTTAATTTGAGTGAGAGTATTTTGCTTGCCATTACGAGGTTATTACCTCACGAGAGCAAAGGTACTCTACTCTCGCCTAAGAAGGATGGAACCTGGGTGTAGGGCTCATGTTATGAAATGCATGTGCAAGTGTGTGTACAGAGGAACACATTAAACATTCATCACATTATAACCCTTATCCTACATGCCCCAATAATTTATTAAGAATAATATATACAAAATAAAGAATGCTGTAAAATAAACATAATAACTAAAACACAAATGCAACAAATTATTTAAAATTAAAGAAATTAAATTTAAATATTAGTTAAGACCATTAAATTAAAACTTAGGATAACACATGACTAATAAATGACTTGATTCTAAAAAAAGTTCCCCAGTGGAGTCGCCAAGTTGTCGTAACGATTTCGTCCGAGGATTCGACCATTCGACGATTTTGAAAACATGAAAAATAAGGAGTCGCCACCAATCTTTTTTGTTAACTGTGATTGGCCATCTAAAAATATTCATCTTTTTAACAAAATCTCAAAATTAATTAAGTTTTATTAAAAAGACAATTTGGGTCTATGAAAACAAAGTCGAGTTCGGGAGTACTGTTGAGTACTGTTACACGTGGGGAAGGATTAGCACTCCCACAACGCTTGTTAAAAAACGGTACCATTTTAATCACGTGTTATCATTTTAGTTTTAATAAAATAGTCTTAATTTAATATTTAAAAATAATTCCTATTTTATTGAACAATTTAATTTCTCTTTTCTTAAAAACCATTTTTTTTATATTTAAAAAAACAAAGACTAAATTTTATTTTTATTTTTTTCAAAAGTGAATATGAACCTTTTTGTATTGAAAAATTAAACCAAATACTTCAATACTTTTGGTAATATTCAAAATAACATCCTTACCTAGAGATTTCTCAAAAATTGCTGCTTGTGACTTCTATAAAATCTCATTTTCGAAAGATTCACACTTATTTCGAAAATTATCATGAATGCATATGATGCAAACAGATAATGAATGATGCACGTGTATTTTTGTAATATTTTTTTTATAAAATTTTATTTATTTATTTATTTTAAATAAAAATCAATATTATTAAAGAATCAAACTAAGCATTCCAATACTCTGGTAATATTTAGTGGCTCTTCTCACCTAGGGATCAGTTAGGAAATCACTACTTGTGAATTTCATAACATCCCATCATCGGATAAATACTATTAAATTTAAACTTTATTATTAATTGAAAGGACTTATTAATTTAATTTTTAAAAAAGAAATTAAATTATTGAAAAATCATACTAAATACCCCAATATGCTGGTAATACTTAGTAAACTCCTCTCACCTAGAGATTTTCAAAGAATCGCTACTTACGATTTCTATGAAATCTCATCATCGGACTAAGTTACTCAAATTTAAACATTATTATTAATTAATTTTTTTTAAAAAAAAACTTATTCATTTTAATCTTTAACAAAAATTTAAATTATGAAAAATCATACTAAATATTCCAATACGCTGGTAATATTTAGTAGACTCTTCTCACCTAGGGATCAGTTAGGAATCACTACTTGTGATTTCCGTAACATCCCATCATCGAAAAAATTGTTTACTTAAATTTAAATTTTTTATTGGTTACTTAAATTTAAATTTTATTATTAATTTTTAAAAAAGACCTTATTTTATTTTCATTTTTAATAAAAATTTAAATTATTGAAAAATCACACTAAATACTCTAATACGCTAGTAATATTTAGTGGACTCTTCTCACCTAAGGATCAATTAGGAAATCACTATTTGTGAATTTCATAACATCCCATCTGTCGTAACGGCTTCGCGCTCGACGAATTTGAAAAAACGTTTAAAAACAAAAATGGGAGTCGCCACCAATCTTTTTTATTAGGTGTGATTGGCCACCTGAAAATGTTTATCTTTTCAACAAAATCTCAAAATTAATTAAGTTTTATTAAAAAGATAATCTTTTGGTCTGCGAAACAAAAATTGGGTTCGGGGGTACGGTTACGCGTGGGGAAAGATTAGCACCCCCACGACGCCCGTTAAAAAACGGTACCATAATAATCATGTGTTATCCTTTTTGTTTTAATAAAAATGAAATCTTTTGGTCTGCGAAACAAAAATTGGGTTTGGGGGTACGGTTACGCGTGGGGAAGGATTAGCACCCCCACGACGTCCGTTAAAAAACGGTACCATAATAATCATGTGTTATCCTTTTTGTTTTAATAAAATGATCTTAATTTAATATTTAAAATTAATTCCCTTTTTTATTCCATTTTTGAAGCATTTTATTATTTATCGAAATTATCTTTTCATTTTTTTAAAAAAAAGAAACTAAATTTTATTTTTTTTTTTTGAAATTGAATGTGAACCCTTTTGTATTGAATAATTAAATCGAATACTCCAATACTTTTGGCAGCATTTGAAATAATTTTCCTCACCTAGAGATTTCTTAAGAATCACTACTTGTGACTTCTACAGAATCTCATCTTCGGAAGGGCTCACATCTTATTTCGAAAAATTATCATGAATGCATATGATGCAAACAGATAAAAATGATGCAAATGAATTTTTTTATTTCAAATTTCATTATTTATTTATTTAATTTTCATTGTTTTTTTTTAAAAAAAAACTTATTCATTTTCATTCTTAATAAAATTTAAACTATTGAAAAATCATACTAAATATTCCAATACTTTTGGCAATATTTAGTACAACTTTTCTCACCTAGGGATCAGCTAGGAATCACTACTTGTGACTTCCATAACGTCCCATCATCGAAATTTCATTTTAATTTAAATTTAATTTTATTATTAATTTTCTTTTTCTATTTTTTTTAAAACTCATTAAAAATTCAATTTTAATTTCAAAAATTTAAATTATTGAAAAATCATGCTAAATACCTCAATACTTTTGACAATATTTAGCAGACTCTTCTCACCTAGGGATCAGTTAAGGAATCACTACTTGTGACTTCCATAACGTCCCATCATCAGACATTATTATTTATTCAAATTTAAATTTCATTATTTTTAAATACGTTTTCTAATCAATAATAATAATTAATGAAAATGCTAATAAAAGAAAAATTTTTCAATTTCTTATTTTGTAACATGCACTAATAATAATAATAAAAAAACAATAATAAAAGCACAATAATAATAATAATAAAATTTTTAATTTTTTAATTAATTTTTTTTAAATTTTTTTAAATTTTAATTTTCTAATTAAAATTCTTTCTTTAACAAAACAAATAAATAAATAAATAAGCAAATGAAAAAAAAACATACCAAAAACGGAATTGGGCTTGGACCCAAAGGAAGCCCTCAAAGAGCCCAAGACAGGCCCAACTAGCAAGGCCCAACTAGCAAGGCCCAAGCTGCTGGCCGGGTCGGTGGACTGGAGCGGAGCGGGTAGCGGATCAGGCGAGTCAGGTCCGACCCGCGGGCGACGCGCGGGTCCTGCGTCGTTGGCCGGTCGGGTGCGCGGGTACCGGGTCGGATCCCGGGTCCCGCGCGGATCCTTCAACTTTTTTTTTTATATAAGCATACCCTTTTTTTTTACCTCATTTTCCTCCCTTTTTCTAAAAAAAAAGCCAGAGCCCTTGAGCTCTCCGCCGGCCGGGCGATTTCCGGCGCTGCCGGACCGCCGTCTGCCACCACCGGCCGCCGTTCGCCGGCGACAAAAACCAAAAAGGTCTCCCCTTTTTTAAGCCTTTTTACCTCCTCTACCCAAATCTAGCCTTTGTTTTGCCAAAAACCCTTCCTAACCCCACGAATCTGACCAAAACCGAAACCTCCTCCACCTTTTTTTTTTATTTTTGCTTCCCTCCTTTTTTTTGATTGATGGTTTTGGTTGTGGCTGTGGTTCTTTGTTGTTGTTTTTTCTTTTGCATGTTTGAGATCTAGGGTTTTGGGGTCTCGGTTTTAGGTTAGGGTTTCTTGTGGTTTTGGGGTTGTGATGGCGGTGATGATGGCGGTGTGTGGCGGTTGCTGTGGGTAGGGGCTATGATGATGGTTCACGGTGGTGTTTCTCGGTGAGGCTTTCGGGTTGCTGTTGGGGTTGTCGAGAGCTGAGCGTGAGTGGTTGAAGCTTGCTGTCTTAGGGATTTAGGTCTCGGGTGGTGTCGAGGATGATGAATGGTGGTCGAGTGATGGTGAGGTGAGACTTGAGGTGGGATTTTTCTGGGTTCATCGGCAGGGGCCCAAGTGGAAGGGATTGGGGTCCGGGGTTCACTGAGGCAGAGGGGGTTTTTTTTTTAGAGGGAGTCTTGGTATGGGGTTTGGTGTAGATGGGATGGGGTGACAGGAGTGGGTTGAGGGTGGCTGGCAGGATGGTGGCCGTGGCAGACCTGCCGGTGGCAGGAGCTGGTGGTGATTGATGGACTGATAATAAATAATAAATAATAACAATAGTAATAATAAAAGTAAAAAAAATAAAAATAATAATAATAATAGTAATAATATAATAATAATAATAATAAAAAAAAAAAAAAAAAAAAAAAAATAAAAAAAAAAAAAAAAAAAAAAAAAAAAAAACAGATAAAAATAAATAATATAAACAAGAGAAAAAAAAATAAATAAATAAAAATAAAAATAAATACATATATATAATAATACCAATGAAAATGGGACAAAATTAGGTGTCAACACCATCATCAGGCATATATTTAGTTAAATTTATTAAAATTAATGCCAATGGTGCAAACATAAATCACATGATCATGATATGCTTACATGAATTTTTTTATTCATTCTTTTATTTATTTATTAATTTATAACTTTTGTTCTCTATTTAATATTTATTATCTCATTTTATAGAGATTTATCATTAGTATTTTTTTTAATAAATGTGAATTTGTGTATTGAAAAGTTACTCCAAATATTCCAATACTTTGGTAATAATTAGAGAATTTTCTCATCTAAAGATTCTTGAGAAATCACTACTTGCGAATTTCAGAAGATCTTATTATAAAAAATTCATACTTGTATCTTTTTTTTCTTTTTTTTTTTCTAAAAAAAATAAAGTTATATTATTCCTCACTATTTAAATAAATAAAAATAAATCAATCAACAAGACATAAATTTCTTTAATAAATAAAATGGCAATAAATAATCAATTAAATTAAATAACAAAAATTTACCACAAATTGGACCAAAGTCCAAGAAGAAGTGGGCTTGAAGACCGTTGATTGGGCCTGCCTAAAGAAGGGCCCGATGTAGAAAAAGCCTACTGGGTGCTGGGCTCAGCTCGAACCGGGTCTCTTAGGATCTCGGATCGGGTCAGGCGAAGTGGGTTGGAGCAGCACACGGGTCTTCCTCCTTCCGCGGGCAGGGCACGCAGATCCCAGGTCAGATCCAGGTCCACGCGCGGATCTGCCTAGCTTTCCTTTTTTCTACAAACTATCAAAGCCAACTTTTTTTAGTTCTTCATTTTCAACACTTTCTTAAAAAAAAAAACTTCTCTCAGCCCTCTCTCTTTCTCCTTGATTTCCAGTCGTCTCCCAGCTGCTGGAGCCATCGTGCACCACCGCCAGTCGCCATCGTCAGAGGCCAAAAATGAAAAAGAAAGCAACTTTTCAAAGCTTCGCTATGTCCTCTCTCCCTTTTTCAACTTAGATTTCTCAAAAATCTGACCAAAAATCCTATATCTAAGAAGCAATGCTACGGGTACCCACCCTGAAACGCCTCTTTCCACCGCCTCAAACAACCCCCTTTGCTAATAAGCTTTCGCCTCATTCTAGCCTCTCTCTTCTAAAAGTTTAGACCCTGAAACCCTTTCAAATCTTTCTTGAAACAAGACCCCAGATTTTTGTGTTGTTTTTTTGACTGTGGCTTGGATTTGTTGTTTCATTTTCTTTTACAGGTGGGTATGTGTTTATTTAATGCTGTTTTGGGGTTTGGGTTCCACAGGACTAGTGGCCTAGCAAGGGTTTTGGTTAAAGGGATTGAGTTGGGAGTTCTCGAGTGTAGAGTTAGGAGTTTTTGGGGTTTTAAGCCCTTTCTATTGGTGGCTACGATGAGGAAATGGGCAAGGGTTTACGGTGCAATTGGTGGTGGTGTGTTGATGGAGGTTGTGGTTCAGGTAGAGTTAGGATAAAGGTTTCAGTCTTGGTGGTTTGTGTGGTGGTTATGAGTGAGGTTTGGCAATGGTTGGTGACTGCACGTGGTGAGCTGAAAGGGTGAGGGTTCGGGCTTGGAAAAAGGCTAGTGATCTGGGGTAGTTCAGTGAGGGTATGATAATCAGTGGTGGTTACTGCTTTGGTGCTTAAAAGAGGATGGGTTGGGGTTCCATAGAAGAGCTGGTAGTGAGCTTGAAGTGGTTTTTTTTAGAAAGCAATTTGTGTTTGTTGCCAGCTTTTGGAACCGAGAGAAATCTCCCTTTATTAGAACAATTTTATTATTTTTAAAGTCATTAGGATCAACCCTTTAATCTGGTCATATGTGCTTAATCTTTAGGATTTTGGCATTGTCCTTTGGTCACCATTTGTGACTGATGTGATAGGGTATGGGGGAGAGGGATACTGTAGTAGCAATGGCTGATGGACAGCTTGAGGAGAAAGGTTGGTAGGAGTTGGTGCTGTCCATGGCACCAACTATTTTTGTTTTTGTTTCTTTTTTCAATTTTTCCTTTTTTTGTTTTTTTATTGAATTTTGTTTTTTTGTTTGTTTTTTTTAATTAGTTTGAAAATAAAATATAAAAAAAAGAAATGGACTAAAAAAAAAATTGGGCTTTAGATTCATGAACCCACAAAATCATAACCCAAGGCTCAAGTGGGCTTCTAATTGGGTGATAGCTTTCATAAGGCCTCATGTGACCCAAATACGAAATGGATTTTATTATTCCGACTCAATAAGGAAACAACTTAATCAATTCAAATTTTGGACATCCTCACAATAAATATAAAGAACTTATTCGATAAAAACACTTATTTAATTCGGACAAAATTAGGTGTCTACAGTTTTATCACTGTGTAAATATTATTTTGAGACTATTAGGCCCCATATCATGCTCAAGTGTTCATGTGTTACTTATCATGTGTTAAGCTATTGACATTGAGCCGCCTTCAGCGTCCTGGTTGACATCCGCTCCGTATACGACCGCGGACATTTATAGACTATGGCCATAAATCTCACGTGTTTATTACTACTGTTCCCTACGGGGATTATAGCATGATATCATTAGGGTGTTGCCTGGTCTCCATTATGACTTCACGTGTTATTATTGATTTTGGTGATATTTACTAAAATAAGTTGTCTACCATGTGTTTTATCATATAATTGATATTTTATTTGACAGTTTATTTTACTGGCACATGTGTTTAAAGCGATGATTTAAATGGTGGAAATGAAATTATTTTCAAGTGTTGTTTACATGACTAATTGAGTTGTTTTACTCAAATTTATTAAATAATTATATGCAATGGATATTTAAACGAAATTTATCTTTGAATTTATTTTACTCCCTATAGTCGCTCTGGGTTTCTGGGACAAGACAGGTATTTCAAAATACCTTCCCTGCTCCATCTAGATTTCCTAGCTGACTATAGTATCCTTCCTTTTTAGTGTGCCCAGCATACAAATAGGAAATTAAGGATTTTACTGCATATAGTCTTCGAGGTATCAAAATTTGCATACAACTCTCTTACTGAGCCGTGGTTTGCTCACTCCAATATTTTATCTTTCCAGAGTATTTCTAGTGACCGCCGGATATATCATCCGAGGATTAGTGGCTACATATTAAGCACCCCGAGGCAGCTGTGATTCATCCCGGAGGTCTATTTATTTTATTTTATATGTTTAGACATTTATTTACAGTACTACAGTGTTGTATTTAAATTAGGGGATGTAAGTGTGGATATTAAACACAGTTTTGTAAATATTTTATTTTCGTAAATTTATGTAAATTACGGATATTGTGTTCACTATGATTTAAAAGTGAGAAATAAAGGTATCGATGACAGCCCAACCAATTCCTTCTTTGCTTATTGCTCCTTATCACCAAATTTCAACCATGCCATGCCTTGCCAACCAAATCAGCATCATAAATTTTTCGAATTTCTCCATGTTCATCTAATGAATCATCTCCAAAAACCACCTTTCTCCCTTAGCTTTTGTGGTATTGGCCAAAACAAACTCCATGTTAACATGATTCCAAATGGCCTTTCCTTTCTCACACTTAAAAACAACATGCATTACAAATTCATCGTTCATGTTGCATTTGGTGCAAGTAGCAACATTTAATTTTTTTATTCATTAGATTACAAATCATTGGCAGAATATCACGTACAAGCCTCTAATGAAAAACCTTAGTTTTTTGGAGGAACATTTGCTGCCCATATTCTATTCAAGTTTTCCTTTGTAGCCACTTCTTTGACCTCATTTCTTCTAGCATGAGAGACTTTAGTTAAACTTGTAATTAGTATTCTATATGCACTTTTGACTAAATATCTCCCATCCTTCTCCTTCATCCAAAGTAGTTCATCTTGTCGAGCTATGTTGCCTAGAGGAATAACACTTATCAAATTAGCTTCCTTGGTCGAAAACAGTGAATGAATCAGGTCAAGCCTCCATCTTTTGGTTTCTAGGTTTATGAGTTGAGCAACTGTAGCATTTTCACTTAGTTGTTCATTTACCTCATTGAAACATGTAAGTGGCTAATGTCTTAGCCCTTTGTCTTTCCAGATCTAAATGCTATTGTCGTCTCCCACTCTTTATCTCTTTATTTAGTGCCTGACGTGACTACCTTCTTAGCTTGCCATAAGCTCTTTCATGTGGATAAGGGGTTTTTATCTAGTGAAGCCTTTATGAAGGATCCACTTGGGAAATATTTTGAGCTTAAAACTTGGTAAGCTGGAGAAGTAGTATTCTTCAACAAAAGCCACCCTATTTTGCTAGCAACGCAAGATTGAAACATTCAAAGTTTCTAAATCCCATCTTGCCATTTCCTTTGGTTTGGCAAACTCTGTCCCACCTGACCTAATGGATTTTCCTTTTGTCAGACTTTGAGCTCTATCAATATCTATTTATCAATCTGTCAAGCTCTTTATAGAGTGCTTTAGGGAATAAGAAAATAGTCATTGAATATGATGGTTATTCTTGGACTATTTCTATTAACCCATACACCTTTGATCACTTCACTTTGTTAACTCTTAGGCTTTGCTTGGTAGGGAGAAAAGAAAAATGAAAAGATGGAAAATTAAAGGGATGGAAAAATGGGAAGATGGAAAACGTTACTTATTTTCCTTTGGTGTGCTTGATGGGAAAGATGGAAAAGTGAAAGGAAAGTATATTTCTTTCCTTCTATTGTTTGATAGAGTGGAAAAGTAAGAGGAAGGAAAATTAAAAATAAAATGATTTTACCATGCTACTCTTATACAAATATTTAACAAATGTATTTGTTTTTAGATTTTTTTTGCATTTATTGAGTTTTCATTTTCAATGAAATAATTTTTTAAAAAACAAAATTTAATTAAAATAATTCGTTAATAATTAATAATGAATTAAATAATTAAATAATAATTATATAGATAATAATTATATAATGATTAATTATATAGATAATAATTAAATAATTATTAATTTATGATTATTAATTAATTTATTCGTTATTAATTATAAATAATTAAATAATAATTAATTTATGATAATTAAATAATTTATTCATTATTAATTACTTATATAATGACTAATAGATGTTAAATGCTCAACTCAACCATGAATAATGTCTAATACTAATAGAATCATTTTTATACAAGAAAGTAGAAACTATATGTCAACCCCCAGGAAAATAAAAGAAAACATAGTTGTTGATATCCATTAATGCATCAAGTACTATAAACAAGTCTACTCAATGTATTTCCATCCAAGTGTCTTTCCTATTTTTTCATTTGTAACAAAAATCAACATAAGTTAAGCACTCTTTTATTACTCATCATATTCAAAAGTATCTTTTTAGGTCGTTGAGTTGGAACTCTAAAGAAAGCTCTCATCTTTTATTGGTTTTGATTTAGAAATAAAAAGGCGTTGAGTTGGAGATCTTCTGGCACATCAATCCTCTTCTTTATTCTCTGCTCTAAACCAACAGATACTCAACTTAGATAACAAGCATACAGCTGCACACATGCAAGCATAATTTGTATTACATACCTAATACAAATCAAGCATAAAGAAAAACATAAAGAAACAAGTGCGCACACACACAACAATGAAATAAAGAAGTAGATAATCACCAAGATACTTCAACAACAACTTAAATAGTAGTAAAGATAAGTAGAAACATACCCGTATGCTAGACTCAACAACACTTTTTGGTTAATCAAGTTGAGCTTTCAATGAACTAGCATTATCCTGCAACAAAAAGGAAAAATGAAGGTTCATCAATTATTCAATCAGAAAAAGGCTATCCACTTTAGGTATTCACTCAAGAACTAACAAAATAATGGTGCATCAAAAAGAATACATCAATGAAATTAATAGATTACTTAAATTAACACACACTGTGTTAAGTTAATAATGCAAAAGGGATTTATCATTAGGAAAATAAAAAGACCCCATGGCCATTTAATAGATTACTTAAATTATTCTTTGTATGTAATGTCAAGAAAGTATGCAACTCCATTATATATGTAGGAAAAATCAAAAGGCTTTCATTTGTACAATAATACAAATTAGTCTTTCATAATAAGCATTTGGAATTTCTTCATAGTCCTTACTTTTCTTTTCAGCTATCTTAAGCAGTCATTAATGTTTTTCAATAGTGATATTCACATATTCCAAGTGAAATTGGTTTCTACCCTTTATACAAGTAGAGGTTGAGCACGCAGCAAAACATCCACAAATTTCAATTATTATATATATTAACTAAAGAGATAGAGGAGTACAAAAAAATACAAGTAATGAAATGTATATAAACTAACCATGCAAGTATATCATATATATGCCTATGTGTGTCTATGTGTAGTATGTGAGTTTAGATTGTCAAGCAAGCAAACTAGCCTATAACTAAAATGGCTGGCCCTAGATCTAGAAGACATCAAAACAAACAAAATCAAAATTCTTTTGAAAGGATAAAAAATTCTCAAGTTCAACTTTTTCTTATCAAAAGGAAAGGTTTAAAATTATTTGTACAAGAAAATTATCTGCATTAGCATTAGATGGTTGCCTTTTCACTAGAATATTTTTACATTCTCAAAAAGAGCAAAAAATAGAATTAGTTAGGAAGGCAGAGCAAGGCTTTCTTGCACTCAGTAAAGCAAGTGAAATAGATAAGTCAGAAGAGCAATCTTTACTTATTGCTGGTGGAAAAATACTACTATTATGATACTATAACTTTAATAAGCTGATATTAAACTTTAGGATTCTTTTTTTTTTTTTACCATAAAAGCCTCTAGTTTTAAAAAAGATTTAACTATAACTCAAATTTGATTGGCAAAAAAAAAATATAACTCAAATCTTTGGCATGGAAATTATTAAAAGACGTTTCATTACTTGTAGAAAGAAATTAGATCCAGACTTAAGAATCCCTTGATCGTAGTCATAGGGGCCTTGCACGTTGTAAATCTGAGTATGGGAAAGATGAGTAGAGATTAGAGAAATCATTTAAACGAGATAGACACGAACTTAAATGAGAATCATCAATAATTATAGCAAAAGTATGGCATGATTTTGATTCAAAAACACCAAAAGAAGATTAAAAACAGATGGTACAAATTTCTAAATGGGAAACTAAATATCAGTTTTATAAAAAGCTTTAAACCATGTAACAAGCTTATCCAATTACAGCCATCAAACACCAATTTTAATAAATAATCACAAGCATTTTACCAAATTTGATGAACCTAACGTGATTGTAGGAATTCAAATAATTTAGAATGAATCAAATACCTACAATCACGTTTCTCACTCTCCTTCATAGATTTCCAATTGCATTTCTCTACAATCACTGTTAAATTTGCATAATAGATATGAAAAATCACAAGCATTTTTTTGAAGTATCCATTTTCAAGATTCAATTACTTAGATCGAAACATACCTTATAAAATGAGAATGAAATGAAACAACTCCAAACTCAAGCTCTAATCACCTTGCCCATTGCCAACGGCGGTGAGGAGAGCACGTCGACGATAAAGAAGGAGATTGGGAGAGAGTGGGGATAGATAGTAATGAGAGATTTGAAAGAAAAGGGAGAAAACAAAGTTGTTAATTTTAAATTTTTTTATGGGCAATTTTGTCTTTTCAATTATTTTGTTCCCATACTTGCTCTCCTTCTTTCTATCCAATTTGGATGGATGGATTTTCTTTGAAGAACAGAAAAAAAACTTTCTCTTCTATTTTCTGTCTTACCAAGCAATCTCAAATTTTATTTTCTTTCTACTTTTCCTTCCATAACTTTCTTTCCTTCCACTTTTCAGCTGTGCTTGCCGTACCAAGCACAACTTTAGTGAATAGTGCTAAAAATGCCTTAATACACAATAAGAATAAGTGTAGGGGAAAGGGGATCTACCTACCTCAATACATGTTCTGGAGTGAAATTGTTAGTGTAATTTCCATTAATCAACGTGTTAAACATACTGAAGTAATGAATTTCATTATTAATGCAATCCATTTGTTGTGGAAACCTAATTTGCGCACTACCTCTTCCTAAAAATTTCATTACACCTTATGATATGTTTTACTCATGTTCAATTTTACTTCTTCAACTTCAGAGAATGTAAAATTTTATAAGTCCATTATCAGTTATTAATCTCCTTAGCATAAATGCACTTTGGTTTTGACTAATACTTATTGGTAAGATGTGCTTATGTTCACTATACTTTTGGCAATTATCTTATATATAAGACATTGGACAAACAGATAGGCCTGAAATTGGACATAGACTTAGCATCTTTGATTATTGGAATAAGCACTAAAATTGTTTGATTTATCTCCCCAGCATATTCCTCCCTATTTAGAACAGATAAACAAAATTGAGTGATAACATGACCTACAATATTCTAATATTTTTGGTAAAATAAAATAAGCATACCATCAGGTTTAGGTGTTTTAGTGGGATGCATCTGGAAAACAAATTCATTAATCTCTTCTGGTGTGAAATCTACAAGAGAAATTCATTCATCTTGGTTAACACTCGTTTATCAATTGCCTCAAGAACATCATTAAAGTTGGTTGATCTTTCGAATTCAAATGGTTTGCTAAAATAATTGATCGCTATATTACTCACTTCTGTCTCTCCCTCACATTATTTCCTAATATCATCCTCTAACTAACAATATAATTATTCCTTCTCTATTAGATGCTTGGCCATGGAAATGAGCAGTGTTTCTATTACCTTTTCAAAGCTATGATACATTAGATTGTTGTTTTCAGTATGCTTCCTCCTTTTCAAGTAGGTCATTAAGCTTACCTCTGATTCTTTCCTCCTTTAATAAGTGGTGTTGGTCCAGTTGTATTGTCCTGCTAATCTCCAACTCCTTGTTCATCCTTTTTACTTTGATGGTGGAGCCTTTTGAACTTATGCTAATTCCATAACATCAACTTGTCAGTCAACTATAGAAGTGTCCTTTTCACATCCCTCTATTCTGTATTCCTTTTCCTTAACCCACATTGATTCAATGAAATATCTCCTTTTTCTACTACGTTTTGATGTTGCTATTTTACTGCCCTCTGTGTCAACAAGGATAACATGGTGATCTGAAATTGTAGTAACTAAATTCACCATTTAAAAAATGGAAACAACTCAAACAAGCTCTATCCAAATGTTCCCTAATTAAGTAATGAGCTTCTTTACCTTGCTCATATGTGAACCATGGCGCTATGTACTCTAAATCATTCAAGCTTACATCATTAACAGTTTCTCTAAAAGTTTACATCTGACCTGTTGCCCTCATGCCAGCACCATTCTTCTCAAAGTCCCTAACCATCTTGTTAAAATCTCTAATATAAAGCCATGGTTTTTGAAAGATGTTCGTTAGCCGTCTTAACAATCTTTGTGACTTATTTCTTAAGCTAGTGTTTGGCTCTTCGTAAAAGCCTATCATCCTTCACTCTTTCCCTCGTTGGTCCACTACTTCCACATCTATGTGGTTCTTTGAAAAGCTAGATAATGA
This sequence comes from Heritiera littoralis, assembly GCA_031772115.1. NCBI lineage: Eukaryota > Viridiplantae > Streptophyta > Magnoliopsida > Malvales > Malvaceae > Heritiera > Heritiera littoralis. Next base: position 1,290,254 of record JAPDPK010000083.1, on the reverse strand, counting down.
CATTGAAACTTGATGGTTCTTTATTTCCATAGATGACTATTCTCGTTATGAGTGCAAAGACTTGATACATGAGAAGTCAGAATCATTAGACATGTTTAAGGCTTACAAAGCTGAAGTTGAAAATCAACTTACTAGAAAAATTAAAGCCATTAGATCTAATTATGGTGGTGAGTACTATGGTAGATATGATGAATCAGATTAACAATGTCTAGGACCTTTTACGAGATACTTAAAAGAATATGACATCGTTCCTTAATACACCATGCCGGAAACTCCAAGTTAAAATGGTGTAACTAGGAGACGAAATCAGACCTTTAAGGATATTATTAGAAATATGATTAGTAATTCTTCTTTACCATAATCACTTTCAGGAGAAGCCTTAAAGACATAGTTTATATCCTAAATCGAGTTTGGAGTTAAGTAGTAACGAAAAACTGATATGAGTTATAAATCGATGGAAGCCTAGTTGTAGGCATTTCCATATTTGGGGTTTTTCAACTAAGGCTAGGCTATACATGTTTAATGAAAGAAAACTGCATTTAATAACAATTAGCTACTATTTTGTTAGATACTTGGAAGGATATAGAGGCTTTAAGTTTTATTGTCCATCTAAAAAATCCTTTCTTGGGATGGTGAATGCTAAATTTTTTAAGGCTGATGAAAATAGTGGAAGCACTTAACTTAAGAATGTTTTCCTTGAAGAAGAATGTGTTAATATTCCTATAGTTGCTATCAAAAATGAATTGGTGTATACACCTTTCATTATAGAGGAAGCAGATGTAGAAATTAGGATATCCGTGAGTTGCCTCTTATGAAGGAACTAACTCCTATTGATGAGAACCACAACAATCTCAATTGGAAGGTCTTTTGCGTAGACCTATTAGAGGACCAACAATTCTGAGTGGCTATGTTGTTTATCTATAAAGGCCTTTGATATGGCACTAGAAGATGATCCAATTTCTTTTAGTCAATCCAAGTCAAGCAAAGTGGACTCAAAGACAAGATGAAATTCGTGGAAGACAATGATGTTTTGGATATTGTCGATTTGCTTGAAGGAGTGAAATAGATTGGCTATAAATAAGTTATCAAAACCGATCAGGATTCAAAAGGCAATGTCAAAAGATATAAAGCACGTATTATTGCAAAAGGTTTTATTCAAAAAAAGGCGTTAACAATAAAGACACTTTCTCTTCGTCTAAAGGTTTTATTCAAAAATAGGCATTGACTATAAAGAACTTTCTCTTCGTCTAAAGGTTTTATTCAAAAATAGGCATTAACTATAAAGGTTTCATCCAAAGGCTATTTTAGAATCATTATAACACTTGATGCTCATTATGATTTGGAATTGCATTAGATATGTGTAAAGACTGTGTTTCTTAATTGTAACATTGAAGAAACCATATATGTTGGGCAACCAAAGAATTTTGAATCCAAGGTTTGAAACATTTGGTATACAAACTAGCGAAATCCATTTCTGGTTTGAAGTAGGCATCCTGTCAATGGTATCAAAAATTTGATCAAGAGATTTCTTTTTTTGGTTTTAAGGAAAACACTATTGATCAATGTGATTATCATAAGATTAGTGGGAGCATGTTCATTTTTCTCGGATTTTATGTCGATTGTATTCTATTGGTAACTGATGATGTAGCCATGATGCATGAGAGTAAATAATTTCTTTCAAAGAACTTCAAAATGGTAGATTTTGGGAAAACATATTTTGTGTTAGATATATAGATTCATCATGATCTCTTATGTCATATACTTGGCTTATCACAAAATGCATACATTGATGAAGTGTTTAATAGATATGGCATGAGATATTTTGCACCAGGGGAAACACCCATTGCTAAGGGTGATAAATTCACTTTGCTTTAATGTTTAAGGAATGAATTTGATAAGAAAACAATGGAGAGCATCCCTTATGCATCGGTAATAGGGAGAGCCTCATGTCTGATCAATTTTGTACGCATCCAGAAGAATGCTTGGCTGATACTTAAGTAATCTAGGAATGGATAATTTGAAAGCAGCTAAAAGGGTTATGCGGTATCTATAGAGGATAAAAGATTTTATGCTGATATATCAGAGATTTGAACATTTAAAGATTATTGGGTATTTTGACTCTGATTTTGCTAGTTGTCTTGATCGTAGAATATTCACTTTCAATTTTGTTTTTATGTTAGCTGGAAGAGTTTTGTCATGGAAAAGTGTCAAACAAACACTTATAGCTTCTTCCACCCTGAAAGCAAAATTCGTAGCTTATCATGAGGCATCGAGTCAAGGAATATTGTTGTGAAATTTTATCACAAGGTTGCAAATTGTTTGTGGTATTGAGAGGCCATTGACAATTTATTGTCCTAATAAAACTGCTGAATTGTATTCCAAGAACAACATAAGCTCATTGAAATCAAAGCATACTGACATTAAGTTCTTTGTTGTTAAAGAGAGGTTTAGAGTCTTCAAGTGTCAATAGAACATATTAGTACATCTCTGATGATTGTAGATTTGCTTACTAAATGATTATCACCTAAAGTGTTTCATGAGCATGTGGCTTGTATGGGTGTGGTACATCTTAATGATATGTTTGTATAGTGGGAGTTTGTGTTTTGATACTCCATTGTAATTGACATGTTTTACTAATTAGTTTTGAGTATTTAAAAAAAAAACTCTAAAATAAAGTTATGTTCATTCTATTGCAGTTATGCATAAAGTCTTGAAAGTGTATTTATTGAGTCATTTTGATTTACAAAGTAGTACCTATTGGAAATAGACATGATAAGGAATCATATTACATGAAATTTCTATGCTACACATCCATATTTCTTCTATGTTATTGATGATGTTCATATTTGTAACTATGGGTTAGTCTTTTTTTGAAAAAAGTGACAAGTTAAGTTGATTTGATCAAATATTAACATCAATAATGGATTTGATTATTTAGAGATGATACCCAATAGTTACTGTAAGAGCCTCGCTCGTCTCACCAGGCCGTCAGCGAGCATCCCCTAGGCGATCCACACACCCCAAGTTTACTCTTACAACATCGTCAAGGCCTCGCCCGTTCCAGTGGGCCGTTGGCGAGCATCCCCTAGGAGTCCCACACTCCCCAGGTTTGTCTTGACAGCGAGAGTAGGCGGTCGTCCAACACTCACCAACAATGTATTGTCCGCTCTAGGAGGTCGCCCACCTTCACGGCTTTGTCCCGAGGCTCCTAAAGAACTCAGGATAATGCCTTGAGCACGTTTTCTGAGGCTCGAACCCTGGCATCCTTAGATACCCGAGCCTTACACTCATGTTACCATCGAAACACGGTGTCTCGATGGTAACATGAGTGTAAGGCTCGGGTATCTAAGGATGCCAGGGTTCGAGCCTCAGAAAACGCTCTCAAGGCATTATCCTGAGTTCTTCAGGAGCGTTGGGACAAAACCGTGAGGGTGGGCAACCTCCCAAAGAGGACAATACGTTGTTGGTGAGTGTTGGGCGACCGCTTACTCTCGCTGTCAAGGCAAACCTGGGGAGTGTAGGACTCCTAGGGGATGCTCGCCGACGGCCCACTGGAACGGGCGAGGCCTTGACGATGTTGTAAGAGTAAACCTGGGACATGTGAATCGCCTAGGGGATGCTCGCCGACGATCTGGTGAGACGGGTGAGGCTCTTACATAAAAAATGTTACTGTGTCTCGATGGTAACATGAGTGTAAGGCTCGGGTATCTAAGGATGCCAGGGTTCGAGCCTCAGAAAACGCGCTCAAGGCATTATCCTGAGTTCTTCAGGAGCCTTGGGACAAAGCCGTGAGGGTGGGCGACCTAGAGCGGACAATACGTTGTTGGTGAGTGTTGGGCGATCGCCTACTCTTGCTGTCAAGGCAAACCTGGGGAGTGTGGGACTCTTAGGAGATGCTCGCCGACGACCCACTGGAACGGGCGAGGCCTTGACGATGTTGTAAGAGTAAACCTGGGGCATGTGGATCGCCTAGGGGATGCTCGCCGATGGCTTGGTGAGACAGGCGAGGCTCTTACAGTTACAGTTAAAGATTGAGCTCATTAAATTTTGCAATGCATATTCCTTAGATGACATATGTGGTCAAAGTAAAAGATTGTTAGAAATTTTTATATTTCTAATATTTGATCAATATATTCATAATAATAATATGCATTGTATACTATTGACGGTTTTAGGTAATGTTGGTAAAGCCCGTTTGATTGTGGTCAAATAAATTAAGGTATTAGACTTTGCCGCATCTCATTTAAATCAATTGTTATGAGCTTTGTAATGTATAGAGATTGTACATAAATATATATATATATATATATAAAATATTTTATTATTTATGATGGGCATAATATAATATAATATAAATAGGTTGAGGTTTTCAATCTAAATTGAATTCTTACTTTTAGTCACGTATGAGTGAATACAAAGAATTTTTTTTATAAACGTGAGCCATTCAACCATGTGATTTTAATCATATGGTTCAAACTTTCTTTTATTTATAGATTTGACTTAAAATCTTAAGCTAGGTGAATATTGCTATTGCTAATTATGTTCACCATTAAAGTTTCTTTTATCACATACTTAGAAAATAATTATTAAATATTATTGGGTATTACGACTCTGATTTTGCTGGTTATCTTGATAGTAGAAGATCCATTTTCAATTTTGTTTTCATATTAGTTAAAGGAGCTGTGTCATGGAAAAATGTCAAACAAACACTTATAGCTTCTTCCACCATGGAAGCAAAATTCATGGTGTATCCTGAGGCATCAAATCAAGGAATATTGTTGCAATATTTTATCACAGGGCTGCAAAGTGTTGATGGTATTGAGAAGCCATTGACAATTTATTGCAACAATAAAGCCACTGAATTGTATTCCAAGAACAATACGAGCTCATCAAAATCAAAGCATATTGACATTAAGTTCCTTGTTGTTAAAAAGAAGTTCAGAGTCTTCAAGTGTCAATAGAACATGTTAGTACATCTTTCATGATTGCAAATCTGCTTACTAAGTGATTATCATCTAAAGTGTTTCATAAGCACTTGGCTTGTATGGGTGTGGTACATCTTGATGATATGTTTGTATAGTAGGAGTTTGTATTTTGTAATTGACATGTTTTATTGATCAATTTTAATTTTTAAAAAAAATCTAAAATATAGTTATGTTCATTCAATTGCAGTTATGCATAAAGTCTTGAAAGTGCATTTGTTGATTCGTTTTGAATTACAAAGTAGTACTTGATGGAAATAGACATAATAAGGGATCACATTACATGAAATTTTCATGCTACACATTGATACTTGATTTATGCCACTGATGATGTTCATATTTGTAACCATGTATTAGTTTTGTTTCAAAAAAGTGACAAATTAAGTTGCTTTGATCAAATATTAACATCAATGGTGGACCAGATTATTTAGAGATAATATCCAATAAATATAGTTAAAGAATGAGCTCATTAAATTTTACAATACATATTCCTTAGATGAGAAACGTGGTCCAGGTGGGAGATTGTTAGAAATTTTTATATTTCTAATGTTTGATCAACATATTAATAATAATATGCATTTGAACGGTTTTGGGAATGTTGGTAAAGCCCGTTTGATTGTGATCAAATAAATTAATTAAGTTATTAGACTTTAGACACTCTCATTTAAAATTAATTGGTATGAGTTTTGTAATTATTTATGATGGGCATAATATAATATAATATAATATAATATAATATAATATAATATAATATAATAGGTTAAGGTTTCCAATTCAAATTGAATTCTTTCTCATTTAATATTTTATTATTTATGATGGGCATAATATAATATAATCCAATATAACGTAACAAGTTAAGGTTTCCAATTCAAATAGAATTATTTCTTTTACTCACATATGAGTGAATACAAAGAATTTTTTTTTCTTTATAAACGTGAGACATTCTACCATGTGATTTTACTCATATGATTATAGGTAATTTTCGTCCTCTCTTATATTTATAAATTTGACTTATAATCTTAAGCTAGGTGAATATTGCTATTGCTAGTTTTGTTCACCGTTAAAGTTTCTTATATCACCTACATAGAAAAGAAGCATGAAATGAAGAGGCCAAGCTTAAAGGTGAAAAATGGAATCCGGATGCTCTTGCCAGATAAGCCCAAAACGCACATGAGAGGCAGTGGGGAACGGTCCTATAATCCTAGAGACAGTAAGAAAGGTTCAAATACAAACAAAAAAAAAAGGCGTCTTCAATCAAGCAATCTTTCACATGCATCTTCAAATCCCACTTTTCCTTTTTCCAGTTCATGTGATTGAGAAATTCAACCATGTAAGCATGTAACAATCACATTTTAATAATAGATTCTAGTTACTACTTGGATATATATATATATATATATATATATATATATATATATATATATATATCGGTGTAAAACAATTTTGTACGATTTAAATTTTTTTAATTTGACTGTTAAATATTAATTCTATTCAAGTATATTATGTGTACAAAATTTTAAGTTAATCAAAAATATTTAACTATTAGTTTAATAATACTAAAATTTCAATCGTTAATATATATTGAAAAATATGTTATTTTTGGTCGAAATGATAAAAATATCAAATTGACTCGAAAATTTATATGCATAATGGATATGAGTAAGTTATTCAATTTAATGGTTAGTTTGTAAAAATATTAATCCTACATGAAATTATAAAAATTGTATAAAACAAAATAATTTTACACCAATGTTAGTAGATCCTTCCTCTCATATATATATATATATATATATATATATATATATATATATATATATATTCTTTCCACTGTATCTTAAAGATTAATTTCATAATATAATTAAGACAATAACACACTCAATAATTTGATTCCATCTAGCAATATTATTTCTTGATGACAGAATGTCTTTGATTGAACGGATTTGGACTGTTTTTTTGTAATTTATTATTATTAAAGTTCAGAGAGAATCATATATAACTACATATCTTTGCTGGCTCTCGTGTTTTAGATCTTCTGAATAATTACCATAGGTTTTTGGGACATTTTCATTCATGTTTTACCAGATTATTTATCCCATGCCTTCCCTCCCCAAACCGAAAATACAAATAAAATACCCAAATCTTTATCCTATTTTTAATGATAAATTTTTATCCTTTAATGTGGGTTATCTGGAAATTATTCGTGGAATGGCCTAAATATGGGCTTTGGTTCATGAATCTTGATTCTCTACTTCTGTTCCAATTTACAATGAAGGTACAAAATTGGATATTAATTCCAATAATATTTCTTCTACTTGTGCTAAGCATTTAATTATAATGCGAATTTCATAAATTAATTGTTCATTGTGGAATCTTCTAATAATTTGAGAGATAAGGGATTGAGACAATGCAAATGAAAAGCTGAGGATCCCATCATTGTTTCCCTGGATAGAGGAGCTGGTCAAAATGGGGATCATGTAAACACACCATGTGATTGCCAACTAATAGTAATAAAAAGAGACATTTACATTAATTAATGGGACAAATTGTTCATGTACGATAGCTAAGATAGGTCCAAATCCCATTATTTCAATTTTCATATATTAGCCAATAAAATACTACTTTTTGTTGTATTTTATACTATTTGTCTTAATACTAATTTTTTGACACCTAAATTTTTTTTTGGGAGATAGTAAGGTCATGAATTTTAATTTTACTGTAAGGTTAACGTAAAGAATATATGATTAAATGTAAATTTAAAGTCAATAGTCGTAAAATATATTTGAGTATAGTAAACATTCGATAATTAACATGAGGTCAAAATAAACAATAAATGATTAAGAATAAATCTAAAATTATTATGTATAAAATATGTTAGATACATGTAAACATATGACAATTAACATAAACATATATTATATTAAGATTATCATGCGTTTAAATCTATTGACACCAATGTTTCAAATGATAATAATTTTTTGCGATACTTTTAACATATTTATGTTTAATGACTTTAAATTTACGTTTAATCATATATCTTTTATGTTAACCTTATAGTAAGCTCAAAGTTTGTGACTTTACTGTAAAAATTCTCTTTATTTTTGATACCAGAGTAAGATGGTCTTTCCATTGAGTTTCTGATTTCTATGGGTTTGGCTTAGGCAGTAGCAATGTGTTGAGCCTTTTTTTACCACCTATTCTAGAGGCAACAAATCCCAAAAAGAGAATTTTATTATTTATAAGAGTTTGTATATGATGCACTGACAGTGTATAGTTTTTATACACCGTCAATACATCAGAGGTTAATACCTAATCAATTGGCCCTTATGGGCAAATTAAAAAAAATTATTTATATTTGCATATAAAGACCTATTGAAAAGGTGTCAATCTGGTGCATTGACAGTATATAAAAACTATACACTCATATATAAATCCTATTTATAAATAATAAGATAATCACGATTAGTTTCCTCAAGAGGAGAAGGGTGGGGGGTTCATAATCTGATAGACGTACTCACCAATTTTCAAAACAATTCTCTAACCTCTAAACACTTATTAAATCTATACAACTATATTGATGGGAGCTCCATAAAGACCCATTAATTTTTTATTGTTGTGCAGACAGATTAGCTAATACAAGATCTAATTTCACTGCCGTTAAACTCTCCAATAAAATTCCTAACCAATAATCTAATAAATCTCTACCTATTGAGTGGTCCACTGCAGCGGGAGTGTGGGACAACTCATTCCGAGCGAAAGCAGACGGTAATTTGCAAACTACCCTTGTCTCCCCAACTACTGTTTTCTCAGGCCTTGGTCCCATCCCAGGGTCTCTCGTGCAGTGGCATAGATCTATTATCTATTGGACCTACAGCTTTCTGGAAGCAGGAGAGGGTTTAGAAAGCTGGTGAGATGACTTGTTACAGGGTCTTGGCATCAACAAGGTTAACTTGAAGCAAAAGACAAGAGGAATACTGCACCAGCAGGGATGGAAATAAGCATGTGCTCATCCAACAAGCAATGCAAGCTATTCTACTCTGCACATTTCTTAGTGGAGCCCACAACCCCACAAGGGGCTTCCAGGTTCTAAATCCGGGACCCTAAAATTGTCCACAAATGGACGTAGTGGGTTGACGGCAGTGACGGATCTTGAGAATTGATTTTGAGGGATTAATTAATATTAATTTATTTTATTTTTTTATAAGATATAGTCTATCAACACATCACATAGATTAACATAATGATGTTCGAGTGTGCACACCCTCATATTTATTTATATGAAAATATATACTAATAATAAAAAAAATAAAGTCATAAAATTAGAAAATAAAAGTATTATAATGACAATATTAAAATTTTAAAAATGTCAAAACTTTTAATATAATAGTAAATTTACCAATTATACAATCTTTCAATGAATTATGAAAACTTTTTCGAACAATTTAATAAATAAATCAATTTTTAAATTATATTTTTTATTTGAACAAGAAAAATTGATGTATATTTTTTTATAAAACTAAAGTTGAAACTTTGAAATTAAAATTTACGATTTTTTTAAACTTTTTATAAAGTGCTTTCAATCTAACTTTTTATTGAAAAGAAGATTGCAAAATAACATGAAATAAAGATATGGAATAAGATGAAAAATTATATAGAGAGGAGAAATTATAATAAGTTACAAAGAAAATAAAAAAAATTAGTCTCTCCTATTTCTCATGGGGTTTGAGCTCCTTTTTACTAAAAATAAAAGAAAAGAACAAAAAAAAACATTTAGAACTTGATAAGAAATTTAAAATCTTATAAGAATGATAAAAAGTTAGTGCGATTTTTGTCAAAATTACTGTAATTTAAATATTGTGACATTTTTAATTTTTAAAAATTTATAAATAGTTATTGGTAGGCATAATATATAGACAAATAATAATATGACTTTAACCTCTCATAAATTGCAATATATAAAATTTAATTTTGAATCAAAACATAAATAAGCAAAATTAAGCTTGTCCAAACTTTGAGAGGACCAAATCTCTATTAGAGCATAAACTTCTTATGTTTACACATAAGGGTTATACAAATTTTGGTAAGGGGGCCATGACGACCCGCCCCTGGTTGGCGGGTTAAAGTTAGAGCTTTCATGTATCCTCATCTAGGTTTGAATCTTATGATCCTTCGGTGATAGGTAATTTGTAAATTTAAAAAATCTACCGATAAATATTTAATAAATCTATAAATTTCAAAATGAGTTGATGATTTGCTCTGATATTAAAAATGGGATAATCTCCTCTGCTCCTAAACTTTTATTCAAAAAAAAATCGACGGATCTCACACCCTGAAACGAGTATTTTACACGGATTCTGCATGTTCTCGAACCAATTTCACATGGCTTCTGAGATGTCCCATTCCATATTAACCTGAACATAGTTACCATAACACCCTTGATAACTACATCAGAAACTTATAACTGCAAGGACAAAAAAGGGCAGCTATTACTGACGAAATTTAAACAAAGGGTAAAGAATCTGAGTCATTTTACCTTTCAGGACAGTGGCAAGTGGCTTGACAAGGCAGCTTCCTCCTTCCTTCTATAGCAATCATACAGGACTTAATGAGCATTACCAAATCATCCACTGAATTTGGTAGTTACAACACAGAGGGATAACGCAGCATCAAAGACGACAAAAATAAATAAATAAAAATAGGTAAGACTAATTAAGATATGCTATAATATGTTAGATGATGAAAGCAACTTATCCTATATTATAGCCTATGAGATCTATATTTCACTTGTTGATATCTTCTTCTACGATCTTCTGCGTGCGATGGTGGAGTAGAGAGCTCTTACAGGGAAATGGGGAAGACGGGAAAATGGCTTAAAAGCTTCTTGACAGGCAAGAAAGAAAAGGAGAAAGAAAAAGGAAAATACACAAATAATCAGAATTCTTCATTTGCCCCCGAGAATCCAACTACTCCTATTTCAATCCCACCAGCAACTCCTAAAGAGAAAAGAAGATGGAGTTTTCGGAGATCTTCACCCACAGCAACGCCTACAAAGGACTTCAATTCTACAGAACAAGTTGCCACTACTCCACCTTCAGGGGAGGCCACCTTGGACGGTGAGGATGAACAGGAAAAGCATGCCATGACTTTGGCAGTGGCAACAGCAGTAGCTGCTGATGCTGCTGTGGCAGCTGCTGTGATCCGCGAGTTAACTGCTGCTGCCAACGAGAAAGCCAGCGCAGTTGAAGAGGCTGCGGCCATAAAAATTCAGTCTGTCTTTCGATCTTATTTGGTATGTTACTTCTCAAAAGTCCACGTATGTTTTGGTAGCTAATGTATCCATTTGACGCATTATGAGATAATGAGATTTAGAAGTTGGTTGCATTGTTGTTATAACAGGCTAGAAAAGCTCTGAATGCATTAAAAGGGCTGGTAAAGTTACAGGCACTGGTAAGAGGTCACCTGGTGAGAAAACAGGCCACTGCTACTCTCCGATGCATGCAGGCATTGGTTACAGCACAGGCAAGAGCTCGAGCTCGGAGAATTCGGATGGTTGAAGATTCGAAACCTGCTAGCCAGAGACAATCACCCCACAGAAGGTCAACACCAGATCACCGGATCAGGCATGCATATCATGTAAGTTCAATTCATTCGATCAACTATAATGTCCGATTCATGATCTTCTTTTTTTTGGGAAGCAATGTCTAATTCATGATCTCCTTTGCCTTTCATATAATTTTCTTGCTATTATCTGATATATTGAACATCTGAAAAAGAAAATATATATTTTCACCTGTCAGATGACCTCTCTAGATTCTCATACAATTGATTTGCGAATTGGTTTTTCTGAATGTAGGAGAATGATAGAGGAATGGAAGAAAACATTAAGATTGTAGAGATGGATCATGGTGATTCAAAGGGAAGTTTGAAGAGTAGAAATAGCTATTCACACCATCCACAAACAGAACGAGAAGTGGAACATAGATTCTCAACTCATTATTCCTCAAATCGTGCATATTCGAAGCAAGACAATTATCAGTTATCTCCAACTCCATCAGCTTTGACTGACATGAGCCCCAGAGCCTGCAGTCGTCATTTTGAGGACTGTTCTTTCAACACAGCACAAAGCATCTCCCAATACTATTCACCTGTCTCCAAACTATCTGATCCATCAAAACTTCCTTCAGCATTCCCAAGGCCTGAATATGCAGAATCTGTGTCATATGACTACCTTCTATACCCCAATTACATGGCTAACACAGAATCTTCAAGAGCCAAAGTCAGGTCACAAAGTGCACCCAAGTCAAGGCCAGATTCGTTTGAAAGGCAACCAAGCAGGCGAAGGGCATCGATGGAAGGCAGAAACAATATCCCAAGGGCAGTAAGGATGCAACGGTCATCTTCACACGTTGGAGCCAGTGTTCAAAGCTACCAATACCCATGGTCAATCAAACTTGACAGATCAGCAGTATCCTTTAAAGACAGTGAGTGTGGATCCACTAGTACGGTCCTCACAAACACCAACTACTGCAGATCCCTTGTTGCATATGACGTAAGTATGAAATAACACTGAAAGCAAATCTTTTTAATCTCAGTTTCGTTTTACATTATAATTTGGTTGATTTGTGTGGCTGCAGCCTCATGGAGATAGGAACTAATGGCGCATCTCACTTACCCTTGGGACTGAAAGTAGCGTGTGGCACAACTCAACTGAAACAAAATATGGATTTATACATAAAATAAATAGTGCAAGCTTCAATTGGTGGGAGAAGTCAAAGAAACTGACATCTGTGACTAATGTAGAAGCTGCTATATATGATGGCCTGACAAGTTTTCGCTCTGATTTTGAAGTGGAGCACTGTTTGAATATTCGGCTTTTCTCCCCAAACTTTGTAGAGATGCTTTTCTTCTTTGCTTTCAGATGTTTCGAACATGCGTTGGTTGAATGTCTTTCTTTGGCAAACCATAAGGAAACCGAGCTACAAAAATTGCAGGGCTTAGTTTTACTGATTTAGTAACGTTATGTCAATAGGAATTCTTGGTGTGATTTTTTACTTGATCATTAATTTTTACGTTGGTTTAAGTTTAATGTCGATCAACTTCTTTGCCACAAAACTGAATTTCTGAGAGTTAAATTTAAACTACCAACATAAATACTCCCTAACCTCAGTTAAGAGAGGCATTTAAGTCATTTATGTTCCCAACAAGAATCATAAGTTTCCAGTAGCACCAGCTTCACGTATAATAAAATACTGAAATTATTTTTGTTTTTAAACGTAAATGTAGTGTTTTTGGTTAGAGATTTTACTTCTTATATTCACTTTTTAGACATCATATTCTGTCCAAATAGGCACATCAAAGTTATTGGACTTACCAGAGTTTTCAAGTTCATTGGGTTTAGTGAGTTTTTTTTAGTGATATTTTGTTTAGGATCCAAATTTATTTCAAGATTAAATTAAGGTCAATGTCCAATTTGTTGAAAGCCCGATTGCTAAGTTCAAGATCCAAGATCCAAATTCTTGTTTCGGGCCCAAACCCATGTTTGAGATCCAAATTTACTTTTTTTTTTTGTTTTTTTATATAGAACAGAAAAAATATCATTAAAGAAATTAAGTGTGTATCTGAATGGAGGATTTCAAAGAAAAAAATTCATTTTAATCAAGATATTCAAAAGTCCAAAATTAAATTTTCTTGTTTGCCAAAAAATTTAAAGAATTTTAAAATTTCAGAAGAATTTTAAGAATGAATTTCATAAATCAAAAAATAAAAAATAATTAATGATATTACCTTTTATCCCTTGACAGCTATCAAATAAAAGACCCCTTTGAAGATTCTTTTCATATAAGGTTACAGATATTTGAGAACAAATTAAAAATATTAAAACAAATTAGAAAATATTCAAATCAAAATACAAAAATATTCTCAAAATTTTTTAATTCCTAAGTGAAAATTTGATCATTTTTACGAGCATAAATAAAAAAAAATCATATGTCAAGTAAAGAACCCTAACGGGATTTATGTTTAATATATTTTTTTTGGCTAAGAATCATCATATATTAAATTATTTTTAGTTCAAAATCTTTGAAAAAAATAAAAAATAGCCCAAAGTAAAAGAAAAAAATATTCTCAAAACCTTTTAATTTTTAAAGGACAACTTGGTAATTTGATAAATATTTAAAAAAGTGAAAGTGTCTTAAAAATCATTTTAAACTATAATTTTTTTTAAATTTACAATATTCTGAAAAAAATAAAAAATAGAAAAAACTCAAAGCAAAAGAAAAAATATCCTTAAAGCCTTTTGATTCATAAGGATAATTTAATAATTTAAAAAGTTAGGTCATGGCAATGACTATTTTTTTTTGTTACAAAGGAAATATTTGATAGTTAGTGGTAAGGGTTTTTTTTTTTTGGCTTGAATTAGTGGTGAGAGTGGGATTGTTTGATTTTGAATCTAAAACTTATAATATGTTACCACTCTTTTTTATTCATTTGATAAAAAGGTGGCTGTGACTAATTATTATTTTTAGTTCATCATCCAAGCTGTAATTTTTTTGACACATGTCAACATAAATTTTCTTGGGGATTCCTCTAATATAAGTTTATAGATGATCAGTTCGATAACTTTTTGATTAAAAAATATGTATTAGAATTTGAAATTCTAACACAATGGTTTCAAGTTGGGATTTTTTTTTTGTATAGACCACAGATATCCTCATCCGTTTTAATGGTCTGAGATTAATCCTGTTTGGAGTTTAGTCACAGTTAAGACTCTTCACCCCTCCTCAAAGATGTGTTTAGTGGGAGTTAAACCTGAAAGTTTGTCCCATAAACTCAACCTGCGTTGCCAACTGAATCACAACCCTTGAGTTCAAATTGAGATTTTAAAAGGAAATGGATGAGATTTACGATAAGAGAGAGAATTCTATGATTTTAAGTAACGTTGACTTATGGTAAGACATGTTAGGGTGATTAATGCATATTGAAGTTATTAATTTACAACAAAATTTTAATATTTTTAAATTGAGTAGGAAAAAAAATTAGCTCGACCTAATAATGCATGCATTCAAAATCTTACTTCATGAATATTTTGCCCAATAATTGAATGACAAGAAAAAAAAAAACTCCTCTTTGGCTACTACACAAACTCTTATGCCGTCTGTTTGTATCTAACTTGCTTCTGTTCGCCAATTTGAATGAATTTATTTTTGAGAGTATATATTAATCTGATTTCATACTTTTGACTAATTGTTTTTTTTTTATTTTAGTAAAAATATAATAATTGTTTCCTAAATAATGCTTTATAAATTATAATAAATAGATAACACAATTCCTGCGTGCCCATCCCTCTCTTTATTTTCAGAGTTAATTTGAATAGGTGGTAAGATTAATTTCGGTAAAGTTAAAAATAATAAAAAGACGTTAAAAATATATTTTTTTTTAAATAAAATAATAAAAAAACTATAAAATAAAGATAAAGAATAAATTTATTTTCACAAAGTTTTGTCTTTTCCTTTCTAAACGTGTCAAACTTGCCACACTGCTGTTCCAAACTAAGCCTCGGTCTCTCATCAATTTTCAATCTTTTCACAACTATCTTATCAATTTAATTTGTCAACATCCATAATCATATAGCTATAATTAGAAAATTTTATGGCAAAAATTTGTTGCATTAGATCATGAAAAGGAAAGGATAATTTTGATATTTAAATTAATATATGAATACATGTAACGATGACATAGCTCACCAGCTCTCTCTAAAACAAAGGAATATGAGAAGAAAATGGTAATAAATTATGAAATGTATTAGGAGTTATTTATCTAATTGTTTGATGCATATATTCTGGCGCACTCTAAACGGTTTATGTGTGTTAAAATTAAAATGATAAATAATTTTATATTACGACTATTGATTACAGTTAATTTATATATTAGTGCGGGCACATGTGCAAGATGAGATGTATATAGCGAGAATGAAAGGAAAGTGAAAGAGTTTGGGAAGACGATGAGACCACACTTGGCCTTTTTGACATCATATCCTATGCTCCATATTTATTAACATTTCCCAAATTAAAAAGATTCTTTGCATGTGAAGTTCCCCCGTGGAGGATGAATATTTTTCATGTGCCTTGTAGGAATTGCTCAACTTGAATTTGTATTTTTTTTTTCATTCATAGGAGGTAAAAAAAGGAAGGTGATCTGAACTTTGGACCTAATATGTTAACAGAAGTATCTAACTAATAGTTTTATTAGTTATAACTAACACAATTGTTAGTTAATTTCCAGCTTATACTCAGTATATATAATTGTACAAATAGATCAAGAAATAAGTTTTGATAATTCAAGAAACATGAATTGAATCATTTTCTTTCTCTTTCGATTCTATACTCTCTTTTCTCTACTTTCTTCTTCTTCGTCTTCAATTTGTCCTTTTCTTCTTCTACAATGTTGATTTTTGATGAATAATAACCGTTAAACCAAGAGTTGGTTGTTTGAAATTCTATTTTTAACTTCTTAATAAAATTGCCAAATTCAAATTAGTTGCGTATATTTTGGGTTTACAGATATTTTAATCTTTTCTATGTCCACCAAATCAAAACAAGTTGGCATTGCATTACTCATATTGTGCCATGACAAGCTTGAGCATGTTTGTCGTTGTTTGTCTTGTCTTGGACGCTCAATGTGGACACGGTGTCACTCATGCACCATAAGAAACAAATCGCTGAAGTCAGTCAGTTGTATTTAGCCACATCAGGTTAACAGTCATTGGACCACGTCATCAATATCCTGAAAGATACGATAGTTTGTACACTTATGAGGAATTTAGTACTTTAAAGCTAACTTTTTCTGATTTACACTAATTTGGTTTGTCATGCAAGTCATTCTATCTCATAAAATAAGGTATCTAACTACCTAGTTCGGTTTAAGGCATCCTGCCTAAGGTCCTTGTTTAATATCATGTCAATCAATACTCATTTAAGCCATTAATTCAATTTTTTGTGTAAAAGTGGTAAACTCCCTGTTTAACATATTTCGAACCCTGGCCTAGGTTAACCACCAATTGCAATCACTTTTTGATTTCAATAGCTTATCACACTATAAGACTCTATAAACTACAACATATTTCAATTTCATAATTTTCGAAGATCGTAAAGACCCTTAAAAAAATTCCCCAAAAAATATTATAATATTTTTTGGTTTCTAACATGCTTTACAATAAAAATTCGTTTACATCCCAAAATCGATAAATTGTTTGATAAATCTACATAAATAGTTAATATACATCTCAAACTACAGTATTGTAGAAAATCATCCAAAAATAAAGACATGCAATAACACTATTCATATATCCAATATGAACTGCAAATGCTCTGGGGCTTGAAAATGGTTCAAGTTGAATACATGAACCAAAAGTCAATACCATCCCGACTTAACCTATAAGGGAATAGAGGAGGAGTGAGCTGAGAGCCTAGTAAGTTAATCACATAAGTGAGGGGATAGCAGCATACAATAAATCTTACAAAAACAATATTGAGCTTCAAGTTTATACTAGGAGGAAAAATCATACAAAGGAGAAGGACTTGCCCATCACACTAGCACAAGGCCAATCCAAACCTTAGAGTGATGAGCTGGTTGTGAGGGCCATGTATTCTGGTATTGTTGTACATGTAGGGATACTCACCACTATTTAGTTCCTGTGTATTTTGCGAGTATGATCCCATATAGTATGGTGGGCCACATAGGCTCTACAATGCTCGAATGGAGGTGAGACCAAACAGATATTGTACAGAGAGTCCAATAAGCCTACGGTAAGAATTTGGAACCCAAATTCCTTTATTTGGATTATTTTGGGAAGTGTGCCAACAATCTAAAAAATGACGATCAAGGACATAGCCCGGTTGAATTTTCGTTAATAATGGTCAAACTAAATTGAATTTTGACCAACTGACTGAAGTATGATAGTCTACATATAAATAAGTTCTAGACTATGTCAATAGATAGATCGAATTGGTGGTGAAATTGAAGATTTACGCGATTGATCTAGCAGGGGTATTTTCATAATTTCACCTTTACGGTCAATAAAACTTTAAGAAAACCACCATACTTCATTAAAATATGTTTAATAATAATATTTTATGACTTAATAAAATATTTTGGAGTTAAATTGACTAGTTAGAAAAATTATAAAAGTTTAAGAGCATACTTGTCCAAATTTCTCATAATCAAGGGCAAAATGGTCATTTTACTGTTTGGGAAGCTTCTAAATTTTTCTCCACACATGACAGCTGGCCACTCTTCTCATCATCTTCTACCTCTCACGCCACCACCATAACCAAAGCTTGGGAAGAAATAAAAACTCACCTAAAACACCATTAAATCCACCTTAAATCAAGAAAATTTCTTCTACAAAGTTGTTCTACTCTTCATAAAGTTGAAAAAATCAAGAGGAAGGACTCCCCATAAGTTTTGGCCAATGTAAGACAAAATCATGCTTTTAATTCCGTTAAGTTCTAATGTTGGAAGATGATTAATCTAAGTGTAGGAAGCATGATTCTAGTGTTAGATTTGATCAAAACCCTCTCAAATGGTTCCCAAGGGTTTCGGCCATGATGTAGAACTAAGGGATTTTTGTGTTTTGATGCATGAAATTTATGCCACATGGAAGGAAAACAATGAAGAAGCATGAAACTAAAGAGAAATTGTTGAGAAATCATGAATTTTGCCATATGTACTGTCGTAACGATTTTTGTCCGGGGACCTAATCATTAGACGTAAAGTTATGGAGTCGCCACCAATCAATTTTAACTTAGGTGTGATTGGCCACCTATTCAAAGCTAAGGATAAGTGCATTGATCTATGTTTCGAAATTTGGGTTCGGGAGTACGGTTACGTGTGAGGAAGGTATTAGCACCCCCACAACGCCCGTCCAATGGACGGTACCAATTAATCATGTTTTATCTTAAGCAATCTTAATTTAAATGGTCTTTTATGCTTAATTAAAATTTTCTTTTTATTATTTATATTGTCGTTTTTCTTAGGATATTCTCCAACACTTTGATCGAATTCCCAAGGAAATTTTGTTACCTCAAGAGTATTCACAGGACACACTCATCCTTGTGAAGAGGTTTCATCGTCGATTTAATTAAATGTTTTGTAAAAAAATTAGTTGAAATTTACCATTTAATTTTAATTTATTAATTTTGCATAATTTGCTATTTGATTATTAATTTATTTAAAAAATTGAAGATTTCCTTAATGTTTCTCCAACACTTTGATCGAATACATAAGGAAATATTTTCACCTCAAGAGTATTTAAGAAAACACACTCGTTTCCTTAAAGAGGCTCCGTCGTCGGATTAATTAAATGTTTTATGAAAGGATTTAATTAAAATTTACTATTAAATTTCAAATTTTTTTATTGTTATTTTTTTTATATAAATAAAACTTTGATATTAAAATTATTCCTCCAAATTTTCCAACGCTTTGGTCAAATTTAGAAGGGATGTCTTTATGCCTAGAATTTTCTAAATATCACACACTTGTGAAATTTTATTCTAGTCAGAGTTTCATTTACTATAATTATCGGAGAAAATTTATATTTAAGGATTATTCATTATTGTCGCTTTCTTTAATTTTGAGTTTGACTAATTCACTATATTTTTATTTTATTTTTATAGTTTTTGTGAGAATTTTTCTACATCCTTCAATGCTTTGATCAAATGTAGAGAATTGAAGTCATTAATTTTGTCCCAAACTTTCCAACACTTTGGTCAAATTTGGAAAATTATTTTTTTTAATTAAAGATTTATTTTAATCTACTATACATGAACCTCTTTCATTTCTAAGCAAATTATGTCCAAAACATTTTTTTTTTATTCATCATTATTGTCTTCTCAATTAAATTTTTTATTTTAATTAGACTAATTTACTAACGTTTTATTTAATATTTATAAGTGGAATATGGTGAAAATATTTCTACACTCTTCAACACTTTGATTGAATGTAGAGAATTAAAGTTATTAATTTTTGTTTCAAATTTTCCAACACTTTGATCAAATTTAAAACATACTTATTTTTCACTTTAAGGCTATAAAACATCGCATATTATCAAATTATTATTATTATTATTATTATTATTATTATTATTATTATTATTGTCATAACGTATTAGATTTCGGAAAACCTAATAGCTAGACACAAAACTATGGAGTCGCCACCAACCATTCTAACCTAGGTGTGATTGGTCACCTATTCAAACTAAGGATAAGGCTTGGTCTACGTTCAAAGATACTAGGGTTCGGGAGTACGGTTACGTGTAGGGAAGGATTAGCACCCCTACAACGCCCATCTTAAAATGGTACCAACTAGTTTTAGGTTATCTTTACAATTTGCCTTGTGTTTATATTAATTTCGATATGCTTACATATTGGGAATATTTCTAAGATTTTTCCATCAATTTGGCTCCAATCTTAAAAATCTCCCTCACCTCAAGATGTTCAAGGAGTCTCGATTGACTTTCTTGAACTCCATCGTCAGATTAATTAAATATTGTATGAAAATCTTATTTTTCTAATTTTGGCTCTAATTTCGACTCCATATTAATCTCTATATTTTTTAATCTTATTATATTTATCTATATATTTTATTTATTTATTTATTTAGAGAATAAATACGAATCATGGTTTTTTGAAGATTCTCTTAAAAGCGTCCCATCAATTTGGCTTGGCTTAAAAGAACTCTTTCCACCTAGAAATTTTCAAGGAGTCCCAATTGACTTTCTTGAAATTTTATCATTGGCATGATTCATGTTTACTCCTTTATCTATCTAATTTTATTTCTTATGATTTTTATTTTAAGCTATTTAGTTCATTTACTTATCTAATTTTATTTAAGTTTCTTTAATTTTAACCTTGATTTAATTTATCTTTATTTTATTTATTTATATTTATTTAATAAACATGAATTATATTTTATCGAAAATTCTTTCAAAAGTATTCCATCAATTTGGCTCAACTTGAGAAAGAATCATCTCACCTAGAAATATCTAAGGAGTCTCGATTGACTTTCGTGGAATTTCATACTCGGTATAACTCATATTTATTTATTATCTAGTCTTAATAATTACTAATTATTTTCAATCTAAACTATTTCATTCTATTTATTTAATTTTTCATCTAATTTATGTTCTTGTATTTATATTTATTTATCTATATTTATTTATATTTTATTCATATTTAATTTACTAAGCATAAACAGGATTTATAATTTATTGAAAATTCTTTCAAAAGTATCCCATCGATTTGGCTCAACTTAAGAAAGAATTTTCTCACCTAGACATTTTTAAGATGTCTCAATTGACTTTCTCAAAATGTCATCATCGGTATAATCCATATTTATCTTTAATAATTAATTAATATTTCTCGTGGATATTTAATTTTGCCTTTCTAAAATTTCTTTAACTTTCCTATTTCTTATAAAATAAAATAATCATCATATTGAAATATAAGTCATTTATTATAAATCATATACTAATTAGATTACATCTCGCATCATATCAATGAAATTAAACAAATCGTATCAATTAAACCACATATCATTAAATCATTCAATTATATTAATTAATTCCTTAAATCATATCATGCAAATCATGTCATAACATTATTCAAATTATACAAATTAAATCCGAAAATCATGTTGCATAAATCATATCATACCAATTAAATTACACAAATCAAACGATACTATATAATCAAATCTCCTACTTTGTTAATCAATTATCAATTATTATCAAAATTGTTAACTTAACCAATTATTAGCCAATTATCTAATTAATTATCTAACCAAATAAAAAAATCAGTTAAGTCACTTATCTAATTAGATACCAACTAAAATAAATATTAAATATCCAATAAATAAAACAAATAAAAATAATCTTGATAATAGAAAACCTACCTTTCTTCTTCACCAAGACAACTCTTTATTCTTTTTCTTTAGTGGCTTCTCTCACAAAAACCAACTTGTGGTAACAACTCTGGAGCACCAAATGCAGTCAGCAACAACCGTGGAGGATGACAGCTTGGTGATGCAACAGTGGACAGCTAGGAACAGCAGCAGCTTGGACACACCGCAGGGGACAACGGTGAAGCAATGGACCAGCAGCTCTCTGCACACAGATAACAACTTCTTCTCCCAGAATTCCAGCTGCTACTCTTAAGCTTCTAGCCCTCCACGTGACAGCCCTTTATTATCAACGTTTCCAACTTCAAATAGCATGATGCAGAACGGAAGCGTGGAGCAAGTGATGATGGCAGCAACACATACGGTAGAAACCTTCTGCAATGTGCAGCCAATGCCAACGGTGGAGCAGTGGTGCACAACAGGATCTTGGTGCAGGTACGGGAGGATCGATGGCTTCTTAGAAGCTGGGTGCGACAACAACAGAGGTAGTACAAGCAGCAGGGAATGACAGCAGCGTGTGGCACAATGCAGAGCAGTGTTCGGCGATGATGATGGAGCGACTGGGAACAACGTAGAAGCATGCAAGGCTGGAACCGTGAATGGTGTAGGAGCAACCAACGGAGTGGCTGAGATTGGTGCCGGCGTTGAAGCAAGAAGCTAGTGCAGAATCGGGTAGCAGCCAAGCTGATCCCCCGAAGATGATGGGTGTTCTTTTCCTATTGTTTTTTTTCTTCCCACGTTCTTTAGGTTTTTTTTTTTTTTAGGTTTCCTTTTGTTCTGCTGGGTCCTCTAGGGTTTGTTTTTCCTTAGGGTTTCTCCTAAGGTTTTTCCTCTAGGGTTTTCTCTCCTCTCTTTTCTGGGTTTCCTGTAGGTTGTTTTTTTTTGTCCTCCCCCTTTTTTTCTTCTTCTGTTGTTATTTAAATAGACCTAGGTTTTTATTTTAGGTAATAAAAATCAAGAATCAATCTCTTAGGAAATTTTTAGATTTCAAGAATCGGATCTTAAATCCGATATTAATTCTGATTTTTCTTTCCACAAAATTTAAATTTCAATCTTTAATAGTCTCATTCAAGTCTGCTTTCCTATCAAAATTAATTCTGATTTCCTTCCCTTTTTATTATATTTTATAAAAATCAAAATCCAAAATTTATTTCTAAATCTAAAATAAAATAAAAAAATCAAAAATAAAAAAAATCAATGATAAGATATATAAAAACTAATTAATTAAAAATGTTTGAAAAAGAACCGGACAAAAATGGTGTCTACAGTTGCCCCTCTTTGCACTTTGCTGTGAAACAGTAATGGTGCAAAGACATAGACAACCATTTTGTCCGAATGCAAAACCTATCAATGAATTTTTTTTTTTTGTAAAATATGATATTTCCTAGCCATCTCTCACATAAGACTAAGGAATAAATGCCAAATGAAATTTCCTAACCTTCTTCTCTTATAAAGATTGAGGAATGAATGCAAAATGAAGTTTCCTAACCTCTTCTATCATAAGACTAAGGAAATGAATGCAAAATGGAATTTTCTAGTCTTTTCTATCATAAGACTAAAGAAATGAATGCAAAATGGAATTTTCTAGTCTTTTCTATCATAAGACTAAAGAAATGAATGCAAAATGGAACTTTTTAGTCTTTTCTATCATAAGACTAAGGAATGCAAGATGAAGTTTTCCTAGTCTCTCCTATCATAAGACTAAGGAATGGAAAAAATGAAATTTCCTAGTCTTTCCTATCATAAGACGAAGGAAATGAATGTAGAATGAGATTTCCTAATTTTTTTTACCACAAGATTAAGGAATGCAAAGTGGAATTCCTAGTCTCTCCTATCATAAGACTAAGGAATGCAAGCATGAATTTTCCAAATCTTTTCTATCATAAGATTAAGGAATGCAAAGTGAAGTTCCTAGTCTCTCCTATCATAAGACTAAGAATTGTGAAATTAAATTTCCTAGTCTTTCCTATCATAAGACTAAGGAATGGATAATGATCATGAAGTAAAAGCTCCTCTCACAAGAGGTTATGAGATTTTTGAAAACAAAAAGCTCCTCTCAACAGAGGCAATGAGACTTTTGAAAATAACGAGCTCCTCTCAACAGAGGCAATGAAACTTTTGAAAAATAAAGCTCCTCTCACAAGAGGTTATGAGATTTTTGAAAACAAAAAGCTCCTCTCAACAGAGGCAATGAGACTTTTGAAAATAACGAGCTCCTCTCAACAGAGGCAATGAAACTTTTGAAAAATAAACGAGCTCCTCTCAATAGAGGCAATGAAACTTTTGAAAAATAAAGCTCCTCTCAACAGAGGCAATGAGACTTTTAAAATAAAGAATTTCATTCAGAATGCCAGTTATCATGGGCTTGACTGGGCTTAATTTTCATTTTGATGCCAACAATATTGGGCTTCATCCTCCCCCAAAGTGCCAGCTAAACTGGACTTTGCTCTCATCTAAGATTTTTCAAAAAAGTAATTTTCTCATCATTTTCTCATACCTCATCATTTTTCCAAATTACCATATCTTATATTTTCTTTTTTCCTCAAAATTTTAATCATTCAGAACTTCTTATCCTAATCCTTAACAAATAATTCAATGTCAAAATGCACTAATGAAATGTGATGCATGTCATGAATTTAATGAATGTCATGAATACCATGGATGCTATGAATGTTATGCACATGTCAATGTCATGCTCCTTGAATTATTCCATGAATGTATGCAAATGCATTCTCAATTGTGGTAACAAGATTCTCAAGCTCATCTTGCCTTTCTCAAGTCCCACATATCTGCTGAATTCTTTAAATCTCCTTTTATTTAACATCCCATCTTTTATTGAGTCCTAGTCCAGTTATGCCCGAAGACTAGCCATCATGTTTTCAGATTTGTATATTCATCATTCACTTTTGTTTCTTTTCTCTCTCTTAGTAATGCAAGATTTCTCAAAAGAATATTTTTTTTTTAAAAATTTACCCAAAAAAGGTTACTAAAATTTATTTATTTTCCTTCCAACTCGACCACCAATGTAATGCACTTATGCATATTCTCCATTTGTTATATGGGTGGTATAAATTTAAAATGACCAAGAGAGATATAGATATTCATTCTTAGAAAAGGAGCATGAAATCAAGAAAAATCAATGGGACAGTCTGTTTGGAATAGGGTTTTCAGTATCCATTTAATGAACATTCTGACATTCAATCAAGTCAATCTAAAATTCTTTTCCAAAAGCCCACTCTTATGTTGATTTTTTTTCATGTAGTGTCTGCCAATCTTGCCCTTTATCAAAACTTTTTTATGCTGATATTTTCCTAAGCCGCCTTTTCAGGTTTTCAACTTAGGTGCCTCTTTATTTGATTCAAATTGCCCTTTTCGGGTTTTCAGTTTGAATCCTCCTTTTTCTTTTTTCTTTTTTTTTTCTCTTTTTTCTTCTTTTTTTTTCTTTTTTTTTTTTTCATATTTTTCCTTTTTTTTCATTTTCAACTTCATTGGCTTTGACAAACTTCAACCTTCAGTGCTCAATCCAAACTCATGCCCCCTAATAGGCGTTCTTGATTTCGATCCAAGATATCTTCTAAAGCTCATGGGTTTCTTCATTCAACTTGATCTGCTTCCTTTAAAGGATCATTATCTCATTGTACAAGTATGTTTTCATTCAACGCATGATTCTTCATTCAAGCATTTATATTTGATCAAAATGGGCTTTTAAAGGCACGTAATGTAGGCTCAGGTGAGGGCTTATGAAAGAAAAGGATATAGTAGGCCCAAATGTGTTTCAAGGTTTATAAACCAATGGATCACTTTCTTTATCAAGTAAAACATTCAGGCATTTTGGCCCTTCTTGCTTTTTTTTTGGGGTTTTCTTTTTGAATAGAAACCCTTTCTTTCTCTTCTTCTTCTTTTTTCACAAAATTGGGCTATTTTTATTTTCTTTTTTTTTCTTGATTCATCATGAACACTTTCATTTTTGCCCCCAAAATTTCTTTATTTCATCTTCCTTGCCCCCAATGTGGAGGGTGATCCTTGGTGGGTTATACTACAAAAATATAATAGGCTCGAAAGGGGTAATCAAAGGATAATTTTACTCATGCTTGAAGGATAGTGAAAGAAAGCCATTTATCATTTCAAATGTAAGTGCTCTCCTTAAAGATCATTTATCGAACAATGACAAACTTGTTAGAAGCTTTTGTAAGAGATTCACCTTTCTCGTACCGTCTATCAAGTGCGGATGGTGAGGAACCTTTCCTTCATTCTCTTGCTTTCGCAACATTGGCATACTATTAATTCATCAACAATAGTGGTTCTTTCAAAATTGAACCCTAGATTTATTTGACATCATTATCATCATGTTCATTATTTGGATACTTGTGAGTGAAAGTTATGGTGAGTATGTTGAGAAATGGAAAATGAATGGAATGAGAAATTGACAGTGCATCACACTAGTCGCTTTATTGAAAAGGAAATAAATAAAAGTTAACCCATACATAAAATTTATTTCGTGCTTATGGGCTTAAGCACTTTCAAAAACTATCTTGCATTACTTAAAGAAATAAAAGAAAGTAAAAACAAAACTAGAATTTATAGATCTTCAAAATTGTCAGGCTCGAACCCTTCATGCCCCCACAAAACTCATCCTTCCTTAGTGTGGTTAGGCAATGGGTTTGCATTCGTAGTCGGTTCCCCTTTCGCTTCAAAACTCAACATACCAGCTTTTATCAATCCCTGCACTCTATACTTTAGTGCAGTGCAATTCTCCAAAGAGTGACCCACGTTCCCGAAATGATACTCGCATCGAGCATTCTCATCATACCACTTTGGATATGGGGGCTTGAGAGGTTCCACATAAATGGGTGCAATGAGCTGTCCTTTGATCAATTTTGGGTATAACTCAGTGTAGGTCATGGGGATTGGGTCAATGGGAGTCCTTTCTCTTTTTGGCCATGATGCATTATGATTGCCCTCTTGTTTATTAAACTGCTTAGCTGGTTGAATAGTTGGGGCAGGTGTCTGGGGACTAGGTTGAACATTAACCTTGGGGTAAGAATGGTAAGGATTCTGGGCAGGATAGTAAGGTTGTGGCATGTGATAAGGGTGTTGTGGGACATAGCCTCCATATTGCCTTCCATATGCAACAGCATGGACTTCTTCTTCCCTTCTTTTGTTGGCTCCTCCTTTCTTCTCAATACTGTTGGGAGCTTCAATCTTTCCACTCTTGATTGCATTCTCAATTATCTCACCAGACAATACCATATCAGCAAAATTCTTAGTGGCATTACCGATCATCCTATCGTAGTATGGAGCCTTCAAATTATTAACTAACATAATGGTAAGCTCCTTCTCCGAAAGTGGAGGTTGCACCTCTGCAGCCATATCACGCCACCTTTGGGCATATTGTTTGAAACTCTCATTAGCCTTCTTTTCCATGCTTTGTAAAGACAGACGATCAGGGGCCATGTCAGCAACATGTCGATATTGAGCCATAAATGCTCTTGCCAAGTCATTCCAAGTGGTGATTCGAGTTCCATCTAATTGATTATACCACTTCACTGCAGACCCAGTAAGGCTTTCTTGAAAGATATGAATAAGAAGTTTATCATCTTGAGCATAGGCAGCCATCTTTCGGCAATACATAATGAGATGAGACCTAGGGCAAGAAGTCCCATTGTACTTTTCAAAATCCGGGGCCTTAAATTTGGGTGGAATGATTAAATCAGACACCAAACACAATCCAGTAGCATCCATGGGCCCATATAGATCTAAGCCTTCAATAGCTCGAAGTCTTTCCTCCAACATATTGATCTTTCGTTGTGACTTTGCCTCATCTTTCTCTTCTACTTGTTTGACTTTTATCTTTTCAACTTCCCTCAGGTCATCCAAGTTAGGTACTTCAATTGGATCAGCAAATTTTGCGCCTTGGGAAGGATAGGTGGGTCCTTGGAATTGAGCTTGTCCAAACATTTGGGGTATAGCAGTGTAAGCAGGTGGATATCTTCTTTCTTGGGATGTTTGACTTGGAAATGGACCAAATCCAGGAGGATAGACAGGGTCTTCCATACTGCGTTGTTGAACCCCTTCTTGGACTGCAACTTCTTCTACAACTCCTTTACCCTTGCTTAGATTCTTCAACAGCTCTGTAATTTGGGCCAATTGCCCCCTCATTTCCTCTTGAGCTTTTTCCATCTTCTCCATGCGCATGCTTGATTCTTCTTCCATGATCTTAGCTTGATAACGAGTGTTGTGTGAATGAACCTTTGGTCGAGCTATCTTCGAATCTTTTATTGCCACAATTAAGAATTTATCATTTCACATGCGATGATGCTTGAAAAATTTTGAAAATGTTTTGTTTAAAACAATGATTGAAGATGAACAAAACGAGATGATGCTACATGCGTATGTATGGAATGGCATGGTAAAAAGTTGTCATGTAACAATAATGGATGAATGATGCATGGAAATGTTTTGGTAAAGACTCACGGTACCCCCTTAATGTCTCATGTGTAAACCAAAATCAAACAAACTTGATCAAGCATGTGTCTTGAGTAATGGGTATTTTCTAGAGCATGAGTTGATATGGCTGTATCTTATAGTTGGTCTTCTTAATTTCACTATATCCATGGCTTTAGATAAAAGGGCTAAAGGTTCCCAAATTGTTCCTCACTGTCGTCCATGCAAGACTAGTAAGGCACCCAATCCTCACCCATTACAGGTTACAAATGGAAAGGTTCAATTTGAGTGGGAGTATTTCGCTAGCCATTGCGGAGGTATTACCTCAAGAGAGCGTAGTTACTTTACTTCCTCCTAAAAGGATAGAGCCCGGGTAGAGGGCTAATGCATGCACGTGAAGTGTGTGTCGAAGAAACATGTAGTTATTAATGTCTTATTATTTTATCAAAATTAACATACCTAAGGCAAACCTAAAATAACTTAAAACCAATTGTTGGATTGACTCTCTAAAGTCCCCAGTGGAGTCGCCAAACTGTCATAACGTATTAGATTTCGGAAAACCTAATAGCTAGACACAAAACTATGGAGTCGCCACCAACCATTCTAACCTATGTGTGATTGGTCACCTATTCAAACTAAGGATAAGGCTTGGTCTACGTTCAAAGATACTAGGGTTCGGGAGTACGGTTACGTGTAGGGAAGGATTAGCACCCCTACAACGCCCATCTTAAAATGGTACCAACTAGTTTTAGGTTATCTTTACAATTTGCCTTGTGTTTATATTAATTTCGATATGCTTACATATTGGGAATATTTCTAAGATTTTTCCATCAATTTGGCTCCAATCTTAAAAATCTCCCTCACCTCAAGATGTTCAAGGAGTCTCGATTGACTTTCTTGAACTCCATCGTCAGATTAATTAAATATTTTATGAAAATCTTATTTTTCTAATTTTGGCTCTAATTTCGACTCCATATTAATCTCTATATTTTTTAATCTTATTATATTTATCTATATATTTTATTTATTTATTTATTTAGAGAATAAATACGAATCATGGTTTTTTGAAGATTCTCTTAAAAGCGTCCCATCAATTTGGCTTGGCTTAAAAGAACTCTTTCCACCTAGAAATTTTCAAGGAGTCCCAATTGACTTTCTTGAAATTTTATCATTGGCATGATTCATGTTTACTCCTTTATCTATCTAATTTTATTTCTTATGATTTTTATTTTAAGCTATTTAGTTCATTTACTTATCTAATTTTATTTAAGTTTCTTTAACTTTAACCTTGATTTAATTTATCTTTATTTTATTTATTTATATTTATTTAATAAACATGAATTATATTTTATCGAAAATTCTTTCAAAAGTATTCCATCAATTTGGCTCAACTTGAGAAAGAATCATCTCACCTAGAAATATCCAAGGAGTCTCGATTGACTTTCGTGGAATTTCATACTCGGTATAACTCATATTTATTTATTATCTAGTCTTAATAATTACTAATTATTTTCAATCTAAACTATTTCATTCTATTTATTTAATTTTTCATCTAATTTATGTTCTTGTATTTATATTTATTTATCTATATTTATTTATATTTTATTCATATTTAATTTACTAAGCATAAACATGATTTATAATTTATTGAAAATTCTTTCAAAAGTATCCCATCGATTTGGCTCAACTTAAGAAAGAATTTTCTCACCTAGACATTTTTAAGATGTCTCAATTGACTTTCTCAAAATGTCATCATCGGTATAATCCATATTTATCTTTAATAATTAATTAATATTTCTCGTGGATATTTAATTTTGCCTTTCTAAAATTTCTTTAACTTTCCTATTTCTTATAAAATAAAATAATCATCATATTGAAATATAAGTCATTTATTATAAATCATATACTAATTAGATTACACCTCGCATCATATCAATGAAATTAAACAAATCGTATCAATTAAACCACATATCATTAAATCATTCAATTATATTAATTAATTCCTTAAATCATATCATGCAAATCATGTCATAACATTATTCAAATTATACAAATTAAATCCGAAAATCATGTTGCATAAATCATATCATACCAATTAAATTACACAAATCAAACGATACTATATAATCAAATCTCCTATTTTGTTAATCAATTATCAATTATTATCAAAATTGTTAACTTAACCAATTATTAGCCAATTATCTAATTAATTATCTAACCAAATAAAAAAATCAGTTAAGTCACTTATCTAATTAGATACCAACTAAAATAAATATTAAATATCCAATAAATAAAACAAATAAAAATAATCTTGATAATAGAAAACCTACCTTTCTTCTTCACCGAGACAACCCTTTATTCTTTTTCTTTAGTGGCTTCTCTCACAAAAACCAACTTGTGGTAACAACTCTGGAGCACCAAATGCAGTCAGCAACAACCGTGGAGGATGACAGCTTGGTGATGCAACAGTGGACAGCTAGGAACAGCAGCAGCTTGGACACACCGTAGGGGACAACGGTGAAGCAATGGACCAGCAGCTCTCTGCACACAGATAACAACTTCTTCTCCCAGAATTCCAGCTGCTACTCTTAAGCTTCTAGACCTCCACGTGACAGCCCTTTATTATCAACGTTTCCAACTTCAAATAGCATGATGCAGAACGGAAGCGTGGAGCAAGTGATGATGGCAGCAACACATACGGTAGAAACCTTCTGCAATGTGCAGCCAATGCCAACGGTGGAGCAGTGGTGCACAACAGGATCTTGGTGCAGGTACGGGAGGATCGATGGCTTCTTAGAAGCTGGGTGCGACAACAACAGAGGTAGTACAAGCAGCAGGGAATGACAGCAGCGTGTGGCACAATGCAGAGCAGTGTTCGGCGATGATGATGGAGCGGCTGGGAACAACGTAGAAGCGTGCAAGGCTGGAACCGTGAATGGTGTAGGAGCAACCAACGGAGTGGCTGAGATTGGTGCCGGCGTTGAAGCAAGAAGCTAGTGCAGAATCGGGTAGCAGCCAAGCTGATCCCCCGAAGATGATGGGTGTTCTTTTCCTATTGTTTTTTTTCTTCCCACGTTCTTTAGGTTTTTTTTTTTAGGTTTCCTTTTGTTCTGCTGGGTCCTCTAGGGTTTGTTTTTCCTTAGGGTTTCTCCTAGGGTTTTTCCTCTAGGGTTTTCTCTCCTCTCTTTTCTGGGTTTCCTGTAGGTTGTTTTTTTTTGTCCTCCCCCTTTTTTTCTTCTTCTGTTGTTATTTAAATAGACCTAGGTTTTTATTTTAGGTAATAAAAATCAAGAATCAATCTCTTAGGAAATTTTTAGATTTCAAGAATCGGATCTTAAATCCGATATTAATTCTGATTTTTCTTTCCACAAAATTTAAATTTCAATCTTTAATAGTCTCATTCAAGTCTGCTTTCCTATCAAAATTAATTCTGATTTCCTTCCCTTTTTATTATATTTTATAAAAATCAAAATCCAAAATTTATTTCTAAATCTAAAATAAAATAAAAAAAATCAAAAATAAAAAAAATCAATGATAAGATATATGAAAACTAATTAATTAAAAATGTTTGAAAAAGAACCGGACAAAAATGGTGTCTACAATTATTATTATTATTATTATTATTCATAGATTTTCCTTTACAATTTTCTTTGAAAACCCCTTTTTTATTTATAAATTTATTCTTGCTATCAAATTTTTAGCTAATATTTCTTAAATTGAATTACTTCCAGGGGGCCTAAAAATGGAATACTCACCCATATTTCAAGTGCCAAAATTGTTTTTAGAACCAAAAGTAAAAAAAAAAAGTCAATATTTAATAAGCCCACGTATAGGAAAACCTAAAAAAAAAAAAAAAAGGTTACCATATATGATAAGCCCAACTAAAAAATGAAAACAAATCACCACACATGATAAGCCCAACTTAAACAAATAACAATACATAATAAACCCGACTAAAAAAATGAAAACAAATAAACATCCTATATGAGTTAAGCCCGTGCAAGTACCCAAAACCCATACTTTAAGTTTAGCTAATAAATATATACCACAAACGGCATATTTAAAACAAAAGAATAAAAGGCAATCGACGATGTACAGAGAAAGCATTCTTACAGAGCTCTGTTCGGGTAAGATTTATTCCTCTTCTTTTTTCGTTTTTCTTTTGCTGATCGGGCCTCTCCTTTTTCGCAGGTCAGCTGCCGACCAATCACCACGCATCACCACATCCAAGCTATTCCGCCGCCTCTGCAAGATCTCCTTTGAACATAGTTGCTTCGCCGGTTCCTCCTCTGTTCTCTTCTCTCTTCTTTTTTTTTTTGCTTCTTTTGACAATGTTTTGTTATTTCGATTAGATCTCAGATTGTGTTTTTGGGTTGTTGATTTTTGAGCTGAAATTGGGATTTTTTGTTGATCTTTTCTTCTCGGGTATTTTTCTGTGTTTCTCTCTGTTTTTCTTTCTGTTTTTTTCAGTGTCTTTCTATCCCTTTTTTCAGTGTTCTTCTCCTCTTTAAATAGGCATTTGATGTCCAAAAAGACAAATAAAATCCCTGAGATCCAGGGATTATAATCCATTTTTTGACCAATGATCTTCAGAAAAGCTGGCTCTTCTTAAATGTCGATGAAAATCGATTTGAAAATTGTGGCTCTTGCGTGAAGGCCATGGCTAAAGAAGACGGTCTGTAGGATCTTTAGACCATGGTTTTTCTAAAACTAGTGCTCTTCCCTGTTCCTTCCTCTCCTCGAGCAGCTTTTGGTGTGTATTTAGTCAATAAAAACGGATTAAATCTTTGAGGTTCAAAGATTATAATCAACATGCAACTGGGCTTTAAATGCAGATGGTATTTGTCAATGGAGTTGGTGGGGTTATTTTTAGGGTGGCAGGTTGTAGCCTTCTTTGCTGGTGTCGGCACCGACACCAGCAGTAGCCCCCTCTTTTTTTTTTCATTCATTATTTTATATTTTTTATTTAATATTTTTTGTTATAAATTATCTTAAAAAATTAAATATTTGAAATACTAATTTTCTTTTTTTTTTATGAATTCAAACATATGATTAAATAGATTTATTGTTCCGAACAAAATTAAGTGTCTACAGCTGCCCCTCTTTGCGCATTGCTGAGAATCAGGAATAAGGCAAAGACAATAGACAACAATTTTGTCCGGCTCATGACCTACTTTTTTTTTGTTTTTTTAAGTTTAACAATCTTCTTCTTACTAAAAGCCCTTCTCTTTAATTTGGCTCCTCTCTCAAGAGGCGAGTGACTTGGAAAATAAACTGGGCCCCTCTCTTTCAAGAGACTCACGACTTTTGAAAAATAAACTGGGCTCCTCTCTTTCAAGAGGCTCACGACTTTCGAAAAATAAAACTGGGCTCCTCTCTTTCAAGAGGCTCACGACTTTCGAAAAATAAACTGGGCTCCTCTCTTTCAAGAGGCTCACGACTTTCGAAAAATAAACTGGGCTCCTCTCTTTCAAGAGGCTCACGACTTTCGAAAAATAAACGGGGCTCCTCTTTTTCAAGAGGCTCACGACTTTCGAAAAATAAACGGGGCTCCTCTTTTTTAAGAGGCTCACGACTTTTGAAAAATAAATTGGGCTCCTCTTTTTCAAGAGGCACACGACTTTGAAAAATAAACTGCTCCTCTCTTTCAAGAGGCTCACGACTTTGAAAATAAACTGGGCTCCTCTCTTTCAAGAGGCTCACGACTTTGAAAAATAAACTGGGCTCCTCTCTTTCAAGAGGCTCACGACTTTGAAAATAAACTGGGCTCCTCTCTTTCAAGAGGCTCACGACTTTGAAAAATAAACTGGGCTCCTCTCTTTCAAGAGGCTCACGACTTTGAAAAAAAACTGGGCTCCTCTCTTTCAAGAGGCTCACGACTTTTGAAAAATAAACTGGGCTCCTCTCTTTCAAGAGGCTCACGACTTTTGAAAAATAAACAGGGCTCCTCTCTTTCAAGAGGCTCACGACTTTGAAAAAAAACTGGGCTCCTCTCTTTCAAGAGGCTCACGACTTTTGAAAAATAAACTGGGCTCCTCTCTTTCAAGAGGCTCACGACTTTGAAAATAAACTGGGCTCCTCTCTTTCAAGAGGCTCACGACTTTTGAAAATAAACTGGATATTCGTAGAAGGTTCTTGATTGATCATAGTTTAACCTCTTTCCTATCTAAAGGTAACTCTATGTCTGGCTAGTTATATACCCAAATCCTACCCAAGGGGTTTTTATTCACATGTACTATTGCATTATCGTGATGCAAATATTCTCATAGGGATGATGTCACAAATGATTAATGAATGTATTGCACAATTTTTGGGGATGTGTATATAAAATGTGTATGCTTCTTAAAGGGATGCAACACCTATTATGAGATAAATTTTAATTCCGAGTTTCACAATCTTATGCCCTTTTTCCTTTCTCTTCTTTTCCTTTTCTTTTCATCATTCTCCCAAGATGACCTTCAACCTTTGCATTCATACTTCTTAATCCTGTGTTATGCCAGCTAGGTCTCATCACTTAATCTCAAACTTCCTTTAATCATCATTCAGCTGGTACCATCATATTTTTCCTCATTTACATCTCACTCTTGTTATTGTTAAATCTCTTTTAAGTAATTCGAAAAGTAAGTGGATCTTCTTATGAAATTTTATGCACTATGAGATATACTGTAATTGTGAATTTCTTTCAAAGATGGGTAAATGAAGATGAGTGTTAAGACAACAAAGAGAATGGTTCTTATTCAAATGGAAGGCAATTTAAACAGATACAATGAAATGGTTGATCAAAGTTCCACATGAGGATGCCCTTACAATAATTATTCTGATCATTGTGAATTAATCCAAAAACCTTCTTTTGACCTCACTGTCTAGCCGATGGCTTTAAGCTTCAGAGAATACCTCAGACTGAACTCTGCCCCTCTTTGCTTATGAGCATAGATATTTGGCTACCAACCTCATGCACCATTGCTTTCTGTCTAAGTCGCCCTTTTCGGGTTTTCAACTCAAACATTCCCATTTGGGTTCAAATCGCCCTTTTGGGTTTTCGCCTTGAACCCCTCCTTATTTTTTTTTTTTTCTTTTTTTTTGTTTTTTTTTTTTTTTTTTATGCATAATACTTCTTTACTGCATCAGCATTTATTGGATTGGGAAGGTCTCTTCCGTCCATTTCTGCCAAAATCAATGCTCCTCCTGAGAATGCTTTTCTTACTACAAAAGGGCCTTCCCAATTTGGAGTCCATTTGCCCCGGGGTCAGGAATATTGGGTAGAATCTTTTTCAAAACCAAATCCCCTTCTCGAAAATTTCTGGACGAACCTTCTTGTCATGTGCTCGCATCATCCTCTTCTGATACAATTGCCCATGACATAGCGCTTTGAGTCTTTTTTCCTCAATAAGGTTCAATTGCTCATACCGGGCTCGGACCCATTCAGCTTCGTCCAATTCAACTTCCATAAGGACACGCAAAGAAGGAATTTCCACTTCAATAGGCAAAACTGCCTCCATCCCATATACTAATGAAAACGGGGTGGCTCCTGTGGATGTGCGAACCGATGTACGGTAAGCGTGCAGAGCAAAAGGCAACTTCTCATGCCAATCTTTGTATGTATCTGTCATCTTCTGAATGATCTTCTTGAGATTTTTATTTGCAGCTTCGACAGCTCCATTCATTTTTGGACGATAAGGTGCCGAATTGTGATGCTTAATATGAAATTGGGCACATGCTTCTCAATCAACTTATTGTTGAAATTCAGAGCATTGTCTGAAATGATCCTTTCTGGTAGCCCATACCGGCAAATTATCTCTTTCTTGAAAAACTTGCACACTACAGACTTTGTCACACTGGCATAAGATGCTGCTTCCACCCATTTCGTGAAGTAATCAATCATTACCAAAATGAAGCGGTGTCCATTTGAAGCTTTAGGGGTAATTGGTCCAATCACATCCATTCCCCATGTAGAAAATGGCCAAGGAGTTGTCATGACCTGTAAGGATGTGGGAGGGGCATTTATCTTACTGGCATATATTTGACATTTATGACAACTTCGAGCAAAGTTGATGCAATCACTTTCCATTGTCATCCAATAATATCCAGCCCTCATAATTTGTCGAGCCATCATGTGACCATTTGCATGAGATCCACAAACCCTTCGTGAATTTCTTTGAGTATCTTTTGGCCTCTATGGCATCCACACACCTTAGCAACACTTGATCTTTCCCCTTTTTGTACAAAATTTCACCATCCAAGAAGAATTCCATGGCCATTCTTCTCAAAGTCCTTTTGTCATTTTCTGATGCCCTTCTGGATACTGGTGATGCTTTATGTATTGCAATATATCATGATACCATGGTTTCCCATCTATCTCTTCTTCTACATTTGAGCAATGTGCTGGTGATCCATGTATGCTCATCTTGATGGGACAAATTTTAGCACCTGAATTTACTTTGAACATCGCAGCCAAAGTAGCCAATGCATCAGCCATTTGGTTTTCTTCTCGAGGCAAATGCTTAAAACAAATTTTCTTGAAATGTTTAACTAGATCGGTCACAAACTCACAATACTGGACCAATTTTGAATCTCTTGTTTCCCATTCACCTCGCAATTGATAAATTACCAAGGCTGAATCTCCATATACTTCCAGTACTTTAACACCTTTGTCGATTGCAGCTCGGAGCCCCATGATACAAGCCTCATATTCTGCCATATTATTAGTGCAGTCAAAATCCAATTTTGCAGTGAATGGACAACAATCTCCTTCAGGGGATACTAAAACTGCCCCAACACCGTGCCCGAAAGCATTAGATGCCCCATCAAAGTACATTCTCCAAACAAGTTCTTCTGCGAACCTTCAACATTTATTTGTGATATGGCCATTAAATCCTCATCAGGGAAATCAAAATCCATTGGTTCATACTTTTCTTCAGCTTGATCTGCGAGGAAATCAGCAATCGTACTACCTTTAATGGCCTTTTGAGTCATATAGACAATGTCATACTCAGAAAGCAACACTTGCCACCTTGCTATCTTCCCGGATAATGAAGGTTTCTCGAAGATACTTAATAGGGTCCAATTTTGAAATTAGCCATGTGTATGATAAAGCATGTACTGTCTTAGTCTACGAGCTATCCAAGCCAAGCGCAACACATCTTCTCCAACGAAGAATATCTGGCTTCATAGTCAGTGAACTTCTTGCTCAAATAATAGATAGCCCGCTCTTTTCTCCCAGTTTCATCATGTTGCCCCAGCACACATCCCATGGAATTTTCATGCACTGTTACATACAAGATGAGGGGTCTCCCTGGCACAGGTGGCACCAACACAGGAGGATTCGAAAGGTACTCTTTAACTTTCGAATGCTATTTGGCATTCGTCATTCCATTCTCCTGGGTCCGTTTCGGAGGAGTTTGAAGATTGGATCACACTTAGCAGTGAGTTGGGAGATGAAGCGTGCGATGTAATTCAATCTTCCTAAGAATCCTCTTACTTCCTTTTGGGTACGAGGCGGTGATAAATTCTGGATGGCATGTATCTTATCGGGATCCACTTCTATACCTCGTTCACTGACTACAAATCCCAATAGCTTTCCTGATGTCACTCCGAAAGTACATTTGGCCGGGTTGAGCTTAAGTTGGAATTTTCTCAACCTTTCAAATAACCTTTTAAGGTTGGCAACATGATTTTCTTCTTTTTGGGACTTCGCGATCATATCATCAACATAGACTTCTATCTCCTTATGCATCATGTCATGAAACAAGGTTACCATGGCTCTCTGGTAAGTTGCACCGGCATTTTTCAACCCAAATGGCATGACCTTGTAACAAAATGTTCCCCACATAGTCACAAAAGTGGTCTTTTCCATATCTTCAGGCGCCATTTTGATTTGATTATAACCCGAGAAACCATCCATAAAAGAAAATAAAGAATGTCCAGCTGTGTTGTCGACTAGGGTATCAATATGTGGCAGGGGAAAATTGTCTTTTGGACTGGCCCTATTTAGATCACGATAATCCACACACATTCGCACCTTTCCATCTTTTTTAGGAACTGGAACAATGTTTGCTACCCATTCAGGATATTTTGCCACCTCTAAGAATCCCGCATCAAACTGCTTCTTGACTTCTTCTTTGATTTTTAGCAACATTTCAGGCTTCATTCTCCTCAACTTTTGCTGAATTGGCTTGCATTCTGGTCTTACTGGTAGCTTATGAACCACAATATCAGAATTCAGACCCGGCATGTCCTGATACGACCATGCGAACACATCGGCATACTCATGGAGTAAGCTTATCAGCTCTTTCCTTATGGACGATGATAGAAATGTGCCGATTTTAACCTCTTTTTTACTTCGTCACTCCCCAAATTTAAGGTCTCAATGGGTTCTTGATGGGGTATAATTTGCTTTTCTTCTTGTTCCACCAGTCTTGTAAGTTCAGGAGGCAATGTATCATCATCAATACCCTCTTCTTCATTAAATTCACCAGCACAAACAGTTCTTTCAAAATCAGGTTTCGGAATATCATCACAATGGCCTTCATATTCATTGTTTGGGTACCTGCAT
Organism: Heritiera littoralis; assembly: GCA_031772115.1. Classification (NCBI taxonomy): domain Eukaryota; kingdom Viridiplantae; phylum Streptophyta; class Magnoliopsida; order Malvales; family Malvaceae; genus Heritiera; species Heritiera littoralis. The sequence goes on along the minus strand of JAPDPK010000083.1, from coordinate 1,251,326 downwards.
ATGGGCAAAAGTTGGCAAAATGTAGATGGACTCGAATATGCATGGGCAGAAAAGATGCAAATGAAAGAATTCACATGGAAAAAGGTATGACAAAAGGCCAGATTTTATTGAAATAGAAATGCCCTACATAAGAGACCTTGATACCCTTGGGCAGGGGTGATCAGGCTTTACTTATTGAATTACTTTGGCAGAGATTTAGTGATAACAGGAAGATCGATGTAATGCCAATTCCTCAGCTGAAAGCCTGGCGGGCAAGGGCGCACTTCCGAACTTCTTGGGACCTCTTCGTTATCTGTGTTTACCATCTGGATAGACAAATTCTCGAACCTTAACAAGCTCATCCTTGTTAGCCTTTACTAGGTCTGGATAAATGTATCCCACAGAATGAAAGACATCCTCTAGAGGAGGAAACACCATCGGCTCATTTTCCTCATCGACCCCTTTAATCTAGCCATTCTTCTTTCCTTTTCTTTTCCAAAAACTTTCTCCTCTCTAGCCCAGTTGGCTTGTAGCCAAGACCAAATCTATCATCCTTCACCTTTGCTGTCAAAGCTCGTTTTATCCCTTGCAAGTTCTTTCCTAATCCTGCTCCAGCATAACACCCTTTCCCAACAGTCTGTTGAATTCCCGACATTGTGGCGCTGGACAACTGTGGCATTGGTATCTTAGATCCTTCTCCTATGTATGTAGCATTTACAAATTCCAAGGACCTGAAAGAACATTCTGGTGCATTCTCATTCACCTCGATATATGGGGCAGTGGAGGAAACTGTAGCAATCATATCTTCTTCTCCAACTACACCTACCACTTTTCCATCTATTATAAATTTGACTATTTGGTGTAAAGTCGAGGGGACTGCTCCAGCTGAATGTATCCATGGACGCCCAAGGAGGCAATTATATGCAGGGTTAATGTCCATGACTTGAAATTCCATATTGTAGACACTGGGGCCAATTTGAATTGGAATTTCTATAGTCCCTGTTACTTCTCGACGTGTACCATCGAATGCTTTTACTACCATATGACTTTTCCTCATGTGCGACTCATCCACAGGTAATTTTGACAGAGTTCTTAGAGGCATAACATTTAGAGCTGAGCCATTGTCGATTAGGACTCTAGGTAGGATGTAGTCTTTGCAAGTGGTAGTAATATGCAAGGCTTTGTAACTTCCTCTCCATCAGGCGGATTTCATCATCACTGAAGGATATAAAATTGTCTGCCACGATATTTCCAACAAGTCGATCTATCTTTTCTACTGACACATCATGGGGTACATATGCTTGATTGAGCACTCGTAGAAGAGCTTCTCGGTGGGGTTCTGAATTCAGTAATAGAGAAAGCAGAGTGATGCGCGCTGGCGTACGATTCAACTGATCTACTATATTGAACTCACTGTGCTTGATGAATTTCAAGAACTCTGAAGCTTCTTTTTCAGACACTGGTTTGCTTCGTTGTTCCCTGAATTCTTTTTCTTTACCCTCAAAAGGGATTTCTCTATTACTTTCTTCATCTTCTCCCTCTTTAGCCTTTCCTTTTTGAATTTTCTTCAACATTTCAGGCGTGTAACATCTCCCACTTCGGGTAATTCCTCCTGTGCCTGTTATATCCACTGCAGCTGTAATGCTTGTTGAGGTGGCCAAAGGGATACTGACTGACCCTTGAGTAGCGATATTGCAATTGTAGTTCCATGGGACTGCCTGACTATCCTTGTATGAAAAAGGACTTGGAACCTCAATGGTTATCTTTGGCAGTTGAAATTTAGGCTTGGAATCAATTATAGGCTCATCTTATCTCATAATAGATAGTCAATGGTTTCCACCGAACGGACCTGTTTCTTTTCCGATGACATTGACTGATTCTATTTCCACTTCTTCGTAAAATTCTGCAATACCCTCATCCATCAAGCCTTGCACCTTTTGGCGAAACTCTTGACAATTTGGATTTCATGCCCACATTCTTATGGAACTCACAAAACTTTCCCTGTTTAGGCATCTTTTCATTATCTACCTGGATTAGTTTTGCCTTGACCATTGCGTCGAACACCACCTTCATTGGCGTTTTAACCTCATAAACGCTTTTCTTGACCAAACGATCCTTTTCTTCAACTATGGCATTTACTTTACCCTCCTCATGATCGGGGAGTGGGTTTTTGCTTACACTTGGTTCTCCCTTCTTCCCAAAATTCAATATTCCTGCCTTAATAAGAGTTTGAACTTTGTGTTTCAAAGCAGTGCAATTTTCTGTTGAATGACCTGGAATCCCGTAGTGATAATCACAGTGGGCATTTGAATCATACCACGCAGGGTAGGGAGGTTTAAGAGGTTCTATATAAACTGGTGCAAGGAAGTGGTTTTCGATTAATTGAGGCAAAAGGTCTGTGTAGGTCATAGGGATTGGATCAAAATGTTGCCTATCTCGACTGAATTTTTGCCTTCTCTGATTGTCATCTAGCGGTTGGCAGGTGGAGGTCGTTGAGCTAATGTGGATGTGATTGGTGAATTGGGAGCTCTTGGCCGATAATTGGGGGTATATGTTGGTCTTGAAGTTGTTTGGTATGGGTATGGTCCTACTGTGACATTGTTTGCAGGTGGGTAATAAGGTGGATAAATCGGGTAAGGAGAATAGGGGTAGGGTTTCTAGGCGGTTGGCCTCCAACAGTCATAGCGTGGACATCACCTTCTTTTCTTTTGAATGTTGCACCCTTCTTGGATCCTCCACTATCGGGTACCTCTATCTTACCATTCTTTATGGCATTTTCAATCATTTCCCCAGAGATTACCATGTCAGCAAAACTTTTTGTGGCACTTCCAATCAACTTACCATAATAGGGTTCCCGGAGGGTACTAATAAACAACATAGTTGTCTCCTTTTCAGTAATAGGTGGTTGCACTTGAGAAGCTACATCTCTCCATCGCCGGGCGTATTCTTTGAAAGGTTCACTGGCTTTCTTTTCCATATTTTGGAGTGTCATCCTATCGGGAGCTGTATCCACCACATGCTGATACTGAGCCATAAATGCCCTAGCGAGATCTTTCCATGAATGTATATGGTTCCCGTCTAACTGGACATACCACCTTGCAGCGGATCCAGTAAGGCTGTCCTGAAAACAATGGATCAACAACTTATCATTGTGAGTATACCCCGCCATCTTCCGAACGAACATTGTGATGTGGGCTGATGGACATGTTGTTCCACCATACTTTTCAAAGTCAGGAGTCTTAAATTTTGGGGGAACACTAGGTCAGACACTAGGCTGAGTTCTCCTGCATCAATTCTACCAAATGTGTCCTTTCCTTCTACTGCTCTAAGCCTTTCTTCTAGGAGGTCATATTTATGTTCTATCCCCACTCCAGAACCAACTTCGGGGATTGCCTTTCTCAATTTTTCTTGTTCACTTGGGTCATCAAGATTTGGAACAAAAATAGGATCTGCAGGATTGCCTCCAGGGCCTGATCCCAGTTGCCCTTGATTAGATTGGCCCATTGGTGGGTTTACCCCACTAAAAGCATAAGGTCGACCATCTGTAGGATTGCCTCCAGGCCTGATCCCAGTTGCCCTTGATTAGATTGGCCCATTGGTGGGTTTACCCCACTAAAAGCATAAGGCCGACCACCCTGGGGCGGCATCACTCGTTGGTAGCCTTCTTGGCCAGGTTGAACATGTGTTGGGGTAAATCCTGGAGGGTACAATGGCTCCTCTTGCCCATCTCCTTGATTATGCACATCTTCTCTAGCTGTAGAAGTTTCCTCCACATTTTTGCCTTTGGTCATCCCTCTCATTAATTCCATCATTTCAACCATTTGTTTCCTCATATCTTCTTGCATCTCAACTATTTTCCCTCTCATTTCTTCTTGTGCTTTCTCCATTCTGTCTATCCTCATTTGTTGTTCGTTTTCCATATTCCTAGATTGTAGACGAGTGTTGTATGGATGATTAGCAATTCTCGCTGGTTGAGCTATCTTTACACCTTTATTACCCAAAACTTCTGGAATTAGGGCATGTTTATTTTATTTTTAAACAAAGTCATTTATGCATGCTAATGTTTTACTAAAGAATGTATGAATGAATGAAATGGGGAAGTATTTGCCACATAACTAACAAAAGGTTCTTTTATTAGACTTTAGAAGTTATTTTACAACAAAAGTCCAAACTACATCCATGAAAAGTCTAATCTCTAAGCCCTTGGTTTCCTCAAGAAGTTCATAACCTGCAGATAATGGTCTTGTGCTTCATCTAGGAATTCTGACAAACGATGACCATGCTCAGTAATTGGACTTCACTCCTGGCTTTAGCTCTCGCACCCTTTCCTCCATTTCCTCAGCTTTTCGGCAGCCATGCTAATTTGCTCGAATAAATGCTTCAGATGCTGTTGTTGCAAAAAATGAGCACGTATCCATTCCTCGCGTTCATCAGCCAAGACTCGCAGGTCGTCAACTTCTTCTTGGAGTGCTATGACATGGCTTTGAGATTCTGATAGCGTTTTTCCCATCATTTGCATTTGAGCTTGCATATGGGCCCTTTCACTTTCAAGTTGCTTGTACTCAAGATTGTTTTGACTCTTTGCTTGGAGTTGTTCATTTTCCCTTTGTATACGACCCAATTCAGCAGTGGTGGATGAGATTGTACTATTCATATCCTTTAATAGTGTCCTCCATTCATTGCGCTCTTCTTGATCCTCTTGCTCCAATGCTCTGAATTACTTTGCATCTCATGTTTGAGTCTTTTGTTTTCACATTCCAGCTTGTTTTTCTCTTCCTGAAGTTTTCGCTTTGCCCTTTCTATCTCTATTACTGAATCTTGAAACATCGGTTTTATAGGACAAGTGGGTATGCACACTTGAGGAATTACCACATCCTTTCCTCGCCTTGCATGCCACACGAAGTATTCTGGGGATGAAATATCAGTACGTCTCCCTCCATCCAACCTATTGGTATGCTTCCATGCTTGAATAGCTTTTGCAATCTTCATTGATGCATCGGCCTCTGTGTATGAGAACTCTATTTTATTAAGGCCGAAGGTTGCTGGGACAAACTGCTCATATCCAAACTGACGCCTCACCATGACAGGAGAGTAGCTAACTGCTCCCCATAAACCCAAGAGAGGTACCCAGAATTCATCTCCACAACTATATAACACTGAATCAAACGGCATCCAAAGAGCTCTCCATATTAACCCACTACTAGTGAGGCTTCGGAAGAATGGTACCCACTCGTCTCTAGTTTTTTGCTGAGGCCAACTATTCTCACAAAACTCCTTAATAGGGGGCCCGAAAAGACATGAACGGCTTACAGAACTTGCCCCCGTTGCATTCAAAATGACTTTTTGCCCAAATAGTTAATAGTTATGCACATCCAATGAAGCGTCCTTCTCCTTTTCGTCGACAAAAACTTAAGGATCTGATAGTTTCAGCTAAGATTGCTGGGGTAGGATTGACATTATGTTCAACTTGCTCAAAGAAGTCTACTATAGCGACATCAATGCTACCTATGACCTTCGGGAATACCACCATACCATAGAGGGCTAAGGCAAACAATCTCATACCCTGGTCATCATCAAGATGCTTGCAGATGAAATCTCGTAAGAAAGTCCAAGGAAAGCAAGTATTTTCACCTTTAGTTCTGATTTGAGCATCAATGACTTGTACCTCTAATCCCATCATCATGGCAAGCTTTTTACGGTAGCCGGTCTTCTTATTTTTCCAGTAAACTTTATCTTGATCCGTCTTTGAGATATTAAAACAAAGCAATGCAGAGTACTCCTCTATTGTTGGTACCATGTCCACTTCATTAAAGACAAAGCACCTATAAGAAGGGTCCCAGAACTGTGTCATGGCTTTGAGGAGCTGGTTATCAATGACCACTGGCAAGAGAAGTGCTAGGTGCCCATATTTCCTTTGGAAAGCTTCCCTCCTTTGGTAATCCCATTGTTTCCAGATATTTCCCAAGTCTTCTAAATTGTTCTGCCTGAGGTCGAGGTAGACTTTTTCTGGGAGAGTAGACATGTAATTTGCTGGTAGACAGTCTCCATTCTTATGCTGAGCTACTTCTGATCTAGTTTTCAGACTGATGCAAGGTTCCTCTAGGGACTCGAGAGATGGTTGACTTTCCATGGATGTAGAGTTAGCCATGCAGCAACTACTTCTCGTGACAATATCTATTAACATGAGTGCATATGAATTAAAGTATGTAAAGTATATGAATATATTATTTTCAAAAAGAAAATGAACACCCATACATGCGAATACCACACTTCTTCATGTGTTTCTAACTTCAGGTTCTTAAAGGTTTTGGCATAATTCTAACTAAAGGTTGGTACCTTAGGTTTTTCTATATGCATGGTTCAGGTTTTATCATTTGGCTAACAGGTTCCCAAATTGTTCCTCACTGACGTCCATATAGGACTAGTAGGGCACCCCGATCCTCGCCCATCAGGCTCAAACGGAAAGGGTTCAATTTGAGTAGGAGTTATTCGCTAGTCCATGCGGAGGTTACTACCTCACGAGAATGTAGCTACTCACTCCCTCCTAAAGAGGACAAAGCTCGGGACTTAGAGCTTATGCATGCAAATGCACGTGTTGTGTGTGTGAAGGAACATACCAACATATAACCCTCATCTTAGATGCCCCAATAATTCATGAATGATAATATACCAAGTATAAAAAATAACACAATTAATAAAATTCAAAAGCAAACAACATTATCACCAATAAAGACCATTAAACCAAGGCTTAAAACGTCACATGATTAATTACTGGTTCGACTCTCAAAGTCCCCAGTGGAGTCGCCAAGCTGTCGTAACGATTTTTGTCCGGGGACCTAATCATTAGACGTAAAGTTATGGAGTCGCCACCAATCAATTTTAACTTAGGTGTGATTGGCCACCTATTCAAAGCTAAGGATAAGTGCATTGATCTACGTTTCGAAATTTGGGTTCGGGAGTACGGTTACGTGTGAGGAAGGTATTAGCACCCCCACAACGCCCGTCCAATGGACAGTACCAATTAATCATGTTTTATCTTAAGCAATCTTAATTTAAATGGTCTTTTATGCTTAATTAAAATTTTCTTTTTATTATTTATATTGTCGTTTTTCTTAGGATATTCTCCAACACTTTGATCGAATTCCCAAGGAAATTTTGTTACCTCAAGAGTATTCACAGGACACACTCATCCTTGTGAAGAGGTTTCATCGTCGATTTAATTAAATGTTTTGTAAAAAAATTAGTTGAAATTTACCATTTAATTTTAATTTATTAATTTTGCATAATTTGCTATTTGATTATTAATTTATTTAAAAAATTGAAGATTTCCTTAATGTTTCTCCAACACTTTGATCGAATACATAAGGAAATATTTTCACCTCAAGAGTATTTAAGAAAACACACTCGTTTCCTTAAAGAGGCTCCGTCGTCGGATTAATTAAATGTTTTATGAAAGGATTTAATTAAAATTTACTATTAAATTTCAAATTTTTTTATTGTTATTTTTTTTATATAAATAAAACTTTGATATTAAAATTATTCCTCCAAATTTTCCAACGCTTTGGTCAAATTTAGAAGGGATGTCTTTATGCCTAGAATTTTCTAAATATCACACACTTGTGAAATTTTATTCTAGTCAGAGTTTCATTTACTATAATTAGCGGAGAAAATTTATATTTAAGGATTATTCATTATTGTCGCTTTCTTTAATTTTGAGTTTGACTAATTCACTATATTTTTATTTTATTTTTATAGTTTTTGTGAGAATTTTTCTACATCCTTCAATGCTTTGATCAAATGTAGAGAATTGAAGTCATTAATTTTGTCCCAAACTTTCCAACACTTTGGTCAAATTTGGAAAATTATTTTTTTTAATTAAAGATTTATTTTAATCTACTATACATGAACCTCTTTCATTTCTAAGCAAATTATGTCCAAAACATTTTTTTTTATTCATCATTATTGTCTTCTCAATTAAATTTTTTATTTTAATTAGACTAATTTACTAACGTTTTATTTAATATTTATAAGTGGAATATGGTGAAAATATTTCTACACTCTTCAACACTTTGATTGAATGTAGAGAATTAAAGTTATTAATTTTTGTTTCAAATTTTCCAACACTTTGATCAAATTTAAAACATACTTATTTTTCACTTTAAGGCTATAAAACATCGTATATTATCAAATTATTATTATTATTATTATTATTATTATTATTATTATTATTATTATTATTATTATTATTATTATTCATAGATTTTCCTTTACAATTTTCTTTGAAAACCCCTTTTTTATTTATAAATTTATTCTTGCTATCAAATTTTTAGCTAATATTTCTTAAATTGAATTACTTCCAGGGGGCCTAAAAATGGAATACTCACCCATATTTCAAGTGCCAAAATTGTTTTTAGAACCAAAAGTAAAAAAAAAAAGTCAATATTTAATAAGCCCACGTATAGGAAAACATGAAAAAAAAAAAAAAGGTCACCATATATGATAAGCCCAACTAAAAAATGAAAACAAATCACCACACATGATAAGCCCAACTTAAAAAAATAACAATACATAATATACCCAACTAAAAAAATGAAAACAAATAAACATCCTATATGAGTTAAGCCCGTGCAAGTACCCAAAACCCATACTTTAAGTTTAGCTAATAAATATATACCACAAACGGCATATTTAAAACAAAAGAATAAAAGGCAATCGACGATGTACAGAGAAAGCATTCTTACAGAGCTCTGTTCGGGTAAGATTTATTCCTCTTCTTTTTTTGTTTTTCTTTTGCTGATCGGGCCTCTCCTTTTTCGCAGGTCAGCTGCCGACCAATCACCACGCATCACCACATCCAAGCTATTCCGCCGCCTCTGCAAGATCTCCTTTGAACACAGTTGCTTCGCCGGTTCCTCCTCTGTTCTCTTCTCTCTTCTTTTTTTTTTTTTTGCTTCTTTTGACAATGTTTTGTTATTTCGATTAGATCTCAGATTGTGTTTTTGGGTTGTTGATTTTTGAGCTGAAATTGGGATTTTTTGTTGATCTTTTCTTCTCGGGTATTTTTCTGTGTTTCTCTCTGTTTTTCTTTCTGTTTTTTTCGGTGTCTTTCTATCCCTTTTTGCAGTGTTCTTCTCCTCTTTAAATAGGCATTTGATGTCCAAAAAGACAAATAAAATCCCTGAGATCCAGGGATTATAATCCATTTTTTGACCAATGATCTTCAGAAAAGCTGGCTCTTCTTAAATGTCGATGAAAATCGATTTGAAAATTGTGGCTCTTGCGTGAAGGCCATGGCTAAAGAAGACGGTCTGTAGGATCTTTAGACCATGGTTTTTCTAAAACCAGTGCTCTTCCCTGTTCCTTCCTCTCCTCGAGCAGCTTTTGGTGTGTATTTAGTCAATAAAAACGGATTAAATCTTTGAGGTTCAAAGATTATAATCAACATGCAACTGGGCTTTAAATGCAGATGGTATTTGTCAATGGAGTTGGTGGGGTTATTTTTAGGGTGGCCGGTTGTAGCCTTCTTTGCTGGTGTCGGCATCGGCACCAGCAGTAGGCCCCTCTTTTTTTTTATTCATTATTTTATATTTTTTATTTAATATTTTTTGTTATAAATTATCTAAAAAAATTAAATATTTGAAATACTAATTTTCTTTTTTTTTTATGAATTCAAACATATGATTAAATAGATTTATTGTTCCGGACAAAATTAAGTGTCTACATGTACCTTTCGGCCATGGCTATGGGAGGAGGTTTTGTTGCTCAATTCGATGAATTTAGGATGCCATGAGATTGTATAAATTGAGAGGAGACTGTTGGTGAAGTCAGAATTAAAATCGGAGTTAAGTAGGCAAAGTTATGTTTTAGCTCCAATGTAATTTAAACTGGTTTAATAATTTCTATAGACAATGTGGTAGAATTTGATAAAGGAAAATTTATTAGAAATTGAATTATGATGAATAATGGTTATTGGTGTAATGTTTTGCAGCCCAAGAGTAAAGGAATATCGAGTGGTGCTATCGACGAGTTGGTAGAAAAACGACAGGTAAGAGATGAGTGTGTAAGCTGTAAGGAATACTGTGAATGCATGTTTTGGCTTAAATAAATTTTATGAGGTGATTTGGAAAGTAATTGCTTTGGAATTGGTGAAATTGTGGATGCTGGCTGGTTTATAAACTGTATTTTCAATGCATGAGTGTTAAGTTAGAAACAACCATTATACTGCCGAAAATTCTAGAAAATTTTATGAAATTATATCTAATATTCCTAAATGTTGAAATAAATAAGTTTTTAAGTGATTTGCATGTGATTTACTAAAATTGCATAATTTTATTATTTACTGAAAAACAATATTTAAATATTCATATTAATGAATTTTAATTACTTGAAGGTACCAGCTGTCTACCCTCAAAGGCATCTACACGCAAGTGCACGTGGTTTTCAAGTAATACAGAGGTGAGTCCGAAAGTATCGTCCCACAAAGACTGGTGTTGTGAAGCTAAGCTAAGTACCGCATACTATTACCTATGGTATATCTTAGCAAGTTATGAATTTAGTTGAGTGTGATCTACAAAGGCTAACAAAGCAGAATAAAATAAAATAAAAGTAATTGAAATTAAAAAAGGCAAATAAGAAATATTTACAGTAGAAATGATGAAAATAAAATAATTGCAAAAGAAAATAAACAAAAATGCAAATTAGTAAAATGGAAGGGTAAAAATGTAATTTCCTAACATATGGGTCTAAAATGCAAATAATGAAAATAGGCATGAAAATCCTAAAATGAAAATAAAAATGCATGAATATGTAAAAAAAAAATTAAATCAAAACTAATGCAATTGAAAGAAAAATAAATTAATGCATGAAGTTCCTAAACTAATGTATGAAAATGCCTAAGTAAATGAACTTGAAATTAAACCAAACTTTACCTAATCAAAGAACTATATGAATATTAGCCTAAGACACCTAAAATGTACCTAACACAATACCTAAATGCATAGAATTAATGTAAATATAAAACTTGGATAGAATTTAAATTTAATGCAAAATTGAACCTAAATGTCACTAAAATACTATAAAAAAATTAATCTAACATAACCTATACCTTAATCACCAATTACATGATCCTAAAATGACTTAAACTTAATGAAATATATCCTAAAAACACCTAAAACAGTAACTAATTAAAATCTGGACAGCATAATATAAATGACACCTAAGCTAGAAACAATAGTAAAAATGCTATGTAAAAAGCTTCCTAAAATTACACTAATGCTTCCTAAAAATCCTATGATGATTACTTAACACTAAAATGCATTAAAACTAATGAAATGAACCTGAATTGAACACTAAACAGCCATGAAATGCTAAAACAGTAACTGCAAAACTGATCAGGAATTCAAAATGCAATGCATGAACAAACGATGAAATGACTAAGGAAACTAATCCAAATTGATTGCTAAAAAAAATTCCTAAAATTTATATGATGTAAACATGAGATTATACTACTGGAAATGCACTTAAAATATGCCAAAAACAGACTGACAAAATACCACAAAGGAAGCCTAACAGCAGCAAAAATGACAACGCCAAATTTGCTGCAAACTAAGTGAGATGCTAGTTGAAACTTTATTCAAACACCTAATATGCTCTAACCTAAATGCAATACCCTTAACATATATTCTAAATGAACTATGAGACACTTAAAATACCTTCGAACAGAACCTAAATGCACTAAAAACAGAACTGAAACTGCTAATAAAATAGCAAAAATGAAAAACAATGCATGGTATCTAGCTAATGCCTAACATGAACCAGCCTACTTTAAACGTTTTTTTAATTTTTTTTTTAAGATTTTTAAAAACTGTTTTAACCCAATAATCTAGACCCCTAAAGCAGTAGAAATAAAATACTAAATATTCATTTAGACATTTAAAAGCATAAAATAAAATTGCAAAAGAAAACTATGGACCAAGCTCCCTCACAAGAGCTAAGGAGGTAATTTTTCAACCTCTCAAACTCCCATGATCATGGGGCTGAATCTTGAACCAAAATAAGAGAAAAATAAAGAGTAAAAGATGATTAAGGTTGCTGGAAATTTAAAGAAACAAGAAGCTTAAGTAAAGAGTGCAAGAAAGAAGCAAGGAGTAAAGGAAAACATCATCAAAACATGTATTTAACTTGCACAAAAGTAAAAAAACTTCAAGGAATAAAAATGGTGGCTGATCTAAACTTGTAAAGACATAAGAATGTGCTGGAAAAGTAATTCTTAGAAACCCTATGTAGCCCACCCTAGGTTAGGTCTCATAAAGTTGTTTATATAGTCACTTAATCTAGGGATACAAAGGTAGTTTCCTATCCTAGATGAGTTGGCACTAATTGCCACTTGTCTTCATGTCTTTCGCTCTCAAAATAGATATTTTCATGTCATTTAAGTGCTCACATCAGCCATGGGCATCTCATCCCTTCTAGCACATTCCTTTTTGTCTTCTAATCCAGATTAGCATGCAAGATGGCAAGGGCATTTGTCCTCCATGTCTTGGCATGTGTCTTTTGTTCTTATCCACTAAGAGTGAGTAGGATGATACATGTGGCATACTAGATGTCAAAAGATGAGAGAGAAAATGAAGAATCATGCTTCCTTATCTTGTAGTGGTCCAGTCCCTTTCTTGCCCATTTTCAATCTATTTTCTACCGAAAAGACTGAAATTCATCTAGAATTTATTTTTTGCAAAATATGAGGAATTTAATAAAATTAGGGAAATAATTAATAAAATAATAGGGGAATTAAATAATTATTAATCAATAAAATACTAAAATAACTCTATTTTCATAGAGTTATCACTAGCATATGCTTATTACTGTTCTACAGATAAATAGAATATTTTCAGAAAAGAATATTAAACTGTGAATATTTTATGAATTTTTATTCCTGAACTAAATATATTTTTCAGTATATTTATTTATGGATTGATTGTAGAATTATCAGTAAAATTGATTTCATAAATGGTGTTTCCACTATATACACTGTTTTGAGACTGTTAGGCCCCGTATCATATTCACGTGTCACGTGTATTGTTACTACTGTTATTGTTGCTGATAGACTTGCCAAGTCTTCAGCTTTCGCAGTTGTCACCTGGTAAGTGTACTGTAGACCTCATAGACTATGGCCATATGTCTCACGTATTATTGTTTCTTCCTTTTCGGGATATTATTATAGCATGATATACTTTGGTGTTGCCTGGTTTCTATTGTACTGTACTGTTTACTAGATTGAAAATATTGTTGGTACCAAATTGAATGTTTTAAATATTGATTGTATTGTGGAATTTTAAAGTGTTACTTACTGTTTGCTGGATTTTTATACCGAACTGTTTAATGAAGTGTTTTAGATTAAAATGTTTATATATATTGTTTTATATATGTATTGAATAATACCATGAATTGTTTTCAAGTGGTGAAAATGTTTATCCATATCGATTTCAACTGCTTCCTCCCTATAGTCGCTTTTTGGGCTGGGACACAACAGGTATTCTAAAATACCCCCTATACTCTATCTGGTTTCCTAGCTAACTATAGTATTCTTCGTGATTTATACTTTAGTGCACTATTAGGAATTAAATGTTTTAAACATACAGATTTCATAATATCAGTCTTGTATACGATTCTCTTACTAAGCACGATAGCTCACCCCTTATTTTTTTCACTCAACAGATTATCTGCAGTGATAGTTTTATATACCGTTCCATGGATTTTGGCTGCGTTTATAGTACCTTGAGGTAACTTTGATCGGATCCTTGAGGTATATTTTCTTTTATATGTACAATACTAGGATTGCATAATTCATGTACAGGGGACGTAGAACATGTGAAAAATACTGCAAATAATATTTTGTTGTAAATATTTATATCAACTATAGATATGATTTTATTTAAAAAGTGATCTACTGTTTAAAACGAGTGTGATAAAGACATCACAGACAACCCAACCATCCTATTGTGTGTGTGAAAAAGGATAATTACTGTATAATATAGATCGTTACAATTAAATTATCATAGAGAGGTTGGTCTGATGTCTGTCATTGACTTTATATCCAAATAAGTACATCCCCTGTAGTACTGTATAATCTGAATGTATAAATGATTCAATTGATTGAAAATCGATTTGAATGTCTGTGCTATGCATAAATGAGTGAGGGAAGGGTTACTAGGCGAGGTAGAGGACACGGTAGGGAGGGGCCGATTTCAGAGCCAGCATCGGAACCCGCCTCAAAACCTGCACTCCCTTCGTAGCCCGAGAGTCCTAACATGAGAATTACGAGCGTAGAACGGATGTTAGCAGATTTTGTTGCCATGTATAATGCTGACAAAGTTGTTGATAGAGCAGAGAGAGAAAGAGTGGTAGTAGCTCCAGAAGTAGCACCACCCCTACCTCAGCCTGCACTGGCACAGCCCGCTTCCAAGCCACAGCTTGAGCCCTAGCCACTAGTAGCACCGCAGCCACCAGTACAGTCACAGCTTACAGACATAGAATTCTATTACAATGTTAATCTCATACGGCAATATAAGAAATTGGATCCTTCGAAATTTAAGGGGGATAAAGATCTTATGGTGGCTAAGCATTGGGTTAATGCTATCGAGAAGTTATTTAAGTATATACGGTGCTTAGAGACAAAGAAAGTGGGCTTAGCAGTGTTCCAATTGATTGATGATGCGAAGCACTGGTAGAAATCGACCCATACAGTCCTATTAGCTCAGCATCCAGTGACCTAGATAATATTCCTGGAGGCTTTCTACAGACACTATATTCCCTGCACAGTGCAAATGAAGTTGTAACAGGAGTTTTTAGAGTTGACTCAGGGGATTATGACTGTAGATCAATATGAGTTCAGATTTACCACTCTTAGTCGTTTTGACCCTCATACTAAGATGAGTGAAGAGTTTCGGATTGATAGATTTATGGCTAGATTAAGACCCTCTATTAGGACCCGATTAGTTCCTCTGGATATCAGGACATATGATGAGGCAGTAAGATGGGCACAACTGTGCGAGAGGGACTACGAGCAGTTTCATGTTGATACGGGTTCTAAGGCTAAAGGTAAAGGAAAGGAGAAGATGAAGAGGGGTCCTAAGGACAAATAAGGTAGATGGCAGCCTAAGAAGGCCAAGACATCGGGTATTTAGATTTCAGAGGGTAGATCCGTTAGATCTGCTACTATTGCCCCTACTACTAGCCCTAGCACTACTCAGAGGGGTACCGCGACTAAGTGTACACTTTGTGGGAGGTCGCACGATACTCGGCCTTATTATATGCTTACTAGGGCTTGTTTTAGATGCGGATAGACGAGGCATTTGATTAGAGATTGCCCGATGTTGAGAGAGGCATCCGCATCTACAATTCCAGCTATTGTTCCACCTTCAGCAGCCTTGGCACAGATTGAGTCAGAGAACACGACACCCTTACAGCCGATACGAGCGACAGTAGCAGAGAAGGGTAAAAAGCCTGTGACGCAGGGTCGGGTGTTCGCGTTAGACTAGGAGGCTGCTGATGCTTCTATAGATATGATTAAAGGTAAGATTTATGTTTTTGATATATCAATACTTGCTTTATTTGATCCTGGTTTTACGCATTTGTTTATGTCGCCTACTTGTGCTAGTAAATACCGGTAAAACTTGAACCCTTAGGATATACTTTGTAGATTAATACACCTTTAAAGAGTCACAGATGACTGATGTTGTGTAAAGAAATGGTAAAGTGACAGTAGGAGAGAAGAGACGACAACTATCCTAATTTTGCTAAACATGTGTGATTTCGATGTAATTCTAGGGATGGATTGGTTAACTGCGAACTATGTTAGTTTAGACTGTCATACTAAGTTTATCACCTTCTCTCACCTTGAAAGATATACTGTAAAATTATTAGATAATTAATAAAAGTGAAATACTGTTACTAAATTATGTGAGTGTATCTGTGATGTGATTGAAGGTTACATCGCATATGTAGGGGACATAGAAAAGAAACGTCTAGGGCTGTCCGAGATTCCTGTGGTCAGGGATTTCCCAGATGTATTTTCGAATGATTTACCAAGGTTACCATCGGATCGGGAGATCAAGTTTACCATCGACTTGGTACTAATATGGAGCCCATTTCTAAGCTCCCATATTGAATGGCATTGGTGGAGTTAGAAGAGCTTAAAAACCAGCTTCGGAATTATTGGATAAGGGCTTCATTCGCCCCAATGTGTCTTCGTGGGGTGCACCAGTATTATTCGTCTGAAAGAAGAATGGTAGCTTACGGTTGTGTATCGACTATCGGTTGCTTAATGAAGTTACCATTAAGAATAAGTATCCCTTGCCTAGGATTGATGATCAGCTCGATTAGCTCAGGGTTGCACAAGTGTTTTCCAATATTGATCTTCGACAGGATATCATCAGTTGAAGATTCGGGAGACTGATGTCTCTAAGACGACATTCCAAATTCGCTATGGATATTATGAGTTCTTGACTATGACATTCGGATTAACGAATGCCCCTACAGCTTTCATGAGTTTGATGAATGAACTATTTAAACCATACCTAGACCAATTTGTGATGATGATATATGCCAAGTAACCAGAGGAGGACGAGCAGCATCTTTATGTAGTCCTGTAAACCCTTAGAGACCAAAGCTATATGCTAAGTTCAATAAGTGTGAGTTCTGGCTAGATCATATCACATTCTTGGGACATGTCATATCTAAAGACGAGGTGTTAGTGGATCCGTTAAGATAGAGGCCATTGTGCAATGGGAGAGGCTTAAGAGAGGGACAGAAATACGGAGTTTTTAGGTTAGCTGGATACTACCGTCGGTTTGTTGAGGGGTTTTCGAGTTTAGCTACTCCATTGACGTGACTCACATGTAAGGATGTTAAGTTTGAGTGGACATATGTGTGTAAGTGTAGCTTCTAGGAGTTAAAGAGGAAATTGACTAGCTCTTATTCTTGCCTTTCCTAGCGAATCTGGCAGTTTCTCAGTCTATAGTGATGCATCCACATTGGGATTGGGATGTGTTCTCATGCAGAATGGTCAGGTAATTACTTATAGTTCTAGGCAGTTGAAAGGGCATGAGAAGAATTATTCGACACATAACTTGGAATTAGCCGTTGTGGTGTTTGCATTAAAGATATGGCGGCACTATCTCTACGGGGAAAGATTCCAGTGTATACAAATCATAAGAGTATGAAATATTTGTTCTCGTAGCAGAGTTGAATATGAGACAACGTAGATGGATGGAGTTGCTAAAGGATTATGACTAATAGATGTTATACCACCTAAGAAAAGCAATGTGGTGGCAGATGCTTTGAGTGAAGCATATGGGTATAGTGTCTTATATGATGGTCCGGGAGTATGATTTGCTCGAGCAGTTCTTGAACCTCAGTCTAAATGTGATTTTCTCTTAGATATGGGTTTACAGCTAGTTTCTAGATTGAGCCGGATTTGATGGACAATCAGGGATGCTTAGAGGAGTGATGCCTTATTGTATTGAGGTTGCCAGGCAGGTTCAAATGGGTGTACAGTCAGATTATGGAATTGGCATCAATGGGATGCTAAGGTTCAGAGGCAAGATTTGTGTTCTCAGGAAGAGCAGCTGAAGCATCTGATTTTAACAAAGGCCCATACATCCAGGTACACTCTGCATCCGGCAGTAATAAGATGTACCATAATCTGTGTAGGGTGTACTGGTGGCCTAAGATGAAACGAGACATTGTAGAGTTTGTTGCTAGATGTCTTACATGGCAGCAGGTGAAGATTAAGCACCAGAAGCCTGCAGGATTACTACAGCCTCTACCGATTTTGATGTGGAAGTGGGAGATATTATTATGGACTTCATTATGGGTTGGCCAAGGCCCTGAAGGAATCATGATGATATATGTGTGATAGTTGATCGGTTGACGAAGTCTGCTCACTTTCTTGCCATTAGATCTACTGATTCCCTTAGTGCCTTAGCTGATGTGTATGTTTGGGAGATTGTGAGATTACATGGTGTTCTAGTCATCATCACCTCAGATAGGATTCTCTACTTACTTCATAGTTTTGGAGAGATTTCAGGAAGCTATGAGATCCCGGTTGAACTTTAGCACCGCTTTCCATCCGCAGACTGATGGATAGTCAGAGTGCACCATCTAGACGCTCAAGGATATGTTGAGAGCGTATGCACTAGATTTTAAAGGCTCTTGGGATGACCACTTACCACTGGTAGAGTTTTCCTATAACAATAGCTATCAATCTAGTATCGGCATGGCACCATACGAGGCTTTATGTGGCAGAAGATGTAGATCATCGGTTGCATGGGAAGAAGTGGGTGATCTGAAATTGTTAGCTCCTGATTTGGTAGAGCAAGCTTCCGGGATGTACAGCTTATCTGTAGAGGTTAAAGACAACACAAAGTCGACAGAAAGTTATGTAGATACCAGACGCCGACCACTGGAATTCTCAGTTGACGATTTTGTCTTCTTAAAGTCTCACCATCAAAAGGCATCATGAGATTTGGTACGAAGGGAAAACTGAGTCCTCGATATATCGGGCTATTTGAGATCTTAGACTGTGTGGCAGATGTCGCTATCGGTTAGCACTACCTTAGAACTGTCCGGGATGCATAACGTGTTCCATGTGTCGATATTGAGGAAGTATCATCTAGATCCCTCTCACATAATTCAGTACGAGCAGTTGGAGATCAGGGAGGACATGAGTTACATAGAGAGACTATTTGGATATTGGATACAAAAAATAGGTACTATGTCTAAGACAATTCCACTAGTGAAAGTGCTCTGGCAGTACCACTTAGAGGAGAGGCTATATGAGAATTAGAAAGTTTGATGCAGGAGAAGTACCAGATTTGTTTCAATGACTGTCTGATCAAATTTGGAGGATCAAATTTCTTAAGATGGAGAGTATGTGAGAGCCATATATTCTAGTACTATTGTACATGTAGGGATACTAACCACTGTTCAGTTTTTGTGTATTTCGCAAGTATGACCCCATACAATACGGTGGGCCCACAGCTCTACAGTGCCCAGATGAGGTGAGATTGGACAGATATTGTACGAAGAGTCCAATAAGCATACGATAAGAATCTGAAACCCAAATTCCTCTATTTGGATTATTTTGGGAAGTGTGCCAACAATTTAGAAAATGACAATCAATGACATAGCCCGGTTGAATTTTCGTTAATAATGATCAAACTAAATTGAATTTTGACCAAATGACTGAAATATTATAATTTATGTATGAATAAGTTCTAGGCTATGTCAATAGATAGATCAAATTGGTGGTGAAATCGAAAATTTATGCAATTGACCCGGTAGGGGTATTTTCGTAATTTCACTCTTTTGATCAGTAAAACTTTAATAAAACCACCATCATTCATTAAAATATTTTTAATAAAATATTTTGGAGTAAATTGACTAGTTAGAAAAATTATAGAAATTTAAGGGCATAATTGTTCAAATTTCTCATAACCAATGGCAAATGGTCATTTTACTATTTGGGAAGCTTCTAAATTTTTTCCGCACATGAAAGCCGGCCACTCTTCTCATCATTTTCTACCTCTTACGCCACCACCATAGCCAAAGCTTGGGAAGAAATAAAAACTCACCTAAAACACCATTAAATCCACCTTAAATCAAGAAAATTTCTTCTACAAAGTTGTTCTACTCTTCATCCTCTACAAACCTATAGCCATAGCTTGTTGTAAAGTTGACAAAATCAAGAGGAAGGACTCCCCATAAGTTTCGGCCAAGGTAAGACAAAATCATGCTTTTAATTCCATTAAGTTCTAATGTTAGAAAATGATTAATCTAAGTGTAGGGAGTATGATTCTAGTGTTAGATTGGATCAAAACCCTCTCAGATGGTTCCCAAGGTTTTGGCCATGATGTAGAACTAAGGGATTTTTGTGTTTTGTTGCATGAAATTTATGCCACATGAAAGGAAAATAATGAAGAAGCATGAAACTAAAGAGAAATTGTTTAGAAATCAAGAATTTTGCCATATTTACTTTTGGCCATGGCTATATGGAGATTTTTCTGCTCAATTTGATGAATTTAGGATGCCATGAAACTGTATAAATTGAGAGGAGACTGTTGGTGAAGTCGAAATTAAAATCGGAGTTAAGTATGCAAAGTTATGTTTTAGCATTGGTGTAATTTAGACTAGTTTAATAATATCTACTGACAATGTGGTAGAATTTGATGAAGGAAAATTTATTAGAAATTGAATTATGGTGAATAATGGTGATTGGTATAATGTTTTGCAGCCGGGAGTAAAGAAATATTGAGTGTGCTATCGACGAGTCAGTAGAAAACGACAAGTAAGGGATAAGTGTGTAGGCTGTAAGGATATTGTAAATGCATGTTTTGGCTTAAATAAATTTTATGAGGTGATTCGGAAATTAATTGCTTTGGAATTGGTGAAATTGTGGATGCTGTTGGTTTATAAACTGTATTTTCAATGCAGGAGCGCTAAGTTAGAATTAGTCGTTATATTGCCAAAAATTCTAGAGAATTTTATCAAATTATATGTAATATTCATAAATGTTAAAATAAATAAGTTTTTAAGTGATTTGGAGGTGATTTATTAAAATTACATAATTTTATTATTTACCGAAAAGCAACATTTAAATATTCATGTTAATGAATTTTAATTACGTTAAGGTACCAGCATATTCTTATTACTGTTCTACAAATAAATAGAATATTTTCGAAAAAGAATATTGAAGTGTGAATATTTTATGAATTTTTATTCCTAAACTAAATATATTTTTCAGTATATTTATTTATGGACTGATTGAAATATTATTAGTAAAATTGATTTCATAAATGGTGTTTACACTATATACATTGTTTTGAGACTGTTAGGCCCCATATCATGCTCATGTGTCACATGTACTGTTACTGTTGCTGATAGACGTGTCAAGTCTTCAGCTTCAGCAGTTGTCACCTGGTAAGTGTACACTGTCATATGTCTCAAGTGTTATTATTTCTCCCTTTTTGGGATATTATTATAGCATGATATATTTTGGTGTTGCTTGGTCTCCATTATATGTACTGTTTACTAGACTAAAAATACTACTGGTACCAAATTGAATGTTTTAAATATTGATTGTATTGTGGAATTTTAAAGTGTTACTTACTGTTTGTTGATTTCTATACTGAACTGTTTACTGAAGTATTTTAGATTAAAATGTTTATATATATATATATATATATATATTGAATAATACCATGAATTGTTTTCAAGTGGTTAAAATGATTATCCATTTCTATTTCAACTGCTTACTCCCTATAGTCGCTTCTAAGAGCCAAGACACAACAAGTATTCTAAAATACCTCCATACTCCATCCAATTTCCTAGCCACTATAGTATCCTTCTTGATTTATACCTTAGTGCACTATTAAGAATTAAATGTTTTAAGCATATTTTCATAGTATCAGTCTTGCATACGATTCGATTTTTTACTGAGCACGTTAGCTCACCCCTTATTTTTTTCACTCCACAGATTATCTGCAAGGATTGTTTTATATACCATTCCACATATTTCGATTGTGTTTATAGTACCCTGAGGAACTTTGATCGCATCTTGGAGGTATATTTTATTTCTTTTATATGTTCAGACTTATTATGTACAGTACTATGATTGTATAATTTTGTACAGGGATGTAGAACATGTGAAAAATACTATAAAAATATTTTGTTGTAAATATTTATATCAGCTATAGATATGATTTTATTTAAAACGTGATCTACTGTATAAAATGAGTGTGATAAAGACATTGCAGACAGCCCAACCATCCTACTGTGTGTGTGAAAAAGGATAACTATTGTATAATATGGATCGTTACACTAGTAAATCTTCCAGGTAACTCCTCAATTCTGACTCCTGTTTTGTCAATTCCAAACTCCATTTCTATTGAGTCTTTAGATCTTGATGTCCCTATAGCTCTTAAGAAGATGTTCGTTCTTGTACCAATCATTCCATTGCAAAATATATATCTTACAAAATCTCTAAAATACCTATAGGGCCTTTGCTTCTAAAATCTCTCATCTGTTTATTTTAAGAAACATATAGGAAGCTCTAGATGACTAGAATTGGAAATTAGCAGTTTTGGAAGAGTTGAATGCTCTGAGGAAAAATGGTATTAGGAGATAGTTGAGTTGCATTGGGACAAGAAAACTGTGTGATGAAATAGGTGTTTACAGTGAAGTCTAATGTAGATGGGAGCATAGAAAGATACAAGGCTAGGCTAGTGGCCAAGGGTTTCACATAGATTTATTGGATTGATTATTATGAGACTTTTGCCCCTGTCTCAAAGTTAAATTCTATCCTAGTCCTATTATCCATGATAGTGAATTTCAACCAGACTTACATCAATTGACGTTAATAATGCATTTCTAAATAGACTTGGGGGAGGAGGTTTTTATGAGCTTACCTCCCAGAATTAAAGGGAAATTTGGAAATGGTAAGGTTTGCAGGTTAAGAAGTCATTATATAGTCTCAAATAGTCTCCCAAAGCATTGTTCGAATGCTTTGGAAAGGTTGTAAGAGGTCACTATTATTGTCAAAATCAAGCAGATCATATTATGTTCTATAAACATTCAAGTGAAGGAAAAATTGGTATCTTGATTGTTTATGTGCATGATATAATCTTGATCGGTATGATGAGGTTGAATTGGAAAAATTAAAGAAAAAACTTTCGAGTGACTTTGAAATCAAGGACTTAGAAGGCTAAAGTACTTTCTTGGGATGGAGTTTGCTAGATCTAAGGAATGTATTTTTGTATGTCAATGAAAAAACATCCTTGATTTACTTGGTGAGATAGGTTTACTAGGTAGTAAAGCAGCCAAAACGATAATTGAAGCCAATCTCAAGCTACAACTTGCCAAAGTTGAAGAAATAGTTGATAAGGAAAAATATCAGCGTCTTGTTGGAAGGCTAATTTATTTGTCACATACATAACTCGACATTGCCTTTGCTATATGGTTAGCAAATTAAGGCATTTACGAAGTCCCAAGCATTTTAAAGTAGTGTGCAAGATCTTAAGGTACTTGAAAGGAAACTTCCAAAAAAGGGTTGCTGTTAAAGAACATAGACATTTACAGATTGAAGTTTACATAAATGCTGATGGGTAGGTAGCACTACAGATAGGAGATCAACTTCAGGTTTTTATTCTTTTGTTAGGTAAACATGTTACTTGGCGAAGTAAAAAAAAAATAGGGTGTCATAGCAAGAAGTAGTGCTAAAGCTGAGTTCAAATCGGTTGCTCATGGAATATGTGTGGATATGCAGATAAAAAGGTTATGGAAGAATTAAGGTGCTTGACTTCACTCCTATGAATGTGTATTGTGATAATAAAGCTACCATATCCATTGCCCACAACCAATTGCTTCACGATAGATCAAAGCATGTGGAAGTTGACAAACACTTCATCAAAGAAAAGCTTGATAACATGCTGATTTGTATGCCTTACATCTCAATTAGCGATCAAATCGCTGATGTTCTCACAAAGGGATCGCATAAAAGGCAATTCAATGAACTAATAAGCAAGTTACCATGGAAGATATTTTCAGACCAACTTAAAGGGGATTGTGAAAAATTAGAAAAATTTGATCATCAATGTACCAAATAACCAGCTGTCCAAATTACCTTTATTTTGTTTCTAAAATAACCTAGTCAACTCTTGTATTTTTATGTATAGTTGTGCATAGGTATTAGCTTTCTTTTTCTAGTTATTGTATCATTTGTAAGAGAGCAAAAATGTATACTTTTTCATAAGAGACAAGACTAAAAAATTAGTATTCTCCTCTTGTTATTGTTGATAATCCAAAGCTTCGGCCAACGGTCCAAATTCTATGATGCATTAACATAACATGAAGTGGATTAGGAGGTAGACTCTCCATGGAAAGTATGATCAATGAAGAACACTGTAACTATTTTAACTTTCAAAGGTTCACCACATTTTGATATTGTTGGAAATGGATTTAGATGTAGATTCTCCATGGATGGCGTAATCAAATGAGTAAAACTCCAATTCTTTCAAAGTTTGCCATACATTGACATTTGGAAAATGGATTTGGAGGTACACTTTCCACAAAAGACATGATCAACCACAAAAACATCTAGTTTTATAAAGTTTGCCACATATTGACTTTCCCACAAGTGGATTTAGAGGTAGACTCTCCACTTATGACGTCAAAACCACAACCCAACGACACTCATTCTCATACAAGAAGAAAACGTGAGAAACAAAGATCAAGAATGGGATAATTCTCTTCACGTTTCATCCTCACGCAAAAAGAAGGAACATGTGACAACGATTAAGAATAGTGCAATACATAAGTCAGAAGGCATTTTGGCTGAACTTTGTAAAATGGAAGCAAAACCACTACTATCGAGTTGCTTCATCATCAAAAGATAAAGTGTTCTTCAAAATAGCAGACACTACAAAAACAAGACCATACCAGCTTAAGGCAATAACAACAATGGCCGAATGATACACAAGTGGCATTGTAATGACTAAATCTCATTACTTCAACATCACAACCAAAATTGCAAGGCTACATTGTTATTAAACTTAGCAAAAAAAAAAAAGATATGAACTTTATATCTTAACAAGATGCATAAGAGGATTTTGAGCTATATGGCGATCATCACTTTTGCATGACATAGAGCACACCAAAGGCAAGAAAAGTTCAAGTCAAAAAAGTTTGAAGAAATGAAAATCAAAGTGCTTATAAGAATACGAATACAC
Source organism: Heritiera littoralis (assembly GCA_031772115.1). Taxonomy (NCBI): domain Eukaryota; kingdom Viridiplantae; phylum Streptophyta; class Magnoliopsida; order Malvales; family Malvaceae; genus Heritiera; species Heritiera littoralis. Next base: position 1,226,565 of record JAPDPK010000083.1, on the reverse strand, counting down.
ACCAAAGCTCAAAGGCCCTTATTGCACTAAGGTAATGATTTGAATAAGAGGCCTAATCAACTATTTGTTCAAAATATTAATATAGAGTTGCTATGCAAGCAACAATAATCTAGCAATGACAATCACTTAAAGAGGATGCCTTGAGAAGCGCAAGATGTCTTGTGAAAATAGTTGAACGATAAAAAACAATATGAGTTTCAAAATTCTTCATTCATATAACCAAGAAACCTCGATGGTAGGAAGTGAGTTCCTAAGACCATGAGACGCAAATGCCTATAGACTTGGAAGCCATCCATGGGATATGAGAAAAGTGATTCCCAAGCTTAAACTACTTGGACGTTGTTTTCTTTGGCCTTGCTAGTAGGATCATTGAGGCAACAAGGTCGCGCAAGCAGAGCAAAGATGCCTTCTATGGGAACACTTTCTTTCGAGTACCCAAGTATTATGAAACTTAGATGCCACCTTAGTTGATTTTTTATGTGTAATGGGAGCCAAAGTTTAAGGAATGGGCTTTTCTTGATGGCTCGATTGTCGTCTAAAGGACGAGATGAAAATGATTCTCAAGCTTCAAAGTTGGTGACTTCTTGGAGCTTATAGGATGCTTGACAAGCCTAGCAAGTATGGGTCATTGTGTACGAGCTAACGCCTTGATGTGTCCCAAGATGCTCAGCGAGAGTATAAATGTTGTACACATGACGTGAGAAAACTTGGCATAAATTTTGAGCCACCACAAGCAATGTTATCACTTAAAGTAAGGTTTCCCATACATTATAAGTATAAAAGGCATAGACAACTATGACTCACTTTCTAGTCATCTTTGCTGCAACATAAATTTCACATTTATTATTGAAATCATCTTGACAAGTTATACAACCATGCTTAGACATATACTTTATAGATTCATAAATAACACAACCTAATCTAGCATGCAATAAGGAAGAAGAACAATTAACAATATAAGAAAAAGCATTATTTATTTCATTGATACGCAATTTGAATATTCCATCACAAGAATAATCTTTCCCCACAAATACACCATTCTTAGAAATAATGGCTTTATCTGACTTGTGAACAATTTTCAATCCCATTTTACACAACAAATTTGCAAAAACAAAATTCTTCCTAATTTCGAGAACGTGGAAAACATTAATTAAGGTTAGTTTATGGGTAGAAATGAATTTTAGCTTGAATATTCCCTTGCCTAAAACATTGGTAAAGACGTTTCACCTGAGCACACTTTTTGATTCATTTAATTCATCATAGGATTTGAATTGAGCCTTGTTATTACAGACATGGATTGTTGCTCTAAAATCAAGCCACCAATCCATTGATTTGTTAGGATTTGACACATTAATTCAACCACCATCCCAACTTGCATATTAGAAACCATTGCGATCAATTCCTTGAAAGAGAATTGTTGGATTATTGGTTTCTCCTTTGGAATTTGAAGTAAAACTCTTGGAAGCATTTATTGAATATGAAATCTTTAATAAAATGGCATTTTTGCCACAATAATAACAAGGCAAATTCATCTTGGAGGAAGATTTCTTGAATGAATTGCCTTCTTCTTGCCAAAATTGTTACTCACATAGTAAACCTTTGGTTCTGTCAGAATAGTATCTCATGCATGATTTTCAACCTCAATTTGAAGATGAGTTTGAAATACTCCATGGTTGTAATTTCATTTGAATATAACATTTTTTTATACTTATTTCAAGATGGATGAAGCTTAGACAAAACAGCTCCCAATTCAAGTGAGTCAGGAATATTTGTCTCTATTTCTACCAATCTTGAGACAAGTATTTCCAACTTGTGCACTTGATCCATAACAGATGTGCCATTATTCATTTTAAATTCAAAATTTTTCATAAAAAGAAACTTAATTGTACCTATCTTTTTTTCTTTCCAATGTAGCCCAAAATTCTTTTGGAGATGACATGTTTCGATAGAGATCATAAAGTCGATAAGTGAGAAAATTGAGAATGTGATCGCGACAAATATATTCATCTTCTTCGCACTTCAGTCTTTTCTTCTTCATATCTTCATTTGGAGCTAGTAGTGGTCAATGACTTGGATCAATCACATTTGATACCTTCAACGCTATTAGTTGGAAAGTCATCTTGTCCTTCCACTGCATGTAGTTAGTACCACCAAAATGATCCAACTTGATTGCCTCTTGATTCAGAATCTTGAAACTTGTGTTCAAGGGAAGTGCCATTTTTGAATCCTTAAGATTGTTAGTAAAATAGAAACAGAACAAATGAAGAAGAAATAGTTCAAATGTGTGAATTTTTTTTAATCACTTTCCTTAAGGATTCAAAAATCCTCTACAATGCAACAGAATCTCTTAAACTCTCTCAAACACATGTATGAAAACTAAGAACAAAGAATTAAACACAAAAGTCTACATATTTATAATAACCAAACAACACTTTCTGAATGGACATATCTTGTCCAAAAGGCACCACTTCAAACAAGTCATGTTTGTTAGACAAACTTCTAATTTCTATCGAGCTATGTCTGTTAGACAAAACTTTTAATTTTTTACAAAGTTAGACATAGCTTTTAGTTTAAGACAAAATTTTAACGTCTGATAAATTATGCCTAGTAGACATAACTTTTAGCAATTTTATTTATTTATTTTTATTTATTTCCTAAATTCAAATAAATAAATTTTAAAAAAATTAGATAAAATATAAATAACTTTTTAGCCAACTTATGAAGTCCAAGATGCTCAAGCACCGTTATAAATCAACATAGAGATGCAAGGCTCCAAATCCAAGCCCATATCTAAAGCCCGAGGCTCTTGAATAATTTATTAAAAACAACGAGTTTACGTATTTAAAAACTTTTTGTCTTTTTTTTTTAAGTTAGATTCTTAAATATTTAAACTACTTAACATTTCAAATTATTTAGCTAACAGTGTATCCGTCAAATGACATAAATGTTCATCTACTCGCTCATTTGCATACTTGTTAATTCTTGAGCTATTTGTTTCGTGTTAAGTATTTTATGAAATCTTGATATAAGAGAGAAATATAATAAAACTTTAGCGGACACGTTACTTCTTGACATTTACATTTGTTTGCAGCTTTTATCTCGATTGATTACATGTAGGACAAAAATCACGATTTGATGATAAAGTGACTAATAATAACATCACTTTGATGACTGAATTAATATCACTATTTAAAAAATTATATCAAACGGCATCTTACTGGGGAATGAGCCGACTAATAATCCATCTTTTCCATATATTTGGGTTGAGGTGTCATTATCACTACCATTCACTCTATATTACCACTAATTATTATAAAAATAAGGTGCTTTTTCTAGGAATTGTAGTGGAAGACGAAGAACATAAAAAGAAGACAAATAATGGAGTTGGAGGTTTCAACTGAGGCGGCTTTATCTTATGTCAAATTTTGGGAGTCACAATTCACAATCCATATTGCTTCAGTGAATTTAATCATTACCATTATCTGATTTTCAACCCCAATTTATTTAAAATTCAAGAAAGAAGAGCTATATTTCCTTTACCACCTTAACTCTCAAATTTTTTTTTCAAAAATGTCATGAGCAACATCTTTCTTAAATAATTAGCAGAAAATGCTAATTTCTTTTTATTTAAGAAATAAACCTAGTTTTTCAGCATTACTAAGGATCAAGTTCATGACTCATTTGGAAAACCAATACGTCATCAGCATCTCTTAACTCTCAATAAAGCCTTAATTAAGTTTGTAAGAAGTCATTTTCTTTATATATATATATATATATATATATATATATATATATATATAAAATTGAGGCAATAATTTCTTTGTGGGCATCATTGTTGGTTTCCATAATCAAGATGTAGCTATATTATAATCTTAATATTAAATTAACTTTCATCCAAAAAGAATGAAGGAACAATTAATATCTATTGCAGTATAGGAGAGAGCACACTAACAATAATGATGAATTGTTTTATTTTATATTTTGGGGAAAGGGACTTAGGGGAGGGGATTCAAACTATTTCAATATCAATTCGTTGATTGATTTTCACCACTATTTCTTATTAAAGAAGAATTATATGTGTTAATAACTTTTTGATCCAATAATTAAAGAAAAATTTTAACATATTATAATGTTTGAGTTTGAATCAAAACAATTCTATTTTCACTTCTCGTTATCTAAAAAAATTTATATAATTATTTGATATGATTTGATTGAAAATGACATACTTTAAGCGTGAAATAACAATTTCATATAATTTTCTTTCATTTTATTTGTTGTGAGAATGCATTGAAACAGAAATACTAGATAACCATCCAATTTGTAAACAAAAATCTCTTCATGCAATTTAAAGCAAATACCAAAATATGTCCTAATAAATTAATTGGATTTTACAAGGGGTGAGTCCTTGAATCACTTCAACATAGCTTGGTGTGATTGGGGAGAAAACTTGGGAATAGTCAGAAAATTAAGAACTTCACTTTTTTGTTCATGAATTTCTTTGTAATTAATAAATTTAATGAATATATTTTTCCCGCAATATTACTTTTGTATTTTTTACACGAATTCTTTGATACAGACAAAAGAAAAAATGTGCAAGAATGCCAAGCGTATTTGTGTTAATTAATGTATCAAGAACACAGACTTAAGTACTATTTGGCACAAGGGTGTGGTGTGCATGAATCTAGTGAAAAGTAAGGAGAGCACTGCGGAAGACAGAAATCCCCACTACATCACACTATGCTACCATATGCACTATTAATATCTTAATTTAAGAAAAAAAAATAAAAAAAGGAAGGTATGGGATCCGCTAGATGAATACATTGGTTCCAATTTATACCATATGGTTCCATGAGTAGTGGCTAAAAGATTCCTTGAGCATTGGCAATGCAAAGTGTTGAACTGGGGTCCCATAGAAATTAACTAGATTTTAAGGACTAATCATTTTGGTTTTAAGATTGACTATTTAAGAGATAGCAAAGAAAGAAAATTAATAGCACTTTAACCATCGCAAAAAACAATTAATTGGCACTACCATGTGACTCAGGTGAAGGTGGGAAAAGTGAATCGAGAAGCCACAAAAGGCCATTGCAATGCGCAATCATCCCATCCTCTAATGATTCTATAGAAGGAAGTAGCTGACTTGTTGCTTGGCCTTTACCTTATTTTTAAAAGCCATAAGTTCCTTTCTTTTTCCTGCTTTGCCATCATCTTTACCCACATGAATCACACCCTCAGCTCCTGCTGCCACTAGCCTTCGACTTTAAGCTTTTCTACGGAGTGGGGAGAGATATTCCAGAAAAGGCTGCTCTCTCTGCAGTGACAATTCTCCACATAAATTGTTTCTCCTTTGCCTGGAAACTGGAAATTAGTTGAAATTTTGTTTTTTATTTTAATTGGCCTTACTTTTTCTCCTACCGTTTATAGCAATAAAGATAAATTATAAGCCAATAAGTGGTTGGAAGAAATGGAAGTAAATTTTTTCCTCAAGCATTTGGATATTATTCGAATTCTGAAATCATCATTATTTATAGAATTTTACTATTTACCATTCCTGATCCGAATAGGGTTAGTTTCAGACAGTAAGATAGATGAGATACCTGTTGTTTGAAAAAAAAGAATAAATTATGAGATATTCTCGAAACTTTGTGTTAAAATTCATGAGTCTCTACGTCTGTTACCAAATTATTTTTGGTCTGGTGCACCTAACTTAATATGATATACGTTAAAGTAATCCCAAGCAAAGAGTTGCACATTTCACCGGATGCCTCAGTAATAAGATTGATACAATATATCATTTAATAAGAGTAGCGAGGGCTACAGTTTATACTGTCTAGGTAGTTTTAACGGTTTTTTGAATAATAAAAGTATTCCCAAGTGAAGAGTTTGGCATTTCAATTCATGTTATGTTATAAAGATTCTTTTCTGTTAATGATTTACTCCTAACATTATCTTCAAACAAGAAAGTCATCAAATGAACAGAAAATTATCTGAGGTATATATAGTTAATTATTGGGTTTATATATAATGCATTGACAATGTATAATCTCTATATACTGTCAATACATCAGAGGTTAATACCTCATCAATAAGTCCTTATAAGCAAATTGAAAAAAAAATTATTTATATGTATTTTTATGGGCTTGGCATATTTTTAGTTTCTTTATTAATGAGATGTCAATTTCTAATGCATTGACAGTGTATAGAGATTATACATTGTTAGTGCATCATAAATAAACTCTTTGTTAGTATCACTGTCAGAAAGCCCAATAGGCCCATCTTATCGAGCTTGGTAGCGAATGACCCACAAGATACACTCATGTAGTTACACCTTGTTACGTACGATTATAGGGATGGCAATGGATATCCTATAAACGGGTACTCGGTGCTACCCGACCCGTTTAAGTAAGGTTAGGATAGTGTATAATCAGGTTCGGGTAGTGAAATTAGTACCTGTCAAGGGTTCGGGTAGTTACCTTAGGGTACCTACTACCCGAACCCAATTATAAATAATAATTAATTAATACAATATTTATATTTTTTATATATAAATTATTTATTATTAATTTTTTATTTAATTAAATTAAATTATTATATATTATAATTATGATTTTTAACTTTAATTTATTTTTATGAGTTAAATTAAATTTATTAATATAATGTTTTAATTAAGTTATTCTAAAATTAATTTTAAATTTAAATTTAAAATTCAAACTTTGACTTAATAAACGGGTTCGGGTAGTTAAACGAGTATTTTATATTTTATAGGATTAGGGTTCGGTAGCATAAATAAAAATAATCGTGTAGTTAATCAGGTTAGGGTATTATTAAAGTTAATCGGATTCGGGTTCGAGTATCCCAAATTTAGCGGGTACCCGACCCGTTTACATCCCTACGTACAAAAATTTATGAGTGTAACTGCCCATAATTACGTAATCGCCGTAACTGCTACTCACTTAATTATATATTTAATTATGTAACCGCCCATTTAATGAGCGTAACCGTCCACTTAAACACCTATATAAATGTGTAGAGACACAGGAAGCAAGTACAAGCACACTTTCACTCTTTTCCAACTTTGATATTCTCTCTTAAATACTCTACTGACTTAAGCATCGGAGAAAGTCCCACTGGGAACAACCCCGGTGGATCTTCTGTTTTGCAGGTTGATCCAAAGAGGAACAAGTTGATCCAACATCAACAAGCCCAGCAACCTTTTTGGCATCAACATTTTAGCGCCGTCTGTGGGAACTCGAAGAAGAAGTTATGTCGAGCTCCCAAGAAAACCAATAAATACTAAACCAATAAGATACACAGCCACTCCCATTTCTACCGCTGCTACAATTCCATCAACCCTCGTTACTCCACTTCCCCTGATGTTAATTCTAATGGGGCAGCAACAAACTCACACAACACCACAAATCGTATCAATGGAGCAATACAATCAATTGCTCGCCCAAAGCAAAGCTTTAACAGCTAAGGTAGTCCACTACGCTCAAATAGTGGAATCTTTGAGTGCTCGTTGTAATGTAACTACAGATCGCTCAGTCATGCCTGATGCTCACCCATTTACATTTGAGGTACAACCAACTAGTCCTGTTGTTTACTAACAATATCTTGGGCACTAGCTCGCCCCAGGCCTTAGCACCAGTATCTTGGGCATCAACTTGCCCTAGGCCTTAGAGCTAGTATCTTAGGCACTTGCTCGCCCCAGGCTTTAGCGCAAGTATCTCGGGCACCAGCTCGCCCCAAGCCTTAGCTCCAGTATCTTGGGCACTTGCTCGCCCGGGGCCTTAACACTAGTCCCTTGCTTACCGTGGCCTTAGCGCCAGTATTTTGGGCACTTGCTCGCCCCGGGCCTCAGCGCCCGTCCCTTGCTATCCGTGGCCCTAGAGCTAGTATTTTGGGCATTTGTTCGACCCGAGCCTCAGCTCTAGTCCCTTGCTCGCCCTCGTGCCTCAACGCCAGTTTTGGGCACTTACTCGCCCTAGGCCTCAGCGCTAGCATCTCGATCGCCCCGAGCCTCAGCGCCAGTTCTCGTCACTTACTCATCCATGGCCTTAGCACCAATATCTTGGGCTCTTACTGGCCTATAGCCTTAGCGCTAGCATTTTTGGCACTTGACTCACTGTGGTCTTCGCACCAGTATCTCAATTGATGGCCCATGGCCTTGGCACCAGTTTCTTAAGGCGCTTGCATGCTATGACCTTAGTGCCAGTTTCTCCAATTTCCACTTACTCTTGGCCCAAGCGGCATTCTTCAAGGACTTTCTCGCCCATGATCTTGGATTCTCATTACCTTAATAGCTAGAATTTAAAAACTCATATGCAGTCACAACCTTGATGCTAACCCTTTGATAGAGGATACAAAATTCAAGAATATGAAAGGAGTAAAAGGTCTATGACTAATATCGATCACTTTGTTATTGCCATTCACCAGGGGGCATAATGTTAGTATCACTGTCAAAAAGCCCAATAGGCACATCTTACCGAGCTTGGTAGCGAATGACCCACAAGACACACTATGTAGTTACACCTTGTAACGTATAAACATTTATGAGTGTAACTATCCATGATTACGTAACCGCAGTAACTGCTACTCAATTATATATTTAATTATGTAACCGCCCATTTAATGAGCGCAACCACCAACTTAAACACCTATATAAAGGTGTGGAGACACAGGAAGCAGGTATGAGCACACTTTCACTCTCTTCCAACTTTGATATTCTCTCTTGAATACTCTACTGACTTAAGCATTGGAGAAAGTCCCACAGGAACAACCTCGGTAGATCTTCTGTTTTGCAGGTTGATCCAACATCAACAAGCCCAGCAACCTTTCTAGCATCAACACCCTTAATGAATATCTATTTTTCTTATTTACAGGCAACTATTATTGATGGAGATAGACGTTTTAATTAGTCTAAACATAAAGGAAGTAGCAAACCAAACCCATTAACCCAAATGATTGATTCAATGATATAGGTCCCATTGAGTTTTTGAGTAAGGACATCTTGTATTCAAATTCTCAATCGGTTAAATTCCTTTAGACCAATATCAACTACAATAGAGATTAATCTTATACCCAATATAGTATAAGAATAAAAGCACTGTTAACATTGAATAAGATAAAAAGTGTTAGTATTTTTTTTCTTTGAACTTGAATTTTTTTTCATTTGGATATCTGGATGCAGGAGGAAAAGTTGTTTAAATTCCAACTCAAGCTATATATATATATTTTTTTGAGAAACCTTCTTTTTCTCACTAAGTCAAAAAGTAGAGGGCAATAGATGTTCTTTTTTCTCTTGCCAGCCATGACGAAGTAGTAATCAGGAGCATGTGACTTTAATGGTTAATAACGTTATTTTGATCATTAAATAAACAAAATGAGACAACAGTAAGAAGAGAAATGTTGCTTTATGACAGTTTTAGCCCTTTTCTGCCGACACTTGTGACAACTTTTGTCGGCCAACTTTCAATCTTTAAGGATAAAACGTTTGATTTAGACCGCAAGTCAACTTGTTCGAATCGTGAAACATGGTTGAAACTGTGTAAGTTAGGTGCATGCTTGGCGTAATTTATAAAAAAAAATTATCTACTTTAATAATAGAACTCGGGCATCTAGCTTTTAAAATTTAAAAAATTTTATCTTATGTGGTAAGTAGATTTGAATTCTTTGATGAAGTTATAAATTGAATTTTTATCAAAAAGTGCTAATTTTAATAACATGTATTTAGTGAATTTTTTACATTTTTATTTTGTTTTTCAATAAATTACAAAATTATAAAAAAAGATTCATATTCTTTCACAATTATTTATTTATTTTGTGGCATTTTTTATTGTTATTTCATTTTTATTTTGTTTTATTTATTTGTTTAACTTAAAATTTTGTAATTTAATTTAATAATTTTTATTTTTATTTTTATTTTTATTTTTTCATTTATTAATAATATAAGAAAGCCCATCATGAAGTCAATTGGATAGCCACGTGGCACACTCTCATTAGGCCACATGGCTACATCGGTGGGAGACTACCTCCCGTCAAGCGGGAGACACCCTCCCACCTGCGAGAGAAAACCTCTCGTATGGCAGGAGATAGCCTCCCGCCTAGCCACAGATAACCTCCCACCTCCGATAAAGAAACCTCCTGCATGGTCATTATAGCCTGTCAACTTCTGGAGAAGGCTTGCGACAGGCATCCTCTCACCTCCATGGAACAACAGGCATTGGAGTTTGCGAGACGTACATGGAACAAACTCTTCAGAAGCACGAAAAGAGATTATTGCCCTCTGGTAATTACTGCTACAATAACGGTAATTCCTTTTCTTATAAATAGGCTGCAGGTATTATTTTATTCTCTAATTTTTTGACTACTTCCTATTTTTAGTACTTAACTGACTTAAGCATTGGAGTGTTTACGCAGGGAACCACCCCTTGCGTCTCTCTGACTTCTTTGTTCTTGCAGAATCATCCAGTACCGTGGTATAGAAGAATCAAGTTACTTACGTCAACAATTCCTCATTGTTGTTTTGTGCAACAACAATTGACGCCGTCTGTGGGAAACGAAATAAAAGCCAATTGAAATTTCCAAGATGGTGAGAAGAAGGTCAACCACTGTTAGAGATGGAAGCGGTGAAAACTCTATGAGTTCTCCTAAGCAACAGCCCCGCCAAAGGACACAGGTGAACAGGGAAGAAGAGAGGATGACAGTGTCTGCGGTTGAATTTGAAGCGTTGAAAAATTAGACTGAAGAAACAACCCAGGCGCTGTGGGCATTGGTGGATCTGTTCAAGAGAATTCTCCCCTAATTAAGTCTATCGCAAGCTGTGCAAAACCTCATAGAAGAAATGAGCCAAGGGGTGCTGCCGCCGTTGACAAAGGGACGGAATACTCATGCGACGACAGACCCTACGTTGAGACAAGAGGTGCGGCTTGTGGGAGAGTCTCAAAACTAGCAAGATGCGGTAGGGCTTTGGAGTAAATAGCCTACTGCAGGGTCCCCAAATGGGTGTGAGGCTGCGGTAGGCTTGGGACTTGCGGCAGGCTGTAAGCGACAGGGTGCGGAGACCATGCGGCAAGGTGCCATGCTACAAAATGCTGAGGCTACGGCAAGGTCCTCTACGTTATATCGGGACTCATCGAATCTCGTTGAATCTGGATCGACTCAAGGTGTAGGAGATGTTGGAAAGATGGAAATCGGGCAAAAACAGCCTACTCATGGAAGGGAAAGCACTTGGTGGGCTCGCTCGGAGTTTGACCCCACTTGGAACACGCAAATGGCATGGGAGGATGCCTCTCGAGGTAAAGGGAAGGAAGTGATTGTCGAGGACTAGCCCGACTTATCTCGTGTTGAAAGGGATAGAGATCAACCCGCTCCTGCGATTGATATGAAGAAGATAATAGACTAGGTGCTGGAGGAGAAAAAGTTAGTGTCGACAAAGGAAAGCCAAAGGAAACGAGTACCATTTAGCGTGGCCATCATGTAGAAACCACTACCCCCGCAGTTCAAAATGCCACAAATGACCGCATATGCAAGAAAGCAAGACCCGTATGACCATATGCAGAACTACAAGGCATTAATGTTACTCTACGGATGGGAGGATGAGATAATGTGCAGGGCTTTTTCACTTAACTTAACAGGGCATGCGATGAAATGGTTTAACAATTTGCCTGGAGGATTCATCGCCCTTTTTGATCAGTTGTAGAATGAGTTTCTCAAGGCTTTTATGGTAAATAGTCAGAGAAAGAAGGAACTGACTTATTTGCTCACTCTTAAGCAAGGAAAAAAGGAGTCGCTAAAAGGTTACATAGATCAGTTTCAGGATGCCACATTAGAGGTACGTGATTTGTAAGTGGGCATGGCAGTGGCAGTCATGTTACAAGGGACTAAATCTGAGAAGTTGCAGGAGTCCTTATAGTTAAACCAACTGACTACGATCTCAAACTTATTTTCTCGGGCGAATAAGTACATCACTCAGGGGTAAGTAATGAGGATGGTATCGACTGGGGAGCAGAAGGAAGGAAGGAAACGAGGGAGAGAAGCCTCAAGGGGATCTTCCAACCAATCGGCAAACCTGAGAAGCCTTCCAGATTGAAATATACCACTTACACCCCGCTTACTAAATCTCGAGTGTCGGTACTGGCAGGTATCGTAGGGTCATGTGTTATACAATTTTCGAAAAAGACCTTGAGGAGTCTAGGTTGTAACCTAGATTCATATTGTAGTTTCCACTCGGCACTTGGACATTCCACAGAAAAGTATAGAATGTTGATGAATCAACTTGAGAAGCTAGCCCGGGAAGGCAAGATAGACAAATTCGTGTGGAGGAGTGAAAGAAACAATTATCCCGCGCGTAATAGGGGAAACAATCCTAGAGATAGGAGAGATGGGAATAGGAGAAATGTAGGAAGAAATAAATATACAAGGAGAAATGAGAACAGAAGGGCAGGTAGGAGAAATCAAGAGGAAAACAATGAGCCTATAGGTCCAGCAATCAATGTTATATCAGGAGGGGAATCAATGGTTGGCACTTCTTCCTCGTTTAGAAATCTTATGCCCGGCAAGCCTATTAGGTAAATTCGGTGATAAAGGAAAGGCAGGATGAGGAGCCCATTACCTTCACGTCGACCGATAGAGGAGATGTAGTGCTTCCTTATGATGACTCAATGGTGATCTTGACAGTTGTGGTAAAGCACCCAGTTAGTCGAATCCTAGTTGATAACGGAAGCTTAGTAAACTTGATTTACTAGAACTGTTTTGAAAATATGAACATTTCATAAGACAGATTGAAACCGGTGCCCACACCACTATATGGGTTTTCTGGTCAGAAAGTGAAAGTAGCAGGAGTAGTTCACCTCCTCGTCACGTTGGGGGAAAGCCCAAGGAGCATTATTCGCCAGGTATTGTTTATGCTAGTGAAGTCAACTTCAGTGGCCTATAACATGATTTTCAGGCAACCGTTACTAAATGATATAAGAGCTGTGGTTTCCCCTTATTATCTGTTAATGAAGTTTCCAACACCTCATGATGTAGGTAAAGTGAGAGGGGACCAAAGGAGGACGATGACGTGTTATATCGTGTCCACAACTTGCAAGCAGCCCCAAAGAAAATAAACTCTCACAATTGAGGAACCACCAAAAACAAAGCCCAATGAAGAAATAGAGGCAGTTCGGTTGGTTGAAAACGATGAAGAAAAAGTGGCCTATGTGGGAAGCTCGTTGCTCGAAAAGATTAAGAAGGAGATAGTTCAATGTTTGAGGGAAAATGTAGATGTCTTTGCATGGTACCCAGCTGACATGCTTCGAATCGACCCGGAAGTTGTCTATCACTGGTTAAACGTTATCCCGGGAGCTAAACCAATCAAACAAAAGAAGAGAAACTTCACTCCGGAGAGGCACCAAATTATATATGAAGAAATTTCAAAGTTTCTACAAGCGGGATTTATTAAGGAAGTCGATTACCCCTAGTGGCTGGCGAATGTAGTGATGGTGAAAAAAGCTAATGGAAAGTGGATGATGTGCGTGGACTTCACAGATCTAAATAAAAGATTGCCCTAAGGATTCCTGCCCGCTACCGCGTATTACCAAGTTAGTGGATGAGACTTCAGGATATGAACTCCTGAGTTTTCTAGACGCCTTCTCAGGATACCACCAGATCATGATGCACCCAAACGACAAGGAGAAAAACTCTTTTATTACTGATGGCAAAACGTATTGCTATCGAGTAATGTCTTTTGGTCTAAAGAATGCAGGTGCTATGCACCAACGAATGGTGGATAAGGTGTTTAAGGATTTATTGGGCAACACCATGGAAGCTTACATGGATGATATGATTATAAAAAGTCGTGAAGGGGAGTCACGCAAAAAAAAATGGCAAACGTGTTCAGGTATTACGGCAATATAATATGAAGTTAAACCCTAATAAATATTCATTCAGAGTTAGATCGGGGAAATTCTTGGGGTTCATGATTACCAATCGAGGAATAGAAGCTAACCTTCAAAAGATTCAGGCTATCTTAGATATGAAACCACCCAGCACTGTCAGGGAAGTGCAGAGGCTCACCAGAAGGATAGCAGTCTTGAATTATTTTCTGTCTAAATTAGCGGAAAAGAGTCTCCCATTCTTCCGAGCAATTAAGGGAGGCAAAAACTTTGAATTGACTAAAGAATGTCAAGCTGCATTTGATAAATTGAAGGAATATTTAAAGGAACTGCCACAGCTGCGGCAGCCACAGGAAAGAGATAGGCTTTATATGTACTTGGGAGTAGGTGAGAAAGTACTTAGCACAATATTCTTAAGAAAAGATGGGGATAAGGACTGCCCGATCTACTATGTAAGTAAAGTCTTATTGGATGCAGAAATGAGATACCCATATGTTAAAAAGGTGGCCTTATCGTTGGTGATGGCAACTCGTAAGCTACACCCGTACTTCTAAGCCCACTTGGTAACTGTTCTAACCGACCAGCCTTTAAGGCAAATATTGCAGAAACCAAAACACTCAGGGCATCTAACCAAGTGGGCTATCGAGCTTAGCGAGTATGATATACACTTCCAGCCTCATCAGGCGGTAAAAGGGCAGGCGTTGGCAGACTTTATTGTCGAATGCACTAGTTGTGAGACTCAAGGAGAATCGAAACTAGCTTAGTGGAAGTTGTTTGTGGATGGAGCTTGTAATGTGGATAGTAGTGGGGCTGGTATTGTCCTAGTCTCACCTGAAAGAGAAGTTTTTGAATACTCCTTGCGCTTTAACTTCCTAAGCTCTAATAATATAGCTGGATATAAAGCCTTGATAGCCGGAATGAAAATGGACGAAAAGCTTGAAGTTAGTAATTTAATGGCCCATAGTGACTCCCAACTGGTAGTAAATCAATTTCTTGGTGAGTATGAAGCACGAGAGCCTACCTTAGTGCCCTATTTGCATAAAGTTCAGCTGCTAGCACAATAATTCAAAAACTTCTGGCTAATCCAAATCAACCAATCTGAAAACAGTCACGCAGACGCCCTTTCCAAGCTAGCCTCCTCTAGGGGAGTGAAAGGTGGAATAGTGAGGGTGGAGTCTCTAGCTAAATCGAGTATTAAAGAGGAAGAAGTCTACGATGTTGAAATTGGAGATGACTAAAGGAACCCGCTCGTAGACTACATCTTAGAAGGAAGGCTTCCCAATTATAAGGAAGAAGTTTGATGGTTAAAATTGCTGAGTGCTAGATTCACAGTGATAAATAGAAGCTTTATAAGTAAGGGTTTACCATGTCCTTATTAAAGTGCTAGATTCACACTGGCTGAAGTGCATGAAGGTATATGTGGTGAACAATTGGGGGCTCGAGTACTAACTACGAAGGTACTCTGAGCTGAGTTTTACTGGCCAACATTAAAACAAGATGCTGCTGATAAGGTACGAAAATGTGACAAGTGCCAGAGATTTGCCTTTATTGCATCGGCACCTGTCTCGGCCCTCCATAACACTTTTCAACCTACGCCTTTCGCGCAATAGGGGTTGGACATTTTGGGACCTTTTTCCTTGGGGACGGGATAAAGGAAGTATCTAGTAATAGTTACTGATTATTTCACTAAATGGATAGAGGCAAAACCTTATGCCACAATTTCCAAAAAAAAGGTAGAAGCACTGGTGTGGAAGGACGTTATTTGTCGATTTGGAATCCCTCGGGTCTTAAATGTTGACCACGGAAAGCAATTCGATTGTGATGTGTTTCAGGAGTATTATAAAAGGTTGAATATTCAGCTCAAGATATCATCCGTCTCCTACCCTTAAGCCAACGGGCAAGCAGAAGTCACCAATCAAACCATACTCCATAGGCTAAAAACTAGATCGGACAAAGCAAAGGGAGCATGGGTGGACGAGCTCCCTAGTGTCTTATGATCCTACAGGACAACAAGTCGGGTGTCGATAGGAGAAATGCCATTTAATTTAGTGTATGTGACTGAAGCCCTCATTCCAGTTGAGATTAGAGCAGCATCGCCTAGAATGATCCCTTATGTGTAAGAAGTCAACTCCTAGGGGCTCAGAGAAAACCTCGATCTAATCGATAAACTAAGGGATACGGCAAGGATGGGGTTGGTAGCCTACCAACAGCATATAGCGGGATACAAAAGGTGCGAGACGGGCAAATAAAAAAGTCCCTAAGCGAAAAGTGCGTGAGACGGGCAAACCAAGGTCCATGAGCAAATAATGCACGAGATAGGCCCAAGATACGAACAAGAGTTCTTCTTTAAAGAAGAAGGACTAGTGAGCATATAACACATGTGGTGTGGTTGCAAGGTACGTTACGATTTTGTTAATGGATATGGCTTTGTCACGTTTTAATACATTGGCATGATATACAATGATACGGCTATAAAAATGTTATAGTCTTATCAGATATTATCTTATGTGCTAATGTGATAGCCTAGAACACATATTGCAACCATGATGTAATGACATATTATGCATATAATGGCTGTGCTTTGATTATTTATCACAATATTGCAGTATGCGTGAAAAGTAAGATTGTAAAAGAGAAATGGCAAAAAGAAATTAAACTTCTATTAACAGAAAAAAAAGAATTATTTACAACTAACAAAGTTTCAAAAGAAACAAATACAAATTACAATTGTACTAAAAAACAACATAAAGAACGAAGAAAGAAACATCCAAATCACTAAATCACAGGACCAAAGTCAAGAGGGGAATAGGAACCGAGCCCTAGGTTGGACCTTCAAGAACTGGAGCATCATAACTTGGACGTCGCCTGGTGGCTCCGCATCTCGACAACCGCAGGATCCGATGTAGGCTCGACAGCGTAGAGTTAGAAAATTGAAGATCCTCGCTGTCTAAACCTTGCAAGGCCTTAATGGGTAAAGTTGGCTGCGCAGCTGACAAAGGGGCCAGGGACCGTCAAGATTTTCTAATCATCCACAGCCCTTTTCTCCTGATATCCTCAGGTTTCTCTGAATTGGGCTCATATACAGTCCAAGGAGGAGGATCATAAAATTCCACTTCTTTTGAAAATTGAAGCTCCGGGAACATCTCGCTAGGCTCTTCCTTTCCAGCTAAACACAGGTGAGAGAAGTCGAACTTGACGAAAGCCTGCCGAATAAACTTGCTTCTTCTCGAAGCAATCTTGAGAAAGGAGATATTCCCAAATGCTTCAGCGAGAACCACTCTCTGTCGCTCCAGTAAGGTGTGTAATTCATTGATAGCTTCATCTCGTTGCAACCTCGTAGCCTGCAGATCATCCATCGCCATCTCATAAGCTTCCTTGAACCCCTCCAAGGAGCGAGCCTTTGTCTCTCCCATACCCCCCGCTCTCCAGCGCTTAGCCTTAGTTGGAGGTCCGCCATCTGAGATTTCAAGACCTCATTCTCCTTCTTCAACTCTTCCACCTTGTTCGGGAGCGAACGGAGCTGTTGGACCTCGTGCTGGAGCCCTATGTTATCCTCTCAAAGCTAGTGTAATTCCTTTTTAGTCTGCTCCTGATAGGTCCTGTGCTGAGCATTTATGGCCACCACTTGTTGCGCAGCTTGAAAAAATAGAAGGAGCAATTAAACATAAAGATAAAGAGAACAGGACAATAAAATATAGGCACATAAAAGAAAGTTTGAAGTACTAACCCTCATCACAAAGTAGTCTAAACAGTCCTCAAAGACAAAGAGGTTTTTGAAAATCTCCTTCTCGTCTCAACGAAGGATGATATTCCAAGCCAGGCAAGAAGTTACCCCAGGTTCTTCAATTCTATCATTGTCGTTAACATCAGGGTAGGTCTGGAAGTCATCCCCATCGACAACCTTTCCTCTATCCATCTGGTAATGCTTGAGCGTGGGAGCAGACATTTTCGGTAGGATGGGCCTCGCAACCATCACCTCTTCAATATAAAGCCTCTTTCGATTCTTTCGACGAGGCTTGCGAGGGACGTGTGCAACTCCTGAAGGCTCGGGGTCATCCTCCTAGGGAGCAGATTCACTTCTTTGGGACCCCGAGCTCTCATGGCCCTCCGAACTATGCATAGGATGGTCACAAATGATATACCTCCTTTTTCTGCCCTGTTCGGTCTCTTACACAGGGTGACTAGGCTCACCAGCAATCGAAGGAGGAGTAGGGGCACGGGGACACTTAGAAGCAGAAGCCTCAGCTTGAGGTTGTTTCCGGGGTGGAGGAGTAGCAGGAGGAAACCTAGAAGATGACACAGAAGCTTTCCTTTTACGGATGGCGTCTTGGAAACTCATATCTGCACAACACAAGAGAAGAGGGTTAGCATGCTAGGTTGAAAGACATTAAACACATGTGCAAATGTAAAAATCATCGTTCAAAACCTAAGAGGTCATCAAAGTCGTTTAAATTGGCTAGGTTTTCATCCGATGGAAAGTCGTAGAAGGGACTCCTGAAGGCATCACCTTGGTTCCACTCTAGGTCTTCTTTGGATAAATCACTAGCACTTGTGGTCCCAGGTGTTTCATCCCTTGAGTCTGAAGAAGAATCCTCTACTAAGTGACCTATGGGGTTCATTGATTCGACTATAAGGACCATAGGTAGATTATTGGGGGTAGAGCTATGCATGCCTGAGGCGAGGATAGGTTTGGGGGAATGGTGGAAGTCTCAAAAATAACTCTGTCTACTCCCCAACTAGCCGCAGTAATGTTCTCGGGGGTTAAAAGAGAAAATAAGTTTGCTCTCCAGTAGAACAGATAAGTTGTCGTGAATTGGTCTTTCAAAAAAGCTAAGCTAAATTTTTCTAAGCACCTTGTGTGGTCGCTGGTATCATAATTCCATCTAGTATGGATATTTAAATCCCTTGGAACCTCAATAACGATCCACTCACTCTCAAATTTATGTAATTTATTGGGGAGATCCTTAAAAATCTTATTAGAAAACCCTTTTTTCTGTTACCCTCTGAAGGGAGTATGTTACTAACCCGGGCAACCCACAAACCCTAAAAAATGCACTGAGTAGGGGAATAGAGGGAGCGAGGCCTAGGTCATGACACACTATGGAAAATGCCACAAATTGGGCCCAACCGTGAGGGTGAAGTTGACACAGAACAATCTCTTTATACCTAAGGAAGTCTAGTCTTAATTCGGGAAGTGGAAAACGGAAACCGAAAATGATAAAAGCCTTATGTACAGCTATGCCACTGGCAACTAAGTCGAGGGAAGGTTCTCTATCGGTTGGGAGTCTATATCGGTAGCCCGTAAGAAAGGGGTAACTAGTGTTAATTTCTTCTAAGTCTGCAACAGTTAACTTAGAAACGACATCACCCTTCTTTAGAGTTTTGCCTATACTAAGAGAAGCCATCACTAATGACTAAAGAGGAAAAAGTAAGTTACGAGCTGTAGGGTTAAAGCCTGTGGCAGGATGTAATGTCAGCAGGAGAGTAAATGCTGGCGGTAGAGTAGAAATGTGCGGAAGACTTACTATGCGGTAGGATGTAAGTTTCTCGCTAGTAGTAGGTAAGGTTCTATTTTTTGCGACAGACTGCAAATCTGCAGCAAGCTTGTGCGTGCGGGAGGCTTATGACGTGTGGCAGAGTGTTGCTACAGAAGATTTCTTATGCGTTCAGCTCACCTTCTGTTGCTTATATAGCAATGGCAAGGAATACCAAACATTGCGCACCAGAAAACACCTCCTAGAGAGTTAAACTTCGTAACCTACAAAAAATGCCAAAAATTTGTAAAAATTCACAAAAAGACCAAAATATCTCAAATCTATGTATATATACTCTCTTTACTAGAAAAGATTCAATAAAAAAATGAATTGATATAAGAAAGCCCAAATTAAGAAGGCCCATTGTAAAGTCAGTTGGATAGCCATGTGGCACACTTTCATTAGGCCACGTGGCTACATCGGTGAGAGACACACTTCCGCTTGCGAGAGAAAACCTTTCGCATGGTGGGAGACAACCTCCCGCCTAGCCACAGATAACCTCCCACCTCCGACAAAGAAGCCTCCTACATGGTCATTGTAGCCTGTCGACTTCTGCAGAAGGCCTGAGGGAAGCATCCTCTCGCCTCCACAGAACAACAATTGTTGGAGATTTCGGGACGTACAAGGAACAAACTCTTTAGAAGCACAAAAAGACAATATTGCCCTTTGGTAATTACTGTTACAGTAACGGTAATTCGTTTTCCTATAAATAAGTCACATGTATTATTTTATTCTCTAATTTTTTTACTACTTCTTGTTTTTACGTACGATACTTCCATGAGTACTTAGTTGACTTAAGCATTGGAGTGTTTATGCAAGGAACCACCCCCTGCGTCTCTCTGGCTTCTTTGTTCTTGCAGAATCATCCAGTACCACGTGTATAGAAGAATCAAGTTACTTACGTCAACAATTCATCATTGTTATTTTGTGCAACAACAATTAAAAATATAAAAAAAATTCTATAAAATAGTTTTCAATATTCTATAATACTTTTATATTAGGTTTGTTGAACGCTAATTTAACTTCTTTTAATAGTACTTTTATAGAAATTCTATTCCAACAGCACTTGTCAAATTCTTATTTAATTTTTCTTAACAATATTTTTATAAAAGCTCTATTTGAACAACACATTTTATGATAGCTCCAACTGAGTCAAATAGATCCTATGTTTAAAAAATGTAATCTATGACGTAAAATTATGGTTTTATAATTGTAATCAAATTTTAGTATAATTTTTTCAGGTATTATAAATTATGTTTGAAATGAATTATAATCATTTTTAATATAATATAGATTATGCTTGATTAAATTAAAATTAGTTTTTCTTAATGTCATATAGATTACACTTTTTGTTTTAAATGTAATTTTTTACTTATAAATAAATTCGAATTTATTTAAAAATAAATTGATTTTTGGGATTAATAAATTATGTTTTTCCAAGAGCTGCATTGTCTATTTTGACGAATAGATTATGTTTCTATGCTTGATTTTTTTATGGTATAGGTTATATTAAAAAACAAAACCACCATGTCTACCATGTGTTTTAGTTATATACTATCAAATAATTAACAAATCATTTTCATATAAAATAGTAACCATATTAATTATTTTATAATATAATTACACAAATTATAACAACGTAAATACTAATTCATATATTACATTTTCATAACAACAAAATGTTATACTACAAAACACTACAAAGTAATAGATCAACATGTATGATTTGGTTCTATATCCCCATATATGCAACTAACCAAAAACCTAGCTTTTAATCAGTGATCAACTTGGCAAATTTACTTCAACAACAATTAAAAAAAGGCTTAATAGTCAAATATGACTTCAACGTTTGTCACAAAATGGAATTAAGTCCTCAACGTTTAAATTCATAAAAATCAGTCCTTAACGTTACAAAATAATTGAATTAAGGACATTTTCGTTAAATCATTTAATTTCCGTTAAGTTCTGTTACTGGTAGGGGTAATGGAAATTAAAAGATTTAACGAAAATGTCCTTAATTCAATTATTTTGTAACGTTGAGAACTGATTTCCATGCATTTAAATGTTAAGGACTTAATTCCATTTTGTGGCAAACGTTGAAGTCATATTTGGCTATTAAGCCTTAAAAAAAAATTCAAACTTAATATATTAGACCAATTTTTCATAATGAACAATTACCTGTATGCAATTATTGTTTACAATAAGTTGAGGATGGTCTGATTAAGTTGAGATGACTTAAATGCTTGTACTTAGTATGCTCTGTTATTTGACTCCAAAATCTTATTAATTGTTTCTCATCTAAATTAGGCAATATATAACTCATATTTTATTTCGTAACATTATTGTTTAATGATTTGTAATTTGTTTTTTTATGTAAAAAGGAGCTTGGATTGAAGATGATGCGTATTCAAAATTTGACAAAGACCTAACCTTCGTTATTTGTGAAAGCTTTTGTTTAGTAGCCATTTTGAATGATTTCAAGAATATATTGAAGTTCATTATAATTTGATTAAATAAACTTCAATACTTTATTGAACGCATTCAACGTGTATTTTGATAAAATCTCCCACAAATAATGAAGGTTAGACTTCATCACTTTTTTAATATGCATCACTTTCAATCCATGCTCATTTTTACATAAAGTCTAAACACCAAATCATTAAACAATAATATTGCGAAATAAAATATGAGTAATACATTGAAATCTTGGAGTCAAATTGACAGAGCACTTATTATCTATAGGTTTTTCGGTCATTCTCAACTCAATCTAGACAATCACACTCACAAGTAAGTTCTAACTCTTTGTAGAGAGACCTAATAAATTCAAAGAATCACGTTAATTAAATGCACAATGTAGTAAAATCATATAAACATAGCAAATGAAAAGGAAATCAAATTAGAAAAAGAAAGCTAACCTCAAAAATAGTAATCTGATACCAAGACTGGTAGCAAATGGCCTTTAAATAAAAAATTTTCTTAAAATAATTTACAAAAAAGACAAAGTGTTCAATATTATATTTTTTATTAAGCCTTAAAACTAAAATAGCATAAATTAAACCTTAGAAATAAAAAAATGGGGTTTTAATACAAACCCAGATAAGAAATTATTTAATAATATTTTCACTACACCTAAAACCAAATGAGGTTAGCAAGCAAGATATTAGATGATATATAACATCTTTTTCAAATAATCTACAAGAAAGGGACAAAACAAACAAATTAATTTTTTTAAAATTCTAAAATTAAAAATTAAGAGAAATTAAACCCTAAAAATAAAAAAATGGGGTTTTGATACAAATCCGAGAGGAAAAGAGTTCGAAGGATTTTCTAGACAGCAAAAACCAGATGAGGCTAACAAGAAAAGTATTAAAGGATCTACAAGTAAAAATCCTCTTCAAATAATCTACAAAAAAAAGTGACAAAGTAAACAAAAATTTTTTATCAAACCCTAAAACTAAAAATCGTAAAAATTAAGCCCTAGAAATAAAAAAAATGGGTTTTGATACAAATCCATAAAAGAAACAATTTGAAAGGTTTATCTCAACATCCAAAATCAGATAAAATTTGAAATAGTTTCAAGGTGTTTGAAAGAAGCAAACTATGCGTAAGATAGAAGCTGTAATAAGATTGAGACTTCGATTTACAGAGTGAGCTATGATATATGTGCCAAATTTATTAAAAAATATTAAAAAAACTACGGTTACCATATAAAACTATAATCTATATTCAATTTTTATATATGTAACTTTATTGATATCTATTCCATTGTTTTAAAAAAAATTTTCAATATTTATTTAAAGTTACTAATATTTGTTTAATTGAAATAATATTAAAACTCAATACTGTATGTACATACTTTCTTGAAGATTACACTATGGTTTTTGTGCAAAAATCACAGTCTATATTTAACTTAATGATATCTCTATTTCAATTTTTTGAAATTTTTATTTTTATTTTTAGATAATGCATTATCCTTAAAATGTTGTCCCTCTAAGCAAATTAAACTACATTTTTTTCTCAAAACTGAAATCTTAATCTTTACTGTATATGATTTTGTTTAACAAAGTTAAAGAATATAGTACAGTTTAGGAACACTAAATGTAATCTTTTTCTATATTTTCATAATAAAAAATATCGTTTTTCTAATTATATATAAATGTAATATTTCATTAAAAAATTACTCAAATTAATTGACACAAAATTAATTAATATTGTAATTTTACACAAAATAATCAACAGTTCATATTGAACAAAAACACCAAAGTGCAAATACGTAAAAATTCACAATGCTGACAGAATATCCAAATTTCCTTAATTAAATGTACAGTTTCTTAGGAGTATAAACATTCACCCAAGTTCCTTCACAATCATCCCTCATATAATTAGAGTCTAGTTCATTATCAAAATCAAATTAATCAATTGTTGGTAGTGATTTTGTAATGAAATGATGTACCATCATAATATCTTCTACCTCATCATTCAATTGAATCCTGTCTTTTTATGGAGGCAATAGGACAACATACCATTGTGCATCAATTGGATCTTCAACATAAAACACTTGTTTTGCATCATCAGCCAAAATGAATGAGTCAAATTTATATCCAATTCTTGAGAGATCAATTATGGTAAAACCCAATTTATCCTGTCATATACCACTGCTATGCACCGAATCACATTTCAAGACTATAACATTACGCACATTGTAATCTAACTCTTAATACCAACCCACTGACTAATAATACCTTGACATGAGTTCAAGTGATCTGTCGTAGAAGTCCAATCCTGATACTTTAAGCTTATCAACAACTTGAATAAAAACAATTTATTATTCCCAGTTTTACGAGCATACAATTGCTCAAGCTTGTTCCATAAGGTGCATGCTGTGTCTTTCCATTAATATGGTTCAAAACATTATCATCTACCCATTGTCTAATAAACCCACATATTTGTTATGAGATTCCCACTTCCTATTACTGTTAAATTTATGCAAATAAAGTTAGAGAAATAAGATATCTCATCACGGTTTAAACACCCTATGTTTTGTAGGCATAAAGGAGAATTGGGTAGTGGGCCCTACAAAGACCTTTCCTTTTTGGATGGAAGTGAAACTTCATACTAGCGATACTTGGAGCCAAATACTGAGATGATAAGAATCTACATCTCAAAATTCCTCTGTTTGTGCACGTTTCGAAAAACGTGCAATAAATTCAAAAATGACGATGAAGTCTATAGGTTAGAAAAACTTTCGAGAATAATGGTCAAATCAATTTGACTTTTAACCAACTGACAATCATTGGTAAATCTGCATAAGAAATGAGTCTCATGCCAAGTCAACTTGACAACTAAATCATACGCGAAAACCAAAAACTACGTGATTGCACCGTTAGGGATATTTTAGTAATTTCACCCTCGTTACAGCCAAACCCAACAAAAGCTTAACTAGCTATTATAATGTGTAGAGTACATATATTTTATGAGTGAATAAAATATTTAGAAGTTAAACTGAATATTTAAACCGAAATTAAGAAGAAATGAACGAGTTTGGAATTTTAATTATGTAATAAGGGCATTTTCATAATTTTGCCCAAAGATATTATTTTAAAAAGCTTTTTCCTTCTTCTTCCTTCTCTTTGTCGTCCCTCTCATCTTCTCTTACTTTCCACCATTGTTAACCACCTTGAAGAGAGAGAAAGCTCTCAAAACCCCTAACAAATGACCTTGAAAACAAAAATTGTCTTCACCAAACCTGTCCAGCTCTCTGAGCTCTACAACATACTACCAAAATTAAGTGTTGGAATGGTCATATTCTTGGTGAATCATCCTCCTTCATATTCAGCCAAGTAAGGCAAGAGAGAGAAAGCTTAAATTTATGTGTTTTAATGATTCTAGGTTATGTGTTTAAGCATGTATTTAGGCTCAGATTGAACTAGAACCTAAAGAACCTCTCCCTTAGGGTTTCGGACAAGACTCCTTATGCACGGGAATTGTGTAATTCAATGTAAAATGATGTAAAATCAGTGTACGTAGTGAGTAGAACATATATACGGCTTTAAATTGTTGAAACGGATAGTGTAGCATATGAAGGGGCATTCGGCCAAGCATGGATATTAAAGTTACCATGCTTAAAATGATACTTTAATGGTCTTAGGATATTGTACTAATGAATATAAGATTGTTGGTGAAGTTAGATTCGAAAAAGGAAGTGATTTGACGTTAGTTGTAGTTTTAGCACGGGGTAAAAATTAGACCGAAATTGTTGTTGTATTAGGAATTAAAAAAGATTATGAAGTATATAATATCCTTTGTAAAATAAATGTTGAGTTTTAATTATGTTTTGATCTTGTTTTGCAGCTTTACAAAAAGAAGGTTTAAGGAGCGATAGGCAAAAATATGCTTGCCTATTCGTTTTGGGTGCTACAAGCTGCTATTTGATACTGTGGTATTAGTGGTAAGGAATGTATGTAAAATAGCGTAAGAGATACTATATTGCATTGGGAAATGTTGGTGGGTTGTGAGATAAAAACTGTGTTTTTAGTGCATGAGGGTTAGGCTAGCTAGTACTGTTATGCTACCGAAATTTCTTAAAACAAACCCAAATCATTCACATCGCTAGTAGCAAACTAATTTAGATTAGCAAAGTAGAAAGAAAAGAAAGAAATGAGAGAAAGAGGTTTAGGTATTAAGACTGCATGAATTTGTAACTCAGTTTTTGAATGATTTTTAACTATTTTCACACATTTCAAACTACCTGCACATTTTAGACACATGATTATATCTAAATAAAAAATTTTGAACTCTGGTTATCATAGTATGTGTTGGCTCTATAGGCTATACCGAGAGGGGGGTGAATCGATTTTTCACTAACCTTAAGTTCGTTTTTCGGTTCCTCTAAATTCTATAGCCTATATTGATATTTTCTAAGTTCTCTAAGCTAGGCAATTATACAATATAGATTCAATACAATAAATACAAATATAATTGTAAATAAGTAAAGAGAGTAAGGATAGAGAAATTTATGCAAGTGATTTATAGAGGTTCGGCAATCTTGCCTACGTCGTTTACCTTGAGACGCTCCCAAGAATTTTCCCAAATTCACTATCCTTGAATTTGTTACACTCCCTCTTTTTCTAGGCTAAAGAGAAACCTCTCTCTTT